>OX493325.1:20097500-21297500 GCA_950371115.1 Anania fuscalis
TCGATATAGATAACGTCCCTCAAGGATCATCGTAAGGTGCTCTACTTAAGTAATTAAGGTACCTAAGGTAAAGTTTTTAACTTTATATCTTAATTTAAAAAGAAGCATAAGTACCATCCAAGTAATGGTGATCATTAACGAAGAAAGGGCCAATTTCAGTAAACAGTCCATATAAAGAGGACGCCCCCGGCCCTCCCTGAAGCCATAAGATCCAAGGGGTGTCATTGACAGGTTTGTCCGTCACGGGGAAATACCAAAACCACAGGTTGGCATTGTATTCTTTGTTGACCTGAAAGATGTAAATCCATGGGTTGAAAATTGCTATAGCATTGCATTTTTCAAACCTTTAGGGGTAGGACAGATGAGCTAAGGTCGTGAGGCAGTGAATTAAAAAAAATGGCTTTTTTGCATATGATTGCTCATTTAAAAAGCATTGGGTTCGGCTACACGTAGTAATCTAAACAAAGAATCTAAATGCATTAATTATTTATTTTTTCTATATTAAGCTGATGTGTGTTATTGAAATGTGAGTAGGTGCTCTACTTCTATATTATTTTAGGTTAAGTACGAGGATCTTAAAACAAGTTTTTTAAAGATAACATTTATCTCTGTTGTTTTTGCAATTATTGCTAGTTTTTACTTATCTAAAATCATATAAGACCCGACCGCCTCAATTGGGAATCAAACTTACGTCTCTCCACTATCCGGGCAGCTATTCTTCCAACTGAATGCTCTACGAGTTTTTATCTTTACGTTAGTTTCAATATTGCAGTAATTTTCCTCATAGTCTCGGATGTCGACTGTACCTTCCTACTATTGACTTTAACACTTTTAAGAATTCGTTGAATTCCCTAACTAATGTCTTCAGTTGGAACTTGTTGGAAGAGCAGTTGCCCGGCTCGTGGAGAGATAAGAAGTGGGTTCGACGATTCCTACATGACGGTAAATTTTTTCAGGGTTCCGTACACAAAGGGTAAAACTGGACCCTATTACTAAGACTCCACTGTCTGTCTGTCTGTCCGGCTGTCACCAGACTGTAGGTATCTCATGAACCGTGATATTTAAACAGTTGATTTTTTTTACAGCTTTGATGTATTTCTGTTGCCGCTATAACAACAAATACTAAAAACCAGAATAAAATAAATATTTAAGGAGCCATACAACAAACGTGACTTTTTTTTTTGCGCGTTTTAATAGATAATGGTGCGGAACCCTTAGTGTGCGAGTCCGACTCGCACTTGGCCGGTTTTATAAATAATGGTACGGAACCCTTCGTGCCTGTTTAATAATAAACTTCCACATAATACTTACGGTCAAGTACCCAGCAAAGCTGTCCATATCGGGCAGCAAGTAATCGGAATCGACGCGAGCTGCTTCCCTAGCCTCTTCCAGCTTGCCCTCTTCTATGTAGGGGGTTAATAGCAGCGGGGACCCTGCGTCATCATACCCTGACTTGGCTCGGCCAGACTTGTACGTTTGCTCCATGAACGTGAGGATGGGTTCCGGGGCCTCACCTGGTGGCAGTTCTGGCAGCAAACTCTCGGTACACGAAACTTGTGACGTGCATCTACGAAAAAAAAAGTTAATTCGATTAGAAGTCAATTACGGTAGGATAAAATACATGAGCAAGATTTAAATTTAAAATACTTAGCCGATAGAGTACACAAATGTATTTTTTTTATTTCGATATCTCTGATATTTAAAATTGTGGTACCTATCAGCTGTTAAATCTTAAAATTTAGTATATCACTATTTTTTAATTAACTTTAAGGACCGGCTCCACCTCGCACGCCAGCAAAATTAGTTATAGTATTTTCGCTCTGAAGCCATTTTTTTTTTATAAATACTGGACAACATCGCATAAATTGCTTTGATTCTACAGTAAGTAGCTAAAGCACTTGTGTTGTAGGAATCAGAAACAATGACGGTACCACAACACTCAGACCCGAGACAATAATAGAAAAGTTCGTTCTCCACATTGACCCGATCGGGAATCGAACCACGAGCCTCAGACGGCTACGAAGGTCGTCTAAAATAGGAAACCAATTTAAGCTAGATCGAAGAAACGCTAGCTAGATGTACCTACTTACTTAAGAATGTATTAACCTTTTTTAATTAAAAAAAAGCACGTCTTAGAGCCTCTGGAACTATCATTTTTTCTAGTTAGGTGAGTATATGTGACTCAAAGTTGAGCTATAAAATTTTACAACGTGGAACCTGTCTAATCGCCATGAATACTACACTGAACTATACCTTGTTTTTATTTAACTCTAGCCTTTGGTCCTGCCAGCAAGTAATAGCTTGCTTTTTCCCAGGATAAAGAGACAAAGTAATAAACTCCAAGTACCAAAAGTTCTCTAACTATAAGAGGTCCGTTAAAATTAACTGTAATTTTAAGATTAGCTGAATTTAAAAGCTTCTGATCACTTACTTAATATAGCAATTTCCTAAGCCTAAGAAAAGGTAGTTACTTTGAAATCGCAATCCAGATATTTAAATTTTACTTTTTATTTGTTGGACTGATAAAGCGCACAAGCCTTAATTTTTTTTTAAATACTTTAATGTTTCACTTTAATATTTTGAACTTTACAAAACAAAACACGAAGGTTTTAATAGTAGCCATTGTAGAGTTCCAAAGCTTTATCAAGTTGTCTTCTATCACATTATACGAGTAGAACCTACTTAAAACAAAAAACGCAACATTTAAAAGGAGGTTTACGGCCTGTTTCATAATGTTCGGATAAGTTCTGCATAAGTTCTGAATAAGCTATATTTTACGTATCTGAACGGTAAACACGATTTTTGCGTTTCACGACCGTCAAATAGCGCTCTAAGATACATCAATTCAAGCACTTTTATCCGTGTTCATTGTGAAACAGACTCTTAAACTTCTTTCAGGATTAGATTGTACGCGATACGCGACGATTGTACAAGGGAAGCTAAATAAAAGTGTAAAAGTATGAAAACCATCGGTCAAAGTTGCGCAGTTAAAATTCGAATATCAACTTACATTAGCACCGACAGGAACCACAACAGCATCCTTACTTGATTTGCTTCGTTCCCGTACGAGTGGGATAGAATATGATGGAGGTACTCTTCGTCCTGCCCCGAAGATGGGTCAGCGCGGAATGGAACCGGGGTGGTGGTCTCAGGACCCTTGTATACTCGCTCGGCTTGTTCTGCACTTGCGCCTTGAACTTGGATTTATCTCGATCTTATGTACAGGGTGCTGTCAGTTTAGGCGCGGACGGAAAATAAATCAATTAACGTGTAATAATAATCGGTTGAAATCTGAAATGTAAGATCAATATCAGAGCAGAATTTTGTATTAGAAATAATAATATTGTTGGAAGAAAATTGAATCATATTTTTTATTAACAAGCATGTAGGTACAATGTACATATATACATTACCTTTATGGCTCAAATGCTCTACGTTGCTCTTGTTGTTTATAGTACATTATGATACAAGTGTGCTACGTTGGTCATTATACACGAGGCATTATTATAAGCGCGAGCCGCAGGCGAGCGCGGTAAGGAAGCCGAGTGTGATAATGATCAATGCACACGAGTTGCATACGACGTTTTTCAACACAATTGCGAGGAAAAAACAAACTAAAATCTAAAATACCTTCTCCGAATATGACTTGGCGTTTTTGCTGTTTTTCTATGCATTTTGGCGGCAACAGGCTATCACTCGCGTTTCGTGCCTCGATAAGTATTTCCGACGGGGTTGAATAACATTTTACTCGTCTTTACTATTTAAAGTAGACATTTTTGATAGTAATTAACCACACCTAGCAACAACTTTACCAAATAATAATGGAAAATAGCACGTAACTTTTGTTTTTTTCGCGCGCCGCAATTTCGATGCGCGCGCAGGTTCAATAATGGCACAGGAAAAACTGGCTATTCAGCCGAGTAGCAGCAATTTAAAAAATAAAATAAACTATAAATTATTGTTTCTTAAAATGATAGTTAGTTTGTGTTTATTATTATACAATTTAATAAAATGAAATATTTATTTGTCATCTTAACCCTTAAATAAATTAATATTCGTAAAAAATTCAATGTTCTTAGACACAAACTTTTGCTGGATTTTTAAAAAAAAAGTTAACATTACCGCACTAGTGCGATAATCTTTTTACAGCACAAGTGCGTAATATGATGAGTTATGATACTAAAAACGGTGTTATAAGAGTGAATTTACGAGCAACTGTGTTGAAAAAGTACATTATGATACGAGTGTGCAAAGTTGATTATTATACACGAGGCATTATTGTAAGCGCAAGCCGCAGGCGAGCGCGGTAAGGAAGCCGAGTGTGTAATAATCAATGCACACGAGTTCCATACGACGTTTTTCAACACAATTGCGAGGAAAAAACCAAACTAAAATCTAGAATACCTTCCCCGTTTTTGCTGTTTTTCTCTGGATTTTGGCGGCAACAGACTATTACTTGCGTTTCGTGCCTTGATAAATATTTCCGACGAGGTTGAATAACATTTTACACGTCTTCACTATTTAAAGTAGACATTTTTGATAGTAATTAACCACACAGCAACAACTTTACCAAATAATTAGGGAAAATGCCATGTAAGTTTTGTTTTTTCGCGCGCCGCAATTTCGATGCGCGCGCAGGTTCAATAATGGCACAGGAAAAACTGGCTGTTCAGCCAGAGTAGCAGCAATTTAAAAAATAAAATAAACTATAAATTATTGTTTTTAAAAATGATAGTTAAGTTAATTTGTGTTTATTAATAATACAATTTGATAAAATGAAATATTTATTTGTCATCTTAACCCTAAAATTATTGAATATTGGTAAAATATTCAATGTTCTTAGACATAAACTTTTGCTGGATTTTTAAAAAAACGTTTACATTACCGCACTAGTGCGATAATCTTATTACAGCACAAGTGCGTAATATGATGAATTATGAAACTAAAAACGGTGTTATAAGAGTCAATTTACGAGCAACTGTGTTGAAAAATAAATTATTGTTATATTCAACTAACTATTTATTGTATACTTTTATCAACATTTAACTAGTAATGAGGTTTAACAATTCAGTTTTACTTACCAATGCCATAAAAATATTTTTAAGTAGAATCGGCATGTAGGTAATAGTATAGGTCTATGTAATCGTTATAATTTATTTGTGGGTTAGATATTTAGTTTAATTACTACATTAAACAAATGTTCACATAGATATGTGAAGTGTTTTACCATTAAAATGATGATGTTATCTACTAATAGGTACTTAAACTATATTAAGTTCTTATGTAACGTTTTATATTACTATATTTTTACTTGCATATTTACAGATATTACAAAATAGAGAAATAGCAATGGCAAAAAAAGTGAAATAATTACTAGACCAGTATAAAACTATGATAATTAAACAAAGATTAAAGAAGAAGATATTCCAACTCCAACCAAATAACACATCGTACTGAGCAGAAACCAATGGAAGGTTGCCTCATTATCCTGGAAGTCGAGACATATTGCTACTGTTGTTAAGTTAGAAGGAAAACAAAGACAAAAGCTAACTTGTGGTAATGATTATTCACGGCCAAAAGTATTGTTTTCTTGGTGTGACAAATGGCCGAAATCTAAAATTTGGCTTACTGCTTAACTTAGGCATCACGACAAGGTTGCAGCGCATTTATGCCAGTGCCCGGTACAGCTCTATTATTTAAAAAGAATCTGGTATCTATATCAAAATCGGGTTTCCCACCAGCTAACCCGTCATATAATTTTGACCTAAAGCCTTTATGATTTAGTAATAGTAATAATTTTATTTGTCCAAAAACAATGAAAGTGCATTTTTAGTTACATTTCGTCACTATTTTATTTTTATTTTAAACTTTGTTGCGCAAACTTATAAAAGTGTACAATAGGTGAACTTAATGCTAGAAGCATTCTCTGCCAGTCAACTTATAAGTTATGCAAGTCCAAAAATTTGAACAAAATGTTGAAGATCTCTTCAAAGTCCAGCTTTAACTTTAAGGTTTAACAAGGGCAGAAGAGTAGTCATTGGTATTTTTCAAGTTACATTTTCGATGAAAACAATGAAAATAATTACCAGATCCTGCCGAAAATTTCATATCAAAGATAGTAAAAACTTAGTATTATTTATAAGCTATTGCCATAATGACTTAATTTAATACACAATCACAAAACATATTACCGAGGAGCGCCCTGTAAATAGCCGGTATCGGTAAACAGGTACTGCGTACCAATGACCTGTTTAGCATAATCCCGCTCCCACGGCCCGCCGGCCTCGATAGATTCTTGCACGATCTCGGGCCGATTTGCTCTATATTTAGGATGTTCATAGTAAACATCGATCTACGTGTGCCAGATCACTAATCAGAGCGCCAGCAGATGACGGCTCGTATCCATAAACCAGCCCGAAACTTAGACCAACTCTTATGTTATTTTTAACACTAATTCAACGAATAGGTACGGTAACTTTGCTTTTAAAAGTATCGTGTGCCAAGCATCCATTACTGCAGCCGACTAACATTTGAATACAAATATTTAAGCCATAGCTTAAATGTTGGATCGGTTTATTATAGCGAACTACAATTTCCCACGGTCGTAAATTTTGGTCGGGCCAACCCCGAGCCTGTTTTCCGGATTTCCAACTCTTTAGAACGCCGAACAATTTCTAATTTTGTAAATGATTGAGTCATTCATTAGTTAAAAAGGGCTACTTGAAAAACAAACGAGTACCTAACAAAAGCTACTGTGATTTTCTTATGTTTTCCTGTACTCGTGTCGACGAACACTTCTTTGTCACTATGTCTTTAAAGAGTTCACCAGTGCTGCACCGCAAATCAAGAAATGATTTTTCGGTGCACCACAAAACAGGTTTTCTAATGTGTCTATTTCTTAGGTAGTCTAAAATGGCCCTTGCCAACGAAATAGTTCTTTACTAAAAACTGGCCTTGCGGCCGCGCTTGTACAACCTCACTGGGGTACCACATACATCCTTATGATAAAAAGGCGTCCGTAGGTGGGCACTGGGCATAAGGTTGCTTCCACCACCCATTTTTAACTAAATTCTTCAGTTTATCGGAAAATTCAAAAGTCCAAATAGATAAAATAAATCAAAAATCAACATTTTATTACACATTCAACACTTTTATTTTTTCATTCCAAACATTACTGTTACGTTTCATCGTCAATTTCCAATAAATCCCAAACATTCGATTAAAACCCATCAATAAAACTTCTATTCGGTTATTTTAAATTCTTATTTTGTATCAAAACCCTTCGAATATGGCATCGCTGCCTGGATTCCCTTTTTGGTTTTATAGTTTAAGTTTATTCAGGTGCGATATCAAGGAAAGATTAATATTGAATCTTTCCAAATTCATAAATAATATTATTTACCTCCTTGAATTTCAGTTTCACTCAGGTTGCATACTCTACTACCTACAATGGCCTCATTCTTACGCCCTTCATACGGAATGGCAGCTGTGCTCTAGCTAGGAGTCTATCTACAGTAGACCCTAAAAATTTCGTGGGCGCCAACAGTCACTCCGGGTTTATAACAGTCAAGAAAGAATATGACTCCAATCTTTTCTTCTGGTACTTCCCACATGAAAAGGCGGCGGAGAAACCATGGATTATCTGGTTACAAGGAGGACCAGGGATTTCGTCCCTTTTAGGAGTATTCGAAGGGGTAGGACCTTTGAACGTTGAGGACGGTCAAGGTATAATATCTAAAGTATTTGTGTAGATATCAGTAATCCACGAAATTTTTGTAGGAATTAAGTATGCGAGTCAGTTTTTGCGCAAATTCAAATGCTAGTTTCTATGTTAAGATTCCGGAGTCAAGTAGAGATGTTGGTTTTTTAAATGATGTAACCACATTGCGAGTTATTGTAATAAAATAGGTACCGCCATTGTGTTGATAGCGGTTACTCGTCAAAAGCTAGTAACTAATTAATACGCTCACCTATCTCTTTTTAGTTAAACTAAGAGAAAACACGTGGGCTAATGACTACTCACTGTTATACGTGGACAACCCAGTGGGCGCTGGCTTTAGCTACACGCGTGAGGATCTAGGGTACACAACCAGCGCAGAGGACGTAAGTTCTAAGTACCTTCCTTTAAGCAGCAGGTTAGTTCAACACAAGCTTTAATAACCTCAAATTATTTATTTATCATCATAGGTCGGCGGGCAGCTATTGGAATTTCTTCTACAGTTCCTTCAGATATTCCCTGAGTTGCAGGAAGCGCCTCTTTTCATAGCTGGAGAATCGTACGCGGGGAAATACGTACCAACCCTAGGAATCTACGTACACCGGCATATAAATGAAGGAGGGCGTATAAACTTAAAGGTCGGTCAAATTACTAATCACTTGTGAATTTCACTGCAGATTATGACAAACATAAGTATTTCTAATTTTGAGAAGGAAAGTGGTTGATGAAATTTTTCCATGAAGTGAGACGATGTAAAACCATAATTGAAAACCAATTTATTCATTCAAATACTAGGTTCGTAATTCCGTGTCCAGCTGCACCTACTGAATTGATTATTTCAGGGCATATCTATAGGTAACGGTCTGATCGACCCAAAGAATCAATTGGGCCATAGTGAACTGTGTGGTGTACTAGGTCTGTTAGAACACAAAGACGTCCTCCGACTTCAGAAGATAGAACGAGAAGGCATCGCATTTATAGACCAAGGAAGAATGATCGACGCTGCTAAAGTAAGAATAGTTTAAATGTAATCTATATTTTAACAAAATGCTGCTTCTCGCTCTAGTTATATTGCAATTTATACATCTAGTTTATTGAGTTATTGTGTAACTCTTACGCTTGGGCTTTACCAGCGTTTAATGCTATTAATAAGTACACTGTTTGATATAAATATCGTACTTATTAATGGCATTAAACGCAGGTGAAGCCCCAGCATTACATTTTGCTTTGAATTTCACATTTGTTGAAAATAGTTGTTCAAAGGAAAGAAATCTTTTAATAACATTGAAGATAAATAACACTTGAAAAAAATCATCGGCCTCAGGTGGGACTCGAACCCACGCCCCATCGCATGCCGGGCGAGTGCTTTGCGGGCATGCGATGGGACGTGGGTTCAAGTCCCACCTGAGGTCGATGATTTTTTTCAAGTGTTATTTATCTTCAATTAAACCTTGCATGAAATTGCTAAAAACAAAAATTTTCAACTTTTAATAACATTCAATAAACCGCAAGAATGTTCTTGTTGCTGCAGCAGTATACACATTATTTTATATTTTACTTTTATTAATAAGAAATAATAATGCTTTTCTTTTGTCCCTATGTAGAAATTCAACGAGTCCATAGAATTAATTAAAGTAAAGAGTGGCATAAACATCTACAGCTTAATGAAGGATCCCGAGAATGCTTCTCATACGTACATAGACAAGTTCGTGACTCGGCCCGATGTGCGGGATTGGATCCACGTAGGGCATACACCCTTTGTATTTAACAACCAATTCGTGTATAATAAGATGTTGGCCGACATCATGAATACCACCAGGCCGTTTGTAGAAGAACTTTTGGAGTATTACGGGGTGTTGTTATATAGGTAAGAAATGACATACTCAACTAAGTAGTCTCTACCCATTCGCATCTTGTACACTGACAATTTCGTTAGAGACCACGCAAACTAAGTTTATTTTGCACTCGTTTTCTCCTACTAAATAAGGAATAAAACCTATCATATTCCTTAGACCACTTACTCTGAACTATCGTATGATCAACCATTAGATCAAACAACTTTAAAATAAAACGAGCCAACTTGAATAAACGTACCTACTTGTAGTTAGTGACAAACTTTGGAGCAAAGGGAACGCTAGGCTAAAGATATGAGCTCCGAGTTTCAGACACGTTACAGATAGGAGTTACACTAATCACCACACCAGCTGCGACTAAACCGAGGTAGCTTAACTCCAAGAATTTAAAAAATATACACGCAGATAGATCAGTAAAACCACCGTAGAAAATGCGTTGGTTCGCTAGGATATGTCTCTCGACACAGAGAGTAAAGGGAGCTTATCTGACTGGTTTTGATCTTACTTTTAAGTATTAACTGGTTGCTCCGTCACGATAGAACAAACAAACAAAAAAAAACTAACTTTGTGGTATTTATTAAGTGTTATTTATGGTCCTTTTCATTTCATATACTCGGAAAGTAGTGTTTGATTGTTCCGAGTAGCGGGTGGAAGATGCTACCTTCTTCCCACCTTTAGGCGGGAAAGACTCATAGTAATTGTTTCCCTCCTACCTTGGTGGAAATGAATTTTAGAAAATAGAACTGAATTTGGTTAGGGTGTCTGTAAGCTGTTTCGAAATCTCGGCTTAGACGAAATGTTGACCTCAAAGTATGTTACAAACGAGGAAAATACAGGTTTTACTTTCCTTAAGTGTAATCGAAATGAAAAGCAGAGTGCTTAACATTGGTAAAAGACATCAATTCCTACTCTGACTATAGCCACCTTCGCTGCGCTCGGGCGTCTAAATACCTTGTGTGGGAATTGAGTCCTTTCCACCTTTGTATAACAATCTAGTACAATTTTTTGTCAGTGGTCAATTAGACGTGATTCTGCCGTACTCGCTGTCAAAGCGCGTGTACGCGCAGCTGCAGTGGTCGCGGCGCGCGGAGTACGACGACTCGCCGAGGGCGCGCATGCGCAGCTCCGACAACAGCTCCGTTATTGCGTAAGATAGTTTAGTAATACTATTCAATTCACCTTAGTGTCGTGTGGTGCCGGCACGTTAAAAGAACTGCACCACCTCTTCTCTTCCTATGGGTGTCGTAAGAGGCGACTACAGGAGAACCGCCATAAGAAGACGGGCAGCAGCGTCTCCTCTCCACCATTGGCCAAACTGCGATCGGCAACCCGCCTGCCAAGCGTGGCGATTATGGCAAAATCCTCCTTTTGGAGAGGCTTGTGTCTAGCAGTGGGCAAATATAGGCTGGTGATGATGTACACCTTAAATCTGACTATGGCTAAGAACTCATGGAGCGGTGTAACCGCACAGAACCCCGGTCTCGTGAGTTTTGAAATAAAGCCACTGTTCCTCCACCGCGTCGGGCGTGGGTGAAAACCGGCCTCTTTAGATATTGAGACTGAATAAATCTACATTCTGTATTGAACGTGTCCTATAAAGTCTACCACATACATATCTCTGCCTAAAATAATACTATTTACTTCTTTTGTGAAAAGCAAAGTGATATGGAGTATTCTTTGTATATTCCTACTTAGTTTTAAAATCTATAATATGGACAACTAGTTATAGCTCCTCTTTGTATAGAGCATACTCCAAGTACTGCACCACACATTGGTTCTGTTTCAGGTACAGGAAAAGTGGCGGTAACTTTGAAGACGTGCTGATACGTCGCGCGGGGCACGTGGTGCCCAGCGACCAACCCGAAGTGTTTAGATATGTCCTTAGCACGTTTATAGACGAATTTAAATAAACTGTTGACGATGATGGAATTGGTTTCTTGAAAATATTAAAATTTAAAGCCTTCAACAGCTTTAGAGGGTATCCTAGTTTTACTTACAAATATTTTATTAATATGAAAATAATAATAAACTATTTTTTTTTGCAAATAGGCTATTGAAGGCACTTTTACGCTCCCCAATAATATTTTTATACCCTACCACTACTTTGGGACAATTTGAGGGCTATTGCTGAAAAGAAGCAGCATAAGAAAAAATATTTATGTCGTAAAATTTGCGCTTCCAGTTGAAAACTTGTTTTTGAAAGGTGAAGTTTTCGATTTCTAATTAGCATAGTGATATTTGAATGTTTAAAAATACGTCAATTAGAACATTAGCGTAATAATTTTTATTTTCGTTCATTAGTTTTTTGTTTTTGTAAATACTTTTCTTAAAACTAAAATCACACTGGAGTCACTATTCTGCGGTAATTAATTTACATGTATCTAAATACCTATAACAATCATATTAAGGAGGGAATAATAATATGATGTAAGTTAGGTATGCAATCAATATTGTTATAATCACCGCAGTGCAATTGCTTAGTTATAGCTTTGGTCAGTTGTTTTAATTACTTTTCACAGCAATCGATACATTTATCGAGGTGTTTCTAATATTTTACAAAGTAGGTAACTATTTGATACACTTATTATTTCATGTGATGACAAAAAATGCTAATTTATTTCATGTTTATAATTCTTTCCTATTTGAAAATAAAAGCTAGTCTAAAAAATATGATAAGATTTTATTTATAGGCCCTAAAATTCAATTCTATTTATGGAATTTATTATACCTCCTTTTGTTTAAGAGAGCTCCTTGAAACACAAAAAAATATAAAACCCAGTCATTTATACCTATAACTAGTGGACCTCAACCACCTCGTCGCATATTACGGATATTGAATAACATGTGTAAAAGAAAATCACAAAAACATTGCTGTTACGATTCATGGTCCATTACCTTTAGAGCCGGAACATTAATATTTAAATTCTCAACAAAACTCATATTCAGCGATGTTAAATTTTTATTATACATATAAATGCTTTAAATATGGGACGTTTCTCTTTTTGTTTTTATATTTTAAGTTTATTTGGGTAAGTATTATTATGAAATGTTAATTGTGAATTTTGATAAGCTTAGTATTTAGGAATATTTGTCATTTATAACCTTCAATTTCAGTTTCCCCCAAATTGCATACTCGGCTGTCTATGACGGAATCGTTTTGACGCCCTTTATAAGAAATGGTAGCTGTTCTACGGCCAGGACTTTATCCAGAGTGGATCCTAAGAATTTCGCGGGCGTTCAAAGTCACACCGGTTATATTACTGTAAAGGATGAATACGATTCCAATATTTTCTTCTGGTACTTTCCACACGAGAAGGCGGCAGAGAGACCGTGGATTATCTGGTTACAAGGTGGGCCAGGGTGTACGTCTCTCCTGGGGCTATTTGGAGGGGTAGGACCTTTGAGAATTGTGGACGGTGAAGGTATGACGTCAAATGTTTTTTTTTATACAAACGAAAGTAGAAGGTCGCCTAATAATCTGCCTCCCAAGTTTTGACTTTACCCTAAAGATACCCTGTATTTATTTATACCCCCTAATTAAAGATAAGATTTAAACCAAGATTTAAGAATAAGTACCCAACCAATAACTTAGTCAAAATTTTGACAAATTAGACATGTCTCATGCGTGTATATTTTAATATGTTAATTGATTGCTTGATTGGCTTATTTTTAGTCACGGTTTAATCGATATTTTCACTAAAACGGTCCAAGTATAAATATTATTCTATAAAAACTAACTAACGCACTTTGATTGAATCCAAGCTCTTTGAACAATGTTCCAACAATGCATGCTATATTGTTGCATGCAAACTTAACAGTTAAGTAGCTATTTTGAGTTTTAAATTCATAGTTCAAAATAATAAACACCATATTTTTGATATTGCTGCAGCTGGAAATTTTATTTGAATGGGGTGACAGTTTATAGGTTTAAGCACCTAAAACTTATTTTCAGTAAAACAACGAGAAAATACTTGGGCAAACGACTACTCACTGTTGTTCGTGGACAACCCTGTGGGAGCTGGGTACAGCTACACGCGCGATGAACGAGGATACACAACCGGACAAGACGAAGTAGGCTGATTTCTTGTGTTCATCTATCAATAAATATTTAACATATGTCAATATAGATTGATATATATTTCTCTTCATAGGTCGGCGAGCAACTATTAGAATTCCTGCTCCAGTTTCTTCAGGTATTCCCTGAGTTACACAAGGCGCCATTATTCATCACTGGAGAATCGTACGCGGGGAAATACGTGCCCACTTTAGGATTCTACATCCACCAGCATCGGAGTAAGGGGGGACTTATAAACTTAAAGGTTGGTAAAGTCTTTGATCACTTGTAAACTTTACAATGTGATTACAGTTTATAATTGTAAGAAATTTGTCCAACACAAAAACTATTGAATCTTACTCCAAATCTGCCATTTACCTATAAACATGTTTCTGGTTTCAGGAGGATTAAAAAAGTTTCTAATCAATGAAAGATTGATTTTAAAAAGATTACCAGTGATGATAAAAAACACATTATAAACACATTTATAGGCCTGTATGTAGCACTGTCACTTAATGATTTCAGGGCATAGCTATAGGTAACGGTCTGATCGATCCAAGAAATCAGTTGGCTCACCATGAGCTGTGTGGCGTACTGGGCCTGTTGGAAGACAAGGACGTTATAAAACTTCAGAAGATAGAAAAAGAAGGCATCGCGTTCTTAGATCAGGGCCAAATGATCGACGCTGCTAACGTAAGAGAGTTTTTTACCGGTTTATTATTGTGTAACTGCTCGTATATTTGACCTCCGTAGCCGAGGGGCGAGCACGCCGGACTTTAAATGGCGCCGCCATCTCTGGAGTTCCGGGTTCGATCCCCGGTCGGGTCAATGTAGAAAACGAACTTTTCTATATTGGCTCGGGTCTGGGTGTTGTGGTACCGTCGTTGTTTCTGATTCTATGACACAAGTGCTTTAGCAACTTACGTTAGGATCAGAGCAATGTATGTGATGTTGGCCAATATTATACGTTTTAAATTTTATATTCGTCGAAAAGCGGTTATAGTTCTTAAAAGGAAAAGGATCTTTTCCAATATCTTTGAATGCTGCAACAATACCTACACCCAGTGGTGGGCATTGGTTTTATTTCGGGGTAGATAGTAGATACTTACCTAAGTGTTTTATTGATTAAAATCAGTGGTTTTCTTCAATGACGTTGTTAGTACCTTACTTTCTACCTAATTTAATTTACCAGGTAGGCACTGCCTAATGGCCTATATGCACCGCACGCTCCTGCCTACACCTTAAGTAAATACAAAATATTATTGTTGGTTGGTCCTGAATGCGTGTGAAGTGTGTGAGTGTGATGCTAAAATTGAATAAACTCATTTTATTGCGATGAAATACGAGTTGTGGTGCGCTTGGAGGGGCTATTACCTGACGTCCATTAGTCTGGAGAAGTGTAACTTTTTAAAGAACTATAATCACCGTTGCTGGCCGTTTCCCTAACTGATAAATTAGGATTCTATAATAATACTCGTATCTCTTGCTCATGCAGAAATTCAACGAGACGATAGAGTTCATAAAAGCAAAGAGTGGCATTAGCATCTTCAGCTTTGTCAAGGATCCCGTGCTATCTGTGCCTGTAGTTGAGACGTTCGTGACTCGTCCCGAAGTTCGGAATTGGATCCACGTAGGGCACACTCCCTTCGTATTTAACAACCAGTACGTGTATAACAAGATGCTGGGCGACATCATGAATACCACCAGGCCGTTTGTGGAAGAGCTCTTGGAACATTACGGGGTGCTGTTATATAGGTAAGTGTAACTAATTTAGGGTAGACAAGAATGTCTTGAACACTGTATATTGTGTCAAGAACCACGCAAGACATATTAAGGTTCTTTTGTACACATTTTCTATAATGTAGGTATATCAGTATCCTGAAATTCACAGCTCACACTGTAGGTATGTCATAAATTAAAGTCAATTGAGCGTAGAAAATCGAACAACCCACCCTGCAATTAAATAAGGCGAACTTGGATTTAACGTTTGATAAAAAGTTAAGCTTTGAACATAATTAAAGGTTATTGATACAATGAAGGTACCGTATATTACTATTGTTACTTGTACTGCGTATTTTTTTGTCAGTGGTCAATTAGACGTGATTCTGCCGTACTCGCTGTCGAAGCGCGTGTACGCGCAGTTGCAGTGGTCGCGGCGCGCGGAGTACGACGACTCGCCGAGGGCGCGCATGCGCAGCTCTGACAACAGATCCGTTATTGCGTAAGATAGTTACACTTTTATTATTTTTAACTCCTTATGCCTCTCTTTAACACAAGGGTTTGGTTTCTTGCAACTTCCTACTACCATAGTCAATCAATTTTGGGACAGCATCATTGCTGAACGCATTTACTTCATTGGACCACTAACATCAGCGACTTTTGTGTTTATAAACTCTTTCTACGGCTGTGTACAGATGCGCGTGTAAAGCGAATGCGGCTGCAGCTTGAGATAATCGCCAATACCAGTTGCTATCGCTGCGTTCGGCTTCCGAGTTGCGAAAAGTTACAATATATTTAGGCTCTAAATTCTGATCCAGACGGGCGTAAAGTGAAATTCTAGAAAGCATTACATGTATGAACGCTCGTAGACACTACGCCAAACACAAAATTCGCGTTACCTTACATCTATATTACATTACACGTTACGCCCGTCTGGACCCAGCTTAACTGGCCAGTACTATGGAAGTACTTACAGAAACTATTTGTCCTGTTTCAGCTACAGGAAAAGTGGCGGTAACTTGCAAGATGTGCTGATACGTAAGTCTGGGCACTTGGTGCCGAACGACCAACCCGCAGTCTTTAGATATGTACTGAACACTTTCATTGATGATTTCGAATAAATACCTAATCGCCAAACTTTAAAAAAATGATATAGTAGTGTAGAAAATAAAATTTCTCGAATATAAATATGTATTTAAAATAATTAAAAAAACTGGCCAAGTGCGAGTCGCACTCGCGCACGAAGGGTTCCACACCATTCTCTAAAAACAACACGTTTGTTGTATGGGAGCCCCCTTAAATATTTACTTTATTTTGGGTTTTAGCATTTTATGTTATAGCGGCGAAAGAAATACATCATCTGTGAAAATTTCAACTGTCTAACTATTACGGTTCATGAGATAGAGCCTGATGATAGACGGACAGCGGAGTCTTAGTAATAGTGTCTTGTACCCTTTGGTTACGGAACCCTAAAAACGAATGTAGTTTTAGAGGGCATCTTAAAGTCTATGGGTTGCTATGCTACACACATATTGGGCCGACCATAATCGGCAAAGCCGGGCGGCAAAACCGAATATGTGTAGATGGATGTTAGTAAGTAGTAGATGCTTCGGGTCGGCTTTGTTGCTCGACGAATACTGCCGAACCGACAATGCCGGCCCCGATTATAGGTGTAGCTACTCTAAGATTAATCATAACTATTGACTTTAAATTAAATTAATGTGCCTAAATGTTTGTATTTTTTCACTATAAAATCATAGTACTTGTTGCGTAATAAGTAGTTGTGTGTCTGATACTGGTGAGTATATGTACATTGACAGCATCAGTTTTAACATCTATTAAAGATTTCAATATGAATCGTCGTTTTCTTCAAGCTTCAAGGCAATGAAAGAGCTCAGTCAGGTGGATTATCAGATTATGGGATGCCATATAATCCGTGGCCTACTATCTTATGGTAGGTACTCACTGGCGTTTACGGGGATTAAGTAATGTAACATTCGCAGCTATCTCGTTGCTCTTTGTCACCCCGGACTGGCTACACTCATGCTCGGTTTGTAACATGTTACATTACGCATTGTACCGCCTGTCAGTGGGTACCTTTACAGGTTGTTTTGCTAGTCCCAAGTCCCAACTCCCGCTCCAAGCTTTACGGCCAGCCAAAGCTACAATAATATGACCTGCGGCGGGGTAACCATAAACTCTTAAAACAATCTCAAAGTTGTCAAATCTGTCAATTTTGGTACGTCATTTCATACAAAATTTGACAAAAATTATAATGTTTGACAGATTTGAGATTGTTTTAAGAGTTCGTGGTTACCGCCCTGAGTTTATATCGAGCAGTTATATTAGGTAAAAAATGAATAAACGACAAATTACTTTTCAATTCATTTTTAATTGTTTTTAAATTATATATTTTGCAATTGTATCAACAACATTCTTGCTGTCGGGTAAGTATTGCTTCAATAAATTGAAGAAATCTTTCGATAATGTTTACAGAAAATTATGTATTCTTCTTCATAAATACCTACAAATTACAATAACTCACCATTCGCCTGCCCTGTTCCCAGGTTATCACTTATCTGGGGCCGGCGCAGTATATATTTATTTACGTATGTTAAAAAAAAACTTTTTAGGACGCATGGACAAATTTATTCTTACCATTATTTTTAGCAAGCTGATTGACTAGTATATAAATGACATACTTATTTACGTATAAACGTATCTAACTTTAAAAAGTGTTTAGTTTCCTTAACTTCATACTACTTGACTGAGTCCACAAACCGGATAATTGGTTGATCAATGTCTCCATCACAAGAAGGTAACGCAAGGGACACTCAATTTGAGATATATTAGTTTCAATTCGAAACCGCTTTTATGAAGAATTGTATCACGTATAACCTTTTTAGAACTAAGAAGGTCCTGTTTCACAATATACGGATAAAGTAACAAATAGCTATGTAACAAATAAATTATTTGAGGATAAAAGTTCTTGAACTGAATGTGTCGTAAAGCGCTAGTTGACGGTCGTGAAACGCAAAAATAATGTTTATCCTTCAGTTAAGTAAAAAATAGCTTATTCAGAACTATGCAAAACTTATCTGTACATTGTAAAAAAGGCCCTTAAGTGTCGTCAACAATTTAAAATCCCTTAACGTAAATAACCTGGACCCGGACAGCCTAGGTCAACCTAAACCTTCTAAGTAAAGAGATTGGCCGCTGTATTTTTAAAAATAAAATTGGTCAGAGGACTTTTCAATACCAATAATAATATCATTTGTTCATCACTTGTTCTTAATCTGAATTAATTCATAGTCAGAACCCCTTCGTTAAGACTTGAGTTATCGGTCATAGTGTAAAAGTAGTTATCATGGCGTCTCTTCCATCTGATCGCGTACACAACACCTAATACAATTATAACAACGAAAAGAATATTAAGTACTATACTAGCCACCAGTCCTTTGCTGTCACTGACTCGACTATACACCGTATCATTCTCGTAGTTAAGTGGAGGGTTGTCGATAGCCTTATAACCATCGGGCAAGGGTAGTTCTCGCTTTTGAATGAAGTTGGAGATGAGCTCTAGGGTTTCAGTCGGCTTGTCCATTGGTACCAAGTGACCAGCATCGCGGACTAATACTTCGGTGAAATTGCCGCCGCTTTTGACGTATCTGAAAAAACGTGATTAGTAAATGAGTATTAATCAGACATTTTAACAACAAACATATTTGCCGGCTTAGCATCTATTTTAAGAATATAATTATTATATATGGTTCTTGCTATTAGAGTTTACGGTACCTATGATAGGATACAGTAACAGCTAGCAATAAAACAAGAGAAACAAACTCGGATATAAATAGATAGGTAAATAATAAATAACTAACTAAGCTTTTCATGTAATCTTTCGTGAAATAAAATGAATAAACCTAGTTTTATGAAAGTCTTCATACAACGATACGAAAATAATAATTATTAAAAGTAATTAAGTATTGATACGAAAAGATTATTCTAATGAAAAACTTTTCTTCAATGGTCAAACTTTACAGCAAAAATAAACAAGGTTAAAATATGCCTAATGAGATCCCCTGTAAGTCCCCTGAATGCCCCTGATGCGCTCAGATGAGAAGGTTAAATTATAAGTAGGTACCTATGTATTGCTTGAAACACCCGCTTATAAAAGCATCCAATCGAAATCCTTTTGATGAGGGTTTACATGATTTAAATATCATTAAATCGACCAGTAATATCTCTAGCACTCAGAAGTGGTAGAGCCAAGCTAAAGTTTTGAGACGTGTTTAAGTTATAAGTGTCCAGAAGAGGGCCTATATACTGAATTAATGACTTTGATTTTGACTTTGAATCACGTTACATACCCAGCAGTAGTGCCATTGTGTTGCCAGGGGTTTCGTGGCGCGTTCAGGAAGTCCTGGCGGCCACTCCACTGCCAGCGCTTTCTGCGGGCCTCTGCGTTCAAAACGCATGGCGCTACAAGATCTAGCTGGCCACTGGAAGAACAAATTCTATTTTACGACGGAAATGCACAAACTGCTTGACATAAGACTTTACTGTTTTACATGCTTTTTTATGGTCTTATGGGTAATCTGGGGCATGTAGATAGTAAAAAAATATTATACTTGTTCAAAACCTCAGCTTGCTTTCTCTGATATTATGCAGTTCCATAACAAATAAGTGTCAAGTGTTAAGAGAATCATAATAAGTTTTCGATTTCGAGTAACTAAGTACTTATGTGTGGATACTAACGTTCAGGATATAAATAGCTTACCAGTAAATAAGTATCCTATAATGCTCTAGCAGCTCTTCGACTTGCGGAGTCAGGCTGACCAGAAAGTCTTTGCTCAGCACAGAACTCGCGAGCTCGTTTGAAAAATCAAATTTTGTATCCCCCACGTGGATCGCATCCCTCACGAGGCGGGATGTCACGAATTGTTTAAAGCTGGATACATCGATTGCGTCCTTCAGGACGTTGTACGACTGCCACAGGTACGCTCTATATTCGATCTTGTTCAGTAGCTCGTTGCGGCTCTGTAAAATTAGTAAACGTTATGTTACAAATTAGGTAGATTGTTTACAAAAAAAATGAGGAGAAAATGAAAAGGACAAGTGGGAGTCGGACTCGCCCACCTAGGGTTCCGTACAAACTGTAGAAATAAACTATTAAAAAAAATTAGGTATAAAAGGGAAAAGGTTTTTTGTTCATACTTCGTTATGAATTGAAAACTATTATAATGTAAAAATAATTAAATAAAGCCCTTTCTATATATACGATACCCAACATTACACGGTTAGCTCAATTCGAAATTTGGACCGCCGTTCCATGCATAAAGACCCTGTTTTTTTACGATTTAATTTTATAATTAAGAACATACATATGTACATTTGGTGCTCGTAGCTCAGTGGCGGCAGCGCTTTGGTATCGATTACTAAAGTTAAGCAACCAACGCCGCGGTCGTGAGTGGATGGGTGACCATTCCGACCATATTTAGTGACATTTATCACGAGCATCTCCGTGCTTCGGAAGGCACGTTAAAAGTTGGTCCCGGCCAATATCGCTTGATATTGGTCGTGAAGCCTAGTCAGAGGCCTTAAGGCGGCTTGATAACATCTGACAGTAAGGTTTAGTCACTGGCCTTACAACACCCTTCCACCAATCCGCACCGGGCCCGCGTGGTGGAGTATGGCCCAAACCACCTCATAGTTGAGGTGAGGCCTGTGCTCTGCAGTGGGACGTATATAGGCATACTTTACTTTACTTTTATATGTACATTTATATGTACAGTTTTCAGATTTTCCCCTATACTTATAATGTAAAACGGTATTACTTGCCAAATTTCATAGTTCTAGGTCAACGGAAAATACCCTATGATTCCCTTGATTACGAGTGCAAAAAATACGTTATTTACGGGATAAACGGCCGTACCTTTTTTTAACGTTAGCTTTGAAGTTTGATTTTTTCACAGCCTCAAGTGACTGTAGACCACAGTAATATAGTTATAATTTCAACTCGATATCTGGACGCGTTCCTGAGATAAAGGGTCTTGACAGACAGACGGGTGGATGGAAAGTGGTACGAAACCCTAAAAAATAACCTAGTAATAGGAATCGAAGAGCAAATCAAGGAAAGGATTATGGCTTATACCTCAGAAGCTTTGATATGGTCGCCATCTTGTATAGCTTTAGCATACTGGTCCTGTAGCGCCTTCACTGCGAGGACCCCCTGGGGGTCGATGACACCCCACTGGTAGTACACCGACGTGAGGTTCACTTCGTCTCTCCGATCTATCACAGGGTTCCCCATCATTAGTCCCTGAAAAATAACCATTACTATTAGGGGGAAGGCTATTTTCAACAGTGGACGTCCTATGGCTGAAATGATGATGATAATGAAGCCAACTCTTAGCGTTAGGTCATCATCATACTCGTAGTCACCCTATATTCGATTACGCGTACATAAGAATGTACATAGATTCAGTAACAGCAAATCAACCTACCACTCCACGTCGACATTAAATATCAACGTAATCTTTAATTAAGGAGGATCGTTTAAGACTGCTCGTGAAATTAAGGTTTCTTAATTTTTCTTCGCTTTGGCTTTTATTATTATTATTATTATTTATTGAATCACATCGGACAACGCAGGACCATTTTAATTAGTAAAAAGTAATCTTAAAACTATATTAGTAAATCAAAAACACACAAGTTGAGCAATTATACGACCAGGCGATAATGTACCACAGATGGCAGGAGCGGGTTAATCGGCGTTCCTACTGACAAGCACCCTGGCAAGATGGCGAAAAATAGGGGAGTCATATCTTCCCGCTATGGTCCTCAGAATGGAGTTGGAGCTGGCCCGTACTCTGCAAAGCAACGACGCTGCTTTTTTACGCATGATGGCATAGAAATCGTCAGTGCGTGCCTCAGCAAACATCCCCGACGCACTGCAAAATCGGGGCAGCCCCAACAACATTCTAAAGCCATTGTTATATTGGACACGCAGAGCATTAACGGTCTTTTGCGTAAAGCTGGCCCACAGGCTGCAGGTGTAGAATACTTGACATTAGGCTTTAAAAAGAGTGATCTTCACTGATTGACTACACCGTGCAAACCTACGCACCAGCATGTTACATCTGATCAACACCGTTTAGCTTTATGGTCGGAACAGACTCCGTACATCTCCACCGACGGCCTTAAAGACCACGAACTCACTTTTTTTAACATTATATGTCAAGCCATGTGCTTTAGCGTACTCCTCACACACTTTTAGGAGTTCATTTAGCGCTCTGACCGTCGGACTCAGCAGCACCATGTCGTCAGCGTAACTGATGTTGTTTATAGTAACATCGTCCACACGACAGCCGATGCGTTTGCTACTGAGCCGAACGATCAGGTCATTAACATACAGGTTAAACAATTTAGGCGATGTAAGACCTACTTGCCTCACTCCGCAACTAAGCCTGTATGAGTCGGAGAGTTTATCGGCCCATCTCACTCGGTTTTCCTGGTTTCCGTACCAATACTGGAAGATACGCAGCAGCTCCGCAGGCACATTTCTTTCCCGTAGCTTAGCCCAAAGCACACCATACGAAACAGTGTCAAAAGCCCGCGACAGGTCTAGAAAACACGCGTACACTGGCGTCTGACGCTGCGTGTAGTACTGTACGGTGTGCTTTAGACCAAGAATCGCACTTTCAGTAGACAGTCCGGGGCGAAACCCGAACTGTGCATCGTGCAAATCTAAATAATTATCGAGGAGGGAGTCCAGCAGGCTGTCGAGTACCTTCGCCAGGACCGTAGCCAAGGAGATAGGCCGATAATTGCTTTTATCAGCAACATCTCCAGACCTATTTTTAATAATGGGTACTACAATCGTCCTCATCAGGTCACTAGGCAGGTGTGAGTGTCTCATGCACAAAGAGTAGAACATGGCTAGCACGCGAGGCAAGTGGACACCGGCATGTTGTAGGTGCTCTATACTTAGGCCGTCGTGACCTGGGGATTTACCACGCGTCATTGTACGTATAACTTTGGCAACTTGATTCGTAGAGAATGAAACCAGGTCAGAGTCCCGACAGGCACCCTCATCAACCTTCTGAGAAGAGCATCCCAGCGGCGGCTCCACGCTAAAATGTTCAACAAATGCATTTGCTATCGACTCCCGCTCGTTTGCACTCCCCACGCTCACAGGTAGACTCGGCCTTAAAGTTAGTTTGTTAGTCTCTTTCCAAAATTTATTAAAGTTGTTATTCGCGTGATGAGACGTAATTATATCTAGCCTTATTTGTTCTTGGTGTTTATGAGTTTAATATTTTTGCTGAAACCACTCGACAATTTATTTCAATCATTGAGTCATATTTGATGGAACATATTGGGAATATTTTAATCAATCAGTCTTATAATTATTACACTCTAACGGGATTTCATGCAACAACATACCTAAAACGACTGACTAGGAGTCAACCCGCGACCACGGCTCGTGTTATCGAGCCGAAACGTCGGGACAAAAAAGAAATCGTTTTAGGTATGTTGTTTTATGAAATCCCGTTAGAGTGTAATAATTATGTTTAAAAATACAACAAGACCTAGGTAGTTTAAAAAGTTATAAATCAGTCTTATATTTGCTTTTCGGTAAAAGTATTATCACGATGTAAACCTAGGTCGGTATTTAAAAAAATCAATTTCCTTCAATAGATTTTTATTTGAATATATTTTTTATCAAAATTTGAATAAATAAGTACAGGTAAGTAAGTAGGTACTTATTTATTCAAATTTTGACAATACAACTTCCTAAAAACGGGAAGAAAAAATCTCACTCTAAAATTTCTAAAATTTTAGTGTCATTCGATTCGGTAGGTATACCTTAATCTAGGGCTGTACGGTATTCTCTATTACTACGCACTGATAGTCCATTGAAAAGCTATTTGACTCGATCGGAAGAGAATAATGCGTACCTGCAGATTGACAGAGGTGTTCCGTATCTTCAAGTCTGGTATCCGCGGCGGGTGCAGTATCTTGTGCGCGAGCGCAGGCACGTAGTGGCCGGCGTAGGACTCGCCCGCCACGTACAGTGGCGCCGCGCGGTGTTCCGGGAAAACTTCTAGGAACTGCTGGATGGCTCGGTACAGGTGGTTTGAGCACTGAAACGGTGAACATTTGAATTGATTTTGATGTTAAGCACTAAATCAGTGTTAGAATTTAGGACGATTGGCCTAAGCGACTGGTGCACGGTGCACCGTAAAAATTGCGAGAAGACATGCGAGCATTATTGTAAAAAAAACTGTTTTAGATTCTTATTGAAAAAGATCGCGGGTACCTGCCATTATTATATTTATATGGTCACTAAGCTCAAATCCGCATTAAAAATCCACTCGTCAACAACATCAACAAAATTTGGACCCTGTTTGTCGAGCGCAAGGTAGGCAAACTAAAGCAGAAAACCATTAATGGTTACTTGGTCATCAGTTTCTAGTAGTTTAAGTGCTCTAATTATTTCTGGTACAAATCTTAGTATTAGACCAAATAACAGCTTCTGAAAACCTAACTCCTAATACTTTACAGCAAACTAATAATTCACGTGACTGTAGGTGTAGGTAACCTCATTATTCGTAATTACTCCATAATTAGAACTTACATCGTCCATGTTCTGGGCCATGCCCTCGCGGCTGTTGGTGAAACTGTAACCAGCGCCTACGGGATTGTCGATGAAGAGCATGGAGTACTCGCTGGTCCAGGACGCCTTGCGCACTGAATACCAGAGGTAAACAAAATGCTAATTTACGTAGTCAATCTTTCTTTTTTAAATTTTTAACCAGCATGTGATTTAAAAATCCAGACGTAACTTGTAACCTGTTGTAACTTTTTGTAAGGCACTATGACCACTAAACTAGCTCCATAAATTATCATCGAAATATTGCTGGCTTATTAAACAAAAAAAAAATGTACAAAAGGCCTAGTAAAAGGTGAAACTTGGACAAAAAGTCAGTCTTACAAAAAACGAAAAACCCACTCTGTATTGAGCCACCATAACAATAGCTTTCCTCAATTGTGTTTGCTTTTGCTAGGCACTTAAAGGATTTCCAAGTTCCTAAATTAGCAAACGGTAAATGTGCTCGAAATATATATAGGTATGATTACACAAACATTTGCTCTTTGCAGGGTTCAAACCCACGCACAGTACCTACGCACATATTCTGAATGACGTTGGTAGTAGGTAGGTAGGGTAAGTAAGTACCACTAGACCGTACCGTATTTTAAAGGCATTCAAATTCCAATTCTCATACGAATTCACAAGAATCATATACGAAATCCTCGGAAATTGTACATGCTTCTTGGATTTCGTATGCAAATTAGAATTCGAAATTAAATAAGTAGCTCTTGACTTGATGAACTGTCACAGAGTTCTAATAATTAGAGACCAAAGATATTTTATCATCTAAAAAAACAATTGCCTCTGGTGAGATTTCATCTCTAGAAAATTCGCTGCTCTTCCAACTTAATACTTAATATCTTTGATTTTAACTAGCATTATTGAAAAGAAAAATATTTTTTTTTAGAAAGTATTATTTATTCGGTAGGTATAACAAGTTTAACTTACATTCCAAGCCATTCTTTCCATACTTCAGCGGGCCCATTTCGACAAACAGGCCGGCCAGGCTGGTAGCTCCCGGTCCGCCTTGAAGCCAGATGATCCATGGAGTGGTGTTCAGAGGTTTATCCACCACAGGGAAGTACCAAAAGAATAAGTTGGACTTATACTTGTCGTCTACCGTGAAGAATCCAGAATAACTCGACACGTTTAGGAAGACTTTTGGGTTCACTCTTGATAGGCTTCTCGCTAACTCAGTTCGGTTTTCAAGAATGTATGGGGTGAGGATCAGGGCTGGTGATGAATATGGTATAACCGACGCTATGGTTATAGATCTAGAACAGACATTACATAACTGTAAATAATAAAATAATTTTAATGCTTGGGCTACACCTGCGTCTAGTACGCAGGTGTGGCCGGTTAAGACCGCACAAGTTTGCTTTAATAATACTAGACGTTAGGCGATAGCTCGGACGGCGCGGCGGTAACTTTCGACGCATCAAAGGCATCTGGCGGGCGTCTAGTGCGTTGTTGTGGCTACACCTACTACACTAAACATGTTAAAACACGGTCACATTCAAAAACTCTTTGTGAAATAAATGTTAAAGTGCATAGTTATTAAGTTAGGATTGAGTGGACAAAATGAGAAAAGTATTGAGTTCTTGGAAGCGTTTCTTTTATTTTTAAGACTTGTATCCACAGATCACACGCTAACTAAGCCACTAGACGCTAAAATCGAACGTCAAATAATTGTGGCCACACACTATTAAGCGCGTAGCTTAGTGCTTTTATTTAGTGAACGTTAATCATGCCGTTAGTTGAACGTAAGATGTCACGCAGGTGAAGCCCGAGCATAACTGTAAGTAATAAATTTAGTGTATAAGTTCAAGTTCAATCGTTTATTTGCCAAGACACAGTAAAACAGTGCGTTTACCTACTTCTAATAGGCTTATTTTGTAAGAAATGTGTAATGTGTATTTAATTGTCTCTTCATATCGTTTATTATGGTTCCGTACAAAAAAATAAAATAACGGAACCCTAGGAGTATTGGGGCGTCTGTCAGTCTGTCCGTCCGTCAGTCACACACAGCCAATTTGCTCCGATTTAGCAGGATGGTGTTATCCTATGACCCAAACACAGATGTGCAAATATATATTTTTATACATAAACCCTTACTCTTACCCATTTTCGGCTGACAAATTAGGAAATTAAAAATAAAATTTTGCAAACCTTACTGTGGCATATATACAATGAAAGGGCTCATTATGAGGATCTCAAATAAATTGTTGTTATTATTGTAAAATAAATAGTTTTGATTTTATTCCTGAAAGAAGACGAAAATTTACCACCCCCCAGATTTCCGAAATACAAAGCCTAAAATTTTGAATACTAAATATGCGTTGCATTGCTTGTAGATTACATGGAAACCTATAAGAATTCTATCAATTAAAAATAAAGTGGCAACTTGGCAAGGCGTATCTACACATTTGACTTTAGCATTGTACGGAACCCTCTTCACGCGAGTTCAACTAACTCGCACTTGGCTGGTTTTTGTATTCTATGTCCCGTCATGATAACACCGTCTGACCTTTTCTCAGAATTTATCAGTTCGGTCCAATCCATTGTTATTTAATATAGTATAATACGTATATATCTTCAGTACCTTACAGGAAAACTGTAAATAATGTATAAGGTGTTTCAAAAATATCTGCCGCGGCTAATATGGATGCAAGTATTACAAATGTATATAGATTACGTTAGTAAAGAAATTTCAAGCCCCGGACGTCTATTATTATTTATTTAAAAAATAATAATAAACTAAAGATTAGCGAAATTCGCGTAAGCGCTCTCGCGTGCGATTTGGAATAGTAGGCCCTCTGTTATGCATACTTATATAAAATCGCGCCAAGAATCTATAGATCCTGAATGAAACTTCTTTTAAAACAAATTAATTTAGATGATAGATAAAACACAATACACCTACCTAAATCAAATCATTAGGAGCGTAGCGAATGCTAAGTCTATGCGTAAAACAGTGCACTTTTTTAAAAAGCTTTGACATATTTCATGATTTCATAACATAGACATAACCCCTATTAGGTAACGCTAATGCACATGCCTACCTCCTATTCAGAGTAAATTGATAAAATAATAAATTAAAAACATTAAAACTTACCCAAAAAGTATAATTGCAGCAACAGCTGACACATTCATTATGTAAAAACTTCTTTATCACTTTAGGAAACGTGTTAACGTTGAACAACAACACTTGAATCCCTTAACCAGACAGTTTAATACAATCCTACGATGGAAAGAGACAGCACGAAAAAATAAACCACGTTTGAGTAGGACGCCAGACAAATTCAGTGATAAACAAAGTAGCATCTATAAATAAACGCGACTGTAGGTCGGTTGAACGAAAGTAAAAGGTAAAAGGCGCGGAACATTACAGTTAATTCATTTAGCGAAATGGAACAGCTGTCCAAACTTGTGAATGAACATTTTTCCAAAGCAAGCGAACGCGTGTCGTTGTTGAAAAGTTGCGGCCTACTAAAATACTCCACCAAACAAACAAGTGGAGAGGTCTAGTCGGATGACTCGACGATGACATTCCATGCGCGCATCAGCAAGCTCAAAGCCGAAACACAACAATGTGTAGATTTTTGAGGAAAAACAATTTTATCTCAACTAGACAACGGAAATATGTAAATTGAATTGGCGTTTTTATTCCGAACCTGAAAAGGAAAAACCGGCCAAGTGCGTGTTGGGTCTAAACAATGTCGTTGCCCGACACAATATGATTATGAATATAAGGTATTCGCTACCTGTTTTAAATTAATTATTAGATGAAAATAAAAATAGAAATCATCTCCAAGTACATTTTATAACTTTACTCGGTAACTAGTGAAGACTACCTAGCTGTAATATTTTTTTCTTTTAACTACGTTATAATTACTTAAAGAGTATTTTTGGCACATATTAAATATGGGTTCCAGCGATTTTTAAAACTCAACATCAAAACTCATCATTACGAATCAAATACTAGTAGTCATTGAAGAGTTCCACAATCTACCTCCTGGCTCCTTCATTAGATCGGCATATAGATGTTACATTTTTGTATTTTAGGAAGTAAATAAAACGACCAACCTCTAACTAAATCACAGAAAAGGTACATTTTCATACTACAACCCATAACATCGTTCCATAGTTAAAGTTGTGGATCATATACTTAGTTTACCTAGTGCACGATGAAAGAATAAGCAATGTAAGGCGCCTTGAGGTGCTTTCAACCAACCTTCTCTGACAAGGCTAGTAAAATCCTCCAAAAGTTCCAAATTTCAGAGTTCACAAAGTGGAAGTTCATTCAAGAGAAAATGAATTCGTATATTTTCAATATTACTAAGAGTACAAGTAAAGTACTTGTTTTTAAAATTTTATTAATAATAAGTATGTCAAGATGATTTTAATAAAACAGGGCTATTACACTAATTATGATTACAATGATAAAACTGTGTAGACTAAAAAAACTGCCCAGCTCGCACCAGAAAGTTTGTTTTGGAAACATAGAGGCTTACAATAGTAACTAAGTTCAAGGATGCATTGTTTACTAGCAAAGACACAGCAAAGAAAAATTGGGACGTGTAAAATATCCATTACTGACTTATTTGCAAAATGTACATAATTGATTTTATTGCAGTACAGCTGAACGAGCAGCCAATCAAGACAGGACAGAAGAAAAATAAACAAACAGACGTAAATTATTTTATTATAACCGACTATCGATTCGGTATCACTATAAATAAAACACATGAGTCTGATTGCTGATGAACTCTCTAATGATGGTCTCATTTAACACGTGCGGCGTCGGCAAGGGCCGGAAGAGCGTCCACTTCGCTACGAGCCACTGCATCGGCGCGGGCGCATCCATCGGCGCCATGTGCCCGGCGCCACGGATCATTACCTCGGTAAATCGCCCGCCGCTTTTGTAGTATCTGCACAGAAAATCGTTTACAAGCATGAACGTATGAAAAAAGTTGATAGTTGCTGGTTAATTCAAGCAGGTTTCGATGGTGTGCTTAAGCACACGGCTTTAAATAAGTTAAAGTTTTGAATACTATCTATCGGGCCGTATTATAACCTTGATATTTTTTGGCTTTTGTCTAAATATGGTCTGATTTTGGCGACGAAGCCTATTAGGTGATTGGTTCAAAAATACGGACAGAACCGAATATTACAATACAACGATTACTTTTTGATTCGTCTTCCCCATGAGTTTTTAGTTCTTTTATAAAAAAATAATAATTTAAATCAAAATTAGCCCTATGGTAAAAGGTATTGTATTTAAGCACCAACATCAGCCCTTAAGATGTATTCATTAAACAAAATATACTTTCTATAAATCAGAATGACAGTCAGTATAAAACCTTTGAAATACATACCCAGCCAGTTTACCCTTGACCAACAGTGGATACCTGGTCGCATTAAGGAATTCGGCTGACTGGTCCCAACGCCACTTGCGATAATGTTCTGACGCCACTGGACATGACAGCATTTGATCCAGCTGCCCACTAGTCAGAATGAAAAAAAATACAATAATTTAACCCAAAATCGAAAATCACCAGCAAAAGAAGTGGACTTAACTAAATTCTAGAGAAACAGGAAGAAGGTGTGCGATTAAAGGAATATGAAGTGAAAGAAGAAGTGTTTGCATGATGCAAACATCTAACTAACTTACCAATACGCCAACACATCGTAGTGATTGAGCAGCACTTCAAACATTGACCTGGTGTTGGTTAAGAAGTCAGGGGCCAAAGCCATGTTGACAGTCAAGTTCACGAATGTAAATTTGATGTCGCCAACATGGATTGCCCTCTTCACCTCCGACTTCTGTAAGAAACTGTCGTATTTGCCCGCTGCAAAAGAGTCTTGAAGGAAATTGTATGCTTGGGGCTGGTACGACAAGTTCAGTAGAACGGTGATTATAGTGGTCCACTTCTGCAATGAAGAAATAGCATATCTATAGATTTTATTTAGCTCTTTTTAAGTTAATACTGGTATAGTTTGGCGCCCCCCCTTAACCGAGAGGCAAGCACGCTGAACGCAATTGGTGTCACGATCTCTGATCTCTGATCTCGATTTCCGGTTGGGACTATGTGAAAACGAACTTTTCTCTAATGCGAGACTCTATATAAAAGTTCGTTTGTCTGAGTGTTTTCGGAGTTTAAGGTGAACCGATTTTCATGGTTTAAGATTTGTTGGATTTGTCTCCACTCCGAATAGCAGAATTAATAATAAAAACATTAGAAAAGCTGACGAAAAAAATTTTAGGCGGTAGGAATATAAGTTCACCGGGTCAAGTAGTTTTAAGTATTTGTAACATTTTATACATCTCCGAACCTGCTTGGCCTCAACGCTCTTGCCGGCTGCAATGTCCTGCCGGAACGCGTCGACCAGGGGTTGCACGATCTGCACCTGCTCCTTCACCAGCAGCCCGAAGTGGTAGAACGGCCTTGTGATCTGAGCGATCGAGTCGGGCTCTATGTACGCGTTGCCGATGATAAGGCCCTGAAACGACAATTGTAAGACATTATGACTTTTCAATAGATACAAAAAAAAACAGCTAAGTGCGAGTCGGGCTCGCAGGAAGGGTTCCAATTATCTATAAAAAACGATCAAAAAATTACGTTTGTTTTAAGGGAGCCCCCTTTATTTATTTAATTCTAGTTTTTAGTATTACTTGTTATAGCGGCAAGAGAAATACATCATCTGTGAAAATTTCAACTGTCTAACTATCGGTTCATGAGATACAGCCTGTTGACAGACGGACAGACAGATAGACAGACGGACAGCGGAGTATTAGTAGTAGGGTCCTTTTCTACCCTTTGCGTACGAAACCCTTAGAATAGCCATCATTATCAGAACGTAACGGGTTTGGACAATAATTATACACACACACGTCAAAACCACGGAAAGCAGCTCTTTCAAAAAAATTGTCCCAAAACAAATGTTTTCGAAGGAGTGGTAGGGTACAATAATGTTATGCGTAAGTGCCATTAAATGTCTAGTTGCAAAAAGAAACGAATAAGATTTTTTCTTTACTACTTTTTACTAAGGCAGGGCAGCGATATCGAAATCGTGAAACACTAACAATTTTCCATACAAACTAACGCTTACCCTCATTAATAATAGATAGTACTCTTTAATGCACACTACAAAAAACAAACAGTGAAAGAAAAAATGCATTTAGAATGGTACAATTTAGGCGGTCTTATCGCCAGAAGCGATCTCTTCCAGACAACTTAAAAAGGTGAGGGGGAGGCGGTGAAGAGTCTAAGAAAGTAATAATAATAATTTATTTACTTATAGTAGACGAGCTGCTCGTAGCTCAGTGGCGGCAGCGCTTTAGTATCGATTACTAAAGTTAAGCAACCATCGCTGCGGTTGTGAGTGGATGGGTGACCGTGCTTCGGAAGGCACGTTAAAAGTTGGTCCCGGCTGATATCGTTTGATACTGGCCGTGAAGCCTAGTCAGAGGCCTTATTGCGGCTTGATACATCTGACAGTAAGGTTTAGTCACTGGCCTTACAACACCCCTCCTGCCATTCCCCACTGGGCCCACGTGGTGGAGCATGGCCCACACCACCTGTGCACTGCAGTGGGACGTATATAGACAATACTTTATATGGTAGATTACACCAAACCTTGAGGTTAATGTCTCCCCCTGGGAAGGTTTTCCGCCGATGGATCTCCATGCCCAGCGCTGGAATGTACTTGCCAGCGTAGGACTCCCCGGCGATGACGAGCGGCGCCGCCCTTTGCTCAGGAAACAGCTGCAGGAACTGCCTCAATGCGTTGTAGAGGTGCTTCGTGTACTGGAAAATGGAAACTTTGAAATTGCAGTCAGGCTAAAGAACAGCATCTCAAGTATTGTGAGCGATACTTCATAGAGTAATACAATTTATTATGTTTCCTTGGGCATTTCTTGTTATTGTAGAATTTTTTGCTATTTCTTGTTTTACAGTGTCCATTTTATAAGTTTTAACTGTCATAACTAACAATATAAATGTTAAGTAATTTTCAAAATCATGTCTAAATACTTAATTTTGTCTGCTTATATTTACTGAGGGGCTGTTTCACAATGAACCGATAAAGTTATGTAAAAGATAAAAATATGTCAAGGATAAAAGTGCTTTGAAAATTGTGTCAAAAATCGTGTTTATCCTATAAATAAATATAGCCTATTCGGAAGTAATGCAGAACTTATCCGTACATTGTGAAACAGACAGGCCCTTAATATGTACGTGTTAAGGGTAGTAACTAGTTTTTAAGTTTTAATTACTTGTAACTATAAATTTCAATGGCTGTAACCGGTTCTGTACAGCTTTTAATAAACATTTAAAAAAATGCAAGCTGTGCAAGTTACAACCGGGTCAAACGGATATTACAAATAATAAAAAGTAATAATTTAAATCTGTGCTAAATTCATAATGGTCCTTCCGTTCTACAGGGCCCATGGTAGCTTTTATTAATTTAGGTTTATTATGGAGGATTAATATACGATTGAGTATAAGGAACGTTTTAATTTTGTTTTATGTAGTTACCTCATGTGGTTGGGCACCTTAAGTGACCCAAATTAATTTTTAAAATATTTATTATTACTAAACCTAAGCAATAGGTAATTTCTTTAATAATAATTTATTATTTTCAAATGGTTTCTATAAGTTAGTATCTGAGGCTATTTGGTTCGCGCCATAAGGATCGCGCTCTTGAATTCGCTAAACCTGGCGACACCAGGGCCACATAGTTTTGGCTATCGTCATTCCTAACCTTCACGACATCGCGAGCGCGTCTTCTCGCGTAAATTTGGTGCGGAGTTCGTTTTTCTCCGTGATGGACAGCTGAAAGTTGCCTGAAATAAACCCAACAGTGATTTGACTATCTGTTTTCGTGAAAGTGCTTCACGGTGTGAGCTGCTGATTGGATCTGGTGAAGCGTTCCTGAGCTGGTCTGCAGGTTAGTGGACCTATAGCTTTCAGTGCTGACGACGAAACCATTTCTCTTTCATCAATTCGCAGGGTGGGTTTCATAGGAATCAACATAATTAATCTACAAACATAATCTTTCATAATTGAGCTCCCCGCGTGTCAACGGCTATTTACAAGCTGCTACACCATCATGTCTTAAAAAGATCCGATTCCGTTAAATTTGAAACAGTAATCAGATAATCTGATGCTATTAGTTACACAAACTTCTAGAAAGTACTGACATAGAGTTTTTTGGCTTTAATTAAAGAATTAACATTCTTGTGTTTCGAGGCAACATAATGTATTTTGCCAGGGGTACCTCCTAGCCAGCACACATTATACAGTGTTAGGGAAATGGCATATCAAGCTGAATCTAGCCGATGTTAACATGGTGTATGCAAATACTATGGTGAAGTCAGAAATTTGACATCGTCATTCTTGAAAAAAAAAAACGTCTGATTCATTTTTTTTTTGTATGGAAATAAAAATAATAAAACTGACTTCACTTTATTATCTATATAACATAGGCTAGTTTCGGCTTCATATACCCTTTACCTAACATCCTATATATATAGGTACTGTATAGGTAGGTTAAAGTCAGAGTGAGAGAAAATATCGTTGTCTGAATTGACCCCAAGCAGGAATCAAACCCGGGACCCTTTTACATTTATGGCAAAATACCGATTCTTTACATGTTTATGGTAATATAGTTACCGTAGCCATATCTGTGGCCAATCCGTCCTTGTGGTTGGTGAAACTGTAGCCGGTCCCGACCGGGTTATCGATGAAAACCAACGAATGGTTCTGCAGCCATGTGTAGGGGTTTCCTGTAAAACCAATTTTATTTTTAGTTAATTTACATGTGTATTCAAGTTAGAACACATTACCTTCATCTGCAAAACAAAAAAAAGAATATTAAAAGATTTGCTGATACTTTTGCGTGTACTGCTGATAAATGATAACATACTTCTAACTGAGCTTAGCAAAATTACATCAAGAAGTGATTGAAAATGGGAAAAGAATACCGATTATTTAAGAAGCGCCGCATTTACGTCGTAAGAGCTAAATAGCGAGCCCCAACCCCCAAGCTTATTAAAAATATTTTTAACTATAACCCAATCCTGGGCGGTAAAGAGCATAAGGGATTGCAAGTAGATAGAAGTACCTACATTTAATTTTTAGTTGATCAATCGGCGAATTGTTTACAATACACTTACGTGCCAAATTGCCCTCAGGATTCAATTTGAAAGGACCAAATTCGTCGAAAAGCCCCGTCAAACTAGAAGCGCCAGGTCCGCCCTGCAGCCACAGTACCCACGGAGTCTCGTTCACAGGCTTGTCCGGTACAGGAAAGTACCAAAAGAACGTATTCGAATCGTACGTCTTGTTAACCGTTAAGTATCCAGAATAACTCTTCACCCCAAGAAATAGCTCTGAATCCACCTCGGCTGCCTTACGCCCGTCCTCGATCCGACCATTTTTTATGAAAGGCGTCAATATCAACGCCGTCCCATTATCAACCTTTTGTACAGGAACACAAGGATCAATATCATCTGGATGTATTGCATTATCAACTATATCATTTACACCAGTAACTTGGTCAGAGCAACTTCTGTTAGAGTATAGTGTGAGGTTAACTTCTAAATCTATGATATTTGTAGATTCTTTCACTGCTATGGCTATACTTTCGTTGGAGTTTATGATAAGTAGCTCCTTTTCCTGACTTTTTGGTTCTGTATCATCTTTATTAATTTCATTTGATATATAGTTTTCTGGTACAGCAACCCTTCCATATGTACTAAAAAATAAACAACAAAATCAAAACCTGAAAATATTTAACAAATTTTGGCGATCATAATAAAATATGTATTGACTACACTTGTTTTAAAGCACGCTACATAATTATTTGTAGCTGTTAGCAGCTTACAGTTGTTAATAGCCTGGACTGACAGAATAAACGTATGTTGTAAAAAATTATCACCGATGAGCATAGCACTTAGGTTTGCCTACGGAATTAACAAGTGACAAGTGATCGCAAATTAAGCTTTGTATTTTTAATACAAAAATTCATGGTCCCCAATCATTTAAGACGACAGAACTAGAATTTTTGTTTACATTGCTTTTTTTCAGTCAAGTTCAGTACCTATAAGCTGCGTGTGACGGGTCATGTTAGTGATCGGAGTTTAAACCTTTTAATATTTTTTAATTCTTTTTCTAACCAATTGTCTTCCATTTTTTCATGAATTGCGTTACGCGATTCGTACCATTAAGTAATAAATGCTTTTGCCACTCGTTGCAAAAAAAAACATGTTCTTTTAAAGCTAAAAGTAGAACCAGGTCTTAATACTAAGTATTATAATGGTAACAGTCATTAAACACGGCACATAATTATTTTTGGATAAAAATTTTAATTCTTCAAACTCCAAGCGGGCCTATGAGACCGAGTAACAATAGAATTTCCATTGTGTCAATTTTCGTGAGCTCATAATTTATTAGTCGTAGGACAGTAAATTTGTTTACGTGATATGATTAAATCTATTTTTTCATGTAAGTTGTATGCTTTTTATCCTATGTTGCAATTGTAAATATTGTCATATACTGAATTTTACGAACAGGGCTGCAGCAGATTATTATCAGAGGTGTCCGGTTTCCCGGTACATTTTGCAGTCTTTTTGTCTCAATTACTTAAAGATAAATAACACTTGAAAAAAATTCAATCTCAACCTCGGGTGGGACTCGAACCCACGTCCCATCGCATACCGGGCGAGTGCTTTGACCACTAAGCTACCGAGGACGTCAATTACTTGTTAATGTTTGCAGTTATTATGATAAATAATATGTATTTTTTTGTGTGTTTAAGTAAATATAAGGGGTTTTTATCTGTATAAAGGGTGTACAAAATGGCAATTTTCAATGTCAATTTGGTATATATATATATATTTTTTTTAAATAATTCGACAACATCACATACATTGCTCTGATCCTAAGGTAAGTAGCTAAAGCACTTGTGTTATAGAAATCAGAAACAACGACGGTACCACAACACCCAGACCCGAGACAATACAGAAAAGTTCGTTTTCTACATTGACCCGACCTGGAATCGAACCCGGAACCTCAGAGATAGCGGCGCCATTTAAAGTCCGGCGAGCTCGCCTCTCGGCTACGGAGGTCGTCTAAAAGAATGGGACACTCCTTAAAATTCAAAAATTTTTTAGCTGCTCCATACAAACTTACTCGCATGCCTCGATAACAATGAATGGAGCATCTGAAAATAAGGAAGGCTGATCACGAATGTTGTGATCAGGAGTGTTCCATTCTTTTGTACACCCTGTATATAAAAGGCAACCGCTACTGACTGACTGATCTATTAATACACAACTCAAACCACTAAACGGATCGCGCTGAAATTTGGCCGACATTAGCTTTACAGATGTAGGCGAGCATTAAGAAAGTATTTTCCAAAACTCACCCCCTAAAGGGGTAAAACGGTAGGTTCAAAAGTTTCTATGGAGCACCAAGAATAGAAGTTTTGTAGTTTTTATTTTATTTACTGGGTTTGACATTTATTAATTTACTCAAAATCATTCTAAGCTAGTTATTACATGAAAAAAAAATCGATCCTATCGGCGCAGTAGTGAAGAGCCCCTGATTGCAAATGTTCAGAGAGCGATTCACGAAAAAGTTAGGAAACGAACTGTTCTAAATTGTTAGATAGGTACCTAATTAAAATGTTATCAACATTTTTGTGAAAGTTCCTAATTGCAACCAACTGACAAACAAGTAAGTGAATGCAAAACGGGATGCTAGGTAAAAAATTGTGTCAGAAGGCCCAATCTAATGAATTAAAAAGGTTAGTACATTTTTGTAATCATCATCATCATCATCACCAGCCTATATCAGTCCATTACTGGACACAGGCCTCTCCAAAAGGAGGATTTTGCCATAATCGCCACGCTTGGCAGGCGGGTTGGCCATTTTTTGTAAGTGGTTGGGAAATTATGTACGATTCGTTCAACACTATCGATAAAATAAATACTACGTACAAAGCACTGTGTAGGTACTCTAAAGAAAATGAATGTAATTTATTTATTTAAAAACATTATTTAATAATCAATATTATCATAGAGAAAAACAAATGATATTATCCACTAAATATATTATCACTTCCGTGTATGTACATTTTCGAGGCGTGTAACTTTGTTAAACAACATCAGGATTTATTTATAAAAAAAGACAAGTATGTAATTTTCGAACCAGATACCCAAACTGATTAGTTTTGCCACTCATTAAAACAGATGTATGTCAAAGAAATAGTTACACAATGGTGAGTAGGATATATAACAATCTGCCACGGCATATTGTTGAACTGCCCTCAAATAAATTTAAATCTCAATTGTTTCAATGGCTGCTGGACAGATGTTTTTATTCAGTATCTGAGTACTTAAATGAAAAATATAATAAGTCATAATTTGGAATGTTATTTAGGTACCTATTTTGCTTGAGAATTATTTGTATTTTTAGAATTTGACATTTACTTTAATTAATTTATGACATTTTAATTTTATATGTATAAAAAAATTGTAAGCCAGTGATGGTTTAATGTGTTTGTGCTATTTATACTCTATATTTGTCACCTTATTGTTACCCACATTTTTTACAAATAAATTGATTTGATTTGATTTGAAAGGTTAAAATATTGTTTGCCTAATTATCAGTACTCGCTCACTGTTTATAGTAATTCAATTTGATTCCTTCGTGTTAGTTAGTGTAAGTTATTATTTCTTTTAACAGTTCTAATGAATTATAAATGATAAGAATTCTAAGAAATAGACGTATCATCGCTCGTTTTAATGTAGCTTTGTCTTTTATCACAATATTAGACTGTGCGTCGTAGCTTATAGGTAGGCTTTTCCCAATCAAAGAGTTATATTATTCACAATTTGGAATATAAATAGCCAACGGTATTTTATTCATATTTACTATTTAATTCAACTGAGATAAAATTATGGTTAATGATTGTTTTTCACATTACAATTACAAATTCACTTGCTGAGAAACTTAAATTAAATTAACTGAAAACAAACAACAAGCTTACTAGCACTTCACATTCAAAAACTCAGATAGGTACTAGGTATTCGTGGTTGGTGCGTGTAAATGGTTCTAAACAAACTTACCTGGCAATAAACACTATTAACACACAATAGTACACCACGGTATTTGCCATATCGATAATTAAATCAACCTTGACTCATTAAGCAAATAATTAACAGTGTTTAGGTTGATAGTACGACAGCCACTGATCAACAAGCATGTTGCGGGCTCAGAATGAATCAGTTATCAGTATCAGGTGAACTGTGATCCCAGAGCAATCGTGTAGGTATGACGTATTGTCTCGTGTGAAGCTAAATCACGTGTAATGTGTACTTTACTTTGTCCCGGTTCGTTTTGACGCAAAGGGTTCCCGGGTGATGGCAGTTTTCATCAACAAATACAGTCATTAAGCAATCCATATTTGCACTGATGTTTTAAAACACTTAAATCAAATCTTAAAAATCAACTTTGACCTACAAACAAACAAACGATCCCCAAGAAAATTTAATTACATTTTAAATCCCAAAGGTGATTTAAAATCCATATATCACAGTTTAATGGTCAAACCAAATGGTAAAGAGTGGCAAACAATCAACTAAGACCATAGTACCAAAAGTCGCATTTACAAAACTTTCAATTTACATACGAAATCAACAATAATGTTATAATAATTTCATTAATTTTTAAAACATGGAAAACATGTTCAAAATTCAGTTATACTATAGTATATAATACGTAGATGACGCTGTCAGACTCGATTTAAGAAATATTAATGTATTAAGGAGTTTTAATTAAAACACTCAAAAACGTTTAAATATTAATTCTATTATTAACAAAAACGTCTCTAATATGGCTCATTACGTCCGTCAGCCTAGTTATTTCCGAGGTGAGCGTGAGAATGGTTTCATGCAATTTTCTCGCGTTCTCGATTTTTTCCTTTTCTAGTCGCAAAAACTCTGCTGCCTCGTCTGAGTCTGGAACAAACGTACAATACTTCAATATAGTAGTCCAAATGTTGGTAGGCCCCCCACAAGGTGGACCGACGATTTGGTGAAGGTCGCGGGAAGCCGCTGGATGCGGGTGGCACAGGACCGATCTTCGTAGAAATCCTTGGGGAAGGCCTATGTCCAGCAGTGGACGTCTTTCGGCTGATGGACGGATGGAGAAGTCCAAATACAGATTGTTTTTAGATTTAATTTGTTTTGTATCGGATAAAAACAGCATTATGGCAGCCAAATGTTCGAATATTCATTGTTATAGAAGAACGATATTTCATTTTCCGATTCTATGTTTTTGTGTGCCTTTGTAAGTTTTGGATAAAATGTATGTTTCATTAAAACGTGTTTTTTGTGTGAATGTTACACGCGTGAAGTGCCGCCAATGTGAGGTACGAGTAAAAAGGAACACCTCTGATAGTATCGCCTACAGAAATGTCGTAGATGCAGAAAAATACATAAGAAAGTTAAGATACATAGCAGTTGATGAAGGGAAATTCAAGTAGGTAAGTGCTAAAGGAAGAGTCTATTACTTTGTTCGTTAAAAAGACCAAACCGGAAAGTTTAAAAATATGAACAGCCGAATCAAACAAACGTAATTCGTAGATAATTCTGCTGCTTATTGTAAACTTCAATCGGTTGTTTTTTTTTACATTATACAAAGCATGCAATTTCTGTTTGTTTCTCTCCAGCTAGAGACAAGGGGTAGATTTTTAATCTTCCATTTAGTCCTTAAATCTCTCGAGTATATTAAGATGTGTGCGGTCAGCGAACCTGATGCATCGTTGTCTACCGCCGCTGCCATTTCCTGAGGGCTGCTGGGCCCTCCCTGGTCATCAGAGAATTCTCGGTACGAGTGCCGCCGCTTTCTACCTCTCGACTTCTTTACTGGTTCTGGCTGAGTTGCTGAAATACAAAAAAATGTACATAATAAACGTTAAAAAACTCTTGTCATGGTCTCGAAATAAGGAAATAACATGAAGTTTTGATTTTAACAGTGAACAGGCAATATTTTTTTACAGAATTCTCTCCCGACAAATCTCAACCCGCACCCATATTACCTAAAAATTCTCAATCAGCAACAATCAGTCATCGCCCGATTGATTGCTTAGTGTCAAAATATTATAGGGAATACTAAAAAGACACAAAGTCAACGAAGTGGGACCGATAGAACGCACAATATAGTTTACTTATTGTTCGGTACAGGTATAGCACCGTCATTAGATAGCTTTTGTTTTGGTAATGCTCAACTGTCAAATTGCGATTTTAGAGCAAATATTGCGCAATTTTCGCCTTCGCTTTGCTATTGCAAGATACGTAATGGTGCAGAGCCTATTTTTTTTAAATATAAATAAATAAATATAAATAAATATTTGACAACATCACATACATTGCTCTGATCCTATGGTAAGTAGCTAAAGCACTTGTGTTATAGAAATCAGAAACAACGACGGTACTACAACACCCAGACCCGAGCCAATATAGAAAAGTTCGTTTTCTACATTGACCTGACCGGGGATCGAACCCGGAACCTCAGAGATGGCGGCGTCATTTAATGTCCGGCGTGCTCGCCTCTCGGCTACGGAGGTCGTCAAATAGTATTCGTCTATTTAATAGTATTTATTATGAAAAGACACGAACTGTGAATCAACCCAGTACATTCAAGGCAAATCAGGTCGTCAACATGCATAATAGAGCGGAAAAAATAAAATTATACCCGGTACCTAATCATCTAAAGTAGATTTTTTAAATATTTACCATAACATTGGTTTATCAACGGATTTTCTTCATTGTTATCTATTTCTTCATTACCTCCAGAATCCTGTAAAACATTAAGTTCTAATTTAATCATAGACTTTTAACTAATATTGTTACTTATGTAAACAGCTTTTAATAATGGAGAAATGTTAAGCATATTTAATATCAATAGTTAAAATTATTATCATTAGGCGGTTCTTTGCAGTTTACAATTTCCGTTCAGTTTAGGTGAGGAGGATTACTTGCGTTTTTCCAGTGTAAGGGCAGGTGGAGTGATTGGGGTGTCGATGGTATATCTGCGTACATAACTGAGGTGAAATTATAATTACAAACCTTATCAGGTGATCGATTGCTTCATTAACTCCTTTCTTCGCGTTTTCTATGTTGGTACCATAATAAAAACATTTTTTCATTTTATCTAAGAAGTAATATTATCCCCTAAAAAGGTAATTAAGACCAAGGGCCACAGCCTTAAATCAGCATCGTAATAATGTCCCTGTTTGTCACGACAATACTGAGCCTTTGACGCAGGCCTTTGTGTTTTCTATTTTCTTGTTGTATTTCTTTTGTTATATATTGTGTCAAATAAACCTTTTTATATAAAAATAGAATATTCTATTCTCAACTAATTACAAACCTCATCACCCAGTGGGTCGCTTTTGATCACAATATTGTCGACAGCGCCCTCGCCGATGATGCTGAGGATGCTTTCTTCCATGCTAGACAGAGGTGTGACGCCGTCCGGCGGGGGCCTATTGCTGGCCTTGGCAGCTTTCAGCTCGAGTGCCCGTCGCCTCACTCGGTACTTCCAGTCACACCAGTACTGAAATACAAGATGAATCTATTGAGAAAATAATACTTAAAGCAGGCACAGCATGTAACGTATCTTATACTGTATGTGTCTCGGCGGGTCACTGCTCTTAATGCGCTCCACGCGCCAGTGCAGCGGCTCGCACCAGGTCCGTGCCTATACGTTTTCACTTGATACAGTATCAGATACGTTACATGTTACGACTAGGTGAGTACTCTGCTAGTAAGCAAAATATCTCTCATCATTCTGGGACGCAACTATTGCGGGATTTTAGGATTCCATCCTCTGTTAAGCAAGCAGATGACATCATTTTGTACGGAGAGGGGAACAAATTTTTTTTTTGAGAATTCGAAGATGGTCCTATGGAAAAAGTTGTTGTATTTGAGCAGTAGAATCACACGCTAGAAAGAGAATATCCCTAGCTTACTAATAGGGTCACTTGGCTAGAGCGTTATCACATCTGGCGGTTTAAAAGCGAAGCGAGCGCCCAGCGAACAAGCCGTGAATAGCGCACTAATCTTCTACTCCCACATTCATCCTCGTGAGTTTTTGTGGATCAAACCGAGAATCGAATTCGGATTTCTTGCCATTGCCAACAGGTCGTCGGCTTTAAGGAATAAATTGGTTTAATTCGTCCATGCGTTTATCGTCAAAAAGGTAGATTTTTAGTAGGTAGCCGATTCAGTTAATATTTTTTATAGAATATGTATTACAGCTCGGTGAACCGACGACCTAGGAAGATAATTGACAATAGCTGAATGAAAAAAAAGCGCTCTTTTTCGCTCTTTGGCTGGCTTACGTCTAGCAGTAGACGGATAGGCTGACATGATGACGATTATGATTTAATACGAAGGATATTCAATTAAAAATAGGTAATACCTTAGACCAAGCCTTCCCGTCCTTAACAGCACCGTCCTTAACCAGGTTAAGTTTCTTAGCGCACAGATTCCACAGTTTCAGGGTGTGCAGCTTCCCGCGGCGGCCCCGCATCAGCCCCTTCGCCAACTCCTGATGCTCCCCCAAAAATTCTATCAGCGCCTTCAGTTGCCCGAACGTCACTTGTTTCCTCATTTTCAAATCTGGGAAATATTGTTGCTAAATGAGTACCTAAGCTGCGAATATTTGATAAACGACACGAGCTTTTGTTTGTAAAACGTTATTAAATTTATTTCAAAAATAAAAAAAATGCAATAATTCCTTCGCCAACTCCTAGTTCTCTTCCTTGAATTCTATCAGCGCCCTCAGTTGCCCGAACGACACTTGTTTCCTTATTTTCAAATCTAGGAAATGAGTTTATCAAATAAGTGCCTGTGAGTATTTGATTAATAGGCTATAGTGGTTATTTATTTATACTAATTGCAAAAAAAAAGGTGGATGCCGTATGTTCTTTGTTGGCGAGTCGGGTCTTGGTGCTCCCCCAAGAATTTTATCAGTGCCTTCAGTTACCCGAATGTCACTGGAAAATGTTGCTAAATGTACTATGTACAAGTAGGTACAAGTATTTGTTATATGACTCTGTTTTTATTTAACGTATTAAAAAAACAAAAGGTAAAGTAATACGTATTCTCGGCCAGTCAACCATTGGACTGATTGGACAAAGCAGAAAATTAAAAAAAATAACAGTTCTGGTCATTGGTTTTGGTAGAAAAATAAATTCTTGACAAATCGAAAACCTAGTACCTAATGGAAAATATAGAGTTTAATCCCTTTAACTCTATCATCACGCGAAGTGTTTTTTTGTACCTGTTATTTATTTAAATAAAATCCTAATGATAATCATTGTTCTATGCCGACGAACGATTATAAGTACTTAAACATTGCTTACCTGCATCCATTGTTGGTTAGGCCGAAAAATTGTTATATATATGAATACTTGTTCACAATCTTTGATGATGTGATGTGATGCTGATTTTAAAACCAAATATAAAAAAATATAAAAACAATCAGTTTCACCCTAACAACCGTAAAGATGTAACTCTTTTCATTTATCGTTATAAAATCGTCTCGGCATTGAATCGAGATCGAGTTCTTTTTTATCGTGACTGTGTTTCGACCGAAACAGGCCGACCACTGTTCGGCCTTGGTTCGATTATGTTGTCTCTCTTGTTAATTCATACCGGATCGTTCGCTCTCTTTCGCGCAGTTGACGCAGCCGCAAACGAAACGATGCGCGCGCAAAATACGATCAATTTGAAGTTACAAATACACAGCAAATCTTTCAGCGCTTCAATCAAGGGCTTTCTCACCCCCAGGAAGAGATTAGAAAAAAGTACAAGATGTATTATGTTAATTTAATAATGTAAGTTTGCACTTAAAACAATCTAAAAAATTCCGTCGTGCCTAAGTACTTACCTGCCTAGATTTATAAAACAATTCAATACCTAAGAGTTAAGTTAAGACATTGTACACCTTATATGTTTGTTCTTACCTATAATATATATCAGAATCAGAATCAGAATTTTTATTTGCTTTAAATGAATTACAAAATTTTGCTATATAAAAAACTCATCTCTACAGTATTTCTCACGCTTTTAAAACGTACCCATAAAAGCGCTGAAACCGCTTTCAGGCAATCCAATCTAAATGTCATCACAACAAATATTTACTTCCCGTCCCATAAATTATCATGCTACTAGGATTAGAAGGTACCAAGGCCCACAGATTTGCATTAAAATACCAAGCTTTTTAAATGAGTCACTTTGTACTTTTCAGGCTTATTGACAAGCAAATTATTATTACTTGCCAGTGATTTGTTGCTAACTAATCGTAGGATTTGCATTTTGTTGGAAAATAGAAAGCTCTACAATAATGAAACTTAGTGAAACCACTGAATATTTGTCAGATCTACCTTGAGCGGTTAAATATGGTGTGGAGTAGTCTCAAAATTTTGCGACGGGTGAGTAAATTATAAATACTTTCATTTGCAATAATTTTAATCGATTGGACATACCAACATTTAACATGTTTTGTACGCTTTCTTAGTTTTTGTTTGTTAGATCACGTTGTCGTTATTCTTCATGTATTCATATAACAATGGGCATATTGTGAGTGTTTAGAGACTTGAGAGCGGGTTTTTTTAAATAATAATAATTTCACCCTACTATCCACGTGCCACGTCAGGCAACTACTAATTACTCAGTTTATATTAAATGCAATAAGTCATTATCGCTATTTTTATTTCCAAAGAGTCAGTTATATTTATCCTGTAATAAGAAAAAACCGTTCCATTTTTTTTAAGCAATCACACAACACTCATACAATAATAAGTAGACGCAGACTAGGAGGCTTGGTGTTATTACTCATAGACTAAGAATTCGCTACGTACATACTAAATCTATGTTATTATCTGCCTATATTGCAAACCTGGCATGACATACCAACCTAACAATTTTATGGAATTTACAATTGTATTTTATGCTGGTAAAAAAAAATAAACAAACGGGTCAAGCGTGAATCTAGCGCACGGTTACGATTATAAATTAAATGAAAGATAATACGGTGCTACAGAACCCTCTGGGCGCGATTCTGATTCGCACTTAGCCAATTTATAAAAGAAAATTTATATTAGTTTGCGACTGCGACACGTCTGTCGTCTTTGGAAAGCATTTAGTGTTTACTGCGTATCTAGAAGACCCGATTCGATTTGTACCTACTTTATTAAATTATGACTTAGTCAAGGCAATATAGATCAAAAACGTAGCCTTACTGAGAATTAAAAATAACTTTAAATAAGTTACTGCTTTAATTAATTCTATTATTATGCACTCTATGTCCCTGTAACGGACAGCCATGGCAAGGGGAACCTTGTTGACTACGGAACTCTAAAAATCGACCAAGTGCAAGTCAGAATCCTACCGGACTTATATATAATTTAGTCCGGGATATTTGTATATAATTTTATAATAAACTTAGTTATGATGAATTGATGATTAGTGCCGCGTTTCAGTTTTCTTTATTATTGATAGGTTGGGCGCAAAATAGTTATGACTTAGACGGACATGGACAACCTATAAAAACTATTCGAATTGTAACTAGGTATGTCACAGTAAAATTAATTGCTACTCGGCGATAGGTCGGCGACGCTTCACCACCCTGGCCGTCCCGCACTCGAAAACAATGTGCAGTGGATTGTAAACCGCCGACTGCGGTGCCCACGTGGTCCGGCCTCGGGAAAATCCTCGGAAATTTTTCCTCGACGCGCTGTCATTTCTCCCGCCAATTTTGCGTTTAAGACTAGGTACTGCTTTAGCATTAATGTTTTTATTTTTGTAACAAGTGTTATAATTAGGAGTGCAAAATTTTTTGTATAAGAAATGCAAGTGGAAATTAAAGCAGACGTGGTAAGTGATTAAATTATCAATGTTAGTCAAGTTATAAAGTTAGTTTAGATAAAATTTTCTAAAATAAAAGGAAAAACCCAACTGATATGTAAACAACGGCCATAGATGCGTTATCATTTATCATTGAACTTAAAACTCCGGGCTTAGTAGCACTAGTTTAAGTAAACGTAAAGGCATTTTAACCCTTTTTGTTTAAATGCTGTTAATGTACTTTTAGTATGAAATATGATCAAAATAACTAAATATAAATATTGGATATCAAAACATACATTGCTCTGATCCTGAGGCTTAAGCACTTGTGTTATAGAAATCAGAAACAACGACGGTACCACAACAACACCCAGACCCGAAACAATATGGAAAAGTTCGTTTTCTACATTGACCCGACCGGGAAATTGATCTAGGTAATTGTATTTTATATCGTCTCAAACTTTTTTTGCATCTTTATAAAATCCTAGAGCGATAGCTAGACGAATTAGTTTTCTCCTGTCTTTTCTTCTTGATTCATTCATGTTAATAGGGTTTGTATTTATATGTATTTAAGATACTAAGGTCGTGTAATTAAGTGCCGTGTGGTGCCGGCACGTTAAAAGAATTGCACCACCCCTTCCCTTCCTTTGGGTGTCGTAAGAGGCGACTACAGGAGAACCGCCTCAAGAAGACGGGCAGCAGCGTCTCCTCTCCACTATTGGCCAAACTGCGATCGCCAATCCGCCAGCCAAGCGTGGCGATTATGGCAAAATCCTCCTTTTGGAGAGGCCAGTGTCCAGCAGTGGACTGATAAGGCTGGTGATGTGTGAAGTGAAGATACTATGTATGTTCATTATTTAGGATAATATTAGTATGTTTATCATTAATTTTGTTAATTTCTTTATGTACTTATTTTATTTTTTTACTAACTTATGTACTTATCCTCGCCCTCTCAACTTTTTTTAAAACTGTCCTCTACTCTACCTGAAGCTTGTCTGGAAGAGATCGCTTTAAAATTGTACCATTCTTAATGTATTTTTCTATGTACTTAATGATTTGTGTGGTGTGCAATAAAGAGAATCTACTTATCTATCTATGAGCAGAAGAACGAATCTATTATAGTTGAGATTGTTTTCCAAGTCAATAGAAGGCTATTTTTTTTTAAATTTAAATATTATTAAATTCTTAAGTTTTTAAATCTTAAAAACGTCAATATATGATAACGTAGATAGACAGGCACTCTTTATTGTATACTACTTAAAACAAACAAACGTCAGAAAAATATAATTAAGGACATTACAATTCCTACGTAGGTATCCCAACTGCAACGTTTCCTGTCCACGACTCCATTTCGAGTCGTATATCGTTTACAGTCCTAAGTCCACGCCTCCACAAGGAGTCGCAATTACATACTTTTTAAAAGATAATATATTGGACTGGACGTATCAATTAGGGTTGGATTTTAGTGTAGACTTGTGAGTTGATATGTTCTAAATATGTCTGCAATTGCAATACGAGTGAACTTGACAGCAAAAATAAGTCCCTTGTTTGGGGGACTGTGAACGTGTTAAGTACCTACTTAAGAAGGATAGTTTTGCTAAATTAATTTAAACAAAGCGTGCTTTCGCGTGCAGCTTATTCGATTTTCTTAAGTGAGTTCCTTAATTTGCAATTACGCTTTCGAGTAAGCCACTTGGGGAAACATTAGTCTTACTAAAACATTAGTCTAGTACTTAGATAACATCTACATTTTAGGGCTAAATCTTTTTTTTTGCCTATAATTAGGCGCAATTTAAATTAAATAATTTTAATATAATGGTTTTTAGAACGCGTCTTTAAAATTATGAGATTATGACTCGTTATAAATGATACAAATGAGCCTAAACTTACATTATTTCTTTATCTCTATCTATCTTTGAACAGATAAATTGTAAATGTCATTAAAACCTTTGGTTGTTTAAGGAACTGTAGTTCATTACTAGAAATGCAGAGTCCCATTTTACTCGTTACTTTTAATCACGGAGATAGCATTAAATGGACAAACCCAGTTTAACTCTACTCTACAATTTTTTTTAATGTATATACGTTGTAAGGCACTACTTGCCTCTTATGTTTGCTGTGCCCTTGCAGGGTGTCACTTGTACTGTACCACTCTGTTCTTAATGTAACATCTTTTGTAACTTGTGACTTGCAATAAATAAATGAAATGAAACTCCATAAAAACACAGCTAAGTAAATTTTGATAAAAACCAGGATTACCGGGTGTGAATTAATATTATATACGTAACATAATTGATTAACTCTTCAATAGGAATAATACAAAGACGAACATCTTTTATCAATTAGTAAGTGTAACTAAAAAACCAAAACTCACTGCATTTTCTTAAAATCTAAAGCCATATTTCATTTTTAACCCCTTAGCCCGGCTAAACGAGATACGATACAAACAGTGGTAACCAAAGTTCGAAAATAAACATACACAAACATTACTCTCCCTGCGGTACTCGGTTGAAAGCATGTCCAGCAGTGGACTAGTCCAACAGTGGACTCCAACTCCTTCATATTACTTAGAAAACTGCTACCATGCAAAACTTAATCTGTTGATATAGGGTGTTTGTTTCATAAATTGCGTTACATGCTGACGTTGATTGATAGCTTATTTGCCGCGCCCAGTCTTTAATTACATCCTATACGCACTTTAGGTAATCAAACGGGTGTTGCCATGATATCGCACGGTTGCGAATCCATTTAATTAGTATCATGAACAATGTTAATAATTTTTAGACATGTTATCGATATAAAAAGTGCAAATTCTATGTCTGTTGGTAGTCAGGTTAATAACAACTAAAAGTTCGACCTACGTGTTATATTTCTATGCAAATAGCTATTATAGCTGTCCATTTTTGTTTTGTAGGCAAGGTTGTCAAGGAAATAAATTGTCCATGTATTTTAGACAACATTTCGAAACTGGGCCATAGATTGTCTGTGGTTTTCGATCTCTTTCTACTATAAGCGTTTTCATTTGTTTTGCTACATTTACTAATTTGAAACAAAATGCCCTTTTCACCATCGTTGAGGGTATGAGTTTGATCATTAACTCAATTGACGACGACGACCGTCTGGTGTAGTGGTTCGCGCTCCGGACTACAATGCCTGGCGGTTGCGGGTTCGAATCCCGCGAGGGGCAAATGTTATTGTGATGAGCACGAGCATTTGCACCTAAGTCGTGGATGTTTATAAACGTATTTAAGTATGTTTATCCGTTATCTAGTCGCCATAGCACAAGCTTTGCTTAGTTTAGGGCTAGATAATTGGTGTGATTGTGGAAACAATTTATTTATTATTATTATTATTAATTTAATGAGGCAGATGTGTTCATTAATAGTAAACAACTTCTTAAATGGAGTCAACATCGAAATGGTGATTATATTGGGTTTCTTCATGGAAACTAACACACTACATAACCCACCCCGGTAGAAATGCTGTATCCACTAACTGGTATCGCACCTCCGGACATTCGCAGACAAGTAGCAAGTGGAGTGGAGCGTCGTAAACAGGAGAAGAGCCCACTTCATCCAATACACGCTTACTGCACGGTCCGCCAAAGACTTAAAAGCCGCTGAAGCTTCATGAAGTGCGTTTCCCCTCTTGACCGCGACCCCTCTACTGCTAGACGTGTCCTGTGGGAGAACGGTCCCTTACCGCCTGCTCCTTTCGTTCCTCCTTCCGAACACCTCCCTGCAGGACACAAACTGCCATGGCCTACTTGGAAGTCCCTTAACAGACTCCAGTCTCAAGTGGGTAGATGCAAGGACACCATGTTCAGGTGGGGACTTTCCGATGGAACTGATCTGTCCTGTGTTTGCGGATTCACTCCGCAAGACATGTCCCATTTGCTGTCTTGTCCTGCGTGCCCTGATTCATGCTTGCTAGAAGACCTTATGTGTGCCAACGACAAAGCAATCCGCGTCGCCAATTACTGGGCACAACAAATTTAAGACGCTTTACCATCGACACGAAGAAGAACACACTACCTCGATAAAATTTACTTATGGAGCAGTACTTTATTTTAATTTTAAATATCGATCCCATAAACTATTCTTTAATCTCTGACTACAGTTACCTATAAGGTTGTTTATATTGATGATCACATTCGCCTCCTTTAATTTGGCTACTGTTCAAAACCACCTGCTTATACAGGTTGTCGATTATTCAGGGTTATACTTTAACCCAGCCCTGCAGAAACACAAAATTACTGTTAAAAGTTCCGCGCCCGCTCGACAACTAATGACTTAATGGTAAAATGGCTTACGTCCAAAGAGCGCCAAAGAGCACGATCTCCCGCTTTTTTCATCCATCCTCTGAAAGCCATTTTTTTTAACTAGCCAATAACTAAAGCATTTATTTGTTTTGAACTAAAAGAGATAACTATGCTTTAAATACACAACCCTGAACGAGGGTTTAGAACGTTAGTCAAAATTTCAAATAATACGGACTGTTGCGACTTTAATTCTGTTCGTAATACCTCCATCGATGGTTGTCACCTGGCAAGGTCACGCCGCCATTATCCATTAGCCTCCTATGTGATTAGAATACCAAAACACCTTTAAGTGCTTTCCTATTGCAATCGCCGGTACATTGCTGCCGTGATTCTATTTCGAACGCACAAATAACTTTTATTTTCAATGAATTCTTATGAACAAACCAAAAATAATTTAGCTTTACTTTTTACTTTACCTAACTAACCGCTTTATAAAAAACAAGATATATCCTGGGAATAACTTTACTACTAACTAACATTAGGGTTTAATTACACTTGACACTAAGGCAATATGATACAATAGAATTAGAGATAATTTAAAAAAAAGTTACCGTTTAAAATCCGGTGCACCTACTATATGGGAGCAATATTAAAATCGTAAATAATTTTTCAGATACCTAATACACGTATTATGGCGCATCGTTTTTTACAATTTAGTTTTAATTGTTAAAAATGAGTTTTAAAGATGCAATATTTTACACCAGCTGTTCCCCGCGCCAGCAAGACGGCGCTGACGTTATTTTCGGTGGTAACCATAAACCCTCGAGTTCCTCATTTCAGCTACAGGACGTCCACTGCTGAACAAAGGCCTTCCCCAGTGACTTCCAGATCGGCCGGTTGAAAGCGGCCTGCATCCAGCGGCTTCCTGCAACCTTTACCAGGTCGTCTGTCCGCCTTGTGGGTGGACGTCCCACACTGCGCTTGCCGGTATGTGGCCTCCATTTAAGAACCTTTCTGCCCCATCGGCCGTCAGTTCTACGTGATATGTGCCCCGCCCACTGCTACATCAGCTTCCTAATTCCGTCGGGCTATGTCAGCGACTTTTGTTCGTTCACGGATCTCCTCATTTCTGATTCGATCTTGCAAAGTAACACCTAGCATAGCCCTTGCCATAGCGCGCTGTGCGACCTTGAGCTTCCTTATAAGGCCTTTAATGAGATTGTTGTCATTGTGATTCGGGCTCATTTGGCCTATATTTATTTTATTAGTTAAGATAAAGATATTAGTCACGTCCATATTTATCAAGGACACACAAATCATACGTTTGAGTTTTTCTATTTTGTAAATTGAAAGTAATCTATTGGTATTTATTTAATATACCAATTTTCTGGACATGATTTTGACGACGTACATGATGGAAGTTTATGTTCCATTTTATTGAACCATAAAGACATGTACGATAGCCACTCCTTATGTTTTCATAACTTAGATGCCATAAACATCAACTTATAGGCATATATATACATATAAGCTACCTATAAATATTTCCAGCGCTAGGCTAAAAGTTAGAGAGCCTGAAGCTAAACGAAATGGAATTTATAAAAATTATAGAACTTAAAAAGAGTTTAAGTTTACAAAGTAACCTTGTTAAATCATGATCTCTTTTTTCGGTGTAGTTATACGTTTTGTTTCTGTAAGTCTTTTAAGTTGATGATGACGGAATGATATTTTAATCCACTTATATACATATAGATAAACTACATCTTGATTAGGCTAGTAAACTAGGTTAAACCAAGATTGAGAAGAGAGATGTGCAAGTGGCTATTCTGTTTGACGCATACGGACGCTATTGCTAATCCCTTTTCGTTTTTTCCCAGCTTATGCATTAGTCATTTTTGGACCTGATGGTCTATCTGTGCTCCAGACTTCATCTACATATACCTAACCGTTCAGCAGTCGTTGCGTTTCTGAGGAACAAGCACACAAACATTAAAATCTAACCTAAGACGTCAGTTACTAAACCAACGTCAAGTCTCATAGTTACATTTCGGTTATTTATAAGATGTCCATTTTTGTTACCATTTCAGCACACTGTTCACCCTTCGACGTCTGGAGCAAAGCCTGAAGTAAAAAATCCTTTAGGAAAACCATATGGCTCTTGGTGCACACCCGAAGCTACTCCACCGCATAATAAGTAAGACATTCTTAACAAGAGATCACATTTGCTTACATAACTTAGAAACAGTTAGGCTGTGTATCAGTTTAAGAATTTCCTAAATAGGATCAATTTAATACTTAGACACAAATAAACAACTGTACCTCTTTACAGCATTAGCGTTGTAGACAATTTGGATTGTTTAACTTTCTCTGCCAAAATTTCAGATTAACACAATCCAATTCAAACACTGAAAAAAAGTTGCAAACCAAAGATGATTCGCGCCAAAATCAAGTAAAAGGGTAAGTTTTTAATGCCCAGGTAACAATTTAATATCTACTGCATTTTAACTAATGATACAAAAATCACGTAAGGTGACATGTAGTAAGCGTAGCACGAACTATGTAGTCTACATGTAACCTTAAAACCATGTTACCTTGGTGTTTGTTCCAGAACATTGATACAAGTGCAAAAAGTTCGCTTATTTACTTCTAACACGCCGGAGTACAATTCTATGAATGACATCACCGAAGCGCCCACAGAACTTGAAGACCTAAAAGTGCCGATATCTCGGAGCAATTCCAAAAAGCAGTAAGATTTTCAATTACCTAACTTCATCTAAAGTCTGTGTACGTAAAAAAGGCAATCAACTTATTTCCTGCAGAGTTCAGTAGTAATTAAATGCTTCGTATTTTTCCAACAATCGCACCTATTATCTGGACCTAAGCAAGCTTGTATGGTGACTAGTTAACATAATTAAATTACATAACATTTATGAACATTTTGACGACCGTCTGGCGTAGTGGGAGTGGTTCCCGCTCCGAACTGCAAAGCCTAGCGGTTGAGGATTCGAATCCCGAAAATGTTTGTGTGATGAGCACGAGCATATGTACCTAACTCATGGATGCTTAAGTATGTTTTTCAGTTATCTAGTCACAATAGTACAAGCTTTGCTTAGTTTGGGGCTAGATAATTGGTGTGATTGTGGAAAGAAGTTGTTATAATCAATCATAACTTAGGTAGATACAGATGCTGGTGCACATCAAACAATCATTGACCTTTGAGGGATTCGAACCTGGCTTTGTTATCCAAAACGAAAATCTTCTTTATTGTTACTTTTGTTAGTATAGTAGTGAATGATTATTGTAGGTAATTAAAATCGTCTGTTCAAATCCTAGATTCCCGGTCAAAGAAACCCCACCACCCGCGTTAGAGACCCCTCAAAGCCCAGTACCCTCATCGCCGACCAGAGACAAGAAATGCTGCGGTTTCTTCCACAGGCTGCCGCTCTGCGACCCCTTCGTGCCCATCGACCCGCAAGGTGAGCTGAAGACGTTTATGGTCGGGGGTAATTACTTTAATTGCGATTGAGGGGACTTTCCAGTAGTTTAAGGAAATTCGACGTAATTTTGCCGAGTGAGTTTGAATGCGGATGGCAATAGCAATTTACTATGAGTATCTTCCATCTAATACAGTTTACTAAATGGACTCCTTGGTATTGGATTAAGATTTGTTTGATTGATTTGGCAATAATCGAAATTTTATTCTTACGCGGCATTATAATGACAGATTATAGAGCAAGATCCCAGGGCCTCCAGACATAACTTATTTTCTCAGAAACCAAATGTATGGGACTAAGTAGAGTAAGTATGTAACTTGAGTGTGTGCGTACCTAGCTGCTAGCTTGCACCGACGGCCAATTAACAGGTACCCAGTGCTTAAAATAAAAAAATATTCACATTGTTTAAAGTTTCAGTACTGATTTTTACGTATGTTTCAGAGAATTCAGTAAAAAAGAATTATCAATACCACCAGCCACATCCCTTCGGCGGTAACTTATACCAGAAGCTATAAAACTACCAAAAAATAATGTGTGTTATAATGTACTTAATGTAGTCATTAAAAAAATAATGTGATTAGGCTTAGGTCATTATTATAGACAGCATTATTATAGCTGTCTCTCACACGTTGGGCGCCAGTTTAAAATAGTTGTACCAGAATTATACAGTCATTATTTTTCCAAGAAAGAAAAGGAAGGGGAATATTTTTTTGCACTTAGCTTCTTTCTTTCGAATCCCCGCGTGAGTCATTGTAGAAGTTTATTGTCCGCTTTAATTAGATCTATCGGACACCCGTTGGCTGCCAATTTAGAGGACCGTTTACTTAGACAGTTTGTCTACAATACAACTAAACCTATTGTGTAGGTATTAAAACTGTTATTAATTGGATAGTTGATATTTTTAATACCATGAAAAATTAAGTCATGGAGAGTAAAAAATTCTAAATGTGGTAAAATGGGGGATGAAAAGTTGTTTATCATGTCACTATAGTTCGATATATGGGTTTTGAGTCCAAAATAAAAATGAAGGTTAGTCATGTTATTTAAATACTTTGTGATTTAGGTTTGTAAACAAGTAAAAGTAAAATGGGAAGTAAAATCGGTTGCAGAATTCAACTATTCAAAGTCAAACTAGGGAATTAAAATTTTGTATCACAAAGTATGCGCACTCAAATAAGCAGCAAAAATCCTTCAGTCCTTCGGTAATAAAACTAATAAACAAACCGTTCTAAATGAAATTAAAAATGAGTAAAGCATAAGTACCTCACCATGAAAACACATGATAATAGATCTAGATAAGGGGAGTTTTGAAAATCGTAGAAAACTGTAAGGAGAGAATAAACTATGAACCTTAAGAACGTAGGCTAATTATGATAATAAGCAAATACTAGCTTTAGTATAAACTATAAATACATTGTTTACACAATCACACCAATTAGCTAGCCCCAAACTAAGCAAAGCTTGTACTATGGCGACTAGATAACGGATAAACATACTTAAATAAGTTTATAAACATCCATGACTTAGGTACAAATGCTCGTGCTCATCACATATACATTTGCCCCTTGCGAGATCCGAACCCGCAACCGCCAGGCCGGTGCGCGAACCACTACACCAGACGGTCGTCTTTAAAAGTTAGGATTTAAAAACGAAATTATTGAAACAAATCCTTAGGCCGAGGCTACATCAGCTGGCTGCTGCTAGTGACGTTCTGCTACAGCTACAACGCGTGGTGCATCGCCCTCCGCGCCACGTTTCCCTACCAGACCCCGCAGAACACGCCGATATGGATGGCCATCGACTACTTCTGCGACCTCATCTATATGCTGGACGTGGGGCTTGTGAAGCCGCGGCTTATGTTCTTACATGAAGGCTTCTGGGTCGAAGAGCTGGCGGAGACCAGGAAGAATTACATGAAGAAATTGCAGTACAAAGTAAGTTTGACGACTCAACAAGGTTATCAAAAATGCTTCTGACCTGTTAATTGATGATTAGGGTGCATAAATAACAACTTTAACAGTTGAAATAACATTGGAATTTAAAAAAAACAATATGAACAAAAAAGTTGTTGCGCATTCTGAATAAATATTTTTTGACTATTTAGACTTCAATACAGGAATCACATTAAAATAAAAAATGAACTGAAAGTTGTAATAACTAGGCACAAAATAGAATCCGTGCCTCAAGTTTTAATCATGGACTGTACCTATACGTTGTTGGTGTCTGCAAAGTTGTGCTTGTTTTAAACTTTTTTTGGTGTCATTATATTGCTGCATGTAGGTAATGATCATACTTATAAATGTATTTTATGTCTTTCTTTCCTGAAAACGCAATGTTTTTTTTTATTGGTCTCTTAGTTGGAGAAATGAATACTTAAACCCTGTTTGTTTTCTTTTTTCATTACAGTTCGACGTCATATCTCTAACTCCTTTGGACCTGCTGTACTTCTATTTCGGTCCTCAAATGGTCATCCTAAGGTTTCCAAGGCTGCTGAAACTACAAACTTTTTGGGAATTCCATCAAGCTATGGATCGCGTGTTATCTTCTCCCTACGTGGTAAGAATCGCAGGTTGATAATACCTTTAATCTTATTAAGTGGTACGTTATTATTGGATTATTTATTATTTTTTGTTCGTTTCAGGTCAGAATCGGTAAAACTCTCTTCTACATTTTCTACTTGATCCATTTGAACGCGTGTGCTTATTATGCCATGAGTGACTGGATCGGTAAGTCCTACATATAACATCAATTAGGTAAAGTAAATACAGTTGTCTTCTTGTGTTTGGTCATTGATCCAAATACTAACTTTAAAATAATAAAATAAAACATTATTTTAACATTATTTGCAAAACCAGGCAAAATAAAAAAAAATTGCCTGTAAAATTGGTTTACGGGCGTAAATTTTACGTGATAACGACTATTTCTTATGAGAAAACATTCATGCTACTCGGGCGGCCGATGAAGTGGAAGAGAGACAGATGCGTCACAAGCCGAACGCTTAGGCAGATCGTACCTCTCTATTGGTTGTTCCGCACTTTCGCTCGCACGCGAAACGTGACGCTTTTTCGTGCGTTCACCCGGCGTTCAGCGATTTATAAGCCGTTATCACGTCAAAAAAAACTATAACTATGGTGACCCGACATCAGCCCAAGGGGGTTGTATAATAAACTAATAAACATGATACGCTTTACAGACTTAAAATTTGTCGTTGTTAGGTCTAGGCTCTAACGAGTGGGTGTACAACAACGAAGGCAACGCGTACATCCGCTGCTTCTACTTCGCGACGAAGACGGCCACGTCCATCGGCAAGAACCCCAAGCCGGAGAACACCGAGGAGTACCTGTTCATGACAGCCGCCTGGCTCATGGGCGTGTTCGTGTTCGCGCTGCTCATCGGCCAGATCAGGGATATCATAGCCACGGCCACGAGGGCAAGGGTAATGTTTTAAGTTATCTTTAGGATACAGGGGGGTTACCATGAGCTTTATACTATCCGCTCAAATTCTAGGCAGTTCAGTGTCTGTGCAACTTACCGAACGGCTCAGATTCATACTATGCATAGTACTTATGGTAACCCCCCAGTACGCGGCATCTATGTTGAGCGCTGGGGCAAAGAGTGAGGATAGCTTTCACATCTTACGGGACCATCATCGTATCAGAGACGTGTGTGCGCGGAGCTAACAACCGATCACGACCGGCGGTACTGGCGCGGCGCGCGACTAGCCAATCGCGTAATCGTAATGGTCTTTTGCGCAAATTTCGCCCAGCGCTCAACTTCCGTGCCGCTATTAGTACGATGTACAGTCAACAGCACGTCGACCTACCCAAAAAGTCATTAATTCTCCAATAGATTTTCAACTTTAAGCCTGACATATAGAGATCATTTTCAAATGAGAAAATTTGACATTTTGTGGTCGACGTGCTGTTGTCCGTACATTGAGAGTAGGTACTTGTTCATGACGGCCGCCTGGCTCATGGGCGTGTTCGTGTTCGCGCTGCTCATTGGTCAGATCAGGGATATTATAGCCACGGCCACGAGGGCAAGGGTAAGGGATTTTTCAGTATTTCACATACTGAAATGTCTAAGATAACCTCAAAAAGCACTTGGTCATTCTTAGTTTGGCAAAGTTCTGAATCAGATTTAAAAACATCTAACTATTTCGCTTGGAATATTTGACAAAGACATAAAAAGAACATAACGAGAAGCCGAAAATAATACAATTATGTCTACAGAATAAGAATGTTTGGGTCGAATATTTTTATAATTTACACACAACTGTAACACTTAGTGCCAATTTAGGTGTAACATAACAAGGGTCCAGGACCAGTAGGGCACAGAAACTACACGGAAGCCTGACAATCTATTAGGTTGGGGAAAAAGTCTTTTCGCATTATGGTATGTATGTATGTGTTATTAAATATATAAAAAAATCTATAGCAATGGGATCATGTCCCTACCTACAAGATGGCAAAAAGTTTTCGAACAAAATGGTACCTACATACTTTAGTTAAATGTAAATAAAATATATTAAAAAATGTTTTGAATTTTCATAAAAAATGCGAAGAAACTTTTTCCCCAACCTATTATCTATTTACCTGGTCGTCGTAGGCCGAGTACCGCAAGACCGTGGACGGCTGCTCCCGCTACCTGCGGCGCCTGAACATGCCGGCCGCGCTGCAGCGCCGCGTCACGTGCTGGTTCAACTACACCTGGAGCCAGCAACGATGCTTCGGTTCGTACTAAGGCCACGTTTAAGGAGACGCGGTGCGTCGGGCGGCGCGGTGAACGGGGTGGGTTGCGCGCCTTCAAGTGTTTTATTCGTTTAAGGAGAGGCGGCGCGCGTCGCTTCCCACCGCATTTGACGCGTGAAAACAAACATAGGGAAACTAGTTGTATTGTTTATGTAGAGCGGGGCGTGCGAAATAGCAGTTTACGGCGCTGCGCCCGCCGCCTCCATTGTGTCACCCGCTAGGCACTTCACGAGCCGCGTGCGGCGATGCCAGCCGCTTCATTCGCCGCGTCCGACGCTACAATTCCAAACAAACACGAGCAAAAACTCTTCTCCTTAAACGCTCCATACATCGGCGTATGTTTGTGTTTCCGGCTGCCCGCTTTGCGCACCGCGCCGTCCGACGCCCCGCATCTCTTTGAACGTGGAATAATAGCTCTTGAATATCCGACAACATTAGACACATCAGGCTAAAGCGCATTACCGCTTTAGTATGATGTGGACTTACGGCATACTTACACTAGACGTGGATCCGGCTTCGCTATTTTAATAGTAATATTTGAACGTAGTAAATATTCGTCATTTGAGCACAGAGTATGGCACAGATATTCACAAAAGTGACGCAACAACTATCTAAAGTACGAGTATATTCATCTACCTGCACATAACTATACTCGTACTTTAATTAACATTCTCTTCTTGGTATACTAATTGTTGTAACAGATCGCGACTACGATGGCATATGCATATATTTTTTTAATGTACTCCATTTATTTTTCAAAAAGTTTTACCCTTTTGAAATATTGTCCACTCTGTCCACATTCGCTATTTAATAAAAAAAACTATTTTAAGAAACCAGGGTATGCAACAATCTTAGCGCCCAACGTGTGGTTTTTGTAACACGTTGGGCGCCACGTTAGAACTAGTTTATCAAAAAAATATAAATTAAATATCAAACAAATGCTGTTTGTTGCTTGGTCAGTTAAAGTAAAATTACTATCCTAATTTCATTTTTGTTGTAGATGAATCAAAGATCTTAAATTCCTTGCCATTCAACATGAAACGTGATGTGGCTCTGGCTGTTCATATGTCAACCCTAAGCAAGGTAGGTACGAGTTTAGTAGTATTTAAAGGGCGTGTCTAACTATCAAAAATAAAACTAAACTTATACTGTCAGGTGCAACTATTCCGCGATTGTTCTGACTCGCTACTACGCGACTTAGTTCTGCAACTGCGACCAGTGTCGTTCCTACCCGGGGATGTGGTGGTTCGTCGTGGTGACGTCGGACATCAGATGTATATCATCAAAGCTGGCACATGCTATGTAAGTTTTAAAAATAGGTAGGAACAGCTAATTATACATTATATAACATAGCTTGGCAATAACAGCAACTGAAATTACATTAAATTTCTTCTTTAGGTGATGTCTCAGGACGAAAACGAAGTCCTAGCTACTCTAAGAGAGGGTTCAGTATTCGGGGAAATCAGCTTACTGGGCATAGAGGGCCTGCGCACAAGAACTGCCACAGTCAGGTACATATGTTAAGTAGAGTATCTTTATTTCTCACGCTATTGTATACTTACAAAATCTCATACAAATAAAAAACCTATCTTATTAAATTGGCGCCCAACGAGTTGTTTGTGTTTTTTTTACTTGTGGGCATTATTTTGCCCTATTGAACAGGTACTTAAAGACAGTGAATTTTGTGTAAAAGAAATAATAATAAATCATGAAAATAATTAATAAATAGCCTAATATGGCTGCAATGTTAATGGTGATAAACGTCGTCGACGTCCCTGAACAAAGGCCAATTTATGATAAATTGAAAAAAAAAAATTTTTGTCTTCCCCATGTAAATTGTTATATTGCATCTACAAGCATAAGTGTAATATTTAAAATATCAGTGTCACCAAGAGTGACTTCATAAGAAACACCTAGATATTCACCCAGCCTAGTACATTATATGTATACATAAATAAATATTGGACAACATCACATACATTGCTCTAATCCTACGGTAAGTAGCGAAGGCAATTATGTTATAGAAATCAGAAACTACGGTACCACAACACTCAGACTCGAGTTAATATAGAAAAGGTTCGTTTCCTGCATTGAACCGACCGGGGATCGAACCCGGAACCTCAAAGATGGTGACGCCATGTATAGTCCGGCGTGCTCGCCTCTTAGCTGCAGAGGTCGTCGGTACATTGAACTTAGTACCAAATACATCACGTTAATTATCTTCAGATCGCGTGGCTACTCAAATCTCTTCGCACTATCTCGAAACGATCTCGACGCTGCACTGAAGCACCACAAAGAAGCAGCCCAAGTGTTACGACTACGGGCCGACCAGATAATCAGAGAAAACGCAGCCAGGCAAGCTAAGCAGAGGATAGCTACTCTTCAGGCCAAGAAGTCCGCCAGCTTGGTCCCTGATAATGCTTCTGTGGCGAAGAACAGAAGACTGTCGAGTGTTTCCAGCAATGACAGCAGTTCAGCCATGGAGGGCAGGAGACATAGGTCTGCTAGTGCATTGTCGAAAAGAAGGTTGTCTGCTGTTTCGGAGAAAAAGGTGGGTTAAATAGGATGTCCTAAAATGATCACGTCACACTGACACCGCAGGTATATGGGCCGAAGAAGACTAGTAGGTAGGTAGGTAGGTGTCAATAGTCCATATAAAAGTTTCATAAGTTTTTCAGATACTTCGGAATCTGCATAGTATGGCAAAGTTGTTAAAGGTAATTACTAACATAATTGCTTATTATTTTTTATGTATTTTTTTCGAAAGCTGCTCAAAGTCGAAGCCATTGTCCTTGTGTGAGAATGAAATTAAGATTGACCATCAATTATTGTTAATTTATATTATTTATCGACTAGATAATGCTTGTTTCATCAGCAGTAACTATTGTCAAAGGCATAGACGAAAAAAAAACTCAAATCTCATGAAACTTTTCTATGCACTTGTTAGGCTTGTTCGATGTAAAGCCCATCTACCTCCGGTGTCAGTGTGACATGCTAATTTTGGGACATCCTTCTTTACAGGGTTAAATTGCAAAGGGGTACCAAATTTTAAAAATAAATCTAGAGGTGCACTGGGCGGTAACCACGAACTTTTAAAACAATCTCAAATCTGTCAAACATTATCATTTCTGTCAAATTTTGTATGAAATGACGTACCAAAATTGACAGATTTGACAACTTTGAGATTGTTTTAAGAGTTCATGGTTACCCCGCTGCTTATGGTATTTGTTGTCAATTTCAACGTCTGGATGCGAGGACGCTATGCTGTAAGAAATTTACCTTACATCGGAAAGACTAAGGTTTGTTTTCACGCGCCATTGTGACTATTATTGCATTAAACTTTGCAGTTAAAAAGAGGCTGACAATAGTGACCGAGTTTCTTGCGCTACTTCTTCTCGGCGCTAGCCCAAAATTGTCCCGAAGTAGTGGTAGGGAAAAAAAATATTTGGACGTGTAAAAGCGCTTAGTTTAAGCCTATTTACAGAAATAAATTGGTTTTAATGGTTTTAGTTCTAGGTTGCACAGAAATAGTGCGTGCGTATTTTTTATGAATGAGGCAAGATTATCTACGCGTACCATCTTTGAACAGCGGGTAGTAATATATTTTTTAAATAAGTTTGTTTTTTAGATCGTTTATATCGTAGATCGATTCTTTACTGATTCTGAGTGGTCCCTGAAAATTTGGCACCCCTTTGCAATTTAGAAAACCTATTTTTATTTGTATAAGGGTGTTTATTTAAAATTTTCGCTTTAAAGCAATATCATGCTTAGTATATTAAGGATAATATCTAGGGTTTTTTTAATACCTGTCTCAGATGGGAAACTAACCTACTTTTGGCTATACCGTTACCTTTTTATATAATGTATATTTTACCTTTAAGACTTTGCTCTATAAGCGCACCGAGTTTATTTAACTGAAGCTAGGTAATAAGGATTGGTGGTACCTAGTAGGATGTGAGAAAGATTGGTCGAGGTTTTGAGATCCTACCTACCTTTATTGGTTTGCAACCTAAGGCTGTTTTCTGATTTGTCGGCGCAGCAGCGGCGCGGCATCAGCATGCGCGGTATACGCGGTACTGGAGACGTATTTTTGAATCATGCGAATTCCAATTCGAATAGAAAATGGCAAGATTCGCAAGCAAATGACTAAAATCGCTATTTTTGAAAATTCATTCTGTGAATTTTGCAACGAGTGGTCCGACCCACTCGTATTTCGGTTCTACTAGTAGAAAGTTTAGAGGTATGACTTTGACAAGTAAACATATGGTTCACAGATTAAAAACTTTTTTTTCGTTCCGTTCCATGCGATTCATTGCCGGTTTTTAAAATCAATAAGTTTTTGCATTCCGGTTTTTAATATTTTTTTTGCGTGAAACGAAAATAGTTAAAGAATTTTACCATACTAACAACACAGAATTCAAGTGATTCAAAAATGCGTAAAATCGGGAGTGATAGAAATAGAATTCGCACACGAATCGTATTCGTGTTCGAATTCAAGATTCATCTCGAATGCTTCAAAAATACGTCTCCTGAAAGCTTACCGAACGCCTATATTTCAATGGAGCGTTCTTGATTAGTTCGGTATGCGCGGGAGCGGCGCAGTACAGATTCCATTCTTTCTGTACCGCGTATACCGAGCATGGTGATGTCGCGCCGCAGCTGTGCCGACAAATCAGAAAACGTCCTAAGTTTTGGTAGCAGGCAGGTTAAAATTGCACTACAGTTGTAATAATAAAGGTTGTAAAAAATAAAAATAATAGTTAATAACATACCTCACTAATGTTGTGTTGTCTACAGGATGTGAAGCCGCCTGTGTGTCGAGTGTCCGTGGTGTCTCGCAGCATCGCTAAGACCCCAGTACCTACCATCGTGCTCTCTGCCGATTAAAAAATATGAACCTCCTTTTAAGTCCAAAAGTATTCGATACGACTAAAGATTCTGCGAAGTTTTATGTGTCATAGTATGAAAATAATGAGAGGATATAGAGTATATTTATTTAAGTGTGTTAATAAAATGAACCTAGTATTTATATTATTAAGCTCAAAATTATTTATAAAAATTAGGCAATACTAAATTATTAATTCATATGAATTTATATTTTACTAAGTATATTGAATGGGTATCAAAACAAATAAAATATTTGTAGCCGTGACATTAAACTGTGTTTAATTTAGGGCCGATTTTTCAAACGCCAGGTGTTTAAATGAATAATTTTGTCATGTCGACAGCTGTTTTGTGTGGAAAATGTGTCAAATTGTAAATTTTCAGCTCGTTTAAAAGTTATCTGGCATTGGGAAAATCAGCCTTTATTCGTACAACACGGAGCATATTCTTACAAACCAACTATCTGTAGCTCGGTAGTTTAGCAGTAACTTTGTCAACCCCAATCGAATTTTTCGGGAATCATTAGTCGTGTCACCTATATTTCCCGTTCTAATGCAATAATTATTGTTATTACTAGATTGCGTGCACTGCGTCCGTACCGGTAATAGCGCGATGGGGACATTTGCGAACTTAGTACCCACCAACCTAAGTTTCTTCTACTTCAAAAACTTGTAAATTCAAGAAGCTAATCTAGATTTACTTTTAATATTTAGGTATAATGATATATGATATATCTTAATATATAAAATAAAGTCGGGTTTGTTACTACAATTATAACTCGAGAACGGCTGGACCGATTTTCATGGTTTATAATTAGTTGGATTTGTCCCATTCCCGAAATGCAAAATAAATGATAAAAACATTGGAAAATCTGATGAAAGAAAAATACTGCTAGGTGGTACGAAGTGCGCCGGGTCCGCTAGTTACTCATAAAAGAAAGTAAAATTATTTCACAACACAAAGTAGGTTACTTTATTAAAAACGACTTTATGCATTATCTGTTTTGGTGATCAAACATTAGTAGTAGACATTGTAACCCTTTCATCCTAAATCAGAATTATAAGTACACTTCTCAACGTTACAATAATCGCTTTATTGAAAAATACAAATGTTTCTTTAGCCATTCGATAGAAATCAGTTCCGTCTAAACTAAAATGAGGTCAGATAGGCATCTAATTTACAGTGTTATTTTTAGCAGCTAACCTACACGCCCGTTGCAAAAAGTTTTAAATTGTCGCTTTGCTCACGCCGCAAAGGTTAGTGCTTTGACGGCACTACAACATCATCTAGGCTATCATAGAAATACTTGATTGCATTTCAATAGTTCGTTTCAGCAAGCTTCATTCAATATTGGAATTAGAGGAAAAGACAGGGAATTTGAAATCAAAATTATCAAAGACACTTCTTCTACAACTCAAATATTAGGACCAATGACGACCTCCGTAGCTGAGAGGCAAGCACGCCGGACTCTAATGCGTCGCCATCTCTGAGGTATCGGGTCGATCCCCGGTCGGGTCAATGCAGCTTAGGTAAAGAACTTTTCTGTATTGTCCCGGGGCTGGGTGTTGTGGTACCGTCGTTGTTTCTGATTTCTATAACACAAGTGCTTTAGCTACTAACCTTCGGATCAGATCAATGTATGCGATGTTGTCCAATATTTATATTTTATTTTATATAATATTCTACCATATGAACAGCGTTTTGGGTGGCGCCTAATAGTGAGAAGTGTCCGCCGTACACGCCAGACGTAAAATAAGAAGACAGGTCATGTTTGAATTCAGCCTTCCTATAAGTATATTTTTTATGTTGATGAATGTGGAAAATGACAGTAACGCGGGCCCATCGACTGACAGTAACACGTCACTCAGCGAGCTATAAAAAGCCTATGGATGGCAGTGGTGGGCATTATATTATTAATGAAAAACAGTGGTTTTCATCAATGACACAAATTTGTAAGTACCTACTGCCTACCTCATTTCGTTTACCAGGTAGGCACTGCCTTATTTGCCTATATGCACTGCACGCCCCTGATGGATGGAGGTAAATCTGACTGAAGACCAAAGTAACGGGCATAGTCCAATAAAGCTTAAGTGGCAGTGGGCCGGCCTCATCTGTCACAGAACCGATGAAAGGTGGAGTAAACGGGTTCTCGAGTGGAGTCCACTTTGGCAAACATAGTGTAAGTGCAGCTAGATGGACCGACGACCTTAGGATGGCAATGGCTGGATGTAAAAAATCAGGAGATCGTGCTCGTGCTTTGATGGATGCTTACGTCCCTATATGAAACTCTCAAAGGTTTTGCGTATTTTGAGTATTAGATCTACACGTTGTTTAGAGTAGATGAACCGGTCTGTTCATGGGGCACTGTTCAGAATTTACACACAATACCTTATATACCATAATATTATAAATAGGTAGCTGCGGCCAACCTTATTATTTATTTATGCCTTTCAAAGTTTCACCTAAGGTTTTCCCTGTCGCTACAAGAAACCATTACATAGACATATTTGCATAATATTCGTGATTGCAAAATTATAAGATTTCTTTGTTTGACTTTTGCCACGCTGGAATGCCACGGATGTGGAAGATATTTGGCGAAAATTATAAGGTCTCGGTTCATTAGCTCGCGTGACATTTTTCATTGTCCCCGTCAAAAGCATCAACCAGCGAATGCCTTCGCGTAATGTATCCAAAGATAAATAAAACCGCGGATAGTTAGCGTATAACTATGTTTCTTTTTTTTTTTGCTACACTACACCGTAATTGTTCTGTCTCCCAAATTTCGCACGATTTATTAAGTTCATATATTGTATCTGTGGGCAACGGTGCTGGTTACATTATTAGTAATTTTATACTATAATATTTATGGTTAAACCATTAATGTAATTGTTTGTTGTCCTAAATAAATTAAAAAAAAAAATAAAATAAAAAAAAATAAAAAATAAAATAAAAAATAAAAAAAAAACCCTTGATTTGGGAAAGTCAGTTAAATAATTGAAATATCCTGAATGAAAAGCTGAATAACGTACATTATTTTATTCTAATTATGATTTACCTACTTTAACGCATTTCCGTTTACCTTTTAAACTTTTGACTAAGAATGCAAGCTTTATTCTAATCCATTGAATAAATTCTTCACAAGTAAGTTATTTAATAAACCTTTAGTAATTACTGCTTTGGTTGGTAACTTGAACTCAAAGTGCCACTTTACAACTCCCGACCCCATTTTCAAAAGTATATTTTTTATTAAAGAAGTATTAATTTTCATGGGCACATAGTACCTAAGTAAGAAAATATTACCACCAAAAATATTTATATACATTTAATAAATATAATATCATAATATTTATAAAATAACAGATCTCATTTATAGCCAAGCTTTTAACTCAAATCGCTCTAACTCTACAAGCCCTAACTTCACAAACTCTACATTCTGGTCAAAATATGTGTTACTACACTGATTGAAATTAAGTAATTTCGAAAGTTGAAAAAAAATCTAATGCAGCTATTTAACAGGCGATCCATTTTATCAGTGTGCGCCTCAGAGAGGTTAGAATAACAGGCAAAATAAGTAAATGTGTGAGCATGAGGTTAGTTTTGGAAGGGTAAAGAATTTCAGATGTTAAAGACTCACAAATACTTTTCGGCTAACTTCAGTAACGTGAGCAGTCCAGCCAAGAGTGGAGTCAATAATAAGGCCTAGGTTCTTTACACTGGAACAAATAATACGGAATAACAGTTCCATCTTATGAAACAAGATTCAAGAGTGCGAGTCATAAATAAATTACCATACCTTCTTTTCCATTTTCATTATGACTGGGCAATTGATAAACATATTTAAGTAGCTTTATTATATTCTGTCATCCATGGCATGTATGTATACCAATCTACACCATTTTTATCAATATCAAAGTCACGAAAAAGTTTGATGACCTTTACATTAATCGCCAAGGTTGATGTGAAATTTTCATGGATCGAAGTAAGCTCAGTACCTACCATAGTAAAATCATGTCTGGTCAACGCCATATATTGTAGGATTAGTACATATTAAAAACGAATAGATGTCACTACAAGGCTCATTGGGATTGGGCTTGATATCAATGAACGATAACTCTTGATAAAAACGTTATCAAAACACTTTTTTAACACTTTTGTTTTTTAAAAATGAAATGTTAATAGAATTTTTACATTTATATCAAAAGAAATCATTTTAACTAAAATTTAAAAACAATTTCGGTATAATGCCATCTACCGGTTTTAACTTAAACTATCTTTTATGGAAACGCAACGTCAGCTATTGGATTGAAAAAAACTAAACACGGCATTTATGTTGATTATACAGGTAATATGCATTTCGTATTATTTTATCAAATAATTTGAAAAAATAAATAAAGGAAAACCAAATTCTAAAATGTAAGTATTTTTTTAAATGAGTAATTATATACTCTCTGGTAATTAACGGTCAAAAGCAAGAAGCTTCAAAATAATGTAGCTTTTCGACAACTGTCAAATATTTGTTTGTAGGGCTACCAGTGGGAGTATTGTAGTTTTATAATATGAGAATTGTTTTAATATTTGGGAGGTGATTTTAAAAATCAATTTTTAGGAGAAAAATATGGATTACTAATGTTTAGCCAAAAACGTTTCCCAAAATATCACAACCCAACTATTTTACACAAATTTTCATTTGGCAAAAAAAACATTTGTCAAAACAACTCATTGCAATTTTTTAGTAAGCAAATCTTTTTTTGGGATATTATTGTTTAACAAAAAATTGTTTGTCATGTTTCATTTAATCAAATGTTTCATTTGTCACAACTTTCTCTTTGCAAAATATTGCATGGCATACGATTTACAAGCTTATTCTCTAACTTTGAAAATATCATGCTGCATCGACGTTTGTTTTACATAAGGTAAAAAAATTGTTAAAATGGCGAAAATGGCTTTCAGCGATTTTTCTTTGATCCCAAAAGCAATAAATTTTGGAAAAAAATCTTAAGGTTAATCTAAAAAAAGACAATTTGGTAACCCTGTTCCAATTTTTTTTTTATAAACTTTGATAAACAATTAATTTAATTTAAAGGCATTTGTGTGTCACGCACGTCCAAAGGTCACGTCTAAATGACGTAAATATGTCATAAACGGTCGTTTCAAGCTATAACCTAATTAATAATTTCGTTATGTATTGCCAAGTATCGATGCCCAAAGTGCTAAGAATTCGGGCTAATATTCCATGGGCGCGACTTCGAATCTTAGTCGGCGACAATATTTTTTCGAAATCCAGACTTGTATTAAAATAGTTTGATGAAAATTGTTTATTCACATTTAAAATCATTTTTAATAACTTAATTCAGTACTGAACATTTGATTATTATTTTTTACATAATATTCACAAAATAAATAACAAATAGAAAATGGGTCACAGCTCGCCGTCATCAGTTTTCATAAAAATTAGGATCATACTCTAGTGAAATCAGCAACCGACTAAAATGAAGATAAATATAGTACTTAATATCCTAAAAAAGTTATGGATGCGCACAAAAAGTTATTAAATATAACATAACAACTTGAAAAAAAAAACCGCATCATGTGGGATCCGAACCCATATCTCATAGAAACTACGAGCGAGTGCCTTTTCAACTAAGCTACGGGGACATTAGAACGATTTTCGAAATTTGTGAAGTGTTAGTTCATATTCTTTGACAGAGTGTGCAAACAATTGTAAACCTTATGGTGGTTTGGCATTCTCTGACGGACCGAATAAATGTTCTATTTTGTACGTGACGTAGTATAATTCTTTCTCTATGGTTCTATGAATTATGGGCAAGTTATATATCATTGCGCAGATAGTGCCATCTTGTCAGAGAGGGAAACAAACGATGGCGTAGTTATATTTTAGTTCCATTTACTCACCACCTTCGCTGTCTTTCGCGCGAGTTAAGGTGGAAATTTTCAAAGTACCGAGACTGTCCCTCTGTTTTACGTAGTATTATTCTTTCTCTATGGTAAAATGTTGTAAAATTTCAAACTTAACTGCTTAGAACTTTCAACGAAATATGTGCACGTTTTCTTTTCAAATAAATTATTTAAAGTGAAAAGATCGTGGGATGTAAAGGGTCTTTCATTAGGTAAGGCTAAACTTCGATCAACAGTTACAGTCTGCAAGTAGCGGCGCGCGGCGCATCAGCTTTCCGGTCGCTTAGATAACAGTAATTAACTAAATATAATTACGTGACTTACGATAAAGTTGTCAATGAAAATATATAAATATTATAACCCATTCTTTTTCCGTTTCACCGAAGTCTGGTTAAAAGTGACTTGTCATAATGTCGGAATTAAGTTTTAAAAAGTGCAACAAATATTTCCAAGACGGATTTTAGGTCTAAAAAGGATTTTTCAGAAGTTGTAAAGTAAGTATGTCAAAGTAAGCTATGTAACTTTTAATAAATGCGATATGTATTAAACTGGGTGTTTCTTATTAAATTAAACGAGTAACAAAAAAATACTGTTTGCAATTTTTTAGCCAGGAACGTAATTAACTTTTTAATTACTTATTCAAAGGTTTATATGATTTATTGAATATTAACTTCTCTCTCTCTCTCTCTCTCTCTCTCTCTCTCTTTCTATTTCTCTCTCTCTCTCATTTTGTAAACTTTTGTAACAGTAAATTATTTCCTCCTTTTGATTATTTCCCGTTATTATTCTATTGTGACCACGATCCTTGATCCACCAGGTCTAGTTATTATCTGTAAAACCAGATCACTTAGATCACGGCTACATATCCAGTGTTATCTAAATCTTCCTTTCCTATTTTCCCTCTCCCGTACTAGTGGAATAAATCCATACATAAGGTGCCGGGAAATGTAGAGGTATTCAGGTATGTGTCAGGATTCAAACTCACGAATGTGAGAAAAGACCGCGGAATTAACCCTCTGTTTTAGCACAGTAGCTACCTGTAAACTGAATGTAAAAATAAATTAGAATTGTAATTTTCAGCCTTAATCCTTCTTCGGTAACAAATGAGTCATTCACACTAACTTAATTACTAGAACAAGTCACGACAAGCACAATATGCTTTCAGTTTCCATGTCTAATTTCATCCGGTTCATTTTAGTAATTTCGTCTTTTTGATTATTTGTACCAATAGATACCACAGTTATCACTATTTCCACCGAATAATCATAATGTATCTGGCTAGAAATAGCCCTGATAAGGCTCTTTTAAACGGACTAATTTTGTCTTTTTTTTTCCCACCACCGCCTTGACGAAATATAGAAGAAAAAGGTTCTTCTATCCGATAGCTGTCAGACCAAACGAATTCTCGCGTGATACTCGCTGCTGGTGTTGCATAGTTACGACACAGAATAAACTGTGGTTAAGGTATTCTGTGGCATATTCTGGGACACCCCCGTCTTATGGACTGACCATTTGAAGTCGCTGATTGCGGCTTGACTGGATACAGAAGGGCGAGCCGAGAAACGGAGTTAAAGCGTAGCTAGGGAGAGAACATATCCAGCTTTGCAATTGTTTAATTAAGAAGCCACAGCACGATCCCTACTAACCTTGATTAGGTTTAAAAAAATTCCTGATGCTTTGCACTCTCTAAGTTTGACACTTATTTTGCTGTAAACATCTTTAAATTATTTATTTGCCATCTTCTCGTATAATAGTCTAAAACTGACAGCTATGATGGCCCATTTTATAGGTATGGAGAAAAAACTCTACTCTACAATTATAACAAATTTAATGAGCCCTTTTCTAAAGATAGAAATGTTTTCCGGACATGGCTTCATTCCTTAGGTAAATGAGAAAAAAAAATAAACAGAAACTGAAGGATATATACATTTTAGGGCAACCTGATAAACTAACTTTTTAGCACGCTCTGTACGCGTGAACAGTTAAGTTTGCTACATTACAGTTAGTACTGAAGCAATTGAAAACACAACTTTATTTCTTTCAGCACGTACACCTAAAGTCTATAAACTGTTTTCATATATCATTGAAGTACCTACTTAATTTATGTACATAGTGTAAAGTGCAGTAGTATAAAATTATACTTGTGGCAACTTCAGCTTTGAATTTTATTATTAAGCCATTTTAAATACTGTATTCAGGTTTGTGCTATGGGAGATAAAATACGGTTAAAATACGTGACCTAGGAGTTTAAGATTTGGTGTTTAAATTTAGTGTTAGGTTCATTTGAAAACACAAAAACTTAAAAACTCCGATAAAAGAAAATGATTAAGTATTGTAGCTATGTAATAAAATTTGTTTCGATGATAAGTAGGTATTATTTACATAAAAGGAAGGCTTGATTTTCACCTGAGCCTATCGAATATCGAATTTTAAAGTAAAATCCTACCAATGTACAATTCGTTTTAAAACTTGCTATGGGTTATCCTTATAGTTAATTATACAAAAAGCTAATTCCCGGGAAATGCCGTTTGCTCCCCCACAACAAACAAACATAGCGTGACAATCTGATTCGTTATTTACCAAATAATTTGTCTAAGTCAAACAAAGAAAAATACCGCAAAATAATCGCTAATTTCATTATATTCGTGGTCGTAAAGTCACGACATCGGTTGCGTGATGCGCCGCGCGATACGCCCTATATATCACTGGCTGTAGTTATCTAGCCCGTATCGGATATATTCAATCATCCTAATATTTTTACGTCTACATAAATCGGCCTATCTGTCTGTTACATCGGGTAACGTTACTCCCGTTGTCTGCAGTGCAGCTAATTCTAGGCAGCATAATAAACAGTTTATTCGACTCACCTTCATATAGCTTTTGTACGGGAATCCAATAAACATGAAGTTGAATGTACGGACAACAGCACGTCGACCTACCACAAAATGTCAAATTTTCTCATTTGAAAATGAACTCTATATGTCAGGCTTAACGTTGAAAATCTATTGGAGAATTTTTGACTTTTGGGGTAGGTCGACGTGCTGTTGACTGTACAAGCTAAGTATTATTTTTTCTTGGTACTAGCAAACAAGCAGATCATACGATAGTGGGGCTAAAGTATTTATTTGTATGTTATGATATTTCATTATTTAACAAATATTTACCGTGAATTTTTAACTACCCGAGAAATTTTACTAACATATTTAGACATAAATTAATATCATATTTGATGCAGAAAATATATAAGTATTAATTAAGTAAAGTTTTCCATTCTGCACGTAAATATTACGCGAATAACTACATACTTTAAAAAGTTGATTTAGGTGCTAGAAGTAAGTTATAAACGTATGGAAATACCTGTACTTTCTTGTTTTTTACGTGTCGATGTCGACGACAACTAGACTATAAATTAAGCCATGAGGCGTGTCTACAGACCCGAATAAATTTAGAAATAATAAATAATAAATGTAAATTGGCCCGAAAAGGAATGAAGCCCGGATTAACCCTTGCATTCAAGGCGACCAATCGAGTTATTATCATTGTTCGTCATCAGGTCGTCGAATTCATTTTCCGGAGAAATGAAAAAGGTTAAGACTTGTTAATCTTTGAGTAGAGTCAAATGTGATGACGACCCATTCATTAAACAAATGGCTAACAACAACATGTCCCGAAGTTTGTCACTGGGTTGTAATATATACATTATAACATCTAAGATTTTATTCGATCGCTTCAGGTGGGACCCGAACCCACGACCATCGCATACCGGGCGAGACTTTTTTCAACTAAGCCACCGAGACGTTAGCTGACCTGACGAAATCTTTCAAGTGTTTCTCGCTGTCGAAGCCAGCGTTTTTTCTGATCAATGTTATAGCTTAATACTGTTATACCTAAATAAAAAAAATAGTTCCATTAATTACTTAATTTTAACTACTAACAACTAATAACAAAAATCAGTAGATCCGTTTAATTACCCCACTTAGCATATTGATGCAATATGCCCCTGCATTATGATGAAGGCTGCACGAAGCTAGAATATTCCCCGTAATGAGCGACCAAAGCCGAAGTTATGACAGCCGCGCTGCCACGCGGGATGTTTATTGCCTTGCAGCATTTGCTTTACAACCGATTTCAAAGTATTTTGTTCGGTTTGTTTGCTGAATTGGACTACAATTTTTTTAAATATTGTACTGTTGTTGGTTAACGGTCACAATAATCAAATAAGATAAGGTATTATGAAGTTAAAGAACGAAAGCTATTAGTTTCCTTTAGTTAGATAGGTAGGTAGAGGTACTATGATATACGCTTTTTTAAGTGTCATAATTATTGTGTAATCTTAGGTTTTCAATATTGACACCTGACGACCCAATTAGAGTTTAACACGGTAAACGCGACGAATGCTTTGCGTTCACCGCATCAAACTCTAATTGGTAATTACCGGTCAGTCATTCTAAAAAAACGATATTGGCTCGGTCTGATTATACCTAAAATTGCAAAAGCTTCTGGGAATAAAAGCAATTTATGGTGCCTTGTATCACAAGGACTTCGAGACAAACGTGCCAACGCTTTGGTATGGGCTTGTCTAAGTCTTACTACAAATACACTTCAAGTACAAAATTTCCATTAGTAAAATTGATATCTAGCCTTGGTTATGGTCATTAAAAATAAATTGATGAACCCTTCCGAACTCATACGGCAGATCGAGAGATAAGCTCGGAGAAATTGCGTTTCCTCACGAAAACCGAACAAATCCGAAGCATCGTTAACGTATCTGATTACTACGAAGCGGGGCGGAATATACTTACTTACATAGATATACGGAGACCTGCTCCTTCGACCACCACCATCTATCATGCCGACATACAACGAAATTACGATGGTAAATATTTATCGAACCTATTTGTTGGGGCTCCGATGAATTAGGAGCTGTTTGCGAAACAGTAGGCTTGGCTCGCAATCTTTTAGCGACGAATGTTTTGTAACAAATATTTTGTTTCGTTGCCCAAAATTATGTCGATCTTTATTCTTTCGAGGTACCTACTTTTTGGTTGAATGTTTTGACAGTGTACCTACGTAATTATGTAATAGAAAGACAAAGCTACTGTATTGTCATAGTTCCTCTATTTCGTAGTATTACGTGCAACCAACTGTTTGGTCTGGATTTAAACTCTTTCATAAATTCCTATTATTCAAATACACAAGTTAATTGTAATGCCTAGAACACACGGACCCAATAATTTGTACCTGATAATTATGCAAACTATACGTCTACCTAACTTAATTTTACCTAAGTATGAATGGTTTTCCCGCAAAACAAAATAAGATTGAAATTTAAAAATAAGTAATAATGCAAATTTGTAATTTTTGAGTTGCGTCCTTTTTTCTATTAGGCCTAAAGCTAAAGCATTTTCTCAAATGGACTAGTGAAAAAAAATGTAATAGGAGAGAGGATAGAAATCGTTAGAGCGTATAGAATAAATCGTCATAATATCTACTCAAGTCTGTCAGTCACAAACCAAGACACTACTTATTTCATTGGCGTTGTAAACTACTAGAAATAGAACTAACAGAAGTAGGTGTACCTAAGGGGTGCTGGTGCTGACCCCTTTTGTCATGCTCTTCAAGTAAGAAATGATCATTCTAGTGTTTTGAGGAACCAGATAACAATTTATCCATTAATTTCGACAGGGACATCCCGCTCACCCTATTCGAACAATAGGCCGTTTTCTGATTTTACGGCACAGCAGCGGCGCGACATCATCATGCTCGGTATACGCGGTACAGAAAGTATGGAATCTGTGCCACGCCGCTCCCGCGCATACCGAGCCACTGCTGAGCCGACAAATCAGAAAACCGCCTTAGTTTCAGGCATAAACGATGGGCCGCAACAAGGAGCCAGATCAACCGGTTAGCAACCCAGTGGAGGCCAAGAAGCACCGAGATGAGTCAATCGGGCATCTGAAGAATGGCTACTACGAACGTGCGTTGACTTCGCTCAATAAGGCTAGTAACTATTAAACTCACCTTTTAAACTCTTGCATGATTATTCGGCACGGCTTTAAACTCTGGTTGAAGCTGTAATGCCGTCCAGCAAATTACAGTCGTATTTTACGGACGCAAATGTAGGTATTTTGTTTTTCAGTTTTTTAGTGCTTTCTTTTTAAAGTACGCGTACCTAACTCTAAGGTTATTTTTCTTTTATGTTTTTTACCATATATTAGTATCAGATTTCATAAATAAATTGTGCCAAAAAGTGTTACGACGCGACGTCAATACTACTTACTAATTTTAATGGACAATATTTTGGCAAAATATTTATCACAATAATCTATGTTACAATTAGGATCTAAGTTAAATTCACAAGGATCGCACAAAAAATAATGTCTAAGTATCTGCCAGAGGCTGCCTGAAATTCCCTTCGCTAATGGTGACTTGACTTCGATTATGAGATGACAAACCCGCATTCGAAGCTATTGTTATACCGACTGCAACGAACTGCCTGTCAAACGTTAGTCGCAATTGGCATCGCTACACGCTGATGATAGGGACCTAGGTCTAAGAGAAGAGAAGGAATTACAGTTTTATACTGAAATTACGATACATCGTGGTAATATCATTAAGATCATTTTTATAAGTCTTTTTTTTAATAAACAATATGTAAGTACTCGTACATGGAAATCTAATTCTATCATAGGTACTAAGTAATAAATTCTGATTGTATTGTGTGTTTCTACTTCTTGTTGGCCAAAAGCCTAAAATTCATGTTTTTTTATTTCCCGCCATTTTTATGAGCTTTTCAACGAGGCGTTATTCCCCTCGCCTACTTAAACAAGCACTAGTGGGAAACCAAATGGTAAGTGGGTGCGAAAACATTTTGGGTCGCCATGGCGACTACAGCTGGGGTGTCAATACCGACGCCTCTTCACACACCTCCGTTACGTAACGCTTCCACTGACCGGAACAATTCACCATGGATAGTGACGAGAACGCAATAGCCCAGGCCCGGAACATCCTTGGGCTGACCAAGGATGCGGAGTTCCTGCAAAGTTTCGTACGTGTCGGCATCGGCGATGAGGAGGAAGAAATCCCAGTCCCGAAGGCCTCAATCAGCAAGCGAGCGCCGCAGTCGACCGAGAAAAATCATGAGAACGAAGAGGAGGAAAAGCACTCCGGCAAAGAGAGAAAGGAGCCGGCCAAGCCTCGAAAGAAGAGGGATCGTAAACCGAAACGCGAGAGAAGACGCCGGGAGGAAGAGTTGTATACGGACAAGGACCGTGCGGCGGCTGTGGTCATGGGAAACAAGGACATCAAGCTGTCTCTGAACATGAAGGACAAGGCAGAGAGGAGCAGCGCTCTGCAGCTTCCTATAGAGGCGGACGCGGGCACGCTCCTGGCACTGGCACGCGCAGAAATGATGCGGGAGCGGTATAGGACTGCTGTGTCCTTTGTTGACAAGGTAAATATTAATGTCTACCCTGATAACACGGGCCATTGAGTCGACCAAAGAGGTGTGTGGTCAGAATTTAATGCGACCAATAACCAAGCGCCACGCAACTCTTGCGCACGATTATTACAATGTTTTACATTTTATTTCCTTCTTTTTTATTATAGCATTATTACCTCGAATTAGGAATAATGGTAAAGTAGGTAACGTAATCTTATTAGAATTAACCCCACAAATCGAAATTGTAAGGCCTTCGCAAACGAAAGACAGACTATCAGTAGGTATAAGTATTTGTCCATAAAAATAGATCGCTTACAATACACACGAGGCACGTACCACGTACAAAAAGTCCGCAAAACAACTAAAGAAAAACATAGACCGAGAACAACAAAACAGAAAAGTAGGATGACAGAAAATAATACCTTCCTTTTACATTCAAGGCATATCATCATCATATCAGCCTGTTGCAGTCCACTGCTGGACATAGGCCTCCCCCAAGGAGCGCCACAGCGCACGATCTCCCGCCCTTGGCATCCAGTCGCTGCCAGCTGTTCTTCAGGTCACCGGTCCATCTAGCCGTGGGGCGTTCTATACTACGTTTGCCTAAGCGTGGTCTCCATTCTAGAACCTTCCTGCTCCACCTCTCGTCGGTTCTGCGACAGACATGGCCAGCCCATTGCCACTTCAGCTTGCTACATTTTTGGACAATATCAGTCACCTTAGTCAATGCATATTATGGTGCATTTAAATTTCATTAAATGCTGACTCACCATTTGTTTTCCATTTCCAGGCAATAGAGCTAGCCCCCGAAGAGAAGGCAGCCTACGTGGCGCGCAGCCGGTGCTACTTACTGCTGGGCGAGCCACGGGAAGCGCTGGCTGACGCGGAGACAGCACTGAAGCTGGACCCAAAGCACGCCAAGGCGCTGCTGCAGAAGGCAGAGGCTCTATACTACTGCGGGGAGTTCGAGATGAGCCTCGTCTACTACCACAGGGGGCTGCGCGCGAGACCAGACTTGAGCGAGTTTAGACTGGGGGTTCAGAAAGCGCAGGTATTATAAAACCGCAATAACTGTGCTGTGGCATAAAACAACTAACGGCCGCCAAAAAACGAACGGGCGGTTTTTTTTTTGTTTTTGCGAAGATTCGTCGCACGTGAACGCTTCATTTAGCGCTGTTCATACATTTTGTTCACCGAATACGTTGTTAGTGTTCTGTGAAGAGCGCGATGTAAACATAAGTTTTTTCTTTGTAGTTAATCGCATTTCAACCAAATTGGTTAAGATCTTTTTCTTTCAAATACCTACCTACTATCATAATAAAATAAGCCCTTAGAGGCGGCTCAAAAGCAAAAACAGTTATACGCAGTAAATTAAGTCAGTAGATACTTACTTTACAAATATTGAAACGAGTGTTCATGTTGCATTCTGAAGTTCGACTAATTCAATTACGATTTACAGGAAGCAATAGAAAACACGATCGGAGACGTCAAGCCGGTGAAGAGACCACCTCCTAAACGGCGCTCCTCCTCAAAATCACAGCGGCCCGTGCTGGGCCAACTGATGTCCGACAAACTCTACCTGGAGAACCTTCTCAAGAATCCCGACTTGGCCATCGCTGACAAGAAAAACGACGTAGTGACGAAGCAGGCAGAAGAAGCCATTAGGTTTTTAGAGAATAGAGAGGATTTTTGGCGACAGCAACAGACTTGCTGAGGTTGATCAAGTTTAGAAAGAAAACAGACGCATAGTAATACCACAGAGAAAGAATAATACTACGTAAAAGTAATACCCACGTTAGTACAATAAGCGCGATTTACGTGCAATATGTAGCTTTACCCGAGCTAAAACAAAATACACGGATTTTTATTCGTAATTAGAAATGTAGGTTAAACAAAGGCTTAACCATTTGAAAAGTGCATAGTTAAAAATAGGTACATAAATTATCTAAACAGATTAGCCATGCATAAAGTAGAGAATTAAAAAATGCTTTTGCCTTTACCAGTCAGAGCTGTCTGTCTTCTACTTAGGCACTAATCAGAGATCGGGTCACCTGCGCAACGCCTTACTCGATTTTGGAACTTACGAACCTTTTTAGGCTTCCGTACCCAAAGGGTAAAACGGAACCCTATTACTGAGGCTCCGCTGTCCATGTCTGTCTGTCTGTTTGTCTTTCACCAGGCTGTATCTCATGAACCGTGGTAGCAAGACAGTTGAATTTTTTAAGGTTGATGTATTTCTGTTGCCGCTATAACAAAAAATACTAAAAACCAGAATAAAATAAATATTTATGGGGGCTCCCATACAACAAACGTGATTTTTTTTTTGCTCGTTTTTATAAATAATGGTGCGGAACCCCTTGTGCGTGAGTCCGACTCGCACTTGGCCGGTTTTTTTTTACATAGAATTAATTTTTAGGCGGCGTTCACACCCAGCGTATTGGTAGCCGCTAACTGCGACGTGTAACAGTTAAGCCATGCTTTTATATACACCCTATCTTTTCGATCAAACCGAACCGACAACACTATGCATTGAAGCACTCTTGGGGGACCTTTTTATTGTAATACGCGACTAGGGGGCAGCGCTGACGCTAATTACGCATTGTACTTACAGCGAAACGTCAGAACTGTAGGTTCGGGTGGAAAAATATAGTCTAGAGAATTTACACTGAAGTTGTCAATGAGCCTGCACACAGTTGGCGGCTGATAATAAGTTTGGTGTGATCGCAGCCTAAAAATCCGAATAACATTATCAATTTTATTTTAAAATTGTTATGCACCAGTAAGTTGTAGTTCTAGTATATAGATTCAAGACTTGTGATATTTACGTAACAATAAAACCAACTATTAAAAGAAATAACATTTTATTTGTTCCAACGGCTTCATCATCTTACAATAACTCAGCAATCATTACGAGTCAGTATCTAATACGCGCGCCGCGATGAAGCGGGCACACCACAGATAAAAATAAAATATCCACGCTATCAACCAGAATGTTCAGTATTCTGCTATATTTACAATATTTACATGCAATTTCTTAAATCACATTAAAATCCACGTGTGAACATATCTCGCTAAATGTACCTTAGTTCATTGCTTCAGTGCATTCGTTCGGTTTACTTATTACTTGAACACTGTAAATATCTTCTTCGACTTATTATAATCCGTCTTGTAGATCAAACAACTTTTATCTGATTAATTTATTGCTACCTTATCATCAATGTTGTAAATAGTCACTTTTTAAAAGTCCATCATTTTATTTGATGACAGATCGAACAAAGTGTTATTTAAGTCAGTCTTTGTAACAAAGATGATTTACGGAGAGATGTGTTTATCAATTCGAAACAATTTTCACTATGAAAAATTTTGATGCCTCTCAGATTCATAACGTAAAGAGCACTTCATTTTTTTCATGATTTCGATAATAAAGCCATAGCTAAAGTTGTTCGTATTGATAATTACATGGTTATTTATTATACTGACTAAAACAACACCTAGTATAGAACATTGTTATTTCGTGTTTCACATAATTTTCGTTTCGTCTTACTCGTAAAACGTGATCACCAGCATAGTTACAATGCAAAAATGCAGATATAATTAACGTAAAATTAAGAATATCAGTGAACTATTCATTGAGTGTAACTTTGGTTCGAATCCGTAAACTATTCAGAATACACAGACCACTCGAATAAGTTTAACTCTATTATAATACTGTGTACTTAAAATCATTTCAATCAATAAAATACATATTCGAGTTACTTCACAAACACGCGATTTTCCTCAACAGCCCCAGTCAAGCTAGAGATCATATTGCTATAAATATTTAACTCGCATTCAATAGAAAATATACACATAATCCATTCAAAACCTTACAACTACATCCACGAAAATAGTCAATACTTTACGACGTAAAACTAGACTTAATTTTTGAGTACAAAACTAAATGTTACATCTTATTAATTATATATTTACAATAACTTAATATTCATTTTAACAATAACTTAGTATTCATTCATATCTTAAAATGTATTTCAGCCGTGTTTGGCCGCCTTAGTCAAGATTTCAGATAATGCACGCGAATCCACAAGTTTCTTACGAAAAGAAACTTAAGGATTTGCACAGAACAAGCCTTAATTTTTATATAGATAGATTGCAATCGTTAATCGAACATAACAGACAATGTTATTTTTTATGAAATAACACAAAGACTGAAGAATTTGTAGCATTTTTAGTAGTCAAGTTTTATGAAATAAAATTAGTAAAACATAGTATTCTTCTGAAAATAAATACATATTTAATAGTAAAAGAGTACTATAAAAAAAAGAAAAAAAGACATGACGATAAAGAATTACATACTTAACTGACTTGAATATTCTAAAATAATGTCCATGATTATGATAAGTGTTCTTACGGGGTAAATGATTAGAGTTCTTCACACACTGATTCGTAATAATATCACATCTAGCTCCCTACTAAAGCAGATGTAATAGATTCTGAGAACATCAGATACACTCAGCCACCGCCATTTTACTATTATTACGAGGTATGCCCAGTATCAAGGTTAAATTATGTTTGTTCTTCTAACAGACATTAAGAACACAATTTGGTAAGATTTCAGTTTAGTGGATGCCATCATTTCACTAAGCATAATGTTGCTAAAATCGATGTGATCACTTTCCATTTACAAAATTTACAGCCAGTTTAAGTATTAAAACAAACAACACAATTGCTATTTACTGCGTGTTTCTCAGACTCCGATGCTATTTTGCGTGGATGTACATTTTTGAAACAGAATAATTTTCCTGTTGTTTAATATTTAGTTTGCCTTCTTTCAATACCGACTGCATCTAAACAATTAGTCAACGTCATTAGTCCTGCAAATTCTTGAGTCAATGTTTAACAAATCTCTTTTTTAAGTAAACAGAAACTAAGATACCAAGATTATTCAACCTTGACATCTGAAATCGTCATAGCAATAAAATGTAATACACTCACCTCATTTGTCTTTTGTTTATCTAGCCAATGCAGATGCGAGTCTCTTAACCAACACTGACAGTTATCAAAACTGCACTTTGATAGGCGGAAAAAATTGTTACTTCGATTACTGCCAATCAAGCACCAGACCGAACACAGGAAACAAGCCTGTACCGAAATTTAAGTTACGAGATTCCTGTGAGTTCCCATTTCAATTTTCATTTCCAATTATAGGACTTTCTTTGCAGACAGGTGATCTGATCACTGGTACATAGGGCCGAACTAAGCCATCACATCTACGCAATATTTCACGTTTCACTGCCACAGAATAGCTAATAGTACAAGTACTCGATTTTACACAGACACGGCAAAAAGCATGTTCCTCTTTGAATAACACTTATTACTTGCGCGTGTTGAGTGTAAGGGTGATTTGTACTCCGGGCGTACATGTCAGAGCCATTTTGTAAGTGTCAATTCCACTAACAATGCTGACACTATTTTTTGTCACTCTTCTTCTTCGGAGGACCTTTCCTCTTTTCTTTCTGCGGCTTCCCCTGCAGCAGCGACAGGCGGAACCGCATCATTTCCTGTTAATAAATTGGTAATCAGACATTATTTTGCTGAAAGCAGTATAGCCTAGGTATCATCTACCACGAAATGCCAATTATTAAAAAAATAATTCTTCGAATTATTAAAAAAATATTCTTCGGCCGATTTTTCACTAACTTTTTTGCACTCCAAATACAGTTAACAATAAAGTGTAGATTTTTAAATTATGTTCTTAATTCGTGTCGACTTTTAAGATTTTTTAGGCGGATGACAGGTTGATCAGCTGCTGCCTGTACCAGTCTTTGTTCTCGGCAAGAAGCATGTTCGCTACTGCCCCATAGTCAAAAGATTCGCATACAAATTCACAGAAACTATAACTTATGAAGTGTAACATACCTGTTAATCGGCCTCCTCCGGCGGTCGCTTGTAGACCGGGCCGAACTTGGCCATGTACTTGCGCACGAACATCTTCGCCTTCGAGCGCACCGAGTCCGTCACCACCAGCTCGTCCACCGAGCGGCAGTGCTTCAGCTCCTTCAGCATCACGAAGTGCGTCAGCTGGGGGCGAGTATACATGTTAGGCCGCATTCCAAATTGCGCTAAAACCACTTTCTGCGCGAAACCGACCAAATTTAATAGTCACAAATATAACACCAAAAAGGGGTTTCTTACCTACCTACTGCATTTATATGGATTTGTCCTAATAGTGCTTTTAGCGCAATTCGGAACAAGGGGTTAGTAAACGCAGATAATCTTCTAATGGCAACTGGCAATGGGCAAGCCGCATCGCTTAATAGCTGACAATTGATGGGTAAGAACGGTTCTCGAGTAGCGCAGCATTGGAGAGATCTGGCTCATACTAAACTTACGAACTAGTTAGGTACAAGGAACGCTGCATGCAAGCAGCTCTTTATGACGTTCTGTGAGGGTTATGTCCAGCAGCAGATTTCCAAAGGCTGATGGCTGAGGATGTCATTTGACATAATTCACAGTAACGAATCTATCACTCTAATAAACGTCTATTCTAGGCGTCCTAATTTTTTAAATAACAAAAAGTTAAACAATCAATTAATAAAAAACTAAAAACCGACTTCAAAATGAAACTAAAAAGTGAAAAATAATATTGACTAAAACATACCTAATCAGTTCTTTTTGGAGTCGGTGCCAGCCATCGAGAGTTAAAATGTGTTCATTCGCACCGACTCCAAAAAGAACTGATTAGGTATGTTTTAGTCAATATTATTTTTCACTTTTTAGTTTCATTTTGAAGTCGGTTTTTAGTTTTTTATTAAACTTTTTTTATTTTACAATTTTAAGTGTTAAGTCCTCTATTTTTTCCCTCCTAACTTCGCCAAAAATTACTTTACAGCAAAGTAACCTTAACTAATATTGGTCCTCTATGGACCCCCCATCCATCCCCATCCCATGGTATGATAAAAATAAGGTGTTATAAAGGGTCAATTTTTCGACGAAAATTTTTAAGTCTTAAGAAAAGGGTTTACCTACACTCCAACCAGAACGGCGGCTATTTTGGTGTCGTAACCATAGGATAAGGTCTCGCGTTAAATAACAGGATAAATTAAGAAAGGAACTTTCAATTTTTTTTTCGTTACTGGGTGTGCGGGTACGCCCCCAGTAAATAAAAATTGGCGGTCTGGTACCTCATAAGCTCCACGTCTGCTCAACACACTGCGAAATACGTTCTGTCGACAAATTGCAGTATTATCTTCTAACTCCTATCCGTTAAGGAGTTCTGTGGCTTCCATCATCAGGTCAGCAACATGACATGATGATTACCAGACCCAAAAATCAGCATCGAGTCAGAAAATATATGCAAAACATTATGGGTGCCTATAAAAATTGAGGGTTGCCCTCGATTTCCCAGGGATCCCATCATCAGAATCTGACTTCGTGGAAATGGGACCACCTTTGGAGTATACCCTTTCAAACTAAAAAATAAATTTTGAAATCGGTCCATAATTGACGGCGTAATCGCGTAACATACATACAAAAAAAAAAAAAAAAAAAAAAAAAAAACAACATTCAGACGAATTGAGAACCTCCTCCTTTTTTTGAAGTCGGTTAAAAACAGACATCTCTCATTAGGTTTAAAATAGGCCAGTTGTCACTATCATTATTCAATTGACATACTTTTTTATAAGCTGTCAAAACGCAATTCTTCCCCATAATATGTATGGCAATTGTAAGCTATGACGTCACTGTTTACCTAATTCAACAGCCTAACTTTTAATGATTTCGAAGCAGTCAAAAATCAGATAGTTCTATACTAAACGATTATGTACTGGGGCCTAAAATAAGGTGTTAGTTTAAATAAATAATGCCTTATAATTATTAATGAATATTGATAATATTCATAAAAGATTATCATCGTAATAGGTGACGACTGTCTGGTGTAGTGGTTCACGCTCCGGACTACAAAGCCTGGCGGTAGCGGGTTCGAATCCCGCGAGGGGCAAATGTTTGTGTGATGAGCACGAGCATTTGTACCAAAGTCATGGATTATAAACGTATTTAAGTATGTTTATCCGTTATCTAGTCGCCATGGTACACTTATTTATTTTATTTATTTATAATGCATATGACACATTACAAAATTTATAATCAAAGTCCTACAAAACTATTCACAGTTTGACTGTAGGATCAATACATGAGTCTCACTTAAATCATTTATAGATTTTATTTATATATCTAATCTGTTCTAGTAATTTTTTTATATTTTTCTTTTAAATTTAGTTTTGTCTATTTCTCGACGGATATTTAGTTAGCTAATTGGGGTGATTGTGCGGAAAAAGATATTTAATTAATTAATAATTAATTAATCGTACCTTCCTGGCCAGATGCTTGAAGTCTGCCGTGCAGGTGATGCGTCCGGCGGGCGCGTCGGAGTGCCGGTAGGGGTTGAGGTGGTGCACCATCACGCGCGCCATGCTGCTACGGAACTGCTCCTGTTACGGGTTAACACATTAGAAATACATAAATATTGGGCAAAATCACATACAATGCTCTGATTGGACAGCCTTGTATCCACTATGTTCGAGAACCTCTTGCGCTCCGCGCTCCTGCAACTGCTTAAAGCCCGGTTCCTATATCCGAGAAACGGTTGGTTTTGCTAACGGATGGTAGGAATTGTCAACTTGACATACTCAAAAGCGTTCCTATAAATGACGCTTCGTTAAATTTTATAGGAACGACTATAACGGCTCGTTGCTTTTGACACCAATACGATCAGTTGCTAATGTACACTTATGCATAGTACAATATAGGAACCCGGTGTTCATGGATACGGGCATAATGTTTACCTTGATCCTCCTGGCCGCCTCTTCAGGGTCAATCGTTACAACTGCTGGTGCTGGCGTAGGCGAGGGAGCTGGAACAGCTTCTACCAGCACGACGGGAGACTCGACCGCGGGCGGCGACACGGGCAACACGAACGGCTTCTCGACGCAATCGTCCGAATCGCCCTCTGATTCGCTGTCCGTTTCCACGAGATCTACCATCTGAATTGAGAGAATCAGAAAAGTTTTTTATAAATATCTTCTATAACATAAGGTCACGTTAATTCTCACAGTATGTGGTGAGAGATGAATCGGCATGGTGTGGCATCTATTTACACGGAGCCGTCCTCGATGACGGGAGGTTCAGTAAATTGAATAGCAATGATTATAATTATTCATATTGTATTTGTATGTGTTAAATTTCATAATAAGCACATAACACCACTATCCCTTTTCTTTATAGTTGTCCGCTTTGTCAGCTGTCTACCTGAAGGTTGTCTAGAAGAGTTCGCTCTTAGCTATAAGACCGCCTAAATTGCACATCTATCCGTAAACACCAACTGTAACTCCTTTGTTTGGTGTGCAATAAAGAATATCTATCAATCTATATTTGATGACACCAGCTTGATTGGTATTATCCACCATTGTCAACTAAACGAATGCGACAGTAAAATCGCAATAAACAAATAGTTAACCTTGAGTTCATTGACGACCTGGTCCTTGCCCCTTGACTGGCGCGCGGCGGCCAGTATCCGCACCTTCTGTATGAGCCTCTCTCGTCGTCTTCTTAGCTTCTCTTTCGTCTGCTTATACCGCTTCACTTCCAACCTACCGGCTAGTTTGTCTTCTTCAGTTCTTGGCTACAAACATCATAATGAATGTATAATATTTAAAAGTTAAAAGTACTATTGACAAATAATCAAAATCTTAAGAGGCCTATTACAAAATTTTGGTGATTACTGGTCATTTAAAAGATAAATCGAAAATCGGAGGCTGCTATGTAAATTATTGGAATTGCATCTTACTCTTACAAAATATAACTTACGCTAATGGGTCTTTCGGAGACGAGGCCTGGCCGTCTTTTCCGTGGTTTCATAGTGAGCAGGGCGTGGTCTGGGATCAGACCATTCAGTGGGTCATCTTTAATCACTGCAAAAAAGCAATCATTATATTACATTTACAAATTTATATATTTATTTAGTAGTATAGTGTACGAAATAAATTATATACCTTCATATATACCATTGACGCCTTCAACGAGCTTGCCTTTCATCTGACTGCGGACTATTTCAGTGTCAATAACAGATAACTGTTCGTCTTCTTCTTCGGATTCATCAGAGTCTGCTACAAATAAAATTAATGCGTTTTACAAAACGACTTCAACAAGAATGACGATGAATCATGGAACACATTTTTACCATTGGTAGTGATCGTATAATCGTAAACCTCTTTAACTTTACCGTATTCTTTACGGAGGGGTAAATTTCTTGGGAATAGCAAATGTATCTTATTAAATGACACTATTAACTTAAATATACATAAATAATTATGCTTATTGAAATAATTGAACTAAGGAGACATACAAATAAACACATTTTCAACACAGTTGCTCGTAAATTGACTCTTATAACACCGTTTTTAGTTTCATAATTCATCATATTACGCACTTGTGCTGTAATAACATTATCGCACTAGTGCGGTTATGTAAACTTTTTTTAAAAAATCCAGCAAAAGTTTGTGTCTAAGAACATTGAATATTTTACCAATATTAAATTATTTTAGGGTTAAGATGACAAATAAATATTTCATTTTATCAAATTGTATATTAATAAACACAAATTAACTTAACTATCATTTTTAGAAACAATAATTTATAGTTTATTTTATTTTTTAAATTGCTGCTACTCCGGCTGAACAGCCAGTTTTTCCTGTGCCATTATTGAACCTGCGCGCGCATAGAAACTACGGCGCGCGAAAAAAACAATACTTACGTGTCATTTTCCATTATTATTTGGTAAAGTTGTTGCTGTGTGGTTAATTACTATTAAAAATGTCTACTTTAAATAGTAAAGACGAGTAAAATGTTATTCAACCCCGTCGGAAATACTTATCGACGCACGAAACGCGAGTGATAGCCTGTAGCCGCCAAAATGCATAGAAAAACAGCAAAAACGCCAAGACATATTTGGAGAAGGTATTTTAGATTTGAGTTTGTTTTTTCCTCGCAATTGTGTTGAAAAACGTCGTATAAAACTCGTGTGCATTGATCATTATCACACTCGGCTTCCTTACCGCGCTCGCCTGCGGCTCGCGCTTATAATAATGCCTCGTGTATAATGACCAACGTAGCACACTTGTATCATAATGAACTATTATTAAACAAGGCATATCCATTCATTTATTTTGGGAGCGGAAAAGGTTTAGCTAAAAAACGACAGATTACCCGACCACTATAGTTCGTTCGCGTTAAGTATGCAGTGAGTCATACTTGTCCACCGGCCACGCTTTCTAACCAATCAAATCGTTCCTAGTTAGAAAGTCAAGTTCACAGTGATCAGTTAAACGCATACTTTCAAACGAAACGGTTATAAACACCACGGTGAATACACCTTTACCTTGCAGTTGCAATGATGACTTACTGCATTCATAACGCGAACGTACTATAGTCACGTTTTCCAGATCTTTATTAGTACCTGGCGGCGGCGGCGGCAGCCACTGCGGCTGCCTCAGCTTCACGTGGTAGTAGTAGGTGCGGCCGCGCGCGTCCAGCGCTGACCGCCACATGGACGGCAGCACCACTTCCGTATCCGCGACCGCAGCCGCCGCCGCGGGGGACGCGCCCGCCTGTGGGTCGCCCATGCCCGGCATGCCCGGCATCTGCATCTATATCAAAGAAATTACGTGCCTGAACTAATGAAAGATAATAAAAATCAACCCTTAGGGCACCTTAATGTTAGTGACGCTAAATCGCGAACTAGACGCGCGGCGGACGCGCTGCTACTAATTTTCATACAATAGTTTGAATTGCTGCGGTGGCGTAGTGCGTTTGTGGCGCTGCAACGGCGATTTTAGACATTGTATGAATGTAAGTAATGATGTGTCTTGCGCGCGTCAGTGGCGCGACTGTGACATGTTTGTGACGCTTCTATACGCCACTAATTTGAAAAGACCAGGCCCCCGATTCAAAACCATTGGACAGCGAATTATCAATCAGTAAACTGGTGACACTAATGATCAATTTCAAATCATTTATTGCATTTCACATTAAATATCAGTTAGATGGTAGGTACAGACTAAGATACATGATCAATATGATCATAGTCACGTGGTTTTCCGGTCAACAACTTCATAACGAACGATGCTGAATCGGGAGCCTGGCTCTTGCTTATTTCAGGCACCAGTCTCACACAATCTTGCCAACCTACCTAAAATGATAGCCTCATTATTTTATGTTTACGTGTAAGATTGTTGTAGAAAATAAATTAGCGGTATTTAAATCGCACTTTACAAACGCTAATCTATCAATTTTTTTAATGATTTTTAAAGTATTTATAAACTTATGTAAAAAAGCATTATACAAGGTAAGTAAAAAGTGTAATTTGTACTACACACTTGTCCAATTAAGTTAAATTAACTTAAAGTTTAAAATAAACGTAATTGGAAACTTGGTCCTTTTGCTTAATCACTGTGCAGCTGTGCTGTGAGAGCCGAGGTATAGCCAGCAGTCACGATTAATCATTCAACCCTCTGGCGCTTTGCAGACGGCTGGGCGGGCCCGGCCAGTCAATTTCTTCACGAAAGATTGCGCAACGGGAGTCCTATACTACCAACGCACACGGCGGGCAAAAAGGCGGTGTGCTATGTGTTCGCGGTGAGGGCAGCCGCGGGCATCGACGGGCTGGCGCGGTCTTTATTGCTTCGCGGCCAAAAAGACTGCCCTGCCCCGCTGTTTGCAAAGCGCCTTTAAGGCTAGATTCGACGTAACATAAAGTTTTCCCAGTTTAGCTATTACGAGTATATCTGAACTCGTTTCGTTGACGTTTTCCAATTTACATAAGGCGTACACTTCTTCTTCTTATCGTGTTGATGGTAAAGCGTCTTAAATTTGTTGTGCCCAGTAATTGGCGGATTGCTTTGTCGTTGGCACACATAAGGTCTTCTAGCAAGCATGAATCAGGGCACGCAGGACAAGACAGCGAATGGGACATGTCTTGCGGAGTGAACCCGCAAACACAGGACAGATCAGTTCCATCGGAAAGTCCCCACCTGAACATGGTGTCCTTGCATATACCCACTTGGGACCGGAGTCTGTTAAGGGACTTCCAAGTAGGCCATGGCAGTTTGTGTCCTGCAGGAAGAAGGAGGAACGAAAGGAGCAGTCGGTAAGGGACCGTTCTCCCACAGGACACGTCTAGCAGTAGAGGGGTCGCGGTCAAGAGGGGAAACGCACTTCATGAAGCTTCTGCGGCTTAATATTGTTGTTCTATGTATCCAGCTAGTCCTAGAGCCAGTAAGTATCCAGTAGCATGTATCTATTTTCTTCTAGGTTGTCTTGAAATGCCTCAACAATTAAATTTTGTAGGATTAGAGAGTGTCAATGCTAATTATTGACATCTTGTCAGTTTCCATCAGATCCTTGTCAGTTTGGCAAGTGGTACCTTTGACATTAATCTATTCTATGCTTACCTTATTATGAGATTTGTGTTATTTCTTGATTAAGCAGTGGTTTACCCTGAAGTTACAACTTACTCCAGCTTGATCGAATCCGAGCTAAGTCTATCCTATGCTGTATTTGTAAGGCTCACCTGAGGGTGCGCGTGCTCGAGGCCGGGCGGCGCGTAGGGCGGCAGCTGCTGGCCGAACATGAAGCCGCCCATGCCGAACCCGCTCATGCCCATCATGCTGATAAGGGAACACATTAGTTATTATTGGTTATGTTTCATGGATCGACTACACTTAGCCTAGGTTGCACCATCCTACTTTAACTTTAACAAACGTCAAAAGTCTGTCAAAATCTATACAGAAACACCGGTTATAGTTACAGTTATGGTTAAAGTTAAAATGGTGCAACCCAGCCTTATAGTTACATTTTTAGTTAGTCTGACATTTTCGAAGTATTATTCGATCGAGCGGCTGAGTAGAACTTTTCATCACATCGCGTCACACCAAAGAGTTTTAGAATTTATCGGTCGGATCTTACGTGATCGGGCTAGTGACGAGTACATAACGGACTTCCCCCGACCGACCACGGTTTCGCTCTAGCAGCCCAACCAGGGGATGGGTCGGACTCGGGCCGCTAAAGGCGCTCGTCTAAAGGGTACATTAGGGAAAAAGCCCAGGCACATGTCTGTAGACGATGGAACCTCGCACCCATGGAGATAATAATGTTCTCTCACGCTATATGCTTTATATAAGGACGGTCTAAAAACCGTTATCTTTAAATGGGATGTTGGCACCGATGATAAATAATTCTAAGGAATTATTTATTAAAACTAACTAGTCATTTTAAGCCTCGTCATGCGCTACAATATCATTTATTAGAAAAAACTACTTTTTGATTGCAATTTAATTAAAAAGTAAGGCAGTTGAGGTATGTAAACAGTGACGTCGTAGTTCTATTTCTCCATACAAATTCAGAAGATGTGCGTTTCGACAGGTCATAAAAAGTATGTCAATTGATTGGTGGTGGCAACTAGCCTATTGTTAACTTTTAAACGGACATAGCTCCGTGAATTCATGTTTGTTAGAATCTGGCCGTAACCACAGTTGGTAGATCGAATATGAAGTTCAACTCACTTGTGCTGCGGCACGCAGAAAGGCTGCGGCTGCGGGAAGGGCGGGCAGAAGGGCGGCGGGAACTCCGCGCCGCCCTCCAGCAGCGCGCCGCCCAGCATGCCGCCCATGCCACCCATGGCCCCCATGCCGCCCATAGCCCCCATGCCGCCCATCATGCCCGGATTGAACATTTGCTGCAACGTAACGAGTAAAATAAATAAATATCGAACATCACATACTGCTCTGACCCTAAGGTTATGAGCTGAAGCACTGGTGTTATAGAAATCAGAAACAACGACGGTACCACAACACCCAGACGTTTTCTACATTGACCCGACCGAGGATCAAACCCGGAACCTCAGAGATGGCGACGCCATATTAAATAGTCCGGCCTGCTCGTCTCTCGGCTAGGGAGGTCGTCAATAAACTTTACGTAAAACCTTGTTTAGCTCATCATTAGTGAGTTACTCAAAGGAAGAGATCGCGCGAAGCGCGCGAGTCGCTCGCGAGCTGCACGCGCGCAGCACGCGTTCCGTTACTGCAACCGTTTGGTGCGCCTCTTTAGCGCAACTCATGCATGGCTTGTACTGTGCGCGCATTGCGCGCGTGCATTTCTAGTTTACATGCATGGCACAAACATGAAAGGCACGCGCCCACATCGCGTGTTGCTCGCGCATTTGCCAGATTTACCTTACATCGTACAGGCTAAGATATAAGGCGCAATTGTGACTATTAATGAATTGAGCTTTGCAGTTCTAGGTTGCACAGATATTGCGTGCGTATTTTTTATGAATGAAACAAGAGTAATAATTATATATAAAAAAAAATATTTTTTTTCACTTAAATCGATTTAGTTACTGATTCAGAGTGGTCCCTGAAAAAATGACACTACCATACAATGTAACCCTGTATGTTATATAAATAATTGATTAAAGGCGGAGACTGACATTGAATATTCCCTCGATGTGAGCACGTTACATTTCGAATATTCGGCATGTCAGTACAGCGAGCCGAGCAGCTCGATATACAAAACAAATATTCACATCGAGCGAATATTCAATGTCAGTCTCCGCCATGAACCATTGCGACGGTTGTCGTTCTCACGTGTTCGCCTCCCTACCTGCGGGTAGTTGTCCTGCGGCCAGTAATGCTGCCAGGGCGGCTGGTCGCGCGTGCGGCGCGTCTCGTCGGCCGCGGCGGCCGCTTCCGCGAACGCGCGTCTCCTTTCCTCTTTGCTCATCGGCGGCACGGCCGCTAGGACTCGATCGTTTAGCCTGTACGAAATAAAACATGTGTGGATATCTGTCGTATAATGTAATAAATTGTGTAGTTATAATTGTTGTATGTAACTTGCGTCAATTAAATATTTATGTATTATATGGTACTTTAATATTAATATAGTTCAGTTTTCTTTGATATATAATATGCGATCCGGTTATCACAATACATAATCATAACCAGTGGCAAAAAGTTAATTTGATTAACGATTAAAAATTAACGATTAAAACGTTAATCGCAATTAACGATTAAAGTTAATTAATCGTAATCGAAATCTTAACGATTACGATTATTAATCGTAATCGTTAATCACGATTAAAAAAATATAACTACATAATGCAGTTTGGAACAGTTCAAAAAATGAAAAACAAGTTCATCTTTTTTTTTTATTTGAACATAAATAAAAATCACCGTAATTATTATTCAAAATATAAGCTAGTCTTTTAAATTTAAATCATTATTATAAATAAAACGCAAAACCAGAAATGTATCAGTAGACACTTCCTTTAACTCAAGTTACTACTTATTATGGCGATTTGTTTTAATGCTTTACTAGACTTAGGACTAGATGAAACATTTTAAAACTTATAATTGGGTAACAAACGTTAATTAAATTCAAATCAAATTTTATTGCTATTGAGTGTAGTTTCACTTTCCGATGTAAATATATCTAACTAAAGCATTGCTGGAGTGGACGGCCGACACGCGGTTATGTGACTTTGCGCATAGAAGTCAGACCCTATTGCCAGAATTTAAAATGGAAGCCATAGTCAAAACATAGAAAATGATACCCATGTGTTATTATGTACTACAATGTTTTGAAAAATATGAAAAATGCCAATTACGCTGCCTTAGCCCTGTAGTAAACTATAAGTAGCGATATCGTGGCTGGATTTCATCTGAAAACGTAGTTGATTAAATATAAATAACCTTTTTTTTCTTTATTGAACATAGCTTAATCGGCTTTAATCAAATTAACGATTATCGACTAATGATTATTTCTTGTAATCGCGAACGCGATTACGATTACAATATTAATCGTGATTGATTTAATCACGATTAATTATAATCCGATTAAAGTTAGTCAAATTAACTAATCGATTGAAAAATAATTCAATTAATGCCAACACTGATCATAATTTAGCGATTAGACCAACACAGTTCTAATTAATGAAGATATTATTTAAACAAAAAAACCGGATACCCAGCATTTTTGTCGCAGCGCATGCTAGGTAGACAAAGTCATTTATTTCTGCAAATTGGCCATCAATGGCACTTTTACGTGCCTTTTTTTTTAGGTCAAACAGTTCATGCCTTGGGCTAGGAATGAGATACTGACGGGCGATCAACAATGCCGGCCACTATTGTTTGTGTAATTAAACGATCATCCATGTAATTTACAGAGAATCCAAGAACTTATTATGGAAAACCTGTAATTGATAGGCTGTTTATAATATTTGTAAGAAGTATGTAGTATGTAAGAACATGCTATAGATTTTCCTGAAATAAACAAATAAATAAAAAAGAATGACATACCTAATGCTCCGTCTACCATCCGGACTGCTCCTTCTTTTCCTTCTATCCCTATCATCCCTGTCGCGATCTCTATACCGATCCCTGTCGCGGTCCCTATCTCGTTCGCTTCTCTCCCTATCCCTCTCCCGCTCCCGTTCGCGCTCCCGCTCCCGCTCTCTCTCCTTCTCCTTCTCCCGTTCGTCGCGTCTCTCTCGCTCGTCGCGGCGGTCGCGGTCACGGTCGCGATCGCGGGAGCCACTCGAGTCGGCCGCACGACGTTCAACGTTTGCTTGCCGCTCGTGCTCCTTCATTTGCTGTATTCGCTCTTTTTTAGGAATTTTGAACACCTCCTACGAACAAAGTTATTTAGCTTGGACAAGGGTTTTTAAATTTCAGGGATACTTAGCCGACCAGACTTTAATGTGACTACTTGAGACAAGATAAAAATGCGATGGTCGTGGGTTCGGGCCCCACCTGAGGCGATACATTTTTTTTCAAGCATTAAAAAATCAAAAATAAAAATGATGGACAAAATATGATTACGAAACTGACGTGGCTGAGCATGTCCAGTGACAACAAAACACGCTCGCAAAAATGTGATGGTGATTTTTAAGTTATAATTTATATAATGAGACCGTGGCGATCAATATACTGCGAGCGATGTACCCTGGCCAACCACACACTTTCTCATTTCGAAAAGCAATGTCCGTGGCTTTGGCTCTTTTGCAGGTCTTATCACCCGATTAGAAGGATAAAAGCAAGAAATATCTTTGTACAAACCTTTAAACTCGACCATCTTTCTAATAACTGCTTGCAAAAGTCTTTTATTTTCTCTGAATTCGCGGCATTTTCTTTAGTCTTATCTGGAGTGGCGTTATTGACTTGCCCAGTTGTGTTGGGCAGATCAACTGGCAGACCTGTAGGATAAAACAGAAATATATTTTAATACTCAATCTATTGTTGCCATAACATTATTAGTTAGGTCTATCAATTTTTGCAGATCCATAATTATGAAGCTATTTAAGTACAGAAACTTTGAACTATGGTAGACAATGTAATTTATGTAAAGCTGGGTACAGACTTGTAACATTAAAACCGAAACGCAGTCAAACGTACATTTACTGTTTTACTACAAAAGTCCATGCAAGTATATACAAGCTAAACAGAATCGTATTTAATCCTCGACCTTTTGCTTTACCAAATAAGCAGTTAGTTCTAACGATTTTTGCAGATACATATATCATCATCATCATTCCAGCTATAGGTTCCTATCTTCACAACCAGGACGTCTACAGCTGAACATTTCCTTCCCCAGTGAATTCCAGATTGGCTGGATCAGCCTGCATCCAGCGGCTTCTGCAACCTTTACCAGGTCGTCTATCCAACTTGTGAGTGGGTAATGTAATAGACAAATTAGGGCACAATAAGAGTTTATTGAGGCAGTTTCATTACAAAAGTCATCATACCAGTGGACTCGTCGATCAAAACGATGTCAGCGGGAGTATCGGCGGCGCCGAGCCACCGCTCCACGATGGTGAAGAAGCGGCTCTCCTGCACCATCGTCTTGTTCGTTATCGGCAGTCGGTCCACCGTCTGCAGCATCTCCAGTCTGAGGGAAACGTTCACGGTCAATAACTACCATAGTGGACGGACTGGAGCAGTGGTAGGGTAGAGAAATGAAATTCGGACGTGTTGGATCTTAAAGATCTAAGGTGGGTGGGTTTTTTTAACGTGCATTCCTAATCTAATTTTATTTTTATTTTTTGGGGAAAATAAGCTAATCGGGTACAAAAAAATCCCTGGCATTGAGCACTCGGGCAAAAAGTGGAGTCACTTTGCGCACCTTACGAGACATACGGTATCGTGGACGCGTGTGCACGAAACAAATAACCAATAACTGCCGGTGGAGTAGGCATGTCGCACGACTAGTCAATAACGTTATCGTAATAGTCTACTCTGCACATCTTTCAGTGCTGAAGATCCGTTCCGCTAGTTGTAGCTGTCGCTCAAACTAGTATAGTTCCAGCTAGCTCGTACTAGTAGAACGATTACCCGCGGTAGTCCAGGAACGCAGCGTCACGCAGCAGCGACTAGTACAGTTCCAGCTAGCGCATACTAGTACACTAGTTACCTGAAGTCTAGCGGCGCGTCGCTGCACCAGGGCGCCAGCAGCCGCAGGCCGCGGTAGTCCAGGAACAGGCGGCGGCACGGCAGGTCCGCGTCACGCAGCAGCGACTAGTACAGTTCCAGCTAGCGCATACTAGTACACTAGTTACCTGAAGTCTAGCGGCGCGTCGCTGCACCAGGGCGCCAGCAGCCGCAGGCCGCGGTAGTCCAGGAACAGGCGGCGGCACGGCAGGTCCGCGTCACGCAGCAGCGACTAGTACAGTTCCAGCTAGCGCATACTAGTACACTAGTTACCTGAAGTCTAGCGGCGCGTCGCTGCACCAGGGCGCCAGCAGCCGCAGGCCGCGGTAGTCCAGGAACAGGCGGCGGCACGGCAGGTCCGCGTCACGCAGCAGCGACTAGTACAGTTCCAGCTAGCGCATACTAGTACACTAGTTACCTGAAGTCTAGCGGCGCGTCGCTGCACCAGGGCGCCAGCAGCCGCAGGCCGCGGTAGTCCAGGAACAGGCGGCGGCACGGCAGGTCCGCGTCACGCAGCAGCGACTAGTACAGTTCCAGCTAGCGCATACTAGTACACTAGTTACCTGAAGTCTAGCGGCGCGTCGCTGCACCAGGGCGCCAGCAGCCGCAGGCCGCGGTAGTCCAGGAACAGGCGGCGGCACGGCAGGTCCGCGTCACGCAGCAGCGACTAGTACAGTTCCAGCTAGCGCATACTAGTACACTAGTTACCTGAAGTCTAGCGGCGCGTCGCTGCACCAGGGCGCCAGCAGCCGCAGGCCGCGGTAGTCCAGGAACAGGCGGCGGCACGGCAGGTCCGCGTCACGCAGCAGCGACTAGTACAGTTCCAGCTAGCGCATACTAGTACACTAGTTACCTGAAGTCTAGCGGCGCGTCGCTGCACCAGGGCGCCAGCAGCCGCAGGCCGCGGTAGTCCAGGAACAGGCGGCGGCACGGCAGGTCCGCGTCACGCAGCAGCGACTAGTACAGTTCCAGCTAGCGCATACTAGTACACTAGTTACCTGAAGTCTAGCGGCGCGTCGCTGCACCAGGGCGCCAGCAGCCGCAGGCCGCGGTAGTCCAGGAACAGGCGGCGGCACGGCAGGTCCGCGTCACGCAGCAGCGACTAGTACAGTTCCAGCTAGCGCATACTAGTACACTAGTTACCTGAAGTCTAGCGGCGCGTCGCTGCACCAGGGCGCCAGCAGCCGCAGGCCGCGGTAGTCCAGGAACAGGCGGCGGCACGGCAGGTCCGCGTCACGCAGCAGCGACTAGTACAGTTCCAGCTAGCGCATACTAGTACACTAGTTACCTGAAGTCTAGCGGCGCGTCGCTGCACCAGGGCGCCAGCAGCCGCAGGCCGCGGTAGTCCAGGAACAGGCGGCGGCACGGCAGGTCCGCGTCACGCAGCAGCGACTAGTACAGTTCCAGCTAGCGCATACTAGTACACTAGTTACCTGAAGTCTAGCGGCGCGTCGCTGCACCAGGGCGCCAGCAGCCGCAGGCCGCGGTAGTCCAGGAACAGGCGGCGGCACGGCAGGTCCGCGTCACGCAGCAGCGACTAGTACAGTTCCAGCTAGCGCATACTAGTACACTAGTTACCTGAAGTCTAGCGGCGCGTCGCTGCACCAGGGCGCCAGCAGCCGCAGGCCGCGGTAGTCCAGGAACAGGCGGCGGCACGGCAGGTCCGCGTCACGCAGCAGCGACTAGTACAGTTCCAGCTAGCGCATACTAGTACACTAGTTACCTGAAGTCTAGCGGCGCGTCGCTGCACCAGGGCGCCAGCAGCCGCAGGCCGCGGTAGTCCAGGAACAGGCGGCGGCACGGCAGGTCCGCGTCACGCAGCAGCGACTAGTACAGTTCCAGCTAGCGCATACTAGTACACTAGTTACCTGAAGTCTAGCGGCGCGTCGCTGCACCAGGGCGCCAGCAGCCGCAGGCCGCGGTAGTCCAGGAACAGGCGGCGGCACGGCAGGTCCGCGTCACGCAGCAGCGACTAGTACAGTTCCAGCTAGCGCATACTAGTACACTAGTTACCTGAAGTCTAGCGGCGCGTCGCTGCACCAGGGCGCCAGCAGCCGCAGGCCGCGGTAGTCCAGGAACAGGCGGCGGCACGGCAGGTCCGCGTCACGCAGCAGGCGCAGTAGAGAAGTCTGCGCGCGACGCGTCTTGGCCCGCACGACAGTTCGCGAGAGGCGCAGCGTGTGGCTCTGGTTCTTCACGCCTGTGCGGCTGAGCGCTTCCAGGTCTTCTTCGATCTAGAGAAGATCATTATTTGTTAATAACACGCTATCTGAGACAGCGAACTCCTTTATTGATAGATCTTTTACAGGCAACAACACGACAGCTAGTCGATTGTGGGTAATTAACAAAACAACTGAATGTAAATGGACATTGTAGTAGGCTTATTAAATTTGGTCAGCGATTCAATGTCAGGAGAGGAAGTAGATGCCTAAATGGAAATAAAGGCCAAAAAGGATCGTATTTAACTAGGGAATAAATGTAATGGAGACGGTCAAAGTTGGCCAGTGAGTGAATGTAAATAGAGGCGATATTCTGCCACAGTTAGCCAGCTACTAATTGTAAATATATGGTATTCTGCCACAATTGGTCAACGACTGAATGTAAACAAAGACGATATTCGGCCACACTTGGCCAGCGACTGAATGTAAACAAAGACGATATCCGGCCACATTTGGCCAGTGACTGAATATAAATGAAGACTGTTTTCAATCACGCTTAGCTAGCGACTGAATGAAAATAACCTCTAAAGCAGTGGACAATCAATGCTCGTCAGCTGTATTTGGCGAAAGATCCAAGCAAAATAAATTGTTAATTATGGGACATTTCAGTATGAAAATCACAAGTAAGTATTAAAGGAACTCATTGATACCGAGGACGTTGAAATTCGTATTATGTGATCATCTTGTTATTACTTAATAAAAACTAGTCTGATTGTTTCGATTTGTTAATGTAGTATCACCAGTGTGTCCCAGACATACTGAGTTCTTTGGTTGTTAAAGTAGTATGTATAAAGTATGTCAGACTCACGTCGGCATCCTGCACAAGGTCGGGCGCACTGGGCGCGTACGCACGCGGCTTGCGCGGGCGTCGCGGAATGCGCGGGGGAGCTGCGTCCCCCGCCGCGTCCTCGGTGGGGGACTGCGGTCCCGACTTCGAAGTCGAAACGTCCTCTTCCTCCTGGATTACATTTAGCTAGTCAACGAAGAAATCGGGACAAGGAGGTTATTAATGGTAGGTAATTTCGGTAATTTGTATTTCATGTATTGTTTAGACACTCTCAGTCCCGAAATAATCGATAATCAATTAATCATATAGGTACTAGTCTATGGTCAGTACCCATATTAGTAAGCTAGAATTATGTAACCGACATTTAAATGCTCTCTTTAGGTTAAGAGAGCATTTAATTTAAATAACTTAAATATGCATTAACACATGTATTGTAATTACTTTTAAACTTTCGCGTTGCATGTATTAATATACTAACTATAAGTATTCGTGCCTCATAGGACTGAGAATGTGTTACACACCATGCAAATACAAGCAGTTGAAAGCATTCCAATATTTTTCTGCATAACTTTTAAGTCTGCAACAAATTAGCAATATCAACACTTTATATAAATAAAACCCAGAATGTTACGTTAAAATTGAAACAAATATTATATTGACTTGTCAATCAAAACCTGAAGGCGTATCGTTCGTAATACGAAAGCGTATCGTTTTTTCGGTCGTATTATCCAATAAAATTAAAATATCCATTGACATGTATCAAAGGTTTGACAATTTATGAACAATTAAAAACAGTCGGGTTTTTTACACATCTAGATTGAGTTGGTCATATTTTATCAAAGGATTGACACTTAAGACTGGTTATCTTAATTTGTTAGGTTTATACGTCCGAACGAAAGATACATTTCCGTGCTGGGCCTCCTGAGCAAATAAAGAATATGCTTTAAAATCGCAACAATTATCCCTACGTCACTCTCCCTCTGTATACTGTGAGTAATAGCGACAAGTGCTTACAGCAGTTGCGATTTCAATTACCATTCTTTATAAGCACAGTTTCATTCAAACTGAATTTATAATGACATACAAAGAGTATCTAGCTCTCACCTCATCATACTCGTCATCGGAGTCCGGTTCGGCGCCGATCCAGCCGCGGCAGTTGCTGGCGCCGCAGTAGCAGCGCTGCGCCACCTTTCTGCACAACAACAACAACCTCACCGACTGCACTGGAATCCCCAACACGGAGCGTTATCATAACTGTTTTTATGTTATTTGGTATATTCACATTGTAATCCGATTAGATTAATGGGATTGGCTTGTTTTTCGTTTACCCACTAGAGATCATGAGCAGTAGGTGACTACTGCTATCACAATAGAATATCCAGCCTTTTAAATTGTATGGATCAACTAAATCAAATCCACTGAGCTAGTAATGCAATAGATACTAGTCTGACATAGGTATTTACTGCTGCTGATCATAAGACAAACTAACCCTATGCATTGACTATGTAGTTTCTGCCAATAGTAATTGGTGTATCTGTATCTACTTTTCCAAAAGTAGTAGTACTAGGTTTAGTAATCGTTTTACGTAGTATAATACTTACTCTGTGGTAATAGTCAAATTAAATTAGAAAGGTGTGATTTCCGCTTTTACACGCCCACAAGCAACAATAATAATTAGATTTAAAAACAAATAAACTGTTGTTGGCTGGTTGTTATCTATGGCCGTGAACCGGAGAACATCTAAAATTGTTATTCACTTCATAATCAAAAATTGGAAAGTTTTTTTTGTAGTTTTAAGATATGTCAATGATAATAGCCCCCAGGCGAGTTAACCCATGTTGACAGTATTAAAGCTGCAGGGACTGTGCTATTTTTATTAAGGTCACTTACCCAAATCGCTGGAACTGGTAGTCAAACGTGATCTCCTCTCCCGACGGTATGTCTCTCTTGCTGAAGAAGCCTATCCTCAGCTCTCCATTGACTGTCCACTTCTGGGTCTCCGCATTCGGATCACACGAGTGGTTGATGAAGCGGGAGATGTTTCCTTTCATGGTAGCATCAATCACTGTGTCCCCTTTGAGGGACATGAAATAGTGATGCAGGTTGTTCTCATCTGAATACTCCTGCGCTCGTTTGTAGAACTGCTCATAGTCGAGCACTTCACCGATATACTCCATAAGGAACTCACCCCTGAAACGTTTCAGTGACAATTTTATGCATTGTACTATCACACTGAACCTGTATACTTCATTTGCAACTGATTAGGTTCTCCTAGTTACAAGGTACAGTGAAACTGCTAAGCCTTAACCAATTAATTTCATAGCAACATCATTACTACATTAAGTGTATAATTGGTTAATGAGAATCAAGATAGAACACAAATTAATTCGTCACACAAATAGAGTTTATATTATCATATAGGCACAGGCACTACTACCCAGTAGTTAGCCTCTAAAACCGACCATTTATCACTCCCTCAGACGGGCAAGCTAAGCTTTTGGACTGGGCCGCCATTCACAGCCAATATTAATGTCTAGCTAAGCTAGAGATGTCCACTTTTGCATTTATTTGTTCTTTGTGGTATCTAATTGCAGGGAGAGCTATGACACAATGAACTTACAGATACATCATGATGTGTGATCAAGTGTGCGCGAGTAGTTAGACTACATTTAGGAAGTGGGATATTTGAATGCACAGTCTATGCACCAAACGTCGTAAGCCGCCGCCTGAAAGCACTACTGTCGGCCTCAGTGTAAACGTAAATTCAGACCACTATTTTCACCTGCACTACATTAACAAACAGTAGGTTGCAGCGTAGTGTGCACATAGTGCATTAGTATAAACACCGAAGATCAGCGAGAACTAGAGGATAAAATGCAAAATGTTTGGAAAAGTAAACTGCTTGTTTGGTGTGAACGCCGCCTGAATATTGTCCACTAATTTGTAGACAGTAAATGGCACAGTTTGGTGTAACTATTCTTAGAATTAATGAATTTCTCTTATAATGGCACTACAATAAATTACTGTTTATAATGGATTTAATTAAAGCAGGGACTCCCATGCAGACTTAACATACAGAATCATAATTTTATATGCACAATGGTTACATACAATTCGCATAAGCAAAGTTCGTCTAAACAAAACATAGGGCCATTGTACACAGGGGTGCCTAGTAAGAGTTGCACAAAACAACCAAGTCACCTAAATGGATCGAAAAGTAACACAAATTAACATTGACTTTTAAAAAAAAAAAGTAAGCGATGTGGCTATTTTGTTGCACTTGCACTAGGCCTTCTGATTCATGAGTAACTTACGAAGTTATGTCGACTGCAGCTTCAACACCACAACCTTTCTTGTCGGCATAAAAAACCTTTAGTGGAGCATTCTCCATTTTCTGAAATCTTCTATTAGTACACCGGTCTCCAACAGGACAACGGGAATTACTGTAAAATTACAAAATCTACAGTAAGGCAAACTGATTACAAAAGCCAGAAAAGAATTAAAAATTCAAAAACACACTTACCATTCAATCATGAGTAATCTATTCAAACAGTCTTCACCACATGCCAGTTCACCTCTTTCCAACTCTTCTTTGGTCATAAAGCAGTCACAAGTCATTTTCTTTGTCTCTTTACTAATCATTCTCTCACATAAATACTCATTCTCATCTAAATGTACATATTGTTTCATCCTGTCATCAATGATTTTATCATAAGCCTCTTTGCTAAGAGGGACAGGTTCAGATTCATAGTTCTGGACCTCTGCCAGTGGGGGCATACGCTGAGGAAGGCTCGGGCTTGCCAGGGGAGAGCTGGCAGGAGAACTAGCCCCCATTTCCAACTCACTAGATCTCCTCCACCGAGACTTAACTTTAACTGGCATATCTGAAGGCACTGGAAATGATGGAGAGTTTGGAGCATTACTTGGCAGCTGATCCAATGATTTCTCTTGACTGTCTGATCCTAGTTCTTCTAGCTTTAATTTAGTTTGAGTAATCAAGGCCTTCTTCAAAGGTGTTTTTACTAGCCCATAACCTTTGGTTTTTTGCTTTAAGTTGCTAATAGTCTTAATTCGACTAGATCGTCTGACTCCAGTCGGGGAAGATTCTGCAGAATCATTGGAGCAAGGTTGATTGTGTTCAGTGACACGTGAGGAATTACTGTCATCTGACAGTGTAGAGCTGGGAGTGAGACTAGGATCTGGTCGAGCCAAGACATCCAGACTATCTTTAGTAAACTGAAGATCTGGTGTGGTACAACTTGGTACACTACTGGTATGATGTAAACTTGTGCAGTCCATGGGAATAGTAGCTTCTATTGTATTAGTGAGATTAAGGTTTTTGAAATGCCTCTGGATCTCCACATCTTGCTGTTTCCTCTCACTTTCCTCATTCTCTATATCTTTTGGGCTATCTATTTTGATGTTGTAGTATAGTTCTGGATTGTCATCTTCCACAATTTGGACTATAGTAATGACTTCATCATCATCATCATCACCTACATACTCTATGTGATTCACCTGTTCCTCTTCTAAAGGAATATCTTGTGACTTGCACATCTCTTGTTCATTAGTATTGATTGATTCTAGTGCAACATCATCTGCAAACACAGGTAATTCCTTGACAGGTTCACACTGTAATTCAACATCAGGTTTAGGAACTTCTGGTACTGGTGAGACTATAGACTCCAATGTTTCCTTAACTTCTACATTGTCAATCAATGGAATTTCACTAACTGACTGTGTCTCAGTCAGCATAGGCACAGGAGAAATGTCTCTAGAACTGCTTTGACTTTGCAATGCACTTATTGTACTATTTATAGGACTATTACATGCCCCACTATTAGTATCAGACTGTGTATCCAGAGCTGCATTAGAGTCAGACTCTGAACTTGCACATGGATCCACCACTCTTATTTCCACACTACTATTAGTTTCACTATCACTACCGTCATATTTTCTAGCAATACTGTCATCATTGTTAAACAAACATCGGTACTTGCCGAATTTCTTGTGTAAAGCTACAACTGGTACTTGACAGGGCTTTATGATGGGTAGAGTTGGTTTTGGCTGCTCAGACTGAGGTTGGTCATCACTGCCTGTGGTAGTTGACTGTGATGTTGACGGTTTGTCGTCGCAGGGTGGTTCGGAGGTCGGGGGACCCGCGGGAGTGGAGGTTTCCCCCTCTACAGCGGCGTCGCTGGCTGCCTGCTTGCCGCGGCGGCTCGTCCGTCTCGTCGCAGCGGGCTTGGCCGCGGGCTTCTTCCTCTTCGCCATAGATGCAAACTACGGGAACAGCCGGAACTAACCTGAGAGAAACCAAAGTATAAAATTATGCACCACTCGAATAATTGTGATTAGATTGGACTACAGTGACCTCTTTGGATCGTTACCTATTGTTTCTTTTTGCTGTCAATGCCACATGGCTCATAGAAACAACAATAATATTTCTAAGCAAAGCTCATATGATAACAGTAACATAAATTAACTTAATTAAACAAATTGGCACATTACAACATAAAAATGATTATGGTATAAATGGATAGCGTTACCACCGGTTCGTAGATGGTACTCAAATGAATGCGATAAGATGACAAGCTCATAGTATCTTCATGCTATTTTTTATGAATCTTGCTAAATACAATTGTACGTAACAATAGGTACACTCACAGTTAAATGAAATATTTTTATCAATAAATCTCATTTTCTGCAGCAAGCCTGTGTCCATCCATCCATTCTATTTTTTTATTTTTTCTATGGTTGGAATGGAACCACTGATCAAATAAACTATGTAGAGGTAGGTAAGATGAACGATGACCGTGAAGTAAAGTATGTAATTGAATGATAAAAAAAATAGTCGAAGAGCAAAATTACATTTAAATAATACTTGATCAAATATTTAAAATAGCAATGTCGTACGAATAAAGGAAAAATCATTATGTTTAAATAAACAAAAAATAAAGACTAAAAATAAAAAACGTTTATGTAATAAGTAGAATACGATTTTCATCGGCTAAATATAGTCGATTTTTTCAATGGGGAGAAAAACTAACTTTTTATCACGCCAGGGGCGCTAATTGTCTTGTACCTAGATCTGACATAACATCTGTCAGATTGTATGGAAATTTGCAATCATTTCTGTTTGTTTACAATATTTTCGAGGATTAAAGTCGCAATGCAACAGTGTGGTGCTTTAAACTGTAAAATTGAAGTAGTTCATTTATTCCCTAAGGACTATAACGCAGAAATCAGTGGGAATCTGCTTTACGGATTAAAAATTTCACGATTACTCACAGCATATTTCATAGAAGAAGACTATTTTGGAAAAAGTATAATATACTAAACGGGTAACAGTTTGGTGAATTCACTGGCACTGAAACAAAAGTACAGAAACCTAAAAAGCCCAAATCATGACAAACTTCATGGATCAGTTTTGAACAAACTAATACATTGAAAATATTAGTTAGTGTTTTACCCTGTCTTCTTCTTGAATTTATGAAGGACTTCACTACTTGCCTGTCTCTCTACTGTAGAGTGCTGTAAACTTTTAACTAAATGACAAAGCGGAGGCAATATACTCGCTGATAATGGACTTACAAAAGAGACAAAAAGAAATGTAATAGTTAGAACAGGCACCTCCTTTTCATAAAGGAAAATCTCAATTACTTACTAGGCCTCACTATTATGAAGAACTGAGAAACTTTCAAGTGCTGTAATTTTAGGGAATCTATTTATTAAAAAAATTAATAAAACTCTTAGGAAGTTATATCTGTTTTTTTATTATTATTTTCAAATAACCTTCAAACATGTTACTTACTTTTTAAATATACAACTACTTTATAATGATGATAATAAAAAAAATTAACATTTCACAAATGTGAGTATCATAATTATTATTACAGAAATAGTATCACGACTACATGCTATGCATCAATCAAATTGCAGAATTTCCTACCAGTACAAAATAAATATCTATGTGTTTGTGTGTAGTAAGAAATTTTCTTTTTAAAGGACAACTCTCTAACACTAATACTTCACTAAGGCACAGTAATTTCATATATCAAGTTTTTTTATATCTTTATGCGGGTGCTTGATTTAATTATTGTGTCTTTGCTTAGAAGTTCATCAAGACTCCTTAGAAATTCACAATCCAATCCACGCTTGTCCACCACATATCCTAAATACACTTCCCATAATCTGGAGAACTTTCTTGACTTCTGGTATTGAATTAGAGATACATGTTTACATCATGCATACATGCCACTACCCGCAGCGCTTATAATGGTATAAAAGCAACTTTCTCCATCCTTGCTTTACATTATCCTTTCATGTACGTGATATCACCAGCAGAGTAGAGGTGAACAGTTAGGAGATGACATGCTTCATACAGAACTTTTTCTTGCTTTCTGTTGTATCTGTGAAACAAAAAGCATCAGATGATGAATACTTATTATTATAAAAAAGTGTATTGAATAAATATCAGAAAATTATTTGAATATAAGTTCATACTTCATACCTTTCTAAATAAAGATGTATTTTATGTTTCCTTAGGCTAGGAAGTGGAAAATCGGCATCAATGTCTCTAAATTTCTCTATCGCCAGAGAGGCATAATGCAACATCATCTGTAATGTTATAGTCAGCGCCAAAGTTTCGGTTCCGCTCATAAGCCTTCAACCTAGAAGAAATAACAGATATAGTCCAAATTAACCAGAATTATGCACAGGAAATAGAATGTAACCTTCAATATTTTCAATGCTTACCTCTCTATCAAATCACAACTTTTCCGTTAATTGTTCTGGTCCTTTTACGAAGTCCGCTTTGAAGCTCAGAAAAAGACATTAATGAATACATTATAAACGCTAAAAAAAACTTTAAATGCAAAAAAATCACAAATACACACTTGACACTAGCAGTCAACACGGTACAAGCGCCGATCGTGCCATCTACAAAAAGCTTTGCGTGTTCCTCCCCATTCACCATCACTACGACATTTAGTACTACAACGGTGTTGATGAGCGTGGCAAAAAATGTAATTACGCAAAGTCTATACATTTTTGATCTATTTGCTTACAAGTAGCGCCCTCATTAGAGTACATGAAGTAATAAAAATAATGATGACGTTTTAACTGTCAGAGAGGCTGTGTGGCGGAAAACGTAGTGATTTAATACTCCTTGGTGTGGCGGCATCAAGTGGCGGTATCGTGAACTATTAACTCTAACTAACCCCTTGTCACCCTCCGTCAACTCTAGCTGTCGAATCTAAGACACTACCTTTGGGCAGTTTGATGTGTTGCTGGAGTAGAAAATATCATTATGAGAGACCTAAAAAGAGACTAAAAAATTCATTTTTGGGTCTTAAAACAGGATGACAGTGACATCCGTTGTGTGGTTTTGAAAATTTGAAATTTTGAATAGACTGCCGTGCTGTGTTTTTAATTTGTTTCCACTTTGTGCGGATCAAATATTTTACGATAGTGACTGTGTATTTGTGTTTTGAGAAATTTACTCGGTGTTTGTTTCAAGATAGTGTTTCTTTATTTAATAATATGTCGGCGGAAAGTAAGCGGCATTGTTTTAAGTGCGGACGATCACCGGCTTATCAAATTGTTTCGCTTTCCCAATCCTGGGAAGACTAACACACTTCGGTATGTACCTATTTTTACTACACTCTTCTTTCAGGGTAAGTTCATTTTGATTCAATGGATAATTTTTATTTTGTGTTTCAGTTGTGAATTATGGGCAAAGTATGTGTTTCCTGATAGAGAATACTGGCCCCAACAATTCCAGCGTAAACTTAGTGAACACAACAACTTTGCAACAGACATTTTCCCAGGACTTCTTCAGCGATTTTCCTTTGGGTTCTCAGAAGTTGCACAGATTTGCTGTTCTTGAGGATTGTAAAGAGGTTTGTACATACAAATAATACTTGATGTTCCCTGTGGTTTGGTCCACATGGATATTGGATTATCATGAAAGCTTAGAAACTGTACTTCCTTTCTTTTTCATATCATAAATTGTTCCAATGGATGTACCAAACAAACCAGTCATTGGCCAGCAATGATTTATTGATATCTGAAAGAATTCTGTTAAATGAGGATTAATAAGTTATTATTTTACAAATTAATGTCTGTTATAAATAAGTTTTGCTTCCTCTATCTCAAATAATATGTCATTTTTGCACAATTAATGTAATTTTTATTTTAATTTCAGAATACACCTAAACCAAGCTCATCATACAATGTTTCAATGGATGTACCAAACAAACCAGAGCCAGAGACATCAGGCAGACATGATTCATTGATGTCGAAAAGGATTCTGTTAGATGAGGTAGTTAATAAGTTATTATTTTATAATATTACTCTGTAAAGTGTTCGAAACATCAGGTTAAATAATATCTTATAAAAATGTGTGTAATTTTGAAAGTAAAACTAATGTTTACTTTCCCAAAATATTTTGTAAAGCAGCTCAGCACAGCTATTCTCATATGGACGCTGTAAGCTCATTGCGTCAGCATGCATTTGAACGGAGCTGACCTGTACTTAGTGTATCTAATTTACAATGTGTAGTGTGTTTTAAGTTACTTTTTGTGTTTACATTAATCTACTTTGCTAATAATCAGATTAACTAAACTGATTAGTACGTTGGGTCGTTAATGGCTATAAACCACATAATTATTGATTGTATTAATCTATTATTGTTGTGCTACCGCCGTTGTTTCTGATTTCTATAACACAAGTGCTTTAGCTACTTACCTAAGGATCAGAGCAATGTATGTGATGTTGTCCAATACTTATACTTACTTGTGAATAAATAATTATCTATTATTTAATTGTTTAATTAAAGCAACATTATGTAATAACTGACGCCATTTGAATGATAATAAATTGAGTTAAGGATATTCTAGTATTTTTATTCATAACTATAAGTCATTTTTCTTTCCGATTCGGTGAATTAATGTAAATTAATATAAAAGCATGAATTAGTTAGTGGGTGTCGTTCCTTCTCATTGTACAAAAGAATGAAAAACTATTTCATTTAAATGAAATAATTTTCCATTCTTTTGTACAATGAGAAGGAACGCACCTACTTTATGAAAAATAATATTGAGAACCTTACTTTCAAATTTCCCGCCTCACAACATTTTTTTTGGGTTGACAATAGATGGCGCGGTAAAAAAATGTCCCTTATTTTTTTGTATGGAGTTGACATTCTTCCTCTGGTAGTAATGTTCCTTGCCCCTTGTGTACTGTCAAAAATCTCCTAGATTTTTTTGGAAAAACAACGTAAAATTATAGATAAATATTCGCAATATTGGTCTCCAATTCGCGTACCACAATGAGTGAAACACCAGAGGTAAAAAAACTTACTTATTTTAGTAAATTTTATGTTAACATTCGCCGAAAAATTAAATTGCTAAGGACACGTCACGATAATGCATTTTGCTCAGTTTCTTTACTGTTTGAAATTCTAATAATTATGTTAGTAGATATTCAGTGTCTTTGTGACTTCTACTAATGGCAGCAATCTTGTTTACTGACTAGTACAGCAATCTAGTTCTCGTCTTTTTCACAATTCCAATCAATTCCTTAAAGGTTACATTCAAGGGATTGGTGATACTTACCTTTGATAAATTTCGGTTTAAGGGTTTTCTTTCAGGAATTTTAGAAATATTATTTTGTACCACGGGTGCTTAGGAATATCGTCATTAATGTGGATTTGGCTGTGTAAAATATTCCTATATTCCTAACATTAAAGTGATTTATTTTTCAGCTAGTTAAAATAAACAAATGGGATGGTGCAGCGGCAAAAAATGCTATCGATGACGCTATAAGAGAGGTCAGTAAATTGCCAGTTAAATTTTGATGATTTCAACATCATAGAGGCAGCAATTTTTAAATGCCTGAGTAAAGATCTTGTGTCTATACTAGGGACGTAAACCTGTAAGACATTTTTAGGATAAGATTACTAAAATAAAATAATAATATCAATAAAAATCATTTTCAATGAGATGATCATAATCTCGCCTAAGAATGTTGTTAATGTAATTTATGGTATAGCAAACTGACAAGGATTTATAAGACAGTTCACTCGTGGATTGAAGGGCTTCCTTTAAGGAAGGAGTGGAGGAAAATTATAATTATTTATATTTCAATTTTAGTGTTCAGAAATAAAACATACTCTGGAACATGTCAGATTTTTGGGTGTAACAATAAACTTATCTGTGTCCCATATAAATAAACATTCTGTAGTATGTGTTTGTAACCAATTAGGAATACTTAAACTATAGTTCTAAGTATAGTATTATACACTGAAAAGTAATTTTACTCCTTAACCTTATAGCAATAAAAAAACTTATAAAAGTATTGGTTTTCAGGTTTTCACAGGAGACCTGAAATGTAAAGAAAGCTTTGCATTGATTGATGGCCGACTCTTCCTGTGCGCATTGGCTGTTGGTGTGGCTTTGTATGCACTTCTTTGGGATTATTTATATCCATTCCCACAGTCAAGGTAAATAAGAATATCACTGGCAAACAATTTCATATTCAATATATCAAAAACTGGTATATCTTATATTAAATCCTAAGAATATCTGTTTTATTTACTGCACTAGAATCACATTTTACAAGGAAGTTAGCTAGTAAAAATAGGCTCAAATAAAATATACTAAGGAACTTTTCTGTAATTGTAGAAAGAATTAATGTAATCATTGTGTTTTTTCCTTAATATGATCATTAATTTCTTATTAGATGTTACAAATTTGATAAAGTTAAAATGTTACATAAATTTTGATATTCATCACTTATTTACAATTATTTTCAGACTGGTACTTATAATTTGTGTGTCTTCATACTTTATTCTTATGGGCATTCTGACTTTGTACACCACATTCAAAGAAAAAGGCATATTTGTTGTTGCCAAAGAAAAAGTTGGAAATAACAACAGAGTGTGGGAAGCAAGCTCCTATGTCAAAAAGTAAGTGGTATTCAGTATTTCAAAATTCAATATAACTTAATATTTGTATTTAAAAAATTTTCAAATAAAACTCTCAATTCAAAACATGTCTATTTCCAAAATCTTGTTTTGTGTGAAAACAGTAATGAAAACGCTTGTGTCGTTTAAGAGAACATTTGCAATTTATGTAAAAATAGACACTTTTTTGTGCATGTTTTAATCCATGGGACTTAACGGAAAATCAAAATTATTCAATTCAAGATGTTTATTAGATCCTCTTCTAGCATATCGTATTTAAATTTTTTAGATTCAAGTAACAGGTATTCTGACAATTTGATTTTCATATTAGAGATTTTAGGCACTTGGGTGGTGTTAATGCTTTAAAACGCATTTAATGAAAGTACTTCGGCTCAGTATCAGAACTTTTAAAAAAATGTTTTTTTAATGAAAAGTAATTTTAAATAGGTTTAGCACTCACTAATATTTAAAAAAGAAAAAATCTAATTACAGATATTTCAAATCACTTATCAAATCAGTAAATAATCATAACAAATGTTTCATTCAAAATAAACTTGATATTAAATACTTCAAAATCTTTCCATAATATTGTATATATTTAAAAGCTACCAAGCAGTCTCTACTTCTTATTTAAGTTTAAAAAGTTAGGTCAGTTCTCAATGCACTAGTCATTCAACAACTAGCACACTAAAACATATCATTCACACTACTCTTTTATACTTCAGACACGACGACAAATACAATCTCGTACTGGTAATGCGCGACACGGCCGGCAAATTGCGCGAGGCTTCCATTAACAAGTCCTTCGCAAACTTCATCGACACCACCGGAGCCGTCGTACAGAACGTGGTCGTTAACGAGATAACCAAACTGTACAATTCCCTCTCAACCGAGAAGAAGGAGAAGTAATGAGTTTTCTATAAGGTCTGACAGTGTAATTTTGTCTTATTAAAGTATGTTTTATTTTATTTTTATTTTATTCAAAACAAAATCCACAGCCCTTAAATAACAAAGTTATAAAAACTTACATAATAGACAAACGGCCAATAACGGATTTACATTTTATAGCCAGATACATTTTAAGCCTGCCAAAAGTTAACATCCTTAATCTTACCTAATTTTTGCGGAATAAAGCACATGCGCGTGGGCGGCGTTTGTGTGTGTGTGTGTGTGTGTGTGTGTGTGTGTGTGTATGTAAACCCTTTCTCGACTTTAATCTTTATTTAGAATTTGCAATATATCTCGTTTGAAAGCCACTTTACTAGCACAAAAGATATCCAGAGCACTAAATTTATTATTGTATGTCCGATGTAAACGGCTTACTATCGAGTTTCGGGCATATTTTGCGTCAGTATGTGGAACAGCGAACAGCTTAGTATGTCTAGTTCGCGTTTTAGGACAGTTAAATAACAAGAGCCTAGAGACCAGCTCTGGACAGTCAATATGACCGTTACTTACACCATGCAAAAAGGCCATGTCGGATAATTCACGCCGATCCTGGAGAGTCGTTAGATGATGATATCGGCAAGAGTCTACGTAATCAAAATTATTATAGGTATAACGGTAGCACCTGAAGTCTAGATGTTTTATAAACTTTCTCTGAATTGATTCAAGTTTATCAATGTGTGTTACGTATTGCGGAGACCAAATAGGGCTGCAGTACTCCAATATGCTCCTAACATATGAGTTATATAAAACCTTTAGGCATCCAATATCTGAAAATGGACGACTTACTCTGAGTATGAACCCAAGACTTTTATATGCCTTGCTTACTACTCTTTCGATATGCTCCACAAATGACAACTTGGCATCCATTAAGACTCCCAGATCCATAGCTGACTCTAACTTACTCAATACAGCATTATTAATTTGGTAACAGAAATTAAGTGGCTTTGTCTTCCTGGTGAAAGAAACAAGCTGGCATTTCCTAGTGTTAACACCGATACGATTAGAAACGTAATACCTATTCAGTCTGTCGAGATCTGCCTGAAGATTTATACAGTCGGCTAATGTCTCTACTTTCATAAATATTTTTGTGTCATCTGCATACATTAAGAACCTAGCATTATGAAAGCAAGTACCCACGTCATACAAATAAGAAGCATACAACAAGGGCCCCAAAATAGAGCCCTGTGGTACACCTGAAGGGCTTTCCACAAAGTTAGAGCAGAACCCCCCAACAATCACAGCCTGAGATCTCTTATACAAGTAAGATTCTACCCATCGCAGTAGATTGCCGCGTATACCAAGTTCATAGAGCTTGCGTAAGAGTATGACGTGGTCCACACGATCGAAGGCTTTTTCAAAATCGGTATAAATCACATCAACCTGCGAGCCTCTATCCATCCCGGTGGCAACGTAATCTATAAAAACTCCAAGGTTAGTGGCAGTAGATCGACCCTTCATGAAGCCGTGTTGTTCAATCGGTATTGACCTTGAAAGAAATGAGTATAAGTGGCTATGGACGACTCTCTCAAACATCTTGCTAAGCACGTTCAGTATTGAAATCGGCCGATAGTTCTCAATTGATGTCTTAGGTCCTTTCTTATGAATAGGGACGATATGGGCCTTCTTCCAAACATGTGGAAAGTGACCCTCTTGGAGACACCTATTAAAGATCATCGCAATTGGATAAGCCAGAGACTCCGCACATCTAACAAAGAAGGTTGGCGGTATGCTGTCATGACCGGCGCCTTTTGTTATGTCTAGATTCCTAATCAGTTTCAGGATGTAGCTTGTACTAACCATTATAGAGTGTATGGTGTTGGTAGGCACTCTATCATTAAGGCAGTGATCTGAATAGCTATCAGCTGGAGTGTTAAAGTTCTTGTAGAAAAAACGGTTAAAAGCAGAACATATTTCAACCTGGTCACTCAAGACAGTTTCTTCGTAGGTCATTTGTTGAGGATAGTTAGACGATTTTTTTCTTTTTGATTTTATATAACTCCAGAATTTTTTAGGGTCTGATTTTATCGTCTTTTCAGAGTAACTTATATATTTACGATAACAATCATCCTGAAGTAATTTCAATATTTTTCTAAGGTCGGCAAAATCAGCATAATCAGTAGGATTTTTATGTCGCTTCCAATCCCTATGTTTTTTAGATTTTTCTTTGATTAGCTCTACAACAGCTCTACTATACCAGACAGGGTAGACATAGTCACCGGAGCAGCGAACTTGGGGTACATACTTACTTATTAAATTATTTAAGATTGCATATAGTTTTTCAATCACCACATCAACATCTCCATCATTCTCAATGAAAGACCAATCTTGCTCTAGGAGCTCTGTGTTTATTCCATCATAGTTTGCACGTTTAAACTGATAACTCAATCGCGACCGCGGCCTAAGACAGGGTATTAAGAAATCTTTGGCAATAATAGACAGGGAAGGATGAAATACATCCTCTTTGACAAGCGGTGTCTGAGAACGATGGATAGTCAAGTGGAAATTACCGAATATTAAATCTAAGGTGTTATCACTGCTATTAACAAGGCGATTGAATTGAGTTAAGCCTAAGAGTGAACACTGCGTAATAAGATTGGAGGCTGCTTCCTGCATATCAATAGAGCCTTTTCTCAAAAATATAGGTTCATCTGAATTCCAACTAATATTTGGTAAATTAAAGTCACCTGTGATGACAAAATTATCATATGGACAAGTATTACTTATCTGCAAAACGGTGTCAATAAACACCCGTATTCTTGATGGTAGCAGTATATCAGGTGGTATATATACCACAGCAACATGCAGATCCCGAGGTGTTCCAAGCGCACGACTAGGAATAGTTACCCAGAGACATTCGAGATCAGGACTCTGCCATTCAGGCCTTGCCCGAGCCTGCAGACGCTGGTGGCATAAAACCATTACACCTCCACCAAGTGATTGCCGATCCATACGAAATGCACTATATCTACTGTCACATAGTTCTGCGTCTAATATACCATCACATAGCCAGGTCTCTGTTACAGCCACTATATCGTAATTATGTAACAGTACGTTGTTGTAAAATTTGTTTGTTTTAGTTCTCAGACCTCGAACATTTTGATAGAACAGTTTTAAATTATCTACTTCGTTATCCATTTTGAGACAAAAACAAGTAAACGCATTTATAGAGCATTCCAGTAAACCTACAAATATAAGCTATGGTATTGATACGACTGTCCAGTACATAATAAGGAAAGTACGCTTTAAAAAATACTTTAGGAAGACAACGTACCACACAAAAATGCCCGAAACAAACTATAATTTCTAACATGGATAAAACAGGGTTAATGTTGCAAGATTGCTGAAAGTAAGGTTTTGTATGTATTTGTATAGTGTAAGGTGTGTTTGTGACATTTGTAAGTGAGTAAGAGTGTAAACGAAACGTCAAGAACCATAAAAAATACAATAAAACGGAAGCAATGACATACACAATCAGATTATTTTCATCAAATCCGCTGGTGTGGTTATGGAAATCGGAGGAGACGATTCGTTTTTTCGGACGAAAATACGACAGTTTTTTGTCCATACAAACTTAAAATTGAGCTCTTTAGCCTTTTGCTTACAACTGCTTAACAATAATTTACTTTCTTTGGTTAAGTGCTCATTTATATAGATTTTATTACCTTCCCCACCAACTCCCACGTCCTTGGCAGTCATATTATGTTGCTTCCGGGCTGCGGCGAGAATCTTGTCTTTAATAACACGTTGTTTTAAGCGGGCGACGATAGGACGTGCACGAGCCGCACTAGCTGCCCGACGCGGCTGTACACGATGTGCAAATTCAACGTCAGACGGCTCAACTGGGACTCCGATGTATCGTGATACTTTCAAGACGACGTCGAGGGTTACTTCATCCCTCTCCTCCGGAATGCCCACTAACTCGATGTTCTGCATGCGAACCCATTGCTGCTGTTTGAGATTTTCCTCTTCCAGATGTCTTACACGGTCAGCGCAGGAAGCAAAGCTTTCCTTAAGAGACTTATTCTCGTCCTTAAGAATTTTCAGCTCAGTGTTGGTACGGCCCATCATCTTTTTTAGATCGGAGATTTCTTTCCTGAGATCCTCGTATTGCTTGCCGACGTACGTTATCGATTCATGAAAATCTGAGAATCTAGCAGTGATGGTCTCAAGCTGATCCTTCAGCCCCTTCACCGACGCATCAATAGCAGATTTCACCTCCTGCCGCATTTCATTAGCCCATAGGACCCTAAAGGCTTCTTCTGTGATGAAGTTCACGTTAGGCGATACAGACACTGAGTCAGGTTTTTTTTTTCGCAGCGTCACATTACTGTCAAGCTGTAAAGACGGGGTTTTGGCTTCATCATCTAGGTCTTCAGCGCCAGTAAGATCCTCTGATGGAGTGGGGCGTATAGGCGTGTTGGAGTTATCAGTTTTAGGACGTTTGCAAATGCACTCAGGACATTTCCATTTCCGTTTCTTCTCTTGACTGAACGTTCGAAATCGTTTCGGGGATAGACTTGCGCATTGTAGGTCATACTTTTGTTTGCATTCACAGCAACATATGAATTCCTTATTATGAAGCGACCCATGGCAGCCGACACAGTTGCTCCTATCCATCTTGTAAAGTACAACGCCTACTAGAGTGATATAGCAATATCAGGCAGGTGCGAAACGCAGCCGTTTCAAAAGCTCAGTAAGCGCGAGAGCCACCGGACGCGGAGTGGACGGTAGTGCAACAATGATACGTCACAGCGGGCGAGCGGCGGGTTGTCGTAGGTCAGGAACACAGCACGGAATACGCAACGGCAAAAATTTAATATCCCAATTACTCACTGAGTTTGTCGATTTGAAGTCCACAAAAACCACCACTTGAAAGCTTGTTAATTTATCTTTAAAACAACGTATAACAGTTATTGTAACAAGGCCACACGCACGCATTTACGAATTTAATTCATGCACGCAAGCGATATAGATGTTAACCGTGACAGCGCGAATATGTATATGCCAAATGATTTTATGATCTTGATTTATTAGTCATATGATTTTTAAAAATGATGTCTACTTGTCATCACATAAAAGGTCACAGAAGACTGCGTATCCGTTGAGGCCGAGCTGAGCGGTGTGGAAATCTATTTTTAAGGCCTTAACAGGCTTGAATGGCCTTGACGGGGCGCGGCCATACAATCGCCTGCGCGCGGTTAGGCTAGTTTTGATATACCATTTCCACACATCCTGTAGAGTATAAATGTCATTTATTTTGTTCCAACATATATTTTGCCATTATTTAATGTGTAACTGTGCTGGCTTAATAAAATGCGTATGGGCGACAATTTACAGGACTCAATTGTCATTTCACACTTAAGGGATCTTGGTTGGGGGTCAGGATCAGGGTTGCGGGTCCTGCAGTGTTAATAGATGCGCGGAAACCTTAAATTTAAATAAATAAAAAATCAATAACTAATTCAAAGAAAATGACTGGGTCGTCCTAATTTGTAGTGAAAAACATTACTAATTCCAAAGAGCAGTTTTTCTTTTTGATGTTCTTTTGTAGTAAAACTTGTACTAAAAGCTGATAACAAAATGCAAGAAATCATAATACTTATATTCAACTGTAGGTATTCAAGGCCTTGAAAAAACATAAAATAGCGAAGCACCGCAGTAAGTAGCAACAACTGTTGAAATAATAGATCTTTAAAGAGCAGAACTTCAGTTAATTTTTGTAGAGTTTCGCTACTCTGTCATTCGTATATTATTAAATTGATAAAACAGAGGCGGACTTCAAGTAAGAAACTCCACGTCTTAGCATAAGCAATTTGCTTGTACCTCTAACCGCCGCCACGTATCAGAAAATCGTTTAGATTATCCGGTCGCATATTGACTACCGGTCAAATAATTTGGTTTAGTACTTTGATTTAAAAAATCGAAATCAAAATCATATATTTCTGTAAATTGGCCATAAAAGGCACTTTACATGTCCCAATTTGTTTTTCCCTACTACTGCTTCGGGACTATGGTGGGCTAGTGCCGAGAAGGAGCAGCGCAAGAAACTCGGTCACTATTGTCAGCCTCTTTTAAAAATAAATAAATATTTTACATGATTTGTTGTGAGCTAAGCAGTTTTTAATTCCCATTTTTTTATCATTTATATAATCACTAACAGTGTAATAGCCCTTTTTCATTATAGTCCTTTTAACATGCAATTTTAATTCATATACAGGCATTTCAACAATGGATTGTGGTAAAACATTGAATAACGCAATTCGCACTCGAAATTCGTATTCGTAACGTTTGCAAATATTTTTTTTTGTAATTTTGTAAGGTCTGCGTCCATAATCGGGATGTTCTGGCAAGGCTTTTTTGTTGACAAATAGTAATGTACCTCAATATTTTAGCACTTGTGCTAAAATTGCAATGATAGTGGTCTCAGCAAGCCGCGGTATGCTTAGGAGTACCAAATTACTAATTTCAACCTTAGGGCCTGTTCAGTGGCGGGCATTGGTTTAATTTCGAGGTAGGCAGTAGGTACTTATAATGTGTTTTATTGATGAAAATCAGTTGTTTTCATCAATAATCCACATTTGTAAGTACCTACTGCTTATCTCATTTTAATTATCAGGTAGGCACTGCCTAATTACCTATAGGCACCGCACGCCCCTGGGCCTGTTTAACAATGTACGAATAAGTTCTGCATTAGTTATTATTTAGTGTCGTTGTCCCAAATATAAAATAAATAAATAAATAAGTTCTTAATAAGCTATGTTTTACTTACCTGAAGGATAAACACGATTTTTGACACGATTTCAAGCACTTTTATCCTCTACATATTTTTATCTTTTACATAAATTTATCCGTACATTGTGATCTTAGTTTCATAATATTAAGGTACATTACCATTCGTCACCTAAAAATCCATTGCCGTGCTGTCCCGATAGTGGGCGCAGTCCCGTAGGTAGACGATTATTGCAAATTCTTATGCAAATTGGATTTCTTATTTTTATTAAATTATTAAATGTCTTCTGGCTGTGAATGACATGGCAATGGCAGCAACTGCTTATTTTTAGAACGGTAAGTAAACATAAAATAATATTATTTATGTCTAAACTTACTAAAGACCTCATAATGTTTGTATTATTGTTTTCAGGGTCAAGCTATACATAAAGGAAACGTATGCTTAGCTGAGAATGGGATCTGAATAGTAAGTATTTTATTCGACGGTGTCAATTATTGTAGATGTGTCAACAGAAATTATTATATTTGTAGCTTAGTTAGTTAGTGAGATGATCATTATCAGTAAAGAGCCAATTTGAAGTAGCCATCATTATTATTTTATATACAGGGTGTATAAAAGAATAGGGCACTCCTTAAAACCACGTGATGAGATGGTCATGTACAACAACTTTTTTTATGAAAACAACATTGAAATCGAAAAATTTTTTAGCTGCTCCATCCATACTAACTTTTTGCATACCTCAACGATAATCTATGAAGAATCTGAATAAAAAACACGATTTCGATGTTGCTCCCATTGGAAAAGTTGTTGTAACTTGTATATATATCAGTAGCTGATCACATGGTTTTAAGGAGTGTCCTATTCTTTTGTACGCCCGGTAGATTTGGCCTGTGCATTGTTTAAAATAAAAATTTCCAATTATTGTACTAGTCTTATCCACATAGTTACTACAAATCCGCTCTCTAATTATCAGTATGTAATGCCATAGTGCATAATGTAGCAGTTAGATAAGACAGGTATGTTGCTTGGCTTTAGAAATGTTTAGTATTTGGGCAAGACGAACTTTATATACCTCCATCTACCGTAAACTTGCAATCTCATACACTATCTATCATCGTAACCATCCACCCAGTGTGTGCCAGCCCTAACAACAAAGTGTAACGTTTCGCCGCAAGATGGCGCCATAGCGTACACATAGTGTCAAGCGGCCGATGACTCACGGACGGACGCTCAAGATCGAACACAGTCTGTCAGTAGGGCGGCGGGAGTACCGGGGTACTCTGCCCGTCGCGTGAATATTTCCGATTAGCTAATACATATCCACCCGGCACTTTAGTGACATAGTTACTTACATAACTAAAACAGTGATGTGATTATTCGTCTAGTTTAATACTACGAGTTCTAGTTTCCTTTTATGAAACACTTTTAATAAGAAAAAAACTGTACAGGTTGTCGTTGTCCTTGCAGACTAGAATTAGTTTTTTTTATATAATATTCTAAATTACATGTATAAGTCGTAGTTTTTTTACCTGTTTTAATTTATCAAGGTGAGTAATAAATATATTTTTTAATATTCATTACGCATGGTAGAGCAGAGTAGAGATTTAATCCTACAACCTGAGATTAGAATTTACTGCGTATTGTTTGTAATTTGACTAATGATATTTTAAGTACTTCATTATTTCAACAACTACACAAATAATATTTTTCCATAAACAATGAAAATTAAGCCTTTTATAATTTAATTTATGTTGAATGTTTGTTTTCATTTTTTAGGGAAAACATATTCCAATATTCTACAACGTAATATTGTTTTACACCAATATGACTATTGAGTTTAATATTCATTCTAATGTTTCACGGTTGCCCCGCGCCGATTAGTATGACATCATCGCGCTTCAGCCGCAAATCTGTTGAAGTTTAAGGTCTCCCGCCGGTTTTGAACATGACATACTTACCGTATATATATTATACTACATAGTATATATAGTTATGTACTTGGTTACCCATTGATACTCTCTCCTATAGTTTGTAGTGTACTGAGGTCTCCTTTTACTCGTATTGTCTTAAGTTAAAGTAACAAAATCCTTCTGCTCTTACTTGTTTTAAAGTCTGGTTCTCTTTAAAAACCAAGGACAATAAACAAGATTACGTCTCAAATGTTTGTTTATTGCTTCAGCGGTGAAATACTTGTAATTGCAATGTTAAGCATATTTTTGTTACATTGTATGCGATGCGAATTGTGATCACCTGACTTGCTGCGAGTATCAAACTGCACTGACATACAATTTCCCAAGCTGCGTCTATTTCGGGTCTGGCCACAGCACCGGTGCGTGCAACACACATGACACACAGTACTTAGTGATAACGCTACCTATAGGCTTTATCTTAGATTATCTGCGAACTTTTAAATTTCATAGGAAACGATTTTGCTTTCCAAAATGTAACTTTAATGCGTTTTCTCGAGTACAATAACCTCTCCTTTTAACTTTATTTTGCTTACAATCAAAGTTGGAAGGGATTAGAAAGAATTTAAAACAGAAATAGTCCTGACTAATTTAAGTGTCGTTAAAATAGTTTAGAATACCTCAGTACGTCGCTATCGGTGAGAGTAGCACGCACATTATGTAGAAAAACTCGTGTGGAGCCACGAGTTGATGTCTCAACTAAAATTGGAACTCGATTGGACAAACGTCGAACCCTTGCCAACAATCCACCACGAATCACTGCAACAGTGACATAACACGCCGGTCAATAACATTGTATGTTTAACGGCGAAAAATCCTTGAATATTCTATTTTTCGTAACTACGCAAAAGAAGCAAAAACTTATGGATATTAACAAAGGGTTATTAATAAGATTTTACGCTTCCATGTTTCGTTGCGCTTGAGACACGGTCATTTTAAATATATTTATAACAATTGAGGAAATTTACAATTGTCTTAGAATAAATAGTTGCACGATATCTAGTGGGAAAATAACACGTGTATGAAGGCATAGATGAAGGTCACTCGCTATCGCGAGACGTCTGGATCGTAAGACAGACGGCTCGGAAGTGATAAACACTGTATATCAATTAATCAGGCGCCGAAATTTTACTACATCTAGCCTTTGATTGATAAGTATTCTTGAACGTGAAAGGCTCACAAAGTTTGCCTTTCCGCTTAGTTTTACTAGTGTGCACATAGTCTTCAAGGAGCCCTTGAGATACACTAATCAATTAATGGCAAAAAAAGAATGAATATATAAAGGAACACTTCTTAGACACGCTGATCTTTGGGAGTGCCCCAGGGATCAAATCTAAGTCCTTTGCTCTTACTCATAATTAATACGTACCAAATAATATTCCCTGCCATATTCATTAGACCTAAATATTGAATAGGTACTCAGATCGATCGATATCACAAGCTATCTACGTACAATTAGAATATTTGATCGGGGCATATCCAAACCCAAACGTTATCTCTGATCTGAATAAGTAATAGGGCTCATATTATCCATTTTGGACCAAAACATTCTCTTTTACATTTGATACTAGTTAGTACTTATTTCTAGTGACCTCAGATGTAAACAAACAATTTAACGAATTAGACGAACAAAATTTTGAATTAGAGAGCGTACTTTTTAGGGTTCCGTACCTATTGGGTAAAACGGGACCCTATACTAAGATATATAGATAAGTTGAAATTTTCACACATGAATACATGATGTATTTCTGTTGCCGCTATAACAAAAAATACTAAAAACCAGAATAAAATAAAATAAATATTTAAGGGGGCTCCCATACAACGAAAATGATTTTTTTGCTCGTTTTTATAGATAATGGTGCGGAACCCTTCGTGCGCAAGTCCGACTCGCACTTGGCCGGTTTTATTTTAAATTTCTTTGGATAACTGTTTCATGGACGAACGATATCGACTATCGTCATAATAAGCAAGTGAGGTTTAGATTCGATGATAAACTGTAAAGTTTTTAACATCATTTAACAACTTTTATACATTTCATGTCTATTAATATTGCTTTGGAATTTTCTGTCATTTTTAAATCTCAATACTTTTACGTATTTTTACTAATCAGACGACGGCTTAATAAATAACGGCATAAATATTTTATTTCCGAAGTACTCTTGTGTTAGTGATGAGCGTGTTAATATCGTGACCGAACGATTTGTTATCTATTTATTTCTTACAGATTATAATTATAAAATTAATCAAAGTCACCAGTTTCAACTGGTACCTAATTGATAATTCTCAAGTCATCTGATAAAATAGCGCTATGACGATAGTTGTGAAATACTTTGTCAAAAAGGATTTACGTAGAAATTTGTATGCAATACATGTTCTAATCTGTAAAAAACTCATACACGGTTTCATATACAGTTGCTGGGATTCAATTTTGCTACTTTTTATATCAAAGTACCTACCTAATTTTATAGGCGTGTTTTAAGTAAACTGCATAATACTTATTTAGGCGGGGATGGCTAATTAGCTATACTCAATATAAATTAATCGAATCCCTCGCCTCAGCTTTATATGTTTAATGTTTCCTATTATCTAGGCATGATTATAATGTGCGGCCCGCTGGCCTTTGCCATGCCGCCCCTGAGTGTGCCCTGAGCTAATTTAAAATTTTAAAAAAAAGTTGATTTTTGGTGTTTTGTGGACGCATTGTAGACTGTTATACTCGTAGATGTGCATTTTTGATTTAAGCAAAACCCTAACGGGCCTGTTAGGGATATCAACTTTTTTTTTTAATTCTAAATTAGCTCAGGTCACACTCAGGGGCGGTCATGCCTGATAATCTACCTAAAAAACTTATTATATAATTTCTGTCTGATACAAAGGTTGCTCCTTTAACTTGAGAGCGTTTGTTATGCGAGCCCTCAAAGAGAAATCTTTAACAAGAGCAAAGAGTTTACTCGAGATAATTGACTTTGTTATACGAGTACAATCTTGTCTTCAATGTTGTACATAATATATTAATTTCCCCCTTTCTGTGTCGCTGAACTGGCGAAACTAAATCGCATTTCATACAAAAACTAGAGGTCACCTTAAAAATAATTTTCTAATAAATGTCCTACACAAATGCCATAATAATTTATTCAAGAATACAATGACAAGCAAACAATGAGTACTGTACAACTGTAAGTACACACGTTTCGGAGGATATTCGTTACTGTTCGTTACAAACACTGTGACACGAGAACTTTAATATTAGATTATTATTACATAACAATTAAGTTTACATTTTACAAACACTGACTGACACAATAATTGTTCTCAATGCACTAGGAAAACAATACTAGTTAATATACAATAATCATATGTAACAAACCAGGTCTGTGCCCTGCAGTGGGACGTTGTATAGGCATTCTTTACTTTTACTCTAATGATAGGTAAAAAAAATCTAACAAACATGGAAATACACAGTTTGGTACTCCGTTGCATGACAAATTCGATAATGTAATGCATTCTGAGTTCTAATTAAAAAAACATAGTTTCCAACCATTTTAAACCTAAAATGTTGGTTAATTAAATCGTTTTATTTAAACCAAAATTTTGGTTTTAAAAGCTTAGTTAGATTCGTTTTGAAACCGGCCTTACACCTATAAGTACAACGCTAGAAAAACCAATTTTTTGGTCGTTCGTATTATACGATCAAATTAAAACATCCATTCCCCCGTATCAAAGATTTGACAGTTTGTGAACAATTGAAAACGGTCGGGTTTTTTACACGGCTAGATTGGTTGGTCACATTTTATCAAAGGATTGACACATGAGACTATTTTAATTAGTTAGGTTTATACGACCGAACCAAAGATACAATTTCGTGCTAGGCCCTCTGTTTCACAATGTTACGGATAAGTTCTGCATAATTTATCCGTACATTGTGAAACAGGCTGAAAGCAAATGATTCACACATATTCAGGGCTTATCTGACATCTGTCACGGTGCAAATGGGAGGAAATTACGATTATTTAAGAAGTGATGATCGTTTGTGATGTGAGTCTAGGTATTGTTACATGCCTACTATTGAAAACCGATCTGTTTGACGAATACCTACTTTTACATTGGAGTCAAATATGTACCTATGGGTTTTTGTGCCTAGATAAGGTCAGATCCAATTTTGAGTAAACTAGTCAGTAGGTAGCAGAAACAAGTTATAACAAAACTCAAGGGAAATCTTAATATATAAAACAAAGTCGACTTGTTATCAACAACACTTATAACTCGAGAACGGCTGGACCGATTTTCATGGTTTATAATTTGTTGGATTTGTCTCCGCCCCGAATAGCAGAATAAATAATAACCTAAAACAATTGACATACACATAGCGGTAGCAAATTGTGTTTGGACCATAGCTTCACATTCAGCACATCCATGGAGATACTTAAAATCACTATAATGTCACTAAACATATAATTTGAATGGCCACCCATCCACCCACAACTGCGGCGTAGATTGCTTAACTTTGATAATATACACTACCAAAGAGCTATAAGCACATCTAAAAGTACCTGTAATTTATTGACTGAAAATAGCTACAATTTTCTATAGTTAATTCAATTTCAATTTATTTGTAAAAAGGTTACAAATAAATTAGAGTTAAAGTTATGTATGTGGCATAAAAAGGTACAGATAACGGGTTCTCTGCTATACGGCTACGGCTCGACGACCTCCATAACCGAGAGGTGAGCACGCCGGACTATATATGGCGCCGCCATCCCGCCATCTCTGAGGTTCCGGGTTCGATCCCCGGTCGGGTCAATGTAGAACGAACTTTTCTATATTGCCTCAGGTCTGGGTGTGGTGGTACCGTCGTTGTTTCTGATTTCTATGACACGAGTGCTTTAGTCAGCTACTTACCTTAGGTTCAGAACAATGTGTATAGAGCAATGTGATGTTGTCCAATATATATTTATTTATCATTTATAAGTAGGTACGGTCTCAGCAGCCGTAAATTTGACACTAAGTACCTACCTTTTTATTTCAGTTTAGATTGATTAGATAAATTCTTGTTTGTCGTCTCGGATTTCAAGTCCATCTAATCAATTTCCTGAGCGGAAACAGATATGAGATGAATAGCTGTTAAAATACCTACTTACTGATAAGAAATTCATGATGAGTAATACGCCATTAAAAGAGTAGGCTCTAAGTTCTGGAATTAAAGAGTTCTTCTACTATCCACTTCCTGGCTATTTTTTTCTCTATTATTTATAAATCCCACTAATAGATATTTTATTTAAGAGTTTGTTTGGATGTAAGTGTCTCAATCACGCGTTAACGGCTGAACGGATTTGGATGAAATTTTGCAAACATATAGACTATGGTATGGAATAGCATATAGGGTACTTTTTAAATGGTTAAATGTTACTGAGGGTTAACCTACTTCCCACAAATATTATAAATGCGTTAGTTTGCGGGGATATTTGGATGTTAGTAACTCGATCACGCGTTAACGGCTAAACGGCACCATGATTGCGTATCTTGCAATAGCAATAAGAATATAAGAGATAGCGAAAATTGCGCAATATTTGCTCTAAAATCACAATTGTGTCGCAATTTTTCAGCATAAACAAAATTAAATCAATCTAATGACGGTCCTGCCTGCCTCTTTCTATTCTATTCTATTAACATATTATAGGACACTTTTTTATCCCGGACAAGTGTTTCAGTGGGATATGTTTCTTTATTTGAACGGTTCACTTTATGTGCAACGATCCCATAGTCCACGCAAACGTAGTTGCGGGCACAGCTAGTTGATAATAACAACGTTACGGCTATAATCAGTTTTTAGTTGACAAATGCTGTAAACAATCCATACTTATCCGTAATCTTCGCGTAACCTCTTTCATTTATTGCCCGGTTCATACCTCGTTTTACACAAGATGTTGATTATTTTGAGACCACGGTGATCAGTATATTGACAGGCGTTTGCTTACATTGTGCGCCCGGCAATCCAGAAAAGTTAAAAACCGTATAGGTAATTCACCGGAATCGTGTGCATGCATACTTATCATTTGTCTGTACGTAACTTTTTTCATTATTAATTTTAAGAGAATGCTTTTAGCATTAAGTCCTCCTGTTGTACATTTTTAAGTTCGTGCAATAAAGTTTTTAATACTTAATAATAATAAATGAGGAGGAGGAAAAATTTAGGACAAATAAACATACCCTGACCATGTATTTTTAAAGCAAAAAAAAACTGTTTGTATACGAGATCACAAGAATCATTCTTGGAATATCGAATAAGAATCCTAATGTTTTAGAAATCCTGTCCCTGGTGAAATCTTTTTACCATTCAATGTAAATAATATATTTTCCGTGTTGCAGAAAATGTCTCGGAGAAGACTGTTGGTTGGTGGCGCGGCCGGAGTCGCGGGCGCAGCGCTCGCTGTGTGGTCGCTGGCGGCCGACGACACACCAGGAGTACGTACCTACTAATAAGTGATAGTTTTTACCATTTTGTCTATTTGTTATCATGTTAAAAAATAGTAAAACTTTTAAATGTTTATCCTTTGAGGGGTAAAATACATTTTTTACCATCTACCACCACGGCAAGATGCACATTGCACATACCTACAATCACGTTGTAATAAGGTTTTCATGTAATACCATTGTCTATCTAAAGGATTTGCCATTTTTAGGGCAATATTTTGACCATATTATTATGGTCAAACTAAAACTCATAATGGTTATTTGTATTATTTTGGGTTACACATAGGGTCTTCATCAATGTTACCAAATACAACTTGCTAATTATTATTATAAGTACGTTGTTGTCCATAATTAAATACAAAATAAAATAAAAAATAACTAAAACAAATCAGTCATCACGTCTTTCTTACAATTAGACAATAGCGAGTGATGATTCTGATTCTGCAATAGGTAACTGATCTGCTCATGTTATTACTTAAATAAATAGCTGTCAAAATTTCCGTGATAATGATAATTGTTTTAGCACATTTAGTTAAGATGCTTACAATAATAACGTGCATTATTGCATCCTTGTAGTTACATCATTAGATTGTTTTTTATTACGTTTTGTATAGTAAAGTTATTATTTAAGCTAGGGCTCTTTAAAATAACTCCTTTTGAGCAGGACGTGGATATTCCATTTGCAGGACAGCAAACTACCTGTGCGTATAGTTGTCATAATTTTTTAAAACAAAGTTATAAAATTTATCGTCTGCGGTCCTTAAAACGCAAATCTCTCGACCTGCTAAAAACGTATTATATATATAACCCATACTTGCACAGGAGTGAGTCTGCTAAAAAGAAAACATTTATATTTTGTCAGCAATAACATATGTATTGTATAACAAAATAAAGGTCAAGCAAAGAACAGAAGTAGGTAAGTGTCTATAATATGCGAGCCTGCATAACGGTATCACCTTACAATATTATAGGAGGTAATAGAGACATGTCTGCCTCTAAGCTGTTCGCCAGATGGGTTAATTGAAATGCTTGGACTTAATTAATTAATGTTTTTGTGTGTGTCAAAGAATCAATGTTTTATTGATCTGTTTTCAATTTTCATGCCAAAACAAGTGAGTGAATGAATCAGCGCGATATGCGTACGTACTAATTCGATTTTAACCCTACACAACATTACCAGACGATATGTAGTCCTGAAGTGGTGCCCAACGCAAAGCTGTATTTTTGGGACATGTTTAATGTGACCAGCGAGCATATATCCAATGGATATGTACTCGATGAATGTGACCGAATCCTTATTTTCCTTGGTCACACGCACAGAAATAACAAACACGGCACCAAAACTTGAGAACGACTGTATCGATTTCATCCATTTTTTTATACTTAGTAGAAGGTTAAATTCTTACAGAAAAATTAATTTAAAAAATTGCGTGGAAAATAAAGAAACCTAAAGACTATGTGAGCGAAATTGCGAGCAACTTCTGCAATTTAATAAATGACTATTATTGACATGAATTTGGTATGGCCAACTCTTGGAAACAATCAAGTTCCCTCGGATAATCCAGGGCGATTAGTTAAAGAACTAGTTAACTGCACGAATCCGCGAGGGAGCGCTAACTGCGCGATAATGGTCGCGCTCGGATCGCTTATGAAACACTCAACTATTAATAGACCACAATACTCATAATACGTAGCTATTCGGCGTGATTACTGTAACAGTGCTGAAAGTAAATAGTAATCGGTTTAAGGAGTTCAAATCATTTTAATACGGTTAAAGACATACATACTTACTTACATCAATCTTTTATTTGCATCATCCGTAAATACCAATATAGCCCATACAATCATTTTGACGTATCACGCGTATTGTAGTCGCTATCACAGATTATTTAAGCGTGGCGAATAAAAGGTGTAAGAAAAACTCTGTTCGATTTAATAGGGGCTGATCCTACTGCGCTAATACAACTTTTTCTATTTGAAGACCGTAAAATTAGATTTCTGTGTTGTTGTTAATTGATTTATTCTAATAAAGCAGAAATATTGTGACTATTGTTTTGCTTTCAAAGAGAAATCTCTGACAAGAGCAAAGAGATTACTCGAGATGATTGCCTTTGTTACACTATAGTGTACAGACATAGTACTATAGTACTATGTCTGTCTGGTCTGCAATGTTGTATATTACTTTTGCCATTTCTGTGTCGCTGAACTGGCGAAACTAAATCGCATAAAATTTCATACAACAACTAGAGGTCACCTTGCTAATAATTTTCCACTAAATGTCCAAATAATTAGTTCAAGAATATATTAGACAAGCAAACAATCAGAGGTACCGTACTGTAAAATTAGGTTTTTGTGTTGTTGTTAATTGAATTATTCTAATAAAGCAGTAATATAGTGCCTTGGTAGAATTATAGCATACGAGAACTCGTAGTTTATTTCATTCCGCCACGAAACCATTGTTGTCGACTAATCAATGCCCCATAGTCACGCTCACGTGTGAAGCAATTACAAGAAGTTCACTTGAAAGTCAATATTCTTTGTAAAGTATATTGTATTGAATGTTAACCATACGTGGCTACTTACATTTGCGAAACAAACTGAGATTTAACTGATTTCAAAAGCATAATAAATCTCATTTTCATTTGAAATTGGTTTATAATGCTAAGAAGTTAAAGTTCTTATTTGGACCTAATGGATATGTTAAGAACATCACTCAAAAACCCTTTATTTCATTACTGTCCTTTACTTCAGTTTTAAAACCGGCGTGCTATAAATGCCACGTAATCAGCTGCTCATGTACATCAACTTTTTCCATAAGACCACGCACAAAATCATGTTTTTTTAAGATGCTCCAAACCAACTGTGATGTCGATAAAATATGGAGCATCTGAAAAAATGGCAAAATCTCTCCACCAACGGTCCTTGTCAGGGCCACGAAGAAAGGCCTAAGGCTTTGACTCCATGAGGTGCAAAAGCCACCACTGTCGAAACCAGCGTTGCTATATCGGTGGCTGAGTATTGTAACGCAAAGAATATTTGAAAAAAAAAACACGATTTCGATGTTTTTGCATATTAAAAGTTGTTGTATGAGAGACCTATGAAAAGACGCGAGCCTCTATGCTAACTATCTACTTATCATTGCAGCAATGGTACAGACCAACAGTATCAGCGAAAACAGAACGCAAGAAGCGACCTCTTCCGTCACGGGCGGACCAAGTAGCGAATCTGCAGGCCGGCCACACATATGACATCTTGATTATCGGTGGGGGCGCCACTGGAGCGGGGTGTGCTCTCGATGCCTGTACCAGAGGTAAGAGAAGAGATACAATAATAATGCGACAGACAACATTATAAGCGTCTTGGCTTTGATGAAAGAAATTAACATGCTTTGTGTTAGGTGCGGACAGTGTCTTTTCAAGGGGCCAATTTATAAAAAAAATAAAAAGATTTTTTTTTTAATCTTGCAACTAATGAGTCCCGTGTCGTGTACACTAAATCTTCCACGAGTCCGCTTATCCGCTTGAATTTTATATTTGTGTGATTTATGGCTATTGTATTTGTATTTCCTGCGTGAACTCATTTAATGACGACTCTATAAGATAGTCTATCAATGCATTTTTTAAATTAATATCCAAGAATCTTATTTTTATTTTAAGTGGTTAGATACGAGTATTATTGCTACTAGTTTGTAGTTGATGGTCATACTTGTGGCCTAGCCATGAACTCGAAACATTATCGTTAAGCAGTTTTTTTTTACGACATACATAAAAAAAACAGGTTGAAGTGGGTAATACCGATTTAAGAGCTTATAGCTAGGCCCCAGCAGGCCTTATGCGAAATCACGTGTTTACTTAAGCAAGACATGACGTGCTAAATGCATAACGACATAGCTGTTATGCATTTTGAACAGTGTTCTTGACCCGACGTGAAAACGCGTAGGTCATACATTATCGACTTTATTATTATAGAGAGGCCTTTAAGCAACAGATCTGGATAAAAACTTGGTTAGATAGAAAGGTTATTTTTGTGTTACAATAAACTTCGATTTTCTACTTATCTTGTCCGAGCCTGACTAATATAGCTGAAGGGCTACTACGAAAATGTTCCGACTGATTAAAATTTGGTACCTACCATCTCTTTATAATATGATATTGATACTCATGATCCTTTGTCAAAATATGATCATTTATAAAATAGCCGTGTAAATAACACGACCGTTTTCAATAGTTGATACAATTGTTATTTTGATTTGTTAGGTTAATACGTCCGAATACAAACGAAACACTTTCATAGTAGGCCTCTAGATTCTGAATATATTGAAGACTTCTTCTCTTCTTGTCTTACCAAGCTTGAAATATATTCTGTAGCGAGTTTACAGTTTGTTACTTGTTTATTTACCAGGGCTCCGCACCGCCATGATAGAAGCAGACGATTTCGCCAGCGGCACGTCTAGCCGAAGCACGAAACTGATCCACGGCGGAGTGCGCTACCTTCAGAAAGCCATCATGGGGCTAGACTACGACCAGTACAAAATGGTGAAGGAGGCTTTGCACGAGCGAGCGAACATGCTTGAAGTGGCGCCACACTTGACGAGACCTTTGCCCATCTTGCTGCCGGTATACAAGTGAGTTGTTTAATCTAAAGTCGGGTAAGGCTTATTTTGTGGTCGTTTGACACATATGGAAGGCTGTAGAGGCCATCCATCCCAATGGGTCAATAGAAATGATCACTAAAACCAAGATACAAGCGTCCATAGCCTAGTAGTGAACGGCCTGGAGATCGCTTGTTAGGGTCGTCCACATTTATGAGGTCATGGTCATGTAGAGGGGGGGGGGGCAAACGAAAAGAAACTGACATAGATAGGAGGGGATCCAAAATGTCGATGTTTCGTGTGGCGTAATATGTGAATAGCCCCTAATCCTGCCGCACAAAGAGGTCACGACTCACGACCCTCAGCTATGAGGATTCGACAAAGCAAAAGAGTTTGTCTCATAATTCGCCATATGAAGCAAAATTTATTACCAGAACTGTATATTTGCGTTTTTTGGCGTCGACTTGTGAGGAGCAGAGTATAAACCAATTCATATTAAAGGGCAAATTGGTTATCAATGTCGTACCACTTGTATTGATTTCAAGTTTAATAGTTGATACAGTAGCGTTAGCGTCCTTGAAGAATAGATTTAACATTTCACGTGTATTCAAATGTAAATTCTTTCTATTTATACCCGTTTGCGGAAAAAGTTATGGTTACAGGAGAACCTAAACAATACGCTTACGCTATACGCTATTGGGTGGGTGAAATTGTAAGGAATAAATGTAAGTAGGAGCTAAAACATTCCCAAATTTTTGTAGAGCTAAAGCAATAAAAAATAATGGTTTAAGCAATATACTTCGTATTTAAATACGAATTCCGTTTTGAAAAGTCCCTAAAAAGCGGAATTTAAGGGTAAATTTCTTAATATTTTTTAGGATATCCGCATTAATGACACCGTCTTGTAAAATTTAAACCAGGTACCTTTACCCGCTCAAAATCTACAGTTGGCACCCTTGGTGTACGGAAATATAAAAACAAAATATTTCAAGAAATTTTACAAGTACTTATATATATATATATAATATAATCTTAATATAAAACAATGACGGGTTTGTTACAACACTTATAACTCAAGAACGGCTGGACCGATTTTCACTGTTTATGATTTGTTGGATTTGTCTCCGTCCCGAATAGTAGAATTAATAATAAAAACATGAGAAAAGCTGACGAAAAAAAAATACACTTACTAGGTACGAAGTTCGTCGGGCCAGCTAGTATAAAATAATTGACAAACTTTTATATCTTGTAGAGTCCGATAGCCTGCATTTCAATGCAGTGTGTAAGAGGTGGAGTAATAGATATAATAAATCGTGTTTCAGATGGTGGCAAGTCCCGTACTACTGGTTCGGCATAAAGATGTATGACTTGGTCGCAGGCGACAGAAACGTTAAGAGCTCCTACTACCTGTCTAAGAAGAACACATTAGAACTATTCCCTATGCTTAAGTCGGACAACCTGTGCGGCGGTATTGTGTATTATGATGGTAAGTAGCTATGTAGTCTAGTTTCGCTTGCGACAGATGAAAATATATCGATATCGACATAACTTTGGAGGGATGCCAACCTTCTAATCTATATGCATTATGCATCGCGAACATTTATAATGTACAAACGGAGAATGATTTGCAATTTCTCTTTTGCGCTACAATGTAGCCTTTCCAAGCCAACTGGTTTCTATGTTGTTGTTTTTTTTCTATTGTATGCAATAAGTAACTATTTAAAATGTAAAAACTAATAATACTTGGGCCCTTCTACAGTAAATATGATAGTTTTTAATGAGTTATCTGCCTTCCTCGTCGACATATTGTAAGTTTTCAATTGACATGGAAGTCGCCTTAGCAAAACTTTTTCTAAATATCCTCACTTTGGGATGAGCGAAAGCACGGCTAGTTTGTCGTAATTGTTTTGCGGAGTTTTGTTGTTTAACTCGTCAAGCCACGGAAACGAGGCACAGTAGAAATTTTATTGTTGAACGGCCACATTTGAGTTTGACAGATTAAGATAGTTTGCCTTCAACCAAAAAATATCCTTTCCCAGGCCAGCAAGACGATGCGCGCATGAATCTCGCGATAGCCCTCACGGCCGCGCGGCACGGCGCCACCATCGCCAACCACGTCAGCGCAACCAAACTGTACAAAACCGCAGGCAAACTCAGCGGCGCTAGATTGCGGGTAGGTTACACTTTTGTCTGTTACATCTACCCATCAATCAAAATGCTAAGAACTTATAAACTAGGTTTTATGATTAAGAAAATTAAATGGTACAGTTTGTAGGACCAAACTGTATGAGAAATACGTTAAAAAGAAATAACATTGAGAAACTTGACTTTCGAATGTTTTCCGTAATGAAACTGTGGCTACGTCAAGTCATAGTCGCAGCCACTAGTTTGACGAATCCACAGTTTCGTCCAGTTTCTAATTGAAAATAGCGTAGACATCTCTAAACTAAACTGTCAATAACGTTTACGACTAAATCTTAATCATACTTTTCGACTTGATCATGTAACTAGACTCGGTGTCAATCGACTATTGTAAATCCCACTTAACCCCAAACGTTAAACATTTTAGGACGAGTTGACCGGTAAGGAATGGGATGTGAAAGCGAAGTGTATCATCAACGCCACCGGTCCCTTCACAGACAGCATCCGGAAGATGGACGATCCTAGCATTAAGGAGATCTGTTGCCCTTCGTCTGGCGTGCATATCGTGTTGCCAGGTTATTACAGGTTAGTAGAATCTTCTGCTAAAAGTAGTAAGAGTTCGTCACCGCGATCTAACATGCAGACAACGCCATCTCGTGGTGGCGACGAAAACAGCTACTGATTGTTAAGTTCTTTTGAATTCGTATGCGAATTGAAATTAGAAAGCCCCAAAAATACCAGTTCAATGATTATACAGTGTTTACAATAGAATAGACAATCATTAAAACCACGTGAGCACTTATACAGCACTTTTACTATGGAAGCAACGTCAAAAAAAGAAGTGTCCGTATATATGAAAAAGTTCTAAATGCAATATTTTCATCCACCCCTTCATTGAATTTAACCCTCAGTCCAGAACACATGGGTCTCCTCGACCCGGCCACGTCGGACGGGCGCGTGATCTTCTTCCTGCCGTGGCTCAAGGGCACCATCGCCGGCACCACCGACATGCCGTGCCAGATCACGCACAGCCCCAAGCCTACCGAGGACGAGATCCTCTTCATTCTTACTGAAGTCAAGAATTACTTGAACCCTGATGTTGAAGGTGGGTATAAATGGTAGCTTTACTGGTTAAATTGTGAGATTATGACAATGTATAAAAAAGCTACATTAGTAGCATTGGAAACCAGATCTTTAAGGAGCTTTGTTTAGAGTTATTTGGTACATAAAAATGATTGATTTGATGTTTTTGGCGCGTCAGTTAATGTACCATTAGTTGATCATTAGTAGTTATTAAAACACGAACTGATCGATGTCTTATTGTTATTTTATCGGTACACTGTCACATACTTATTACAGTGAGTCGAAACTATTGGAATTCTGTCATTTCTAGACATAAGATTACATTTGTCTGACAGAACGAATGTACATTTTAAGAAATTTTAGGTTTACCATCGTTTCTCTGTCGAAGCTTAATAATAAGCCGAAAATGTGTCGCTACGAGCACAAATTTGTCATGTTTCCGAATTTCATTGGTTTTCTACTTTAGAATCAAGTAAATAAGATTTTAAAGTCGATTTTATCCACTGCCCGGTTGAGAATGGTACTAAGGCTAGGTCTATACCCAGTCGAAAACCGGACCGGGTTAACGCGGATTCAATCCATCACTTTAGCAATAAGCTTTATTTTTAAACGGATTCTTGCGGATGCTTACGGATTCCGGCAGCGCATAGACCGAGCCTAAGAGTGATGTTGACGTCCCACAGTCCGCCGCGGCGACGTGCTGTCGGCGTGGTCGGGCATCCGGCCGCTGGTGTCGGACCCCAACAAGCCGGACACGCAGTCGCTGGCGCGCAACCACATCGTGCACGTGTCGCCTGCCGGCCTCGTCACCATCGCGGGCGGCAAGTGGACCACCTACCGCTCCATGGCCATGGAGACCATCGACGCGGCCATCGAGAGTGAGTCGGACAGGGTTTTCTATGATTTCAACTTTCTCCTGAAACAATAGTTGCGCTTTCAGATGTTTTAACATGTAACTGTGTTGTTGTATCTAAACACGAAATTAATGATAAAGATCTCGTTTGTTATTATAATAACGATCATAATTATATCACAATGTCGAAACTATTGTGCTCTTGTAATTGCGATAAAACCTTAATCAGTACACACATCTTAAAAATGTGTTGAAACAAAAAACACATGAAAGAAATTTACACTATTTAAGTATGACTTGTTTGTAGTTTGTAACTTTTAATGTTTTTGTGCAACAAAATATCTATCTAATCGTGCAATCCCAGCTTTGATACTTTGCAATCGCTATCTTGTATTGACGGCATATGAATTACCATTTGGCAAGACATACACCGCATAATAAGAAAATCTAACCTTAATTTTCTAAAGACATCAACAAAACTTAATTTCTTACAAAAGGTGTCGTTTACCATAGACTAGGATTTTGATGATTTATTTTTAAATGATTGCTTAACGAGATCAGTTTATCCGGTTGAGGACCATAAGACGGCGGTCGCATAACAATGGAGATTCTTTTGTGTCTGATATATCGAGGCTTGAAGGATTAGAAATATCTAAATAGCAAATCGTCAAAATCCTAGTCTATGGTAAGCGACGCCCTCCTTACTTTACAGTATTATTAACATGTCAAAGATATAAGATAGAAGTAGAGACTACCAGGGGCTGGTAGTGGGTTGACCACTTATCGCAAATGAATCAAACTTCCCATAAATAAAGCCTAGTTCGCGCTTACGCCATGAAAACTGCCGCGTCAACTTGTGACTAAATATGCGCTTTAATAACATAATATTATTAGAATAGTTTGTTACGGGATTGCTACCATGTACCTTATTTTTGAGTTCCCGATATTTCGGCACTGTTGCAAGCGCCATGATCACGGAGAAACTGATTACTATTCTAATGTTAGTGACCATGAAAGTTTAAAACATAATATTAATTCGCAGGCGCAGACCTCAAGCCGCTGTTCCGCGAGTGTCAGACGGACGGGTTCCTCATAGAGGGCGCGCACGGCTGGACCCCCACCATGTATATCAGATTAGTGCAAGACTTCGGGTTAGAAATGGAAGTAAGTACATCTTCATCGTCATCATTTCAGCTATAGGACGTCTACTGCTGAACTTAGCATCCCAATGACTTTCAGATTATGATTCTAACAGAGAAGCATCCTGCATCCAGGCTTACCTTTAATCTGTACTTAAGTAAAGCTACAGGAAGCTCGTGACTGTTCTCGAGCGTAAATATAAACACTGAAACTGTGGACTTAGGCCTTATTGCAATGGAATAAATTTCTTAATAATAAATAATTATTTGCAGATTAGGTAATAATATATCGTTTAAAAGTTCAGTTCTTGCTACACGCAGACAACACTGGAAGCGAAGCGAAGCGGAAATAATTTCTGTTCGCTTTCTTTCGTAGCCTACCGCATATTTGCATACTTAGGTTCACATAATGACCAAAAAGCTTAACTACACCAGCGGTGCGAATTCTCATAGTTGGGCGACATGGAAAAGCGAAAGGTTCTCTCTTCGTTTCGCTTCGCTCCCGTGCCTGTATACCACATGTCACACTGGATTTCTTAAAATTATACTCTCCCCCCCCATCCCCACTCCCTTTGTATCAATAATGTATAAACAAGATTGTAATGACGGCCAGATATAGTTTCTAAACTACATAGAACGTATACTCTTGTCAGGTAGCCCAACACTTGGCCAAGTCGTACGGCGACCGCGCGTTCGCGGTGGCCAAGATGGCGGCCATGACCGGCAAGCGGTGGCCCATCATCGGCAAGAAGGTGCACCCCGAGTTCCCGTACATCGACGCTGAGATTAGGTATGATATACATAATTAACCAGTTTCGTGGATGCAGGTGATTGTGTTGTGATATGAGTAATCTTCCGCCACATTGTCTAGCCGATTGACTTAGTAGCGCGGTGATTCGCCTTGAACGCAAAGGTTCGGTTTCCAGTACGCAGTACGGGTTAAATCAAATTTATATACATAATTTTCCTATTTTGACTGGACCCAACTATAGGATGGGGGGCCGCAACGCAACGTGCGGATAGATAAGATTAAATGGCACGCTTAGGTTGCAATTCGATCAACTCAAAAACCAACTATTATGAGGAAGCACAGGCAAAGTCAATGTTAGATGGCGTTAGCGTGTACGGTCTTATCAAAAACCGGTAAAAACATTGATTTACATGGATATCGATCCATGTATATCAACGTTTATACAAGTTTAACGACATAGCAGAACGTATCGATTATTTAATCAGTGGTAAAACGGGATATAATTATATGTGCAGTGTGGTTCTCCTTAATCAGATTATTGCTCGAATGTATTTGATTTCGTCTGGCCAGGTACGGAGTGCGCGAGTACGCGTGCACTGCGGTGGACATGATCGCGCGGCGGCTGCGGCTCGCCTTCCTCAACGTGCAGGCCGCGTCCGAGGCGCTGCCGGCGATAGTCGACATCATGGCCGAGGAGCTCAAGTGGAACGACGCGGAAAAGACGGTGAGATATAACTTGCAACTTCAGCCACTATACACACGTAGCGACTAGCAAGAGGTCGTCGATTAATCACGTGATGTTTTTCAGCTAGTTTTTAACTCCCCCCTCCCCTTCCCTATGGTGTTACGTGGTGAGGTTTTCGACTACCCCTCCCTCGCCTCTACCCAAAATCGAGTGTAATTTTTTGGTACAAACAACGGAGAGTCATGCATCAACATTCGGTTAGAAATCGCGCGTTCAAAGTAAAAATAAATACACGTGATATCTCACTACAACCCCCCACCCCCCTAGTGATATTTTGTGATTTTTGCCGAAACCCCTCCCCCCTTTTGAGACTTACGTTATTAATGGACGACCCCCAACTTTAGATGATGCAACTATCAACTTTTTGACGTGATAACATCTTATATAAATCGATGAACGCCGGCTGCACGCACGAAAAAGTGTCACGTTTCGCGTGCAAGCGAAAGCGCGGAACAAGCGATACAGAGGCACGATCGGCCTAAGCGTTCGGCTTCTGACGCATCTATCTCTCTAACACTCGATCGGCCAATGCAGCCGAGTAGCTCAATGTTTTCTTATGATGTTATCACGTAAAATTATCGTCCGTAAACCGACTTTACAGACAACCAATTTTTTTTATCAGTTCCAGTTTGCGGTGGCTGGAAAGCCTTTCAACTTCAAAATAAATAAATCAACTTTCAAAACTAGGGATCAGTATCAGTCTAACTAAGGATCTCGAGGAAGCAACAGTTGTTGTACTTACTTTTTTGCTGCTGACGATACTTTGCCAGTTGCGGAAACCAGCAATTAGCAAAGTATCGCAACAATCAGCGATCAGCTTGTGACCGAAAGTTGAGACGTGTAGCGATACACGTAGCGATACGTGTAGTCTTCGCTTGTTAATCAAAATATATTGTATGTATTTTTTAGACAGTCTAAAAGCCGCGAAATTTTGGCTGCTGTGTCATAGTTTATTTAAAAGACACCGCTAGCGTATTTAGCCGTACCTATAAAGATGTGTGATTTTAAACAACCAATTGTATTGATTCGCTGGAGAATATAACTACTAGTTTTATTTCTAAGACTAAAAAAATATCTGTAACCATTACCCTTTATCTCATTCTAAAAAAGAAAAAAAATCTGTCAATTTACCTTATCTCTTCCAGAGGCAAATCAAAATGGCGAACGACTTCCTAGCAGCCGAGATGGGCCAGATGGTGAACCGCGCCAGCCGCGACAAGATCCCCATCAACCTCAGCAAGGACGAGATCCAGACCTACATCAAGCGCTTCCAGATCATCGACAAAGACAGGAAGGGATACGTCTCTATCAACGACATCAGGAGGAGTCTTAAGGTAAAGGGGGTAGACGAAAAAAAAATGTGGATAAATCCTTTTTTATATGTTAAAAACGAACGAACGAACGAAACGAAAGTATAAATGTTTCATTAGAACAAGCGAAATTTCAAAAATGGAACACCTCAAGGGGTTTTAAGGTTTTTTTTTTTTAATAGAAAAGTGTCTGTTTTTGGCACACCATTTCTAAAGCTCTTATAATTCTGATCTTGTTTGCCTTGCTCAAAGATTTTGCCATGCTAAAGCTAAGAAGCCCAAAAGAATTAGCAGATATTATAAAGAGATCTTTTGCCAGGCAACCACAATATGCAGAGAACATTTTATAGCAATTTCCTACTTACCAATTTTCTGATTAAAAAAGTGGGTTAAATGTTTGATTTTCCACAAACTCCCTGATCCAAACCTATGTTCAAGGATATCTTCTGAACAATAATTTAATTCAGTTTCTTTCCAGCAATGATGGATAACACAGATGGCGCCGAATTGAACTGCCTTTTACCCATTAAACCTTTAGTTTTAATTTTTAAACAGCCTCTAGAAGTCCACTGCTAAATAATTATGAATATAGGCCTCCCTACAATGGGTGGCTCTAGGCCGTTTGCATCCAGCGGCTTCCAGCAACCACGACTAAGCCGTCAGTCCGCCGGGTGAAATCCATTGGGCATCAATTATAAATATTATGGCGCAAATGTTTTAGAGCATGGGTTTGAAGCCGAGCGACGCGGAGATAAGTTCGATCCTCTCAGAGATCGACTTGACTTACCACGGCCAGATGGAGATACAGGACTACCTGCAGGTAGACGGGTCGCGAGTCTTGCGGCAATATCGGGGTCAATGTCCTTCACGCGCCATTTGTGTTGTCAATGTGTCACGTGCTCGGAATTGGAGATTCGCATTTGTTTTATTTACTTTTAAGCATAAATATGAAAAGCTATTTCACAGTAGATATTTGATATTTATCTACAGAGTATCTATGAAAAGTTATTTTAGGTTTGTATACGATTATACGTTTAATTATTACGTATATTACACAGACCAGCTAAAGAATTAAAGATTTTTTACTTTGCTTGTGTTAAAATGCAAATCTCCAATTCACAGCAAAGTATAGGATGCAATTTTTGTAAGGTTTTCATTAACAACTGACCATTTCACTACTTGATTTTACATTTAAAGAGGCTTTTGTGTAGAAAACCTTACAAAATTTTCAGCACTAAGGCTGGCTTCACACGGGTTCGTTTTATAGTAGTAACCTATATCGAAAGTTCAGACATTTATTTTGCGGCAGTGCCGTGTGGAGCCAGAACCTTCAGTCTCAAAAGAGATAGCGATCATTTCTATTGATTGGCATATTAATACTCATCGGGATCAAACTTTTACTAAGACAACATCGAAAGAATTCACGAGCGATACCGTTATATCGATAAAATAGCTGTTAAATAGAAACGAGTATTGTTGTGCCATCGATAAGACATAGCGATCGTTATCTTACCGACTGCAGCAGGGTTACAGGCCATATGTCACGTGATCATGTCGCACAGCTGAGAGCCAAGCTTGTGTCCACAGAACTACGGCGAGGAGGTGACCGGGGAACAGTTGCACGAAATACTGAAAGAGATCGACACTAACATGAACGGACAAGTAGAACTCGACGAGTACCTACAGGTTATACCGCCTGACTCGATTATTTATCGATTAATGCTGCCGATTTTAACCTTTGACCAAAAAGTTTTAAAAGTAAATTTAATTTGCATGATATCCAATAGAGAAGTTGTTTTACCCGTTAAGTAAATTTATACACAATTTTTACCGTTTTCACTTTGGTCAAAGAATAATAAAAGAACGAAAGTTAATATCGGCCTATATTTAAGACTGGAATTTGATTTTTTTGCACGTGATAGTGTATTAAGTTATCTCTAATAACGGTTTTTTTTTACGAAATTGACTTGATTAGCTCAGAATCTCAATTTCTTGCTTTTTTATTAAGGCACAATGTTTTCTTTTGCTGTGGATCTTTCTTTTTACATGTTGCATGATGCTGTCTTTGCATGTAGTTGTTTAGATGCTAGTAATTGATAATTTTTAACATTTTTATTCATATCCAGATCCTTACTAATTTTCTAATCTTCATATTGATTCACTGCATTTAATTAACATCTTATTTAAACGAAATTGTTATTTACCTTGCTACACAAAATGAATGGCTTTTGAAATCCGAATTAATTTTTAAAATGTCTTTTGTATTTATTTCGAGTTAATCTAATGGCCTACAAATAATAATAAAGTTAAAAAAACTATAACCCGACTAAGTAAAAAAGTTTAAAAACGCAGTGACCGCATTTTAAAGAAATATTTTGACTTAAACAATACGATTTATATAGATATTTGTAATGTGCTCGCCAAGACCATTCCTTTGGTACCAAACACGTGGTGATCATCTTAGTTTTATTTTTTTCGAGGTTAGAATCTGAGGTTTAAATTCCAAATACATTACAAATACGTTTTTACACTTTTTACGTAGTCGGGTTATAGTTTTTTAAACTTTATAATTATTTGTAGTAAGGCCATAAGAGTGTCTCGCGTATGGCCCACGCCTAACAATATTTGTGGGCACAGATGATGTCTGCGGTCAAGTCGGGCCACGTGGCGTACTCGCGGTTCGCGCGCATGGCCGAGATGGAGGAGGAGCACCACGAGAAGGAGGTGCTCAAGAAGAAGATCACCGTCGAGCGCAGCGGCGGCGGCTTGTAGGCTACGGTTAGTACAGTTACACGTTTACAGCTCTTGCAAATAACACGTTTTGAGCCGGACGTAAGCCGTGCGTTTGCAGGACCGCACACCACTACAGGCACTTTCAAATAACACTTTTCGAGCCGAACGTAACCTCACACTTAACTGTTAATATTGGTTATATTTTTTTCCAACGCAGCTGTCATACAATTTTCGTTAGCGTCAGAATGGCTGGTCACCTGCTTCGAATGGCCCTAAAAGTATATTCAAAAATTGCTTAAAGATTGCTTTTATTTGCTTCATTCCTTAAAAAAATGCTTTATATAATACATACATAGAGAAAAACATAAATATTTTTTGGACCAGCCAATCTGATATCAGAGCCGGTCCGTTTCAAAGCGTTTGAATTGAACGCACGCTACGACTACTACTAACTACTGAATACCTCCGTAGCCGAGAGGCGAGCACGTCGGACTATAATGGCGTCGCCATCCCTGAGGTTCCGGTTTCGATCCCCGGTCGGGTCAATGTAGAAAACGAACTTTTCTATATTGTCTCAGGTCTGGGTGTTGTGGTACCGTCGTTGTTTCTGATTTTTATAATACAAGTGCTTTAGCTACTTATCTTTGATTCAAAGCAATGTATGTAAAGTCCAATATTTATTTATTATTATTATATTTTATAAACTATCTAAATAATTACCTTTAAAAATGTAATAGGGTCTACAACTCGAGTAGTTGAGATTCAATTCTTCTTGTTAGCCTTTTTAAATTGGCAATTCTGAAATTTAAATAACTAGACTTTTTTTTAGATACAATTTAGCAAAAGTACCTAATTGTTTATTTTATAGAAATTATGGATTTTGTTTTGACATTTCTCAAAAATCTTAATGTACCAAACATTGGCCGGGACTATTTTCGAACAATTTATTTTCAACTATTACTTATTATTCCTGTATAATTGTTGCTAACCAAAAATAATACTTACTGTGAATGAAATACTTATGCAAAATAAATGTTATTTGTTTCAGATCAGAAAACACGAACAATTAGACATCGCAGCAATTAGATTAAGAAAATAACCCTAAGTATTATTTCTCAATCATTATAACATAAAGTACAGTCAACTTTGTAACACTACAGTATCATAGTAGTACGTCTACGATTCGTGAATTTTTAAGTATATAAAGTTTAAATAAAGACATTGATTTTTTTCTCGGAATTTTGATTTAATCATTGAAAATATTTAACAGCTGATAAAATAATTATTATGAATATCTCATTACACATAAATAATTTATGACCTTGTTATCTAGTATCTTATTTATTAATTTATTTTAATATTTTAAAATAAGATTTCCTTTGTTTTCTCAAAGTGATAAAGTATTTATTTGCGGATATTTTTTTACCTTATGGCATTGTTTTGCAATGCATAGGTGTGCTTTATCCTATCTCTTTAAATTATTCCTATACAGAATCAAACTGTCTTATAGTCAAATATTTTTATTGCCATTTTATCGGTCAATTATTTACAACAATGAGCGTGTTAGTATAAAACGCTACACATATTGTTTTTTTCAAATGTTATTATAAAATGTACATAGTTTTATTTTTCATACTAATAAATAAAGTGAGAAGAAGCAACTTTTGTTGCGTTCAACAAGCTAATATTAATGTTGTCGTGAATCCATACATTACGAATTTTATTATAAAACTTTTGTAAATTGTACATTTTATGTTTATTGTGCAATAAATCAGTTGGAATTATACTATCGTCTTTGAATCCTTGTCCGAGTGAGCTAAGAGTAAGAAGTAAGCCTTGTGTAGTTTCGAAACGCCGTAGAACTTACTCGATAAACAGCCACTTATTGGCAAATCGAGAAAAACACACAGAGCATAATAAAATTGCTGAAAGAGAACCCTATTGGCGTAGTAGTGGCTCACCTTTAGCAAAGACCTGGGTTCTAATCCCGTATCAATTCAGAATGTAAACTTCTTTTTCTAGATCACAGGCAAAATCCACTGAATCAATTGTGTGGAATCTGGAGCCTCCTCAGTCACAACGAGCATAAAATTACTTAGATTAATATTTTCATTAAGCTTAAGTTATTGTTTACATTTTATTGCTCGTGACTGTACATTATTGCACTAGGATGTTGATAATTCGAAAACAACAATAGGTAGGTGTTTTCTTGTGCAAAATCATTATTATTATACATATTTTATGACGATGTAGGTACTGATCAATAATGATGGATGGATGATAATCTTTCTTTGCCAAACGAAACGATTGCCAGCAACAGAATTAAACAGCAACGTAACGCCATCTCCCGAATGATTATTGTATTAAATACATTTACTTTGCGAGAGCCGCGTTGGAGCGACAATGTTAGTAATGAACACAGTAAAAAGATAGAAAACTATTGAAAATGCTTAGAGCATTCAACCAACTGAAAATGTGATGATCAAAATGAGATTTTCTTGGAAGTAGCGTCCTCGCTCTTTTTATGGCTAGACTTTTACAGAGCTATTATTTTCTAAGCACATAATAGCACTAAAGGTCTTAGAAGTGTTATAAAACGATAGATGGCGTGAAGGTCGGTTCTCCTCCGTCTGAGAAGAGGGTAGAATAGAAGGTATTATTATTTTTCTATGGTAGAAGCCTTTCTTTTTATTAGCGTTTACAAAGGGTGAACGAACGAGGAATAACTCAACAATACTCCACCTACTGACCTGAATCTCATAATTTTAGAGAAATTGTAAAGTGATCTAAGTAGCTCAAATAATTATGATTGAGAGAGCAGTAAGCTTAGCAAATTCGTACCTTTTTTTATTATAAACTTTATATAGCTATGTAAGTGCCTTATGCGAGTAATGTACCCAGTCCGGACCCGTGGTCCAGCCCACAACAAACTGCCATTTATAATTGGTGTGATTTCGGTTTCTACTATTTTCTACTGCATAACTTGCATAATATGAATTTTCATACTGGTCATACTAGAGCCGTTTTTACATTATGGCACGGGCTATTAAGCAGCCATATTTTTTTAACCCTTCACTACATAGTTTATAACAAAGTCGCTTCCCGCTGTCTGTATGTCCCTCTGTTACGTCCGTGCTCGTAGGATTCAGCCAGCGTTTGCAAATGCTTGGGCGACGATGGATCAAATTCGGGCTTGACCGGCCGGAGCCGTTTATAAGCGGATTCTAAGTAATGACGAATGTCTTAGAAGTAGAGTACTTAACGACCTAACGAAGATTAGCCTAAACCAAATTTTATCTTGGATGTAAAGTACAAAGAAATAATTATTGCTTTTTATTTTTTTATTAAGCATTTGACCTTGCACGGCTTGTGCTATGCCATGACGACGTGAAAGGTAGGGGATTTGGTATTGCTAAATTAGGGGACAAAATATAAAAAAAATATCTTGTAGGTAGGTATTTTTTTCCATTTCCAGTCATCAACCAAACTTTTATACAAACAGTATATCTCGGCTTTACGCTGCCGGAATCCGTTAGCATCATAGCATGAGCAATAAGGTCGTTTTTTAACGGATTCTTGCGGATGCTTACGGATTCCGGCAGCGTATAGACCGCCGATCCTAAACGTACGGCTACAGACGAACTGCCTTATTCAGAGTGCATTTGCCGGGACTAAGGCTAAACCATTGTAATAACGTACATTTAAAACAGTGGTTTTTAACCTTAGTCCCTTACTAGTAAATGCACTCTGAATAAGACAGTGAGTGAGTAGGTACCTATATTGTTCTGTGCTAGTAGGTTTCACTGTAGGTTTACTGCAGTGATCAAATAATACTACTGGTTTAGCACGGACGGAACACGTCCGTGCTACAGACTTTCAGCGAGAACACCAGAGAAAACAAAATCCCATAATTCAGTTTTCCAAATGTAACTTACCGACCGAACCGTTGTCACGGCAAACCTGAGACGTCTTGTCCCCGCGAGTTCCAATAAGTATTTTATTAAATTTTAACACATCACACGGCTACTTGATTGATCATTAGTGACGCACATAACAAAACCAGCCAACGGCTAGAAAAAAATGCATGTTTTTAATTTAAACTTTATTTATTTAGGGTTGAATACTTTTGCTTTAAATTCGATCGGCTCTCTGAGGGCCTACAGTGCGAGCCAACAAAATAACCGCGTCACTTACTTTGATCGAAAAATTGATGTTAATTTTTATTACTTTTCAATCGATTGGTTGTTTTGTGCAACTCGTAGGTACGGACAACAGCTCGTCGACCTACCACAAAATGTCAAATTTTCTCATTTGAAAATGATCTCTAGTTATCAGGCTTAAAGTTGAAGATCTATTGGAGAATTTTCGACTTTTGGGGTAGGTCGACGTGCTGTTGACTGTACTAGGCCCTCTGAATCTGATCAGTGACCACCTTTCTTTGTGAGCTATATTCCTTTTCGTTTTTACGCAGCCGTTTTAGGTCAATCAAAAGACAAACAAAAATATTTGATACTGGCAACAGTATTATTTGATCAGTGCTGGCAACGGTGGCTTTTGGGGGGAAAAATGAAATTTGAATGAGTGAACGATTTGCTGTCAAATAAATCGTGGATTGGGAAATCAATCACCATAGACAAAGCTATTCTTGTTATGTTTAACCCTTTAATGACTAGTTAGTGTATTATTGTTGTTAAGCTAGACTTGAGTGAGAAATAATTATTAATACATTATGCAGGTCACACACTTCATGCAGACAGAGACGAGGTTGATAAGATAAATTTAAAATAAAAAATAAATACTTCAATTAAATATGCAGTTGGATTACTAGGAAATAATTCACAAGCAATGTTACAACTTATTGTAACAAATTGGCGGGAAAAAGTTGCGGTGTAACGTGGACCCGGGCGCGGCGTAGGGCGGTGGTTACGCCCCCGCGAGCTGTTGCCGCGGGCGGGCGGTGGGTGGGCGCTGCTCTTCCGTATTCTTACGATATTTTTAAGTAGAAGGTGTCGATGACATGATTTCTGCAAGTGTTAAGTGTCACTGCAAAAATATTTTAGTTATTTCATAGTTTATTGTCGTATGGTCTATTGCTATGGGGCTCAGCTGCTGACATCGAATCAATCTTTGTGTTGCAGAACAGAGCTGTACGTGCAATATATTGTCTTGGGCCTCGCGACTCTCTGAGGGAGGTCTTTAAAGATATTAAAATATTAACAGTAGCGTCACAATACATTTTTGATAATATTATGTATGTTAGAAAAAACATTAGTTCGTTTAGCCTTAAATGTGATTCACATCATTATAATACTAGAAATAAAAATAAACTTGCCGTTTCGAGCTTCAGATTAAAGAAAGTAGGTAATTGATTTTTGCGGAAATGTATAAAAATATTTAATAAAGTACCACAAACTCTTGTTGACTTGCCTGTTTACAAGTTCAAAAACCACATTAAAAAATCCTTATGGAAAAAGGATATTACAAAGTTGAAGATTACTTGAACGACAAGAGTGCATGGACTTAATAACCTGCCTAGCTCGCACTTACACTATCTTGTAATTGTATTTCCTGTAATAAAACCAGGGTGACAAAAGTGGCTGAGTTTGTTGCGCCGTTTCTTCTCATCACCAGCCGATATGTAGTCCCTTAGCGGTGGTAGGAAAAAAAAAATTGGGACATGTAAAAGTGCCATTGATGGCCAATTTGCAAAAATAAATGACTTTGACTTTGAATGTAATTAGGTTTTTTATCCTTTTACTTTTTGTTCATAAGCAGTCGTAGTCGCAGTGGGCCAGGCCAGGGTAGTCTCTTAATTTGTGATATTATTTATTGTACTACCTCCGTAGCCGAGAAGCGAGCACGCCGGACTATACATATATGGCGCCGCCATCTTCGAGGTTCCGGGTTCAATCCCCGATCGGGTCAATGTAGAAAACGAACTTTTCTATATTTTCTTAGGTCTGGGTGTTATGGTACCGTCGTTGTTTCTGATTTCTATAACACAAGAGCTTTAGCTAATTGCCTTAGGATCAGTCCAATATTACTAATGATACTTATACCTTATTAATAAATTTGATATGAAAGATTTTTTATAATCAAGATTTTTATTACCTATTCTAGAAATTAAAATACACACATCAACAGAATCTAGGGATACCGTAATCTTAAATTATTTACGACTTAATAGTTTAAAATCTTTTTAGTGTTAATATACAGATTGAAACCTCTTTTATTCTATTTTTAATAATATGAAATATTTACATTAAGAAATGAATATTTTATAATATGAAATGTAATTTAAAAAAAAACAGAAACTTGTTAAAAAGCAAAATTGTTAATAATTCCTTCCGTTAAGAAAAATTAAAATTGTTTTATTGATATTAATTAATGAAAAGGGATTAGATTATCTTTTTTAATTATTTAACGTACCGTGTAAGCTTTAAGAGACATGTCACGTCGTCATTTGAGTCAAGATGAAATGTTACGAGCCGGGGGCATGTTGGAAAATGTTGCTATTCAACGCGTCGTTGCTGAGGCCCTACACACCAGCCAGAACGTGATATCAAGATTGTGGGCACGTTATCGCACTACTGGATGTGGCTGAACAGCACAAAGGCAGATATCGTGTTACTACGCAGAGACAGGATCGATTTCTCCAAATGGCCGCCAGAAGACAACCCAATATCACAGCGATGCAACTAGTACAAAGGCTCCAGGAGGACCACCAGCTGCTGGTGAGCGACCAAACCGTGCGAAGGAGGTTGCATGAAGTTAATTTTCATGCTCGAAGACCACTAGCATATCAGTAAATTCTTCAAAGATTTTTAGATATTTGATAAAATACAAAATATCCCTAGATTCTGTTGATGTGTGTAAATGTAGCACACATCGTATATTGTATCCAATTTAACAAATAATGACTAGGTGAAATTACCACATAATTATAGAACCATTTAAATATCTGGGTATTATTGTTGGTCAGCGCTTATAGCGCACCAGCACGTGGAACTGTCAATGGCTACAATCAGAAGGTTAATCTGGACATTCAAAACCTTACGTAACGTAGCTGCAAAAAAACTGCTAATACAAACGTACATAGCACTAGCTCAGTCAGTACTAATATACTGCATAACAGTGTGGGGTGCGGCAACTAAAAGAAACTTTCTAGACCTAGAAAGAGCACAGTGGGCGCTCCTTAAAGTAATGTTTTTCAAGCGATACAGATACCCAACCGAAGACCTAAATACTATTACTGAGCTACTAACCACAAGGAAATTATATTTACTGAATTCTGTACTCAAAAAACATTCAACGTTAGGTTATCTTATGATGACAGTGTCTATAGCAGAAGGAGAAAATACAAAGTAGTCCCTTTACCAAAAACTAAATCTAATTATACTCGAAGACAGTTTTGCAGTATGTAACAGCCTCAATTTATTATCAGGTAAATAAACGCCTGAACATTTTTTCTCTGAACTACTATAACTGTTCGTAGGTTGGTAAACCTTTATACTTATATTATGTTATGAAGTAGCTAATTTTAAAGTGAATCCAACACAACTTTAAAGCATTAGCTATAATAAAAACTTTCAATTTAATTTAATTAAATATAATTTAAAAAAATATGGAGCCAAATCATGGGACATGACATTCAAGCTGTCCCAGCAACTTCATGTTACTTGGTGAGGATAAACCCGAAACAAGACATAGACGACACGACGACATATTCCAAAAATGTAGCAAACTAAAGTGGCAGTGGGCCAGCCACATCTGCCGCAAAACCGATGAAAGGTAGATAGAGTAGGTAAACGAGTTCTTGGGTGGAGACCACGCCTTAGCAAACGTAGTGTAGGACTCGCCCCAGCTCGCTAAACTGACTAGGACGACCTAAGGACGACGGCTGGCATTGGCTAGATGCAACTAGCTAGAGATCATACTCTTCGGAACTTTTTGGGTTCGGCTTACGTCCCTGCTGGACGTACTAGGTACAATAGGTAACTACAAATTATATACCCTATAGAGGAGAAATGTCACTTAATTTGTTCGGCATAATTTTCCACCAATTTTTAATCTGTTTCTGCAATGTTTTTTTTAAAGTTGGCAAGACGTCATTTCAAAAAAAAAATTGTCTGTGAAGTCTATTTACGGACGTAAATTTTACGTGATAACGTCATAAGAAAACATTTATGCTACTTGGACGGATCGGCCGATAGAGTGGAATAGAGATAGATGCGTCACAAGCTGACCGCTTGGGCCGATCGTGCCTCTCTATCGCTTGTTTGTCCATTTTTGACATGATGATGATATTTTTTCGTGCGTGCAGACGGTCATCGATTTAGAAGACGTTTTCACGCCAAAATCGCTAACTAGTTTCGTAGATAAATGGTTTGTATTGCTGCTCTAAAAGATATACATTATGTATACACAAGTATATCGTATCTTTACATTTACCAGGTTATGTCAAATGAAATGTCAAAACCACTTGTCGTTTTACCGATATTTCTGGAATTAAAATGATAATTCAAAAATTATTAAGAATACTCAATTAGGAATAAATTATAAACTTTAAGTAAGTTTTATTGTAAAATTATTATTGAAACTCATTAATTAGTCTTAGATGATGCGTTTCTGAGTCATGAGAGCTAGGGCGTGTCGGGGTGCGGGGGCGGGTGGCGCAGGCGGTCCGGTCCGCCCACCATTACTTCCGTTTCCGTCTGTCTATGGTCTCTACGACCTCTCGACGATAGGGTCCAATGGTCACCTTCAATGGTCAATGTATGCTATATGTAAAGGTAGGGTTAAATCCTTGCGAGGTAGGAAGATATTCTCAAAACCACGCAAAGCTCCAAATTAATTGGTTAAAGGTCTATTTAGAACCACATATAAATCACTAAAGGAAGTAAATCAAACAAAACTACACTGATTAGTTCTTCGATTACATTCATCCATCACCATTAAAAAAGAAAGAGCTTATGCAAGATTCACGCAAATTTAGATAGTGACATCATGCGCATAGTCAGTCATTTATTGCTCTCTAATTTTTATACAGAATCGATTCCGATTCCGTATATACTGTGAAACAAGAGCCTATACCTAAGTAAACCATTCATACCTATATTATTATACCTAACCAATCAGTCTATTAAAGTAGTACATACCTAAATATAACCGTAAATAAAAATTATCTTCAATTCCTTAAAACAATCTACTATAGGGATAAAATTACTCGCAAGAACTTATTTCATGAGCTATTCATGTCTTTATTGATTAAGAGCTAGCTGACATGTTATGGGCGAGAGTGGCACTTGTTTGTTGTCTGGTCTTGTATTAATACACCTGTTAAAGAAATGTATAATCCATGTAAGAGATACATCGTCGTAGGCTTTTTTAATAACAGACAGATATATTTAATGCCAATATTTTTGTAGTTAGAACTCTCAATAAGAAGCTAGCCAAAAATAACAAACAGTGATGATTTCACCGACACTTCTCATCGTCTAATTAAACAGTAAAATATGCAAACAATATCGCATCACTCGACTACCGCGTGCCGTGCCGTGCCACGCCACTGAGGTACACCCATAATAGACCAGTTTGCACAAATAACGTCATACAATTCGATTTACTTAGATATGTTATTGAATCGTAACTTCAACTAATAAAGTTCAAAATCCAATATCGTCACAACAAACAACATCGTTTGTTTGGGAAAGCATGCTTGTAGCAGGACTTGTTGAAAAGTCTGAACTTTAAGTTTAAGACAATATGGTTCAATGTTGAAATTACGAGACGGTCAGATAATTAAGTCGGGGACACACGCTCTCTCGGGGCGGCTGCTCATTCGTGCATAATGGACTCGGGGCGACGCGACTGACGCTTGACAAAACGTGGCTCGACTTTCACTCTCATTTCTGAACCAGTCTGCAACTATAAATAATGGGGTCGAGGTATCGGTAGTCGTAAACAAATTGGGGAAAACGATTTTGCGATTTCGCAATATGGTTCTTGTCCATTAACACGAGGCCATTAACCACTGTTACATATTACGGTTTAATAAAGAATGATGGCTTCATAATTATGCAGTACTGAGGCTTCAAAATTTTTATCCAGTAAATGTATATTAAATATAAGGATAATAACTGTAAGAAGTTTAGATCGTTCACTTTGGGGCTTCGAACCAAAGATACAAAAGTTATTTTCGTGAACAACATCAGGATTATTAATGGGATATTAACATAAGGCTACATGCATCCCATTTAAAAATGATACGTAGACTTCAGAATTTTGCATAATTATACAAAATTCTGAAGTCTGTATAGGAAATTCGTATTGAATTTGTGTCATTGAATCATATTTAAAAAAATATTTCACTGAAACACGGTCTAAGTTTTAATAGTCTCAAGACTCAAAGATTCTGTTTGTAGGACAATATACACAAAAAGCAAACTCGATTCCGTAGAGATAAGAAATGCGCACTCGGTTGTAAACTTGTGATACAACACAGTCATGTGAACAAAGGCTCTTTATTTAAATCCAAGCTGAATCTTTATCGTTTGCTTACGTAGGGATTACGTCTTGTTAATCGATACAGTGAGGACCCCAAGAGATACGACATGTGTGCATTTTTTGCCCGCCCAAGGAGGCCGCGGGCGCGACGAGGTTATACACCCATTATTACGTCCTTCCTACTTTCAAATTATTATTATCGGGCGGCGGTGCCGAGCCCGCGACGGGAGGGAGGAGAGAGGCGCAGCTGCTGCCTACCAATAATCAAGACCTGTCTCGGTTAGAGTGAGACAGAGATACTAATAAGTATCGTAAAAGTTCATTTCAAATCCATATCACTTACATCTGTTTATAATAAAATATCAAGGATAACGTGTAATAAAATATTGAGCGTTCCAACATTATTTCAAAGTGTACCAAAACCTAAAACATTTAACAAAACTATAAAAATCCGATTAAATCCGACCGCGATAGGAGGCGGATCTCCGAAAAATGCCGAACGGGTTCGTTTCGGTTCGTCAGTATGTTCGCCGCAGTTTGGCGGCCGGTCGTGAGGATGGTGCGTACTGTACGTGAACAAAGAAACATATTTGTTTGCAAGTGCATAGTGGATAATGTCGTCTGAGTCCTTACAAGTGCAAGTGGAATACATAAACGAGGACAAAAGTACCAAGGTAAATTGTGATAAGTGGAAGGTTACAGTGTTATTGTGTAATAGAATGGACGCCAGCGGGCAGCGGTCTCATGTCAGCGCAGGGGGAGGGCGGGGCGACTTCGGCCCCGGCCGTGTGGGGCCCGTGGCCACACGCAGGAGGTTGTGACCGTGTCGCAAGCAACTCCCTTGCCGAAATAGCATCAGCGTCCTCCTCCAGTTCTACTACCCACCCATTCCCAACATAATCACCACGTGTGAATTACTTGCTGTCTATTATAGCAATGCTAATCTCAAAAGCACTCATCACGACTGCGTTGTAGTCGCCATTTTAATATAGTACGAAGGCATCTGCGTTGTTTTTTCGATAACCTTATTTATTACATGCACTATTTGTTTAGCAAATACTAGATAATGTACAAATTAACAAAACTTACCTGTGTTTGGTAGCATATTCAACACATTTAAGATAGCCTAGTTAAAAACTGCATAAAAATCACAGTCACGCGATTTGAGGTGGGTGGATCAAAGGGCGGCGGCGACCTTGTATGCGACGACTCCCGGCACTTGTTAGGAAAAGGCGTGTCGACTCCCAACTATGATGTTTATACTGAATAAATTGTTGTAGCTTTAAAAGTTCTGCAGTTCCTCTTTCGGAATGAAAGTTAAGTGTTAAAGTTACGGTGCCTCCGAATTTGCGGTCGCAATGTGAGAATAAATATTTTCCTCCAAAGAAGAGTTAATATTGAACGAATGATAGAATAGTCTATGGATAGACAAAAAAAACAGACAATGATGATGATGACTGATGACAGATGATGACAGACAGGCTGACTGGAATCTTTGAATCTTTCCTGTATTTCACCTATTTCAAAATTAGAGTCGCGCCATTGAAATATTGCACAGATTTTTAGAAGAAAATATCGTACTTTACAAAACAAATGAAAAGTGAACATAATGTAGAGGTGCGTTAGGAAATACGTGTTTAGTTTGTGGATAAATTAGTGTTTTGTATTATATTAATGCTGTATGTTTTCCTTCTCCAACAGCCACCAAATGGGCTTTTCGAGATATTTTCTCCTACTTGCCCTCTTCTTTTCCCATATTTTCCTCTATCCTCTAGTCATCAATCCATACTTTTATTGCGAGTCATTTGTTAGCTTGTTCGCTAATGTGAGCTCTCATAGGTTGTTAACAAATAAAGTTTTCTATAGGCCTTATTCACTACGAGTTAAGGTTCAAAATAGTGTGCAGAGTGTATTGTTTAGGATTTACGATTTATTTTGATTTACTCTACGTCCTGTTTTCTATTAAGGTTTACATTACTTAGTTAAAACTTAAAACTTGGCTGGTTAATTGATTCCATTGCTTAGGTACAAATGCTTCTGCTCATTATGTAAGTACAACTATTTGCCTCTTGCAGAATTTTAACTTATATCTGCTGCTTGTAGTCCGGGTTTCTCACAACTAGGCCAGACAGTTGGTAAATAAAAGACTGTCAGTTCAGTGAAATTACTAATAGTCATTTTATTGCGACAGTCCAATAAATAAATGACATTGTTTTAAATATTAAAATATATTCTTTGTAGTCTTAAGATAACAAACCAGGGTCAAAGCTTAAGGAAACAAAACTTGTGACAAATAAGAAGCCATAACTTATTTTAAATGTATGCTCAATATGATGGTAGAAATAATATTTTCCTGTGCATTCAATGGATTATTCTTAGATTAATGAGTGGAGAATAAACTTGTTTTTAAACTATTATGTAGATATCGCGAATTGCTAAGGTTTATTAATCCTCTTGGTCCGTTTGCGCACACACGTGTGTATGGATCCATTGTTATTCAATTGTTATGTTTATTTTCCGAGCATAAAAATAAATATTAGACAACATCACATACATTGCTCTGATCCGAAGGTAACTAGCTAAAGCGCTTATGTTAGATAAATCAGAAACAACGACGGTACCACAACACCCAGACCCGAGACAACATAGAAAAGTTAGTTTTCTACATTGACCCGACCGGGGATTGAACCCGGATCTGACAATGTTATTTATTACAATAGTTTTATTCGAACAAAATATCAAAAATCTTAGATGTTACTGTTCTCCTTGACACCTAAATTCATCTAATAGGGTTTAATTTTATTTTGTTTGTTGGACAGCCAACTTTCAAAGTTTAATTTTCAGTCATCATTTAAAATTACTGAAATCATTATCAATTTATTCCGGATCGAGGCCACATACCTACTGGCAGTGCAGAGTAGGAAATCCACCCTCAAGGTGAGGTGAGGATCTAGAAATCACTAGGGGATGCCTATTTGAGCAGTAGACTCCTATGGCTGAAATTATGATAATGATTTATTTATCTGTCTTGTTCTTAATGATCCAGTATGTTAGAAATTGATTGATGACATTGTGTTTGATGATTGAATCAATTGTTTAAAGATGTTAATTTGAAATTTAAATGGTTGTTAAACCAAAAGATAGTTTTATAAATTATGGGCAATCATGTCATAATACTCATTCAAAGACCACTTTGATTAAAATTTTTAAGTATCTTAGTACCATTCAGATCTTTAGTCTTCGTTCTTCTCAGCCTATCTAAAGAGTTTTTGCTCTCTTTCTATATGTTATGTTCTAGAATACTGCAGGTTATAGAATGAACACAAGTCTGCAATTTTTATGAATTATTTTGCCATTAACCAGTCCATTGCAAGTTTCCTTATGATGTTTTCCTGTTCCTTGATTGACTGTTCGCAGTGATATCTGTTTAAAGATAAATCTACTATACTAGGCAGGAGTTGATTGCAGTCCTCTCACAATGTGTTGATGAGACAAGAGGCTCTAAAGAAGCATTATCTCCAGGACCATTGTCATATATGTACTAGATAATGATGTGTCCATGCCTAAGTAGTAAGTAGGTACTGTTGATTGCCGTCTCTTGAGAGGCGAGCACGTAGGTAGGTCTTGGTATATTTCTGAGGTCCTATACCTACTATACCTACTTACCTTAGTATCAGAGAAATTTATGTGATACTGCCTAATACATATTTTTTAAACTAGAATTTTGTTCTGGTCGGTTGATTATCTATACTTTGCCATTCCTTGAAAACGAGATAATTTATTTAGTAAAGTACCTATATCTTCTTCCTCCTCCAGTCGTATAACCATGTTACTTGCCAGCAGGAGGGCAGCGGCACCCAGTCGCCCCTGGCGCTGCTGGCCGCCACGTGCAGCCGCCTCGGCGCCGCCAACATGGGCCCCGACCAGCAGGCGCAGGACCAAGACCAGAAGCAGCACTTCAGTAAGTCTCCAGCTGTACTATAGGCATACGGGGCTATTTTTAAAACAGTTTACAAATTTTAGGAGGCAAATATGTTCTTTAATACAAACAACTCACAATAAGGGGGCAACATTAAAATAATAAATGAAATGCTACCGATATGGAAAAAAATTAAAAAAGTCGCGACTGCTTCGATGACCTTCATAGAAAAAGTGGTTTATAGCAATAAACACATTCGCCTCCTTAAATTTGGCCTATATTTGACGAAAAAAAAAACTCATAATCGGGGCACTAAGTACAGTTGCACTACTAGTGCACTTCCTCATGCCAATATTTTGAAGGCGCCCTAAGCTCTATTGTGCAATATAGGACATTCGAGTATGGTCCAGCAGTGGACGATATGGTAGGCTGATTTCGAGCAAAATAAGTATGCCATCATTTTAGGGAGGCAGAATATCACCTAAAACTTCCAGGTGTTGCATTTAAAAACCACTGTGTGGCTCGCTCGCTCTACCGGGACCAGGAATATGTCAGGAACCCTTGCGACATTGCAAGTGTCTTACTAGAGATTGGAGTTCATAACGCCGCCTCCTTACATTGCTAACTATTCACAATCAGCATGTGAATAGTTAGCAATGTACTAACTTTTGAACCTATAAGCTTCTCAACATTTAGAAAAGCCGTTTATTGATCATGCTTTTAAACAAAACTGGATGACTGACCAACACTAATTTCTTTCTACGATTTATCTTTTACAGGTCCACAGCAACAAGCCCAACAACAGCAGCAACAACAACAGCAGCAGCAAGCGCAGCAGCAGGCTCAGCAGCAGGCGCAACAACAGCAGCAACAACAACAACAGGCACAACAGCAAGCACAACAACAGCAGCAGGCCCAACAACAAGCCCAGTTGATACAGCAAGTGCAGGGCGATGCGGCGACGATAGCAGCGATACAACAGCAGTATTTGCAACAACAACAACAACAACAACCGCAAGTGAGGGTGATCAGCTCGGCGGTTGTGCAGCAGTTGAGAGCTCAGGGTTTATCAGTAAGTAAAAACCTAATGTTCATTGATCATATTATACTTTTTACACATTCATTCTCCAAGTGTATACACATACTCTAGATTGAGCAGTTAGGATAGGAGTTACAAGATATTTTTAGCCCTGATAGAAGCGTTATAAAACAAAAGCAGGTTCTCTTGGTGGAACTTTAATAGCTTCGGAAAAATGGCGATATAACTGATACTTTAATCTGAGTAGCGAAACAATAACTATTGGGTTAGAATTTACACGCCTTTTATGATTTTATTGTATACTAAAAGTATCTTATATTTTTACAGGGAAACGAATTATCAGCAGCCATCGTGAATGCAGCGAATTCAGTCCCAAATGGCATTCAGGTTCAACAACCTCAGGTGAGTGGAAATGTTTTATGCAAAGTATTTTGTTCTTGACGGTCATTGTAATTATTTTACATGTTTTTGTCTACCTCATTTGAAACATGAAATGTAAATGAGGTGTATTCAAAGTTTTGTATATTTTCAATAACTGCTATTTCGGTTATCGAGTAAGTTGTCGTTACTAGCTAACAACCATTTCGATTGTGTTGCAGGTCATATCGATGCAACAGCTGCAGTCGATTCTGGGAGGCGGTGTAGTGTCCGGCGAGGGCGCTACTTACCAGAACTCGCCGCAGCAGCTGTTGCAGATACACCCGCAGCTGTTACAGGTGTGTAGCAGCTGATATCTTTATATCAGCCGGAGTCGATCCTATGTGTTGTGGTATTAGGGGGACTGCCAGGCCAGGTACTAAATCTAACCGCAGCAGCTGTTGCAGTTACACCCGCAGCTGTTACAGGTGTGTAGCAGCTGATATTTACATCAGCCGGAGTCGATCCTATGTGTTGTGGTATTAGGGAGACTGCCAGACCAGGTACTAAATCTCACCGCAGCAGCTGTTGCAGATACACCCGCAGCTGTTACAGGTGTGTAGCAGCTGATATCTTTATATCAGCCGGAGTAGATCCTATGTGTTGTGGTATTAGGGAGACTGCCAGGCCAGGTACTAAATCTCACCGCAGCAGCTGTTGCAGATACACCCGCAGCTGTCACAGGTGTGTAGCAGTGGATATTTACATCAGCCGGAGTTGATCCTATGAGGTGTAGCATTAGGGAGAGTGCCAGGTACTAGAACTCGCCGCAGTAGCTGTTGCAGATAAACCTGCAACTGTTACAGGTGTGTAGCAGCTGGTATCTATGCAGCAGCCTCAGTGAATCCTAGGTAGTAAATATGTATGTATTAATTGCAGCCGTTGCAGGTGTTAGTAGCGTATACTGGTTAATCAGCTCGAATCAAACTAGAGGTGTAGCGTCAGGTGGAAACGAAACTTTCCCGAACTCACCACAGTCCACAGCAGCTGTTTCTCACAAACTCGGAGTTTTTAAGGATCATAATATCAGTGCAGCGGCTTCAGTCAATAATTGGCTATGGCGTAAATCTCTCAGGGCGACACGTGACGTACCAAAACATGCCATGACAGCTGTTGCAGATACTTTATCTGGCTTTCAGGGTTGTGTGTGTATTGCAGCAGGTGTAGTAACTTCTGGGCGGTGTGAAGCGTCAGGTAAAGGCGAAACATACCAGAACTCAAGTAGTTGTTGCAGTTCCATCCGCAGCTGTCTGAGATGTGTTTATTAGTTGAAACCAAGCAGCAGCTGTGACCCTGGGCCTGGACAGTGTTGTAAGGCGAGGGCAACACGAATCTTATTCGATTTTACTTTCAAAATTCACAGTATTTTTGGCGTGTGAGTGAAAGAGACCACGGCAACGCTCTATAACTTTGCAGAGCGTGGCTTCATATACCTGCTGCTGTAAAATGTTTTTGACTGTTATTTAAAAAAAAAAACCGGTCAGTGCGAGTCGGACTCGTGCACAAAGGGTTCCGTACCATTATCTGTAAAAACGGCAATAAAATCACGTTTGTTGTATGGAAGCCCCTTAAATATTTATTGTATTTTGTTTTTTAGTATTTTTTGTTATAGCGGCAACACAAATACGTCGTCTGTGAAAATTTTAACACTCTAACTATCACAGTTTATGAGATACAGCCTGGTGACAGACGGGCCGACAGACAGACAGACAGACGGGCAGCGGAGTCTTAGTAATAGGGCCCCGTTTTACCCTTTGGGTACGGAACCCTAAAAAAACCTTATTACGCTTACGTACGCTTTGAATGCCAAAGGTCCCAATTCAGAAAACGATATTTTTTAAACGACTCGAGTGTCTGTCTGCTATAAGACGCCACTGGCACTTTGTAACACAAAGCAGTCTTTATTCGCGACTATGACAGTTAGGTTGAGTTGCATCACCTTAAGTTTAACCATAACTATAACTTTAGCCGGTGTTTCTGTATGGAGTTTCACAGACATTTGACGTTTGTTAAGGATAAAGTAAGATGGTGCAACCTAGACTTAGTATTTTTCTCGAGCCGCGATGGGGCAGTTCGGGGGGCGCGACAGACTAGTGGGGGGTATGAACTCTTAGGGTTCTCCAAGTCCGTCTAAAAAGTCAAACTACTAATCTGCGATCTATCCTTCTTTGGTATAAGGTTGACCACAAGCCTTCTGCTACTCGATATATCAGCTAATAGTAAGTTGTTGTTGCAGCAACAAGCGAGCGGTTTGTACGGCGGCTGCCTGGTAGGCGGCGTGGGTGGCGTGGGCGGCGTGGCGCCCATGCAGGCCGTCACGGTAGACGGGCAGGAAGCACTCTTCATACCTGCGCAACACGCACAGGTACATTACCACGTTTGATAATGAATATTTGACAACATCACAGATATTACTCTGATCTTATGGTAAGTAGCTAAATCACCTTTGAATTACTACATATATATTTTTATCTAAATCGGCAATTATATCACGAAGGTTTGCGTCACATGAACTTTGAACATTTTTAATGTGGTTTTTTAAATAATTTTTCAGTCATATCCTTTTTGATAAACGAATGATAAATAATATAAATATCTGATCGACCTTCGGACTGATTTTTTAATCATATCCTTTTTAACAAAATTTATGATAAATAATATAAATATCTGATCGAACTGCAATGATGACAAAGCTTGAAGCTTGAGCAATGAAAGTCAAGACAGCTATTCTTGAAAGGCAGACTTAGCTCTAAACAGGTTGTTAAAATAATGACCACATTACAAGCATTAAGAAGCTATGTAAAAAATAGAATATCCCATCATGTGTGATGTTCACCCCTGCAGAACTTCTCCGGCATGGGCCAGGTGAGCCTGGTCAACGGGCAGCTAGTGCGCACGCTGCCGGCCGGCTTCCTGCAGAACGTCATGCATCTGCCTGCCGGTCAGTACCCTCACACACACACACTCCAACACAAACACACACATGTAATTTGTGCTCGCACCCACATTTACAGAGATTTTTTACTAATAAACATCATTGACCAACACACACTTTACCGTCTGCAGGAACTGACTGCGCATTTGAGATGTAAAATGTTTCAACTTGCCTCCAGCGGGTCTAAAACGACCGCATTGGATGTTTCATTTTTAATCTGATTCATTTAGTGAAATGTAGCGGAAATGATTTGCAAACCCTAAAACGGCCACAATAATAAATGAATCATGTGCAATTCATTTCATCAAATGGATCATATTTGATGACGTTAAAAAAATATAGTGACGCGTCCAATCTTACTTTACGGTTTTTGTGAAAATGAATGTTTTTAACAACACAAAGGAACAAAATGTTTCAAAATACTCAAGTTTTGTGTGTTCTACAAATATCAATACAAAATAATAATAAAAATAACATTAAAATGGTGGTTCACCAATTTGACATTTAATATGAATTACTCTTTTCATAATAAGTGGACCATATTACGAATTTCCATACAAAACTGTCAAATTAGATGAACTGAAAATATGAAATGTTCGAGGCTCATTTTATGATTCATCAAATAACATTTCATTTTAAGATTTGCTAAATGAAACATATTATGAACGGAATATGAAACATCCAATGCGGCCGTTTTAGACCCCCTGTTTTTATTACAATCAGTCTCAAGACTATGAGCGGATGAGTTGTGTTTTCACGTCAAAATGTTCTCTACCGAGAACACATTTTTTTTATATACAACACTTCAATGTTATTTATTTATTGTATCACCGAAATTTTTTATTAGGACAGCTTATTTTTAAATAACTTTGACAGGTTTTAAGTAAAACGGCCATGCTTCGTTTATGCTATAGTATTAGAAAATAATATTGTTAATTCAGAATTATATTCAAAATACCTCAAAATCGTAGCAGCATAACTTATTATTCTCAAATGTGCATTCATTTTAGGAACGTCGCGACGTTTTAATCGCGGAGCGTATGGTTACATTCAATAAAATACCCTGCACATAATTATAATTATCAATTAAAACACAAACTAAAACTAGCTTTCGGGATTGCTTTGGTGCTAATCTCCAATCATCGCTTCGCTTCCTGGCCCACAATTCATTTCTAGATGATGTCTAACATATGATATTACATTTCAACAGAATGCATGTATGTTTAATGTTAGTGTATAATTACTTAGACTTTCTTCTTTCACTTGATTTTTGTTTCTTCTCGTCAAGTGAAAGTAGTTTTAGTCTGGTGCGCATTTTATTTACTATCGTTAATTTAAAGTCAGCAATTATTCGGACATTATTGCTTCATTCAATAGCGTATAGAGTGTTCTCAAGTTTTTCTATTTAACAAAACTCATCTACCTACAAAAAAATCAATGCGAAGAAACCCTATTTAAAAATTGAACTGTTTACAATTATTTCCGATCGTAAATAAAACGCCGCCCCGCGTATCATCCGTAACGATCACTCATGAATCATCGCATGCCTTACTTTCGCTTGAACTCGTACTATTTCATACTAATATGTGTTTCCGCGCCCCCGCCCCGCTAACAGAGCAACAGGCGACCGTCACCATCCCGGGCACTAACCTCTCGATCCCATTAAGCGCTTTGACCGGGAACCAACCGATGATCACGATCCCCGGCTCGAATATATCGATCCCGGGGATTCAGATCCCGACGAGTCAGGCGATCTCGATCCCGAGTTCGTCGGGCGTGCAGATGCCCGTGGCGAGCGTGGCGAGCGTGGCCGGCGTGGCGCAGGACAAGAGCGCCAAGGAGTCCAAGGAATCCACTAGCCCCGGCCCACAAGGTTGGTCTCAGGGTTCGCGTGGATGGAACTTTCAACTGTTAAGGGATTTCCATTGTTTAAAGTGCCGGAAAATGTAAACAAACTACCAATCATAAAACAAATGGCTAAAAATCATCTCATATCTTGAAAACCACAAAATTACAAATGAAAAACCTTTTCATATTCATCAAATTATCACAAATTAGTCTGAAAAGAATAAAAAAATGTATTGATGGTTATCGAATTTATGCTATTAAATGACCACCTCGTCTAGTATTCTATAATATTAAGAATTAAAAGACGCAATTTTAGTACAGAAAATAAGTGTCTGGGGGTAAAGATCTCTTGAGGAAAGCTTTAAACTGTCGACGATATTCATCATCTTAACTCGTTATTTTGTAAACGTTTCGTAAAAAGTTTACGTGTGAAAATCCTTTTCTATTAATATCTACTCGTTCAAATGTTGTACTTGACTGGCTTATCATCTAAAAAAGTTCCATCCACACATCGAATAAATCTATTCTTCATATCCCAGCTTTTATTGTGATCATTTGCATTTCTGATTCATTTGCTTGGTGTATTTATTTTCTCATACCATTATTCGTACTGTGGATCTACGTAGCCATAACAAACTTGCATTACGTGTAATAACTATGCTTGGTTTTCACTATGCACTATCATACACAGCACATAAATTTATAATTTTATTGATTAAATAACATAACTAAGATAATTCATAAGTGTATTAGCGTGCAGATTATATATTTTTTCAATTTGTTTTATCCTAGGCCGTAGGTAGCTAAAAGAAACAATTTTAGACGATAGCGAAGTTTCAAAATAATTGATTATATGGAATTGACAAATAAATTGTTTTCATGTATCTGACAAGTGATGACGAATTCCTATATTGTTTCGCTACGGTACAATTGCCACTTTTCTAAGGGTGCTTTGATTACATTTCGGTACCGGAAAGTATGTATGGGTCTGTACCGATCGGTGCAGGGGTAGCCTGTATAAACAGTGCAAAAAGACAGAAAATTACTCGGTTCAGATATTAGGCACCGACACGTTAAAGCCTGTTTCTTTAAAAGTCGCTCGATCAGCGATTGGTACAGACCCGTACCGACTTAACCAGTACCGAAAATCTGCGTCTTTATGTAAGCACCCTAGCCTTAAAATACAGGGTATCGAGCCATTGAGGTAAAATGTACTATTGTACTAGAGAACACATCTCGGACTAAATGTTCAGCCAAGCATTGTAGCCCGGTGGACTACAAAGCTTCAGTCAGTGTCAATAATCAAGTTGTCAAAACTGTCAAAGTTGTTCAATCAATGAATTTGTAGCTCACCGGGCTACAATGCTTGGCTGAAACATTTAGTTCGAGATGTGTTCTCTAGTATGCTAGTACATTATACCTCAATGTGTCGAGCAAATGATCAACGCCAGCCTGTACTTGTAGGCGCGGGCGTGGCAGTCCGCGGCGTGGGCGGCGTGGGCGGCGTGGGCAGCGTGGGCGGCATGGGCATGGTGCCGGTGCAGGTGCCGGTGAGCGTGGCCAACGGGCACACGGTGTACCAGACCGTGCACGTGCCCATGCACGCGCCGCACCACCTGCAACTCATACCGCACGCGCACCAGGTAAGGAGTAATCACTGTGAAGGTGGCCGCACATCGGGTCCCCGTAGCTTCCAATGCCGTTGTTGCGATTTTTTTCCCACTGCCTCATAGCTTCGAAAGCAGGACTCGAATGATGTAGTCGCGGATGACGCTGTTTCGAAAAACATTTTCACTGCTTAATACACTCGAATGATTGTGACTTCGATTTATTGGTTATAATGTGTATACAAAATATCCATGTAGTAAATAAAAACAACATATTTGGTGTAAATAAACATTTATCATTATTAACAAAATATAACGATGAAAAAATATTATTTTGTATAACCTTAATTGTAATCTGTCAACGCTGCAGTAGCCAAAGTTAGTCATATATTCAGTACTAGCTGTGTCTGCAAGCCTGCAACTTCGTTTGCCTGAAATACAGGTTGTTTGGTATGACACATAACGTAAACCGTTCAAATAAATAATACATAAAAAAATCTCATACAGGAACATTTAACTGGGATAAAAAGTATCCTATATAGTGATTTAAAAAAAAAATCTATATGTGTGCAAAATGTCATTTTATATACTATATTATATTATATAACTTTGCCCTGCAAGCAACGGCATGCGGCCGATGCGCTCGCTGTGTGTGGCTAGGTACACGAGGTTCCATACGAATTCATAAAATGAATTCGAAAATGCAAAGACGCGGTGCTTACAGGTACTGCAACCGATGAAAGGTGGAGTAACCGGGTTCTTTAACACATGTGTCGGAAAACGTTGTGTAGGACACCTCCCAGCTTATAGAAGACTAAGAGATATGGCTGGCAGTGGTGGATGAAAAAAGCGGGGTGTATCATGGTCTTTGGCGTTCTTTCGCTGCTGGTCAAAGGTCTCCCCTAAACTGTTCCATCGATCTCTCTCACGGCCATCTCTTTGGTTCCAATATTTAATAACAATTTATTTTTAATTCATCTGTACCAAGTCTCAGGCAATCTATGTTTTAAACAAAAGCTACGAATATGAATACACTGAAAGTTATGACTGTTTTATTTTATAGATGCAGCAACCCCAAATCGCCAACGTCTTGACGCCATCAGGCCAAATTCAACAGATACAAATAGCTTCCTTAGCAAATATGCAGGTAAGAAATTAATTATTATGCCTAATAACTTATATATAACTTAATATATAAATACTATGTAATTACTAACCAGTACTATCATGTTATTTTTTTTTGGTGAAATGTATTCTTATCTTAATATTTAAACACACTAGCTATTTTATATTTAACAATGTATTTCCGATTTTTACTACGATTTAAGTACATGAACATAAATGTCCATTGATCTGTAATGATGGAGCCGAATTTTGGATTATTTGTATGAAAATATATGTAATATCACTCATCGGCTAAAACTACCATTTAAAATCAAAACAAATTTCAAACTTTGCAAATGAGATTCTTTTTCATTTTTTCGTGGGTCGATGAGTCGTTGCCTGTACTATACGATTTTTAACCTCTACCTTAACTTCTTGCCTTCTAATAAAGAAATCATCGTATCATATTCTTGTCATAAACCTCCTCTGATCATATTCTTCTCATATACTTTGCCTGAACCGTACGTGCTGTAAATGTAACCGGGGCTTGGTTTGGTGCAGCAAAGCGGGGCCCAAGCCGCGGCCAGTGCAGCGAACACGCCCGCCACCATCACTCTGCAGGTGAATAGCATACGGAGCTCTTTAGTGGTAGCATAGAGAAAAGGAGTAAATGATAGGCTGAGATAGTGGGACCGATTCTGCGGTATACAAGGTTACATTGCAAGGTAGTGCCAAATTTTCATGGACCACTTAGAATCAGTAACTACATCGATCTACGATACAAACGATCTAAAAAACAAACTTATTTTTTATATTACTATCCGCTATTTAAAGGTGGTACGCGTGGATAAGCTTGTCTCATTCATAAAAAATACGCACGCACTATCTCCCTGCAACCTAGAACTGCAAAGTTCAATGCAATAATAGTCACAATGGCGCGCAAAAACAAACCTTAGTCTCTTCGATGTAAGGTTCATTTCTAACAGCAGGAGCGCCCGCGCATACCAGCAAATTGACAACAAATAACTTAAGCAGTGCACATCTAGATCTTATTTTTAAAATTTGGCACTACTTTGCAATGCACCCTGTATAATATTAGGCAGTATATCCTTTTTTTTCTTAGTCATGCTAAAAATATCGAGTTGTATCATAGTAAAAAAAAAAGCTGGGAAATATAACAGCCATAAAAAATATTTAGAAAAATGAATGCAGTGGACATTGGACGATGTATTAGACGTTTTTTGCCGGAGCACTGGCAGAGAAATTTAAATAGTACATCCAAATTCAATCGTTTAATTTCTAGAATACATTACACATTCGGCACTGATATTCCTATTGTGATTACGAATTTCAGTTCGATATGTCTACTAACTTTCTATTACTTATCTTTTATAAATTAAATTAATTTAAACCATACGAGTGGCATTACGATTTTGGAATTATTCAACAAGGAAACAAAGACACATACTGCACTTGATATCAGGTTAAAAATGTTCGCACAGAATAGGTCCTAATTTCTGTTAAATAGCTATAGGTACGTATCTGCGTAGAGTAGTAGCACAAGAGTGTAGTAGGTGCATGAGCTTCACATTCATAGCTTCTTCGACGATATCTCATCACCTGCCACCTAATTATTTATTATTATAGTTTTAAAAAGTATATCGAGCTAAGGTTTGTATGGGTCTCGTCATATAAATGTGTCCAAACTCAAAGGTTTTGTATACAAATATTGAGAAGTTTTACTATCTACCTCCTGGCTCCATCATCAGATCAGCTCATATGTAGCTAAATAATTGTATGATCATCGGATGTCAAATGTTTTCAATCGTTTCGACAGTTGGAATCAGAATCAGAAGTTAAAATTAACTTCAAAGATTTGATTATGTCGCGTAGGTTCAAGTTAAAGCAAATTGTTGCTTTTATGCATGATAGCATATCATGCTATTTATATTCCTTACACATTAAATTTTTTTGGGCACAAGAACTTATAAACATCTTGCTTTTTTCTAGTCCATCCCTTATTCTGCGAATTAATATAAGAAATAATGTCCGTCCGTAAAATAATGAATTTGAAGAGGTTTTAACGATATTAGTTGCATGGCTTTATTTTGCATGAACATTTTTATTTTCATTATTTTATTAATTTTATTATTTTGAAACCATAATTTATTTCATCGGCGGTTGAAACTTGAAATGAATTCAGTTAAGATATTTTTATTTATTAACTATTTTGTGGTAATGTAGAATATGCTAGAAACACGTAAGTTAGATAACAAACTTTCATTTAAGAGCAACCTTTTTAACTAAAAATCAGTGGGCGACTAAGGTTTCAGACAAAGCAGACTATCAATAGTCAAATACAAACATAAATTTGTTGACACTAATAATTCCTATACAATATTTCATCAAATTCGTTCTCTAAAATTCGATTAATTAAGAATAAGAATAAATTTATTTTCATAGAAAATATCAATAAAATTTATTCCTGTCATCAACAAATAGAATTACTTTTGTCTGGTAACTACTGACGTCATAGCTTGTTTTTACCATAAGTATAGCAAAAAGTGTAATTGCGTTTAGTAGAAAATAAAAAGTCTGTCTATGGACTTGTAGTGTCAACTGCCTGCTTATTTCCTTAGTCCACCACTGCCAACTAACTAACTTGCATCCCCTTTCCTGCTGCTCGGACGCTCGGACACTCGGATGATAGGCGGTCCAGAAACCCATGCAAACGGACGCCAGCGTTCAACAACAACCGCAGACCATCATTACCAGCACGCCGGCCGGGCAACAAGTCACCGTCATACCTGCCGCGACAAATGTACGCGCGAACATGGTGCAGGTATTGCGTGACGCCGAACGTTCGTCCGGATGGCGAATGCGCGTGACATGTGATAGCTGTGAACGTTTTTATATTATACATTAGTAATCACGTACTATTACCACTCACCAGCACCTTAACTGGACAAAAAGCTAGCGTTGTTTTAGTCAAAGGTAATGTACGCGCCGTAAACGTGATGCAGATAATGCGTGACGACAAAGTTTTCATCAAAATGTCGAATGCTCGTAACATGCCATAGCTGTAAATGTTTTTGTCAGATTCATTTTAGTACTTCGGTAGCCAAGACTATCATTACATAGCAACAACAAGTCACCGTCATACCTGCCGCTAATAGCCGCAACAAATGTACGCGCGAACGTGTTGCAGGTATTGCGTGACGCCGAACATTCGTCCGGATGGCGAATGCGCGTAACATGTGATAGCTGTGTCAATCTTTTTGTCAATATACATTAGTAGTACGTACAGTCAGCACCCTAGCTGGACAAAAGTCAGCGTTGTTTCAATCGAAGGCAAATATGCGTTTGAGGCAAGCTTTTGTTATTAACGTTGGTGGTACCTATGCTTTCAGGATTTGGTTGTATGGGTTTTCTAAGCTAGTTTTAATTTACACGGACAACTGTTCAAAATTATTATTGGTGGTGGTATAATATACTTCTGATTTCTTGCTGATACGTAATTAAGTACTTTTAAAATGCTGTCGATTACGGTCATGATATTATTGTTTACCACTTAACTAACACTTGTAATCGAGTTGGTGAAAGAGTATTGATTTAGACGTGCAGCTAGTCAGGTGCGGTTCACCATTTCCACACGGCCTTGGTACCCCAGAAACCGACTGGGTTATACTATCTATTAATCGTACACTGACTAAAACTACCAGATTTTTTTTTCTTAGTATCACTCCTATCCAATAAGTCGTTAAGGTACATCGTGACAAAAACCCTTTGACCAATGGTCTGGACATTTAATCAGGTCCCAACGCTGGGCGTGGGTGGCGTGGGGGGTGGCGTACAGCTGGTGCCGGCACTAGGGCTGCCGGGCGTGCAACTAGCGCAGCTACACCAACCGCAACCTCAGCCACAGCCTGTTATAGGTAAGTTACCGAATTAGTTCACTTAACAGACCAATACAGACATTTAAGGAATCCTTCACTTAATAATTGTCAGTGAATAGGCCTATTTATAATAGGCTGTTTTGGTCAATTCAGTAAATGGTTTAAATTCGCTTAGGTCCTGAGTCAAATACATTGTCTACTACTTCTTGTTCGTTGTCTAAATGAATATTTATGTGTGGTCTCACTCCCAATTAACCAATGCTCGTATTCCCAGGTCAACAGATCCAACAGGACCCGAACGAGCCGGGCAAGTGGCAAGTGGTGACAGTGAGCACGGGCAGCAACGGCAACGGCAACGGCAACGGCAGCAACTCCGGCAACAACTCGGGCGGCGAGTGCGAGGCGAGCAAGCAGCGCGACGACAGCCCGACCAACAAGCGGCTGCTGAAGCGCGTCGCCTGCACATGCCCTAACTGCGACCAGGGCGAGAAGTGAGTCTTCTATTTGCCTTCACTTGCGAGTGTTATACAGGGTTATTTTAAAAAACTCAACAACCTCCTACAACTAGATTGCTAACATCATAGATAACAACATTTGTTCTAAGACTTTTGATAATTTGACACATTTTACTTACATACAAAAATTAAAATCAATTTAATTTTACGTCTGAATGCTCTTATCTCGCTGCGTATCGCATCGAGCGCGGCGGAGGAGGGCGAGGCGCGCGTCGCCGTTTGGGAATAGAACAAAGACTTACAAATGTCACGACAGTACAATAAAAGCTTGCAAATAATTTTTAACTAAGGTATTGAGTTATGATAAAACTCGTGGAACAAACACTGTTGTTTATGATGTTAGCTTTCCAATAACCCTGTATACTCGTATCACATTCAAGCCCAGACTTTTAATTTTCGACCCGTTCGAATTTTTAATTTTTCAGCTAATACTATCCTATTCTGGGCAAAGACAAGCTTTTCAAGCAATCTTTGTCTTGGGCAAAAGTCTCCCAGGCTTGGGAGAAAACGTTCAAATCGTCACGCGTCATTTCTCTTAATACGGCGTCTTTTCTTTTTTACAAATTCAAAATTACTTCCCCTAGTAATGATATTAATTCAGTTCAATTTTACGTTTACTAAGACGAGTAAGGTTGGGTTGTAAAATGCAACCTTTATCAGGTCCTCTGTCTACCTGGGGGTGGACGTGATACGCTGCGCTTGCTCATTAACCCTTGCTCATGCATGCTTGCGCATGCTCGGAAAAAACAATTGAATAACAGTGGCGCCGTCACACATGCGTGAGCTAAAGGGTTGAGTTAATATAAGGTGTGATTTTATTAGTGTACATCCTGTTAACCTGCGACTATATAGGTGCAAAGCAATCGTAAAAACCAACTTTCAAATTTCTAATATAAAAACTAAAAAAGTTAAAAATAAAAATACAAAATACAAAATAACAACATCGACTTCATATTGCATAAACTAGTCCTATCTTCAACTCTTTTTCGCTCTGTACAAGGGGAACTAATAAGACGGATAATCAGATGGTTAAACGTACCAAAGATAGGACGAGTTTATGCAATATGAAGTCGATGTTGTTATTTTGTATTTTTATTTTTAACTTTTTTAGTTTTTATGATAGACATTTGAAAGTAGGTTTTTACGATTTCTTTTCACCTATATAGTCGTAGGTTAGCAGGATGAGCGCTAAAAAAATCGGACCTTATATAACAACACCTGTAACTGCCTTCCAGCCGGCTGGTGGACCGCAAGAAGCAGCACGTGTGCCACATCGCGGGCTGCAACAAGGTGTACGGCAAGACGTCGCATCTGCGCGCGCACCTGCGCTGGCACTCCGGCGAGCGGCCCTTCCTGTGCAACTGGCTCTTCTGCGGGAAGCGGTCAGTACTAACTTATCATACTTGTAACCTTACTTACCTTACCTTACCTTTTGACGATCTCCGTAGCCGAGAGGCGAGCACGCCGGACTTTAAATGGCGCCGCCATCTCTGAGGTTCCGGGTTCGATCCCCGGTCGGGTCAATGTAGAAAACGAGCTTTCTATATTGGCTCGGGTCTGGGTGTTGTGGTACCGTCGTTGTTTCTGATTTCTATAACACAAGTGCTTTCGCTTCTTACCTTAGGATCAGAGCAATGTATGTGATGTTGTCCAATGTTTATTAACTCAGCCGCTGTGCTAGGGCCCTCGCTAGCCTCTGCAACTCTGTTTTCTGTGAGATGAGGTCATTACACACTACTCACACTTTGCACAAGATACACTTGTTAGCAACGTTAGAGACCTTAACATTTATACAGGAAAACCAGACCTTTTTTAAGACCATGGCATCATGATAAAACGCCAGATAGGTGTTAGACCGTCAACCTTACCTCAGCAGCTGGTTCGTGCTGCGGCGGCTGTGCTAAGCCCTCGGTTTTAAAACGTCCCTTTCGCAAAATGTCCACTTCCCAAAAAGTCCCTTTCTCGAAAAGCCATTCCCAAAATGTCTCTTTCTCAAAATGACCCTTTCCCAAAATGTATCTTTCCAAAAATTACCAAAGTAATGACATGACATGAAATATTGATAAAATAATATAAAACTATTATGGTCAAGCAAATATTAATAGATAAAACAAAACTATGCCAACAATGGTTAATGCAATCTATCAGTTGTATGAAAATATTATTTTGGTAATTTAAAGAAAGGGACATTTTCGGAAAGAGACATTTTGGGGAAGGGACATTTTGGGAAAGGGGCATTTCGAGAAAGGGACTTTTTGGGAAGTGGACATTTTGGGTAAGGGACGTTTTGAAACCGAGGGACATTATGAACCTGAAAGGTGCTAAGACCCTCGCTAAAAAGTAGACATTTTAAAGGAGTACCTTACCATGGTCCTTACAAGAAAAACATGTTCTTTAGCATATCTCTCTATCTAGATATTTACCTTACGTTTACGCCTGTCTCTCCTAGGTTTACTAGATCAGATGAGCTGCAAAGGCATCGGCGAACGCACACGGGAGAGAAAAGGTTCGAGTGTCCCGAGTGCAGCAAGCGGTTCATGCGCTCCGACCATCTCGCCAAGCACGTGCGCATACACACAAAGAACAGGAATAATATATCGGTAAGTGCCACTGTAAGTGTCGAAAGTTCTTCTTCTTCTTTTATTTTTAGTTCATATCTTGGGTCGTCAAAAGTTTAACTCGTTAATATTACTGTTATAAGTTTAACTAGTCCACATCTAAGCGGTCTCATTAGACCGCGTAACAATGGAATTTCTATTATGTCTGCATGGGTGATGAGTTAAGCGGCAATGAGCAGGCCTCATCGTTTGCAGAGCTGAAAACCGTTAAGGAAAACTGAAAGATGTATCGTGGGCTATTCTACCCGCCAGACTTGCATGGCGTTTTCTAGGGAAGGCCTATGTCTCGCAGTAGACAATTAGCGTTAGTGATGATAATGAAGTGTCACGTACAAGTCTACACTTTGTAATAATATAATCATAATATGACGCTGAAGCATACACTGAGAACACGATCACATGTTTACCAATTTTATTAGATAATTGTATACTAAGTATCAAACTTTTTGGGATTATTACTTACTATTATACTCTTACTACTATCCCATTTAAACCACTACTTGGTACTCTCTCATTACTGGGCACTCCTAGGTGCTATCCCTATTCTGGGTACTATACTTTTCTAGGTAGTATCTCACTTCTGAGTACTGTCCCACTTCTGGTTACTATCACACTTCTGGGCTCTATCCCATTTCTGGGTTCTATCACACTTATGGGCACTATTCCACTTACTATACCAAATCTGTCTAATATCCAACTTCTGTATACTATCTTACTTCAGTATACTGTCTCACTTCTGTGCACTATCCCACTTCTGCCCCCCTAGCATGAGCAATAAAACACGATATGATATGATATAGCGATTTATCGTCACTCAACTGTTATAATATTAACTTTTATCGAAACAGCATGCATGACCGTTGACGTCAGCGTCACGGACATGCTCGCTGTTTCGCGTAAAGTTCAAGATGGTGGCTATGTATATCATATTTTAACAGTTGGATGTCGATAATTTGCAATATCAGATCATATCATATCTTGTTTTGTTGGTCATGCTAAAGGGGCTGGGTAAGAATAACCTTAAAGCTAGACATCAATACCGTCTAACATCACCCTCGTTCCCCAAGCAACAAGCAACTTCGATGTACTCGGACTCTGGCGACGACAGCTGCGACGAGAAGATGACGCTGACCATCGAGACCATCCACGCGGAGGGCGAGCCCGACGACCCCAAGCTCGTCATGGTGCGCCCGGCCGCCAAGCTCGACGCCGACCACGGCGACAGCTAGGTGAGTACTGATTGGCCACAAACATTTGACCAAAATCGTCTGTTAGCACAGCCAGCCCCCCTAGCATGACCACCAAAACACGATATGATATGATATAGAAATGCTCGCTGTTTCGATAAAGTTCAAGATGGTGGTTGTGTATGATTTTGCCAGTTGGGAGTGATAAAACGCTATATCATATCATATGTGCTTTGTTAGTCATGCTAGGGGGGCTGAACCAAGACAATTAATAAAAATAATGTCTACCACACATTGTCTTGGTCTCGAAGTTAGAAATTCACAATAATTAACATCCTTGTGTTACCAACCTTTTATTCGAGATTATAAAATCAAACAAAAACGTATTATTAATACAATGAAAAAGGTTTTAAATGTTGCACAAAGTTAAAAAAGAATCCATCATGAGAAAATAACTTCATTTAAGGGTACCTTTCAGTAATGACCGTAGCGAATTCTAAGTCTATGGTAATGACAGTATTCCTGTCAGCAGTAGTTCTGAAATAGCAACCAAAAAGAACCTTACCCAGAATTTAACTAACGGACATTGACATTTCTTTGTTTACATTTACAAACTAACTTATGAACGAGTGTGAATATGTGATTTTAACTCTATTTGATAAAACTATTTTCACGCACTTTACATTCCCATTGTTCGACCCCTCCATGTGCTTAAAATTTAAAGATGTTCTTTAAGTACCAGAAAAATAGGTTTTTTCCCTTTAGAAAAAAATACGAGTTTCTTTTTACCCGACTGCCAAACGAGGGTTATGTTTTTTACGATATGTATTTAGTTAAAATAAATAGCAAATAGAAACATTGTTTAAAGATGTACGGACAACAGCATGTCGACCTACAACAAAATGTCAAATTTTCTCATTTGAAAATGAACTCTATATGTCAGGCTTAAAGTTAAAAATTTATTGGAGAATTTTTTACTTTTGGGGTAGGTCGACGTGCTGTTGACTGTACTTTAAGTACCAGAAAAAAAAGGTATTTTTCCCTTTACAGTAAAAAACTATTTTTTTTACGATAACACGTATTTAGTTAAAATAAATAGCAAATAGAAAACATTGTATACTATAAAGTATTCTGTGGCAGAGGAATTAAATTTGCTTTTCTATTCCAGGACGAGGACAGCGACTAGGCGTCGCTGGTTTCTTTCATACTTCACCAAGACTAGTGTGTCACATGATCTGCTAGAACAAGATAGCAATAGATTCATCGATAGCAATCAAAGTGTTGTCCTAGCTCAAGTGATACAACTAGTGAGAAAGACAAAATAAAAGTGGTTTTGTAGGAAAGTGTCAGCAGTGCAAAGGTCGCTAAGTCGGGTGTATGCAATATTCTTGCTAAGAATAACTAATATGAACAAGAATGTAGTTAGATGATGGAACAGTTAAGAAAACATTAGCGCGAAAGGACAGTGATAACATAGTGAAGCGTTTTATCGTTGAATTATATGTACATAAATGATGGATTCACAAATTTCCTTTTATTTAATCGCAACAATATCATTTTATACTCAATCAGCCATAAATAATATAGGATTGTTAATAAATTCATCAAAACATTTTTAAATATTTTTATTTAGGGCTCACTCTAATTTATTTTAATTAGATTACTGCAAACCGCCTTTTATGTAATTATGTAAAATATTAAGATTATGTAATTATTATTTAACTGCCATTTTACTTTTCCTTTTACTAACTCAAATATTATTTCTGTTTTCATTTTACAAAAGCATTTTTGGTTGTACACATAGGTTGTATAATAATTTTAATAAAATAGTCTTTTTAACAGAAGACAGTTCACTAATTAGTCAAGAAATTGATCCAAAATTGTGTGTCATATTAGAATTTACTTGATCTGTGATCAAAATTTTGTTATTGGTTATTGCGAAGTTGTGTGCATAAAGGATGTCTTGTCTTGATGCAATGCGTGCAGTCGAAAAATGAGATCTAAACAAGGAACACGGGCCTATTCCGTGTTTTGCCTTTGATAAAACACCCCGATTTGAATAAAAACACGAGGTTTTGTCGATGTGTCGCCAGCCCCCCTAGCATGACCTACAAAACATGATATGATATGATATAGCGATTTATCGACAACCAACTGTCAAAATATGATACACCATCTTGCACTGTTATCGGAACAGCGAGCATGTCCGTGTCAGTGACGTCACGCTTATACTCGCTGTTTCGATAAAAGTTCATATTTTGACAATTGGCTGTCGATAAATCGCTATATCATATCATATCATATCATATCATATCATATCGTGTTTTTTTGGTCATGCTAGGGGGCTTGTCTTACTTACACATATCTCGGCCGGGTGAGAGATGTGTACAGACACAAGCAATAAAATGTAAACACTCCTTTGCAATAAGGTTCAAAGTCCAATTAAAATGTATCTATATTTATGCTCGTGACTGTACAGACGTATTCATGTCTATATTCATTCTTAAACTGCCCGACTTGTATCTCTGTTGTACTTATATGTAAATTTTGTATATCGTTTTAAAGTGTAAGGATTTATGTGAAAACTAGCGGCCGGCCCCGCTCGGGTAGCCCGCGGTATGTATGTTTAATTATAAATTATATACACGAACGTTTCTCAAATCTATTAGCAAAAACAATACAAATTCCGTCAGTAACTACCGGCTACGTACCGACAGACAAAGCGAGAATCTTCAATTTATAATAAGTAGTTATTCTTATTGATAAATGGAATACATTTCTTAGATAAGTAACACTTCTATCTAAAGTGAAATGCTATAGAGAGAGCGCACAAAAATGAAGAATTTAATATATTTTAAGGAAATTAATATAAAAATTAAATTAAGTAGCAAATTGCAAAAGACAGGTTATCTAAAATTATATTTCGCTAGAGATCTACTGAAAATGAAATCTAATGGTATTTACGTGTTGTAAACGGAGTGCGCCATAGCTGAATTCTATAGATAATTTCGTGAAAGCTATGTTAGTCCTTAAGTCGTGTGATTTAGATTAGACACAAGGATCGATTACGCTGTACAGACAACAGCTCGTCAACATTCCACAAAACGCCAATTTTTTAACGCCAACGCAAAATTATATGTATTAGACTTAGTCGGATCCGCATAACCATTATAACCATCTTTTTAGATGGTTAGAAAGTTATTTTCAAGAGCTGTTATCATTAATTTTACATGAAGGAAAGATATGATTCCTACTGACATGAGATTAGGTGTTCCTCTAGTAAGCGCGGACACAAAATGCGTTACTACCCCTCGCCGAAGGCGAGCGCGGTTATCCATTCGTCTCGGCAAACATGTTATTGTGTTTTTGCTAACCATACTGTTAGGCCACGCCCCTATTCGGTTAGCAAACGTTATCCTATTAGCAAACACGAAAACACAGAGCTGCACACCCGCCTTTATAGTTCAAAATCAATTGGATGACCTTTAAATTTTTAGGTAGGTTGACCTGCCGTTGTCTGTACATGTATAATACTAAGTCTTGATGTATGTATATATTGGCCATAGTTTGTAAAAGTGCAATGCTGGATTACAGGTTTGAGGGAAATACTTGCATAATACTCTACTTAAATGATTATTACCTTAATTAACACATTTTATACGTTCTTTGCACACATTTTATAACTAATTTATCGACATCAAACACATTTTGGAGTGCTTACCACTAAATAACATTATAATTTCTTGCGTCCAACGATTCCGTACGGTACTTATCTGTGATGTGTCCTATTTAATGCACTGGTATGCGAAAATTTCAGCCGCCTGGTAGGTTTACTACGAATATGTACTAAAAATCCCTAATAAGCTATAATCATCGAGCAGTATGGAGCAGTGATTTTTCCCTATGAATTTAGTATAAAATGGCAAGTCGTTAGAACTCTTGCCCATATTAAAACAGTACTATTTACTGTGTGCCTGTAGTCACAGATTAAATAAAAATGACGAACAAAATAAACGCTATTTCTATAAAATAACTATTTTTGAAGAAAATACATTAGTTGGCGCGGCCGAATTTTTTGCACGTCAGAGTTGCTGCTTAAAATGGAAAATGCTTACATCCTAGTCACAGTTTTATTATCCGTACAGGCGTCCAAGAGACGATAAACGACCTCTGTATATGGTTCGGGACAAGTTGTTGGTTAGTGTAGTCATTGTAGGACTGAAAAAGGACTAGCGTTCTATGTCAATCCATGCTGAGCATCGGAGGTGATACAAATACAACTGTAAAGCAATGAAAGTCATTTTATGCCAATTTTGTTAAAAAATCATTTTGTTCTTGAATATGCATTGTAGGTTTGCATTTTTCTCTACTTTACTATTAGGTCCAATCAAACGTTGGTGTAAGAAAGCATCTACAAAATCATCATCAAACATTACAAGTTCAACTTATGTCTCGCATTCGATGTACATAAATATGAAAGACTTAAGCTCTTATTCTAAAAATATCGAATAAAAACCAGGACTGAAGAGTAGCCAACCAATTAAAAATGTCTGTCACCATTTTTCATACATACGCCTAATGTGTCACACATATCAAATCGTTTGGCTATTCTTTACTTCTGGTTCAAAATATAGTTATTATTATGTATTGGAATAAGGGTAGTCAGTTTCGAAAAGTTGCACAAAATGAAGTGTCGGAACAAAAGCAACGAAACATCGAAACACCACCGGTGGGTCCAACAAAGCGACGCAGCTCGCTCGACGCTCTGTAAATATAGGGTAATGCTTGTACAGTGTATAAATGTAACTGTAAATAGTTTTATTGTTGACCCGTTAATAAAATATTTTTATACTATTTATTTTTCTTTTATTTGAATATCTTTACCGTACCAATTTGGAGTATGCAGCCTAGGATGTAAAGCTGTTTTAACGTCCTGAGGCCCCTAACTTGGTGCACTTTGGGATACGTTAGGTAATAAGAATATTGATACTTTTAATTGACTGATGCCCTAATCAGTTTTGGTTCAATAAGTCATATTCCTAGTATCTACTTTATAGACAGTATTTTACTATAAAATCAAAATTTTAAACCAAAGAATATAATTAAAAAACAAATTAGCGCGTCCTTACATAGATTCCATTCCATTACACCCTCAAACTGTGCAATCGATCCCGGCGTTGGCCTCGTGAACTTGACCTGTTTTGCCCGTCGGGCGCTATCGATCCGCCCTGCCGCCCTGCCGCCCTACAGCCCGCTCGTTCACCGGTCGCGGATAGGCACCCCACCGCCACATGACACAGTTTAAATGCATTACACAGTCTGTGACCTTATCGTGAATGGAATTTTTAATACATCCCCCTTTAAAACCCCATTCGTTTAACAGTGCCAGTTTGGCGCGTTTTAAACAAATAAAGGTGTGATAAAGAAACTTTTTAATTGGTATACTCTGTAGTCAAAGATAAATAATACTCTGTAGTCACTTAGAGGTAGTAGTATTTACATTAGGCGGTGTAGCGAGATCGGCATGGTAATTAACCATACCATAGGCCAAAAAGACACATTTACATAAATCACATTTATTACATAGGATGCAGGCTATTTTCGACGACAGCGAAGTGGTACCTACGTATAGCACAACTACGCCTTGTGTGTTGTTCTTTTTAGTGAAACATTAAATGGGTTAAATTCTGATAAAGATTCAAATTCTGCTCAATTTAGAGGCAAACCAACTATAAATAAAAAAAATACAGTTAAACACAAGAAGCAGAGAAACTTCAATCAGCGTTAGGTTTTTGTCAGATTTTTTACTTACCTACTCGTATTCACACGGCCTCATAACATTTTGCGGCTTTCAAAACGTTCCTAAATGAGTAGTGATGTTTAAATGTATGTATTTGTGGTCTAAGATTGAGTTACGTTCCCGATTTGGTATACAGTGATTGGGGTTTACTGTAGCTGGAAAGTTCACGGTGTAACACGCCCAAAGCCGGCTCAATTAGCCTGTCTTATTGGGCCGTAACAAGCTGAATAATTACGAAGGCAATTCAAAGTTAACAATCTAGCTAGTGCGAGTAAGACTACGCCGGTAACCACGCTTTATGTCAGTGGCTCTCAACATTTTAAACGGGGCTGCAGCAGCTATCTAGTAGTAGCCCCGTCAAAATTTTCAGCACCTTGAATTGATTATATCTGCTTGCCGGTATCGGTATAGCCGGCTAAATACTGCTACTTACTGCTACTATAGCCGACTATTTTTAGATGCCTTTGCTGCACGGGACATTTCCGTGTTAGTAGTAATTGTAGGTTTGATATAAGCAATTTTTTAATATTTTTTCACGGAAGGTTTCGCGAAAAATATATTTCAAAAAATCAAACGATTTTTAGGATATTGTCCTTTTCGTATTTAACTTAGCGCCCCAGTTCGGATCTCCGTATTGAGGAACGCTGCCTTCTAGTGTTCACCGACTGTTTTGTGTACCGTTCGCTTTATCTTTCCCCTCGGTAGAACAGAGCTGTTCCATTCTTGCAATTTAGAAAATTGTGCATGCAGATCGTATGCCAGTTAAGAGATGCGTTCAGATGCTCAGATAGAGACGGGATGTATTGTAAAGCTATGGCCGTACAAAGCATTTGAGCAAAAAAGAAAGCATAAAAAGGAAATTGTAGAGCGCCTAAGTTATTGAGATTGATGAAGATCATTATTGACGTGCCTCTATGGAAATGTTTCCGTTAGATTCGCGGTCAAGTGGATCGTAGCTTTACAGTAGCTGTAATAACTTCAGATAGATGTATGCAATTTAATTGGTAGTACTTACGGCATTTCAATACAAAATTTCGAGTTAAAAAAGTGTAAAGTACCTACCTATTTCACTGACGATTTCGGTAGGTAATATTTTTCTTGGCACTGGATATAAATATCTTTTATTTCATCAAGTTCTAAGAAAACCTGCCATGACTGAGATGCCTTTAATAACACCAATATTAAAGAGTAGGTAGGTACTACCTGTCAGGCGAAGGTCAAAAGACACAATGAAAATTTTATTGTTACTGAGCGGCCGGACGGTCTTTGTCGCTTGATAGGTTAAAGCACGCGAAATATCTTAAAAACACCTTTAATTAGGTTTACAACATTAGTACAGACAGCGTTAGCGCGCGAAAAGCAGCCAAAGTCAAGTGACAGATCGTAGTGTCGTTCACGAGTCATCGATGAGTAGTGATGTGTAGATTCGATTTAATTCCGCTAACAGTACTTACATTATATAACTATGTTAGGCAAGTTACAACACGCATCGAGGTTCTAGGTTCTTAGAAGTAGATGAACTAATATTATTTGTGTTTAGAAGGACCTACCTAAGCAGAACACAAACTGAAAAAAAGTACAACGATTGCAACCATAAATTGTAATTTTATATATCCGCTCAAGAATTTTATTGTTGGCGTTCGAATCTAACCATCTAGGAGGGTCGACGGCCGCCATTTTCCGTGTCGCTTCGTCTAATGGCGGCGATTACGCCGTGAAATCGTGATGCCGACCGCTGCCCACAAATCGGAATGCTCCATTTTTCTATTTTTCCCGACACCTCTCCGACCGTGGACCGACAAGAGGCGTTCATGCGTGAACGCAGGATTTCGATACCGACCATTACGATCATACTTTTCTCCCACGCACTTCATCTTCTAAATCACGATGCGATGAGACAAAATGTAAAATCAAGAACTATTGGTAGATTTGTAGTGTAAGTAGCGTATAACTGGTTATATTTTTGGGAAAAAATATTTTTTGGAAATAAAGAACCTGGTTGCAAAGGAACCTTTCCTACATATAAAAAATTGCGTCCACACCGCAATTACTTCTTGTAGAGCAATACTTGGTAATATAAATGTAATGAGTCATTTAAATTGTTTTTTATGTCTTGAAATTCGTGGAAAGGCGCTATACGAAGTGTGTTCCTATGCACTATAGCACTTGCCATAAGTTTTTAACAGATTTTGAAAATAAACAATTTACGGATCCTGCAAACCGCCTCATTCAACTAATCACGACCTACAGCGAAATAAGAAAGATAAGTACAATATCGCAACAAGTAAATAAAACAAACTTTAGAATCTGCAGCAACAAGTTGATAAATCAAACGGCAACCTAGATGTAGATGATAGTGAATGGTGGGGACAGTCTGTTTAGTAGTTCACGTTTATTATTTTAAAGTTTCAGCTTGCATCTATGTATTTGAATTAATTGATTTTCTATTGTTATTATATTAATAAATTCCTACATTACATCGGCTGTTTTCACAGCACCGAGCGATGACTTTGAGTGAAAAACCTTAAGGAACATAAATAAATAAGTATTTTAGATAATTCTACTCTTCGTATGTACTCTTAAATTTATGTTAAAATTATTTAGTCACTCGTGTAGTAGAATGTATCCAAAAGATGTGAACATCCTCAGTATTGTCGCACTGCCACATACTAAGTGTCTTCCCTAAGGGTCAAATAAATCCAGGACCATAACCATGAACTCTTAAAACAATCTCAAAGTTGTCAAATCTGTCAATTTTGGTACGTCATTTCATACAAAATTCGACAGGAATGATAATTTGTGTTTTTGTGGTTTGACAGATTTGTGATTGTTTTAAGAGTTCATGGTTAGGGCCCAGGCATATTTTGCTTCGATGGCTGTTCAGAGCGAGAATAGTTTAAAATAATGTTAGTGACTCTACCACAGAAACATAATATTTCTGTGAACTCTACCTATTTTTGTACCTGACTGTGCAGCCACAGCGCGGTCCGCTGCGCGCGCGCCTTCGAGCTTATAAAATACCGCGATAAAATAATTACCTACGACTTGTGTTGTGCCTAATTATCCTGGCTCGTTGGCGGTGCAGAGTCCAGAACAGAGCTCGTCATAAGTCATTGACTGGTTATGCATAATTTCATCGGACATAATGGTTTCAGAACAAGTAGGCCACGGTATTTTGCTGCTGCTTGGTCTGACGAAGCTATCCTTATGATATGAAATGATACTATAGCCATAGGTCGTCCACTGCTGAGCATAGGCTTCCCATAGTGAATTCCAGATTGGCCAATCTGGAATTCGGCTTCCTGCAACCTTTACTAGCTCATCTATCCACCCTGTGGGATGGACGTCCCACGCTGCGCTTGCCGTTATTAATCATAACACCTATGAATTAAGACTTACGACCAAACGACAATAGTATAGGTACATTCGGCGTGTTTTGTTATAAGGTCTTGTTAGATCTAACTAAGTCCAAAGCATTTAAAGTTTTGTGTTATACACAATATAGGCACTTTCAATGAATAAAGGAGGTAATCTCCCACTCATTTAATTTTCTCTTTAGGCCAGGTAAAAAGTAGGTGCTTAAAAATAGACACATAGATACAAATTATAGCCCTTATAATAAATACACTATTATAGCAAAGTCTAAAATAAGACTATGACTTAGACAGTATACTAAATATTATTATTTTTGTCTATTTACTTCTAGCGTATCGAAATTACAAATGGCGGACTCAATCTGTTTTCACCAGGCGCCAGAAGCTTTAAGGGTTATGGGATGAGATAAAACTTAAAAGACTCTTTGTATGATTTATTTTATATTTTCATGAAAATAACAGCAAACAGCAACAAAAGTAACAAAATTAGTTTAAACAGTAAGTATGAAACTCAACCCAAAGTTTTCTCCTATAAAATAGTACAAACAAGTACAGCAAGGGGAAAACCACATAAATTTTATTTTATTTTATTCAAAACAAAATCCACAGCCCTTAAATAACAAAAAATAAATAAATAAAAAATATAATAACTAATTAGAGCAGTACAATATTTATGTTAGGTAAGTAGACAAAGAGTGGGTCACACGAAGCCATCACTCAACAAACGTCTTACACCTACGGATGTAAAACAAATATACTTATTTAAAGTCAGCCAAGAGCGTCAACTAAGTTCTTTATTTATTAGTCAATGTTCTAAGGTGTACAATTCTGCATAACACAGATAAGAGTCAACCAACAGACGATAATTTCGCCTGAGCCGATGATAGAGCGGCATAAACGCCATAATTTGTCCCGCGGCCGTCGGTAGTCGCCCGCTAATCTGCCGGCGATTCTTCAGTCGCATTATGATTATTATTAATGTTGCCAGGGCTGCCTTTAAGATTAAATAAATAAATATTGGACAACATAACATACATTGTTCCGATCCTGAAGTAAGTAGCTAAAGCACTTGTGTCAGGTAAAGGAATCAGAAACAACGACGACACCACAACACCCAGACCCAAGACAATATAGAAAAGTTAGTTTTCCACATTAACCCGACAGGGAATCGAATCCGGAACCTCAGAGATGGCGACACGCCAAGACCAGCACGCTCGCCTTTCGGCTACGGAGGTCGTCACGTTTAGATCTTAGATGAGTTTACTTGCACTATTTTTGACCACGGCACAATGTCTGAGATTATTGATTCCCATTATTTTTTCACTTAGTAAATACTTTATGATGATGATGTTGTCCCCCCAGTTGTGACATACTGTCAAGATTTTTCTTAAACAATCTTTTCTCTAGCATGTGACTAGCAAACCCGAACGAATTTCGACAGACTTTATGAAATGAATGCCACAAAGAATTTGCAGCCCTTTATAAAGGGTATACAAGAGAATAGGACACTCTTAAAACAATGTGATCAGCTGATCATATCAACAACTCTTTCTAGGGGAGCAACATCGAGTTTTTTTTTAGCTCCTCCATCTAACTTACTCACGTACCTCGATGATAATGTATGGAGCATCTGAAATAAAAATACGATTTCGATGTTGCGCCCTAGGAAAAGTTGTGTATATCATCAGCTGATCACGTGGTTTTAAGGAGTGTCCTATTCTTTTGTAAAAGCTGTATACCTACTCGTAGTACGTGTAGTTGATCAACACGATAAACAGGCTGCAGATGCAAGTCAGAAAGCCGATGTAAGGCCCACTGTCGACAAGATGTGGGCAGCTGCTTTGCACTTGCATTTGTTTCCAAAATTACCCTGCCTGCACAAGTCTATGACCCATGTTCTTTCAGGTTCACCCATCTCTGCTCAAGCAAGATTTAAGTAATTTGTGCCATCAAAAAATACTAACTGACTGACACAAATATTTAGTTTACCTTCGACACGGTGGAAGTACAATCAAATCATTTACAAACTGCTGAAATAAGTGGGGTGGTTGATGTTTATGCTGTACGCCTTTCAAGTCCTATAATTGTATCACCTTATTACATTTGTCAAAGTATTCAATATAGTTTTTGACCGCAAAAAGTTGACTTTTGAGGAAATGCATTAAAGCATACTTACCTGGAGCCAAAAGGCCTATGTGTACCACTAAAGTTCAGAGTTGGAATTAGAGGTATAATTTCTGGACCAGCAGCTAGAGACAGCCCTGAATTTACCTCCCATAGTGCGCGCTAGCAGGAGGCATTCAACTTGGTAATGTTATTATGACGTCATAGTGGTTAAGCGCGGACGGCCCCTGATGCTCTCCGCCGTTCCGCTGTCAGGCCCAACTAATTGAAACCTTGACTGCAGGACTATTTATTTGTGTAATGCTGTTCTTGAATGTGAAGGGGTTTAAAACTTCACATTAGGTTTTTAGAAATAGAACTTGCCTATCGCGTAATGACGCAAAGCAAGTGTTTTTGAAGAATCGACCCAACCTTTAAGGATTTAAACCGCGATACTATTTTATCCTTACTGGTGAAAGAATAATAATTCAAAATTGATTCTCTGTCTGTTAAACAGGGCCATAACCATGAATTCTTAAAACAATATCAAAGTTGTCAAAGTTGTCAAATCTGTCAATTTTGGTACGTCATTTCATACAAAATTTGACAGAAATGATAATGTTTGACAGATTTGAGATTGTTTTAAGAGTTCGTAGTTACCGCCCAGGCAGGTATCTGTTTATAATATTAACCTGTATAAATAATTAATTATTGCAAACTAGTGACAAGGTAGACATACAAAAAAATCAAAAATCATTCTTAAAAGCTTTCATGATTTTATTTTATTTATTTATTTAAACTTTATTGCACAGGTGAGTACAATTGGCGGACTTAATGCTATACAGCATTCTCTACCAGTCAACCTTCAGGTAATGCAGATAACGTAGTTTGTGGCGGAGCTTATAGTAACTGATATATCTTACATTCAAGTAACACTACATACTAATATGCTTACGTAAATAAATATTTACGTAAGATTTTATCTACCTTATGCCTCCATTATATTGTATAATCTCGTTCTCATTTTATATAATGTAGTAAGTAGGCACCTTGTTCACTGCGGCGCCGTTTTTAGGAGTGGAAGTCATTAGGTAAGTTAGTCCAATCATAAAATTATTTGACATTATAGTAATTAAATTAAACTGAGGGCTGATTGAAGCTGATACATTGTCTTGTAGCGCGCCAGCGCTGAACGTCGAGCTCTTGATTACCGGAGTAATCAACTAAGCACAATAGGTACTAAAGCAGGTAGCTTACTCAGCAGCAAACATACTTTGTACACAATAGTATCTCAGCGCTAAATAAGAAAAGCTAAAAGCGATCACTATAATAAAAAACCGGCCAAGTGCGAGTCGGACTCGCGTACGAAGGGTTCCGTACCATTATCTAATTACGGTTTACGATTTATGACGTATTAAAAAACAACTACTTACTAAATTTCGTTCAAACCAATTTTCGGTGGAATTGCATGGTAATGAATATATTTTTTTAGAAGTTAAAGGGGGGGGGGGGGGGGGGGGTACAGACATTTCTTTGAAAGTGCCTCTCGCGCCAACTATTCGGTTTAAAAGATTATATTAGAAACCTCAATATCATTTTTGAAGACCTATCCATAAATACCCACACGTATGGAAAAAATGAAAAAATTTTTTTGAGTTTCAGTTCCAAGTATGGGGATAACCCTAAAAATTTTTTGTTTTTTTCTATTTTTATGTGAAAATCTTAATGGGGTTCACAGAATACACTTACTAACCAAGTTTCAACAGTATATTTCTTATAGTTTCGGAAAAAAGTGGCTGTGACATACGGACGGACAGACAGACAGACAGACATGACGAATCCATAAGGGTTCCGTTTTTTGCCATTTGGCTACTGAACCCTAAAAAAATACCAACCGAATAGAAACCGAAAATACAAACCGAAATTCAAAAAGGAGTAGGTTCTTACCTACTCCTTTTTGAAGTCGGTAAAAAAGAAACAATTATATTCAACATCAGAACAATTATCTAGCCTTAGTCGAACTCGAGTGGCAAGCTATAAAAACGTGTTCACAGTTCACAGCACCACCCTCTATCAATAACTAATACACCCATTACAGACGTGTCAGTGGAAATCGTCAGCATGCTAAAGGTCGCTATTTACGTTTGCCATTTGAACGGCAGGTGGCGCAGGCGGCACCTGCGGTGTCATACACCTTGGGGAGAGGTCATGCTGGTGATCATATTCAATAATGTCATCTTTAGGTAATATATTTCAGTTTGAGGGCGGTGAGTTTAATTGTGAAGAAGACTAAATAGCCGAAAAGCCAGCCATGTGAGACGCAGCAGGCTCGTGCCTGACTCACTTAACTTTTGACTGGTTTTTAGGGTTCCGTACCCAAAGGGTAAAACGGGACCCTATTACTAAGCTCCGCTCCGCTGTCCGTCTATTTGTATGTCCGTCTGTCACCAGGCTGTATCTCATGAACCGTGATAGTTAAACAGTTGAATTTTTTACAGATGATGTATTTATGTGGCCGCTCTATAACAACAAATCCTAAAAAAAAATAAACATTTAAGGGGGCTCACATACAACAATAAGTGTTTTTTTGTGCAATTTTTATTGATAATGGTACGGAACCCTTCGTGCGCGAGTCCGACTTGCAGTAGGCCGATTTTCATTATTTATTGTTTTACTTTAAGAATTGATTCCGACTTTTACAATAAAAATCTAAAAAAAAAAGTTGAAAAAACGAAGTGACGTAAGATCTTCATACCTATAACCTTTATTTCTACTTTTTCATTGACTTTTTTGTTGAGACAGTTTTGCTTTCCTCGGGACATCTTCACTGATTGTACCATAGATGCTAGATATTGGTTAGAATGTTAGAATTCTTCCATTTTACTTTAGATGGGTTGTCGCTAGTTCAAAGACCGTTTTAAGTCGAGCCAGTGTGGCAGAGCCTTTACTGCACGGTCGCTGCGCGCGCGCCGGCGCGTGGCCGCGCGGTCGACGCTCCTGCGCATCCTTACCTGTTGACGGATGTTGGCCATTCTAGCAGGTGATCCGATTTTATCAAATATTAATCCTATATTATAGAAGTTAGGTAAGAATAAGATGACGTCAGATTTACAGGAAATATCCATAATTAATTTCATCATCATCCTTATGTCATCCTGCTTGACGTAAGCCTCCACCAAAGAGCCCGATCCTCCGCTTTTTTCATCCAGTCTTTGCCATGCATCTTCCTGAGGTCTTCGGTCCATCGAGGCCATCAAGCGGAGAAGCGTCCTAATCTACGTTTGCTAAGGATTTAATAATTAATTTAACAGTTGCTAATAATCGAACCGCAGAGAAGTGCCGGTGCATTCATGGGTTGGATTGTAGCCAAGACTATTGGTTATTACAAAAGTAACTAAAATCACAAGAATGCACTTAAAGGATGGTTATTAAAATTATTTCCTAAGTTACAGCAACATTTAAGCGCCTTAAAACTCAAAGAAACAATTAGGAAGAATAGGAAGTCCGTAACGACTTTCTAAATTCTTCAAGAACAATAAAAACTATGAGAGGGGAATATTTAAATAACCGGTGCCATAATTATAATTAGTAGTTGTAGTGCCTTAACAGGTTTGGATGTAATAGGCTAGCTTCATAAAGGTTATTGCTAATTAGAGTTAGGGGGAGGGTGCATAATGCGCCCGCGCAGGCCGTGACGAGCAGTGCCACCCCGCGGAGGTTGTTGGCATTTGCTCAAATGCCATTTCTATGTTTTTGCCAGCTATTGCTAAGTGCAAGCGTTCCGATCTAAATACCATTAGCTTATAACTAAATGTCAATTGCACCATTCTCTTCGATAGCGAAATGGATGAGTTGTTTTCAATTATGTTCTGCAACTTTTATGAGGACTTTAGTTTTGAATATACACCAACTCACGTCTTATTATTTTATTTAAGACGGATTCTATTTGATGGCCGATGTACAAACCAAGATTTTTGACATAAGTAAGTAACTTTTTTTGCCTTTTTATTAGGTTAAGACCTAACCTACTGCTAAAGTTACATGAGGTTATCAATATTATTAGCTCTTTTCATCAGGGTAAAAGTATTCCCATATCGTGAATACGATTTTTCATGACTTGGTTGGGAACACTTTGCAGTCGGTTTTAATTTTTTGGCGACGAGCCTTTAGCTACTTACATACATATATAGCTAATAACATGATGTTCAATCTGCAGTTAACTTATAAAAAACAACATTTGATACTTCATATCGGTCTAAAGTGTTAGTTTCTCAAACAACCGTGGCAGCAGAATCCAGAAGCGTCTGCGGCGGGCGCGTCCACCCGTGACGGTTCTTGACCGTTGTTCGGAGTTTCGGCTCCAAGTCTTCAAGGCTGCATCTTTTCGTGTATACGCTCAGTATTTCATTCGTATGGATTACGAATTTACAACTTGCTATCGTGAAAATTTTGTAGATATTATCTACTTATTAACTATTCTTCTACAATAAGAATTTTTTACAAAAGTTAATGGGTTATTTGCAGCCAAATCTAAGATTCAATCGAGACGTTATGCCAAAGAGTAATCGTTGTATCGCAATACATTACTATACCTACACAATGGGAAGTTTCTCTAATAAAAACCGACACACTTTTGTAGTCATACAATTATTGTCCAAATTACATCTAGCGCGGCCCTTTTGTAAAAAATGCTACTTACCATTGACATTACGGACAAACTATGCGTTTAGGCGGTGCTGTTGCTTGATGGACACAGGGTTGGCGTGAGCCATACGTACGGGGGCCCACAGCGTTCGGGCGGCACCAAAAAAAAAATGTTTGAAATTAAAAAATAATAATTTGGTCAGTTTTTCTTTTCCTATGTGACACACAAACATACCAATTGTTATGGTTTTAAAGGAAAGTACATGTATTGATTATGTTACGGGGACAATATTTTTGTGAGGGTGGTTTCCCCGAACATCCAAAACCAAAGAGATACGAACTGGGAGTCTTATAGGGTTCCCTAGCGGGTCATCAAAATAAAATAAAACAATTTCTCTCAAAGGTGCAGAACTACGAATGGCGTGATTTACTATGATGGAGACGTTAAACTTTCACAAAAGAAGGCTGTTTACATGAAGTTTGAATGCGTAAATTTGAACAAGCCAAAAGTGTTAATAAAATCGTATTTTGAGCATAATGCGAGTATTATTCATACTGAAAACTATAAAATTACGATCTTCAGAAATTCGGGGCCCCATTTTGAAAATACAGATCTGGTTGGGCACCAATTTATTCGGTGCCGTTGGAATCCGCTCACAAACAAACCACCGCTTTACATTTCCCAAACTCTAAATTATCTTTTCATGCAAAGACATAAGAGTCAAAACCCGATACAGCGTCAACACTGGGAACAATGTTAGGTACGTTTAGAGCAATTTTGCCGACACGAGTTTTCGTGATTCCGTAAGCTTTTTATTCATTTGAAGTTTTTCTTTGAAATGTAAAAAGTGTCGCCGGGGTCTATAGCCGAGGCGGGTTATTTCGTAAAGATGATCGCAATTAGCAGTCATATTGCCGTAAACCCCGTTTGTTGCTAACAACGGAAGAATATAAACTTTAGGAGATAAAATCGTGGAGATAAGTTTCCATGTAATGTTTACATACTTAGTTTCCGATTGTAATGAAAAGTCGAACAAGTGATTATGATATGAATACGGTCATTTACCTTAGTCGTGGAAATCATAGTGTCTTTATGCAGGTACTATAGTGCCTCCACATATATTGCCTCCACTGTGGTGCACGAACGTGTGCGGGTCGTGCAGTACGAGACGGACACCTATGAAGACAGGATCAACGGGTTGAATCTACAAAAACGAATTTACTGAACAATTTGCTTTCTCCTCCAATTGGTTAGGATGTTATAACGTAGATAAAACGCTATGCGCTTGATGAGGCACACGATAACCAACTAACAGCTACCTTATCACCTAACTATAAACCCTAAACCCCCTAGATATAAACTTACCCCAAAACAGATCACTATCTTTTCCTACTATTTCAAACGGGCGTATTTCCGAAAAGAAGAGGTCGTGCTCGTTGCTCAGCCATCATTGATAACGTTATGGAAACACAGATCCATCGTAATTAATCTCCCCCGCACACGTTCGTGCACCACAGTGGAGGCACTATAGTACCTATCCTTCCTTATTTGGGGCTAGATATTTGGTGTGTTCCCTGAAGGAATTAATCATTGAGAACGATATTACACCGGTCTCCTTCCAATGGCTCCCTCCAACCTTCACCAGGATATCCGGCAGGTGTAGCACGCTCCAATAATGAAGAAAGAAATCACTAAAACGCTACTGGTGCATGGTGTCCACTCTGGCCTTCCGTTGATTGACCGCGGAGGAGAGGTTTGCTTTGTGTTAAGTGAAATGGCTGAAATCGATTACTGAACGGATCTTAAACGTTACAGGTGATTGATTTATATAAGAGCAAGAGCCAGTAGGCCTACCGCGCAAGTGACGTCGGTATCGATATCGACTTCATTTTGACAGTCGACGGCCATTTTGTACCGCGCAATTTCGCGACGCGTCGGTTTGATAATCGATGCCGACGCCTAAAGAATAAATGGAACGCTGTTTTTGACAGATAAAACGGTACCGCGCAAAAAAAAAATCAAACCAACGCTCATTTCGACGCGTCGCATTCGTTTGAAGTGTCATTTCAATACGGCAGCTCCTGAGTGACTATATAACTTTATTAATTAAATGAAAACAATAATACAAACGAAAATCAATAATACTTTAAATAACTAACTTATCCTAACCTAAATACTGAATAAATACCTACTCAAAAATAAAACCGTGTTCGTGAGGCAAGGAAGCACTGGAAGGATACTTGAAGGATACTGGCAGCGTTTCAGCTCCTGAGTTGTCGATTTGAAAATTTTGATTGTTCCAATTTTAGTTTGATTTTATTATTTTGCTTTCTAACGACTCTTTATTTAATCGTTTTTGCTGATTTGTGTTTTAGAAAGAAGAAAGGATCTTTGTCATTTCATGAAAGCTGAAAGTTCCAACAGAGGTAGAAACGATTGCCGACTGTAAAATTTGGATCATCGTGGCTTTGGCAGGTACCATGTGGCAAAGGTATATACAATTGCTACTCAAAATCTTCTTGCCCTGAAACCTTGGTGTAAATATATTCTGAAGATAAAACCAGTTTATTAATAAGACGGTTTGTCTTTACCTATATTTAGTTGTTCAATAAGCTTATACCTACAATTTAATTAGTACCTACTAATAGCGCTAAATACCATTGCAATAAATTATTGCACTACTATTGGTAATCCTAGCAAAAAATAAGTAAAGTATTTCATGTCGTACATTCTGACCATCTGGTGATGTTGCCTGGTGACGAATGAACAAATGTTCAATAATAACAATTTTCACATTCGTAATTTGTTATTCGAAAATTGTTATTATTTAAGCTATAAATTAAAGAATGCACCGTAGCAAAGGCAACTTTATCATTCGATCGTTGATCATTCATTGTACTTTTCGATGGTTTGTCTTTTTACTGCTTCGTTAATTGTTCACTGAAAGAAAGATTGACTCTTTCCGAACACTGTATCAATTTTTATAGAATCAAAAACAAAAGATTTAATATCCTATTATATACACTGCAATAACGTTTGGCTCGTGGCCAACCGGCCACCGTGTAGTTGCCTAATATGGCCAATATTTATTGTAAAATCAACGAATTGACTTGCCAAGCCGTGACAGGACTTTGTAACCTATCAATGTTTAATGTAATTTTAACAACCAATGAAACAAAGCATTAATTTAATGATTGACTTGATTGAGTCATGGTAGTTGATTGATACGTGGCATTGGCTTTCCCATATTAGTCGAATGTGGAGTCGTTAAGGTGGTTCATTCTACACGCGACATGGTGGGAAGCAGACATTTTTGAGGGTGATTCTAATGGTAATGGACGTATGAAGAATGGACCTGACAGTAATGTTTGCTAAAACTTATTTAGAGCGTTCTATTGTCCAGGCGTTATTACATTTTTCATTTGGTTTGAACACTTTCATTTGGTTAATAAATTAATTCTACTTAGGACTTTTTTTTTAATTTGTATGTCCTCTATCGCACCGCTCACAAACATCTCCGTATAGCCTAATGGTCGACTGGTAGAGAATGCCTCATGACATAATTCCACCTATTGTATATTTTTTTTAAATCTAAATCTAAATAAACACAATAAAATAGTATAAATAAATCGTAAATTTTAAGTTATGAAAATTGATTTAGTAATTTAGGAAACATACTTTTATAAATTAGCTCACGCCCAATAGGTGTACTGGGAGGGTTCTTAGTAAAATAACTTTGATAAATAAATAAATATTGGACAGCATCATACATACAGCATACATTGCTCTGATAGCTAAAGCACTGGTGTTATAGAAACAGAAACAACGACGATACCACAACACCCAGGCCCAAAACAGTATAGAAAAGTTCGTTTTCTACATTGACCCGACCGGGATCGAACCGGGAACCTCATAGATGGTGAGGCCATATTATAATCCGGTGTGCTCGACTCTCAAAATTTCAAAATCATGTAAATTTTCGTAATATCTGGCGCATATTTATATAGGTCCTTATTTTGAAAATCAACACGATATTTGGTACTTTTCGGCACAGCCGCTATTCGTTCACTTAGTCACATCCAAAGTCTATGAAAACATAGGTTTCGCTTTGCTGACTAAAAAGAAAACACTGTTGCATCTCCACCTACTTCAAATTGTTTACGGAATAATACCCGTATGGCCCCAATACGACTTGTAGTCTGTTCGCTGGGCGTGAAGCCTCACATCTCTGCACCGATATGATAATTGGGTCCACATGTAAAGCCCTGGTCTAGTGATATATAGGTGGAATGAGGGCTCAGACTATGCTGGTTGTTGTACATGCTCTCGTAATTTAGATATGATCTGCGTACTATCTGTAGATGGGCGCCCGTCACGCTCTGGTCATCTTCTTTGGCTGCGGCTTGACTGCGAGCGGAAAATTATAGAAAATATGACCTATTTTAAGATATGTCTACTTTGAACATAGATTAAAAAAAAGTAATCCGACTAGACCCGCACCTAACACAAAAACTTTAATAACTCTTTAATTTATGTAAAGAGCCGTGCCTAAAGTCGTCTAGTTATTCAGAAGTTTGACTACTAAGTTGCAGATTTTCACACATACGGTTATTTATGTGCAGTGAAATTAAATAAAATTAATTTGCTAAAAGCATTGTGATACACAGACTAATGTAAAAGGTAATAGTTCAGAGAAATCAAATACGGTAATAGGCATAAAGGTCATCATTCCGCTAAGAAGGAACGAAGTACATAAATATTTTTTTTAATAAATAAATAACATTGCAGTTAGTCTTTACTTGCATAGGTGTGCATGTGTTCTCTCTTAATCAGGCCCCCGCCTTACAACTGCGATGATCTATTTGAAAGGCTCAGAACGTCAGTAAAGTGCTTTCATAACCTGTCAACATCTGCCTTGTGATGTGGAGCCAGCTTGACAAATGTCAGACGGCCGGACCTTGAAGGTACTCCCTTTAATCTGTGCCTTGAAGCCCTGAACTTTAAATAGAGAAAGAGAAAAAAAATGATAAAGGGCGTCGTACTGTCAAAAAATGGTTTGTTGTTGTTTTTTAAATAAAACTTACTTCGGCTTGGTCAAATCGGGTCTGTTTGGCTATAATAGTGTAAAGGTACAGTCTATCTATGGTACACTCGGAAGTTCGGAACATACAAGTTGCCGTTGTACAGCCGGCGGCAAAACCAGACCAGGGCAGAGCCGGCTATGTTCCCAAGTGGAGGTTTCCTGCCAACCCCCTTTTTAGGCTGTTTATAAAAACTAGGTCGAACATAAAATGGCCATGTTTCTGCCTCGTTTGAAGTTGTTAAGCTGGGAAAACAAGATGCTGTTCAGCCTTTAAGGCTGAGAGTCTTAAACAGTAAATTATGTACAATGATTTTAAGTATTAACCATGCATACATGCATGACGTTTTGTTTGAAAAGCCATTATCCATAATCCCAATACGTTTTATTTCAAAACAGAAGATATACAACAAAAAAAAAAACAGTTTTTATTGTATTTACATTGTTTTTCTCTGATAAGAATATTATGATATTGCACTAATTTTACTGCAAGGAATTCATTTTCTAAGATTAGATCTAAGTTGACGTATTATTTCTGTCATTATGGTAAGTTATATTACGTTTAGGACAGTAAAATAATGTACAAATTAAGGGTAAAAACTCACTCCGCTATAATGTGAATGAAAAAAAAAAATTAAAAAAGGTAAGTAGGTACTTTTCTTGCAAGTGTGATTTGTGGTAGGCATTAGTTTTATTTCGAGGTAGGCAGTAGATAATTACTTAGCATTTAAGTGTTGAAAATCAGTGATTTGGCAACTGATACATATTTGTAAGTACTAACTGCCCTACCTCATTTCATTCACCAGGTATAAGGCACTGCCTAATTGCCTTTATGCACCGCACGCCCCTAAGTGTGATAGGTATTACATATATTGATTAATATTATAATTATAATTGATTAAAGCTGCGTATTACGTAGTTGCGCCGACTCTCCGGCCTCAATGGCAAATAGCGAAATCGTTAACAATATTAATCTGAATTAAATAATTACTGACGGTGTAGCGTACCTATTAAATAATAACACGTACAACGCAGTACCCGTGTATGTACTTGTAATGTAATTATGGATATGATAAGATCTTCCCGTTAGCAGAGAAACTCATTACGGACTTTTACGCTCTACAGATCGGCGAAGGCGCAAGCTGCGTATGAACGATTACTTAAATTACCTTTCTTCTTCTTCTCCGTGTCGACGGCAAAAGATATCTATTGCCGTCGACACGGAGAAGAAGTCATTGGTAGTTTTTTTACATCACATAGGTTATTACATTACACTGATACATTGCTCTGATCCTAAAGTAGCCAAAGCCCTTGTTATGAAAATCAGAGGGTACGGCGGTACTATACCCAGACTCGAGACAATATAGAAAAGTTCTTCACCACTTTCCCCTTTCTATAGTTGTCCTCTGCCTGAAGTTTGTCTGGAAGAAATCGCTTTTAGCGATAAGGCCGCCTAAATTGTACATCTTTCTGTAAATATTGAGTGTAACTTCTTTGTTTGCAATAAAGAGTATCCATCTATCCATTTATCTATCTACATTGACCCGACCGGGAATCGAACCCGGGATGTCAGAGACATGCCGAATTTGGCGTGTTTGCCTCTAGGCTACGACTAGTCGTCAATGGACACTGGTATATGTCCGGTGTAGCCACATTTTGTTTAGAGACAATTACTCCAAGTGGCTCAGGCCGAGTGGACTGTACGTACTTGCTAGCACTGTCAGTTCAAAAGACTAAATTGACATGTTAAATACAGTTTAATACCTAATATACAATAAACTAGACTATACAAAGTAACGGACATAGTACTAAAATATAGCAAGCTTAAGTGGCAGTTGAGCTGGCCACATCTGTCGCAGAACCGTTGAAAGGTGGAGTAAACGGGTTCTCGAGTGGAGACCACGCCTTGGCAAACGTAGGGTAGGACGCCCCCAAGCCCGATGGACCGACGACGACGAGGAAGATGGCTGACAGTGGCTGGATGAAAAAGGCAGGAGATCATGCTCTTTGGCGCTCTTTGGGAGAGGCTTACGTCCAGAGGGGACTGCAATAGGCTGAATAGATAGATAGATACAATTAACTTACTGTGTTAATGGCGTTAAGACGCCATTGTGCATAGGGGTGTGCTATAAGTAGCACACCCAAATCTGAACCGATCAAGAAGAAATGGTTCCTTGAATTAACCTAAACCGGGAATTTAATCCGGAAGGGTGCGTGCGATGAACTACCGCACTACTATGCAAATCATTTGGTCAAGAAGCCTTAATTTTTTTAACTTGCGATATTTATGAATAATCATAGACACAAATTGTTTCTTTGTGTGTTCGCAACGAAATCTGCATTGTATAACACAAAGTCTGACAAATGGCATAATACGGAGCGATCATTGAAATAAAGCGTCCCACATAAATTGTATGCGACCACAAAGCCGGCTTAACTTAATTACGGGATAAATTAATCTCAAAACATAACTAGGGATGTGCTATATCAGTGGTTCACGTACAAGTAGGAAACTATAGGCTACCAATATAAAGTCTGATCTGTATACAAGTTTATAATTTATTAGTTAACTTCCTTCTATAGTCCTTTAGTATTTAATTCGTAGAATTATCCAATTCTACTATTTACATACAGCAAATTTTACCAAAATAGAATTTTTAAAAAACACGTTACAATAATTTAACAATGATAATATTACTCGAGCGTGCTATGTATGAAGCTTGACTTCTCTAGGATAAGCCCATAACTGTTACGACCGCCTAAATTGTGCTATTCGAAATTTCTAAATTGTTCATTTGTTTTTTTGTGTATGTACAATAAAGATTATCTATTTATTCCCTCCGAATCAGAAGGTCTTTAAGGGAAAACGACATTGTTAGCAGAACGTCCACATGTTCAAGCGTCTTTTTGTTCTGTGATTTAGTTACCATGTACCTACTCATAACAGTACGTAACCAAAGTCGATTCAACATCAAAATCTAGAAAAAAAAAACAAAACAAGGATGAAGTAATAATGCAATAAGAGATCACGGTTAGCCTTCTAGTCACCAGCGTTGGCGTGCATCCCTAAGCGAAACGATATAGTAATATCAGTTAACGGCCCGAAGGATATAAACGATCGTTTTAAATGCAAACGACAAGTTTTGATTGCCATCTTCCGTTCGTCAAGAATGCTTGATTAAGACGAACAGCAAATAAATATCGAACGACATTTCCAAGAGTAAAAATTAATGTTCGTTTAAGTGTTACGACTTCATTTGCAAGTAAATTTAGTTTGCTGTCGATTTCTTAATAACGTTCCATCCACGCTGGAATTACGTGTTGTTCCATGATGATAGCAAGAGACTTATAATATCTAAATCCTGTAATTTAAAAGCAGTCATATTCCAGTTTCAATTTGGTCCCAGTGATATTACCTTTGAAAACGGTATAAGCTTTCAACTTTTTGTATTAACCAAATTGGCAATAAAAATTATATCAAAGGCTTCACGTACATAAATAAAACTTACACCTACTGACATCACTCAAACTTCTGCACATTACTATTTGAACTTGTAAATGAAATCTACTATCCAAAGGCATTAAACACCTATTTCAGCGTCAACCGATTAAATAGGTAAACCTAATGCCGTTATGATATTACAAGAAACACAAATCAATATATTGATTCAATTGAAAATTTTGGTACTGTATTAACAACTTATATTGCGTCTTCGGTTTGGATAAGGCGATGAGCGCCATGAATAAGAACCTTTTCAACCGATCTCAAGGGTTTTGCTCTTGGTTAAGCTATGAATTATGTGCAGTTTTTTTTACTTATGCATTGTTCTTTAAAATAGAAAAAAGTTTCCGCCAAATTGGAAATCTCCTTTTTGCTGATTTTTCTCTTTGCGTGTTTCAAAATGATGTTATTTCTGTACGTTATAATTGCATTAATAAAAATTACATCACTTATAAAATCGGCCACTAAAAATAGTCGGTGGGCTTAAAAAAAAACACACAAAAGGTTCAAACGCTGCCCAAAGTATACGTACCTAACAATTCAAAATGCATGTTTGGTTATTCTGAGTCATTTTTTATGATAGAGGCTAAGTCTCTATTTCAGTAACTATTCCGCCTCCCTCGTGCAGCAAAATGTTGGGCCACAAAAAATCTTTGTGATAGGTATCCTGGGGTCGACGACCGCGTTGGCGGGCACGTCGGCTCTCGAGACGAATCGATTCTGCATCGAATAGGTACACGAACGATCGCTTGATTCGAAGCAAATCGGGATCGACTTGGACAGAGTTAATGATCATTCAGATATATTTTGAGGTGTGAAAACTTGTACTCTATTAAATTGCCAATATTCCTGTTAACAGGGCGTCGATCTCTGAATGCTTAAAAGATTTTGTGTGTTTATCTATTGGTATTACCATCATGCTCAGCCCCATCATCCCTGATCACAGTGAACATCCTCTAACATTCAGGAGGGATTATAATCTAGACGACGACTAGACCTAGGATTAGCTAGGTCTTAAGCAACCTACTAATATTTGATCTGCCAATTTGTAACCACCAATTTATAGCAAATACATGATTATGGCGAAGCGTGGCGAGTATTGGTCATCTCCCTCTTGGGGGAGGCATATGTTCAGCAGTGGAAGTCATATGGCTGAAATGGTGATGATGAAATAATTTTGATTTGATTTAAAAACCAAAAACCAAAGGTCAATAATTCCAAGAATACCTTCATACTTTAAAAATAACATTATAATCCAGTTTCTGGCAATTAGCTGTCCTACGTACACGCATACTCCAAACTCTAATTGAAATAACGATCTACATGATCGTTATTGTAATCACAGACAAGTATTAAGAGGTGCAACAAACTTTCTACAGCCTCTAAGCACCGGAAGAGGTGCTCAGCCGCGTCCCTGGATTCCCGTGGCTGTACACTTCATTATCCTAGCCTCACTCAGATGCTCCATCCGTCACGCGTCTCCACCAAAAAACATAGGAATGTCATTTACGCAACGCTTCGAGTTCACGATCGGGTAGAGGATAGGGCTGGCAGTACAAAGACTTATCATAGAGATCAATTTGTTCAGTTCTCAAACTAACACTATACACACGGGTATTTATCAACGTCGGGAACATAATAAAAGAAGATCGTGTTGCATAAATACCTGTGTGTATCGAGTAAGTTTGAGAAAAAATGCAATAAGAAAGTTTAAAATTGTTCAGCGGGGTAGTTTATGTTCTAGTACCCCGGTTCTAGTTTTTGGAAGCGATGATGTTTGTAGTCTGTTTATTTTTCGGTAACGAACATTATCAGGGTGCCAATTGAATGTTAATTACTGTTACAGTTATCGTCACACAGTTTTTGTTTGGTTTTCAGAAACTCTTTATAGAACTTCGTCTTCAAATGTTTGATGTTATTTATCTGCATTCCTAAAAAAAGCTAAGACCAAACAATTATGAAGGCTTAAAGATCTTATATTATTATGCTTTGCATATATAAGTGAAATATCAAACATTTTATTTGTTTTTTTTTATCATTAAAAACAGTATCAGACAACCCTATCAGGAATAGTTGTAGCCTGAGCCAATCGCTAAAGGAATGCGATCAATGTGTCCAGCTCTATTCGCTGCCTCCGCAGATATAATGTGTGATAACAGGTGATGACTTAATACCAGATGAGCGATGTATGCTGCTTATTTTTATTTTAATCGTTTGGACAAAGGCAGATGTTTTCTAGCCGCCCTGCGGACATAGTAGTTAGTAGAGTAGATTTGATAATACTCTGACTTTGGTTCGCTCTAACTCAGGTTGAGAATTTTGGTTGCAATCCCTGCCATGTCCCAAAATTTTGAAACCCTTTTCTTTTACACATTTAACAATTTCTTCAACGACAGTAACTCTTTAGTTCAGGAAGCCTACTATCGGTCAATTTTAGTCATGAAGCCTTGGGTGCCTTACAGTAAGGCTTAAGCACTGCCCTTGGCCCCTCCACCAATCAGCATTGAACCCACGTGATGGTCAAAACACCTTTGAGATGAGAGCTATGATCTGCAGTGGGACGTGTTTAAGCTCACTTTACTATAACTACAGTATCATCAATGTTAGATGCTGTGACGGAAAATATCTTGAAGAAATTAACATTTTGCCTAATACTATTTTCAGAACATGTTATGTAAGTTAGGCAAAGAATATTTAGAGATCTCTGACTTAGGTAAGAAACTCTAAAACGTTCTATGCTAACTTTTACACAATGTAAATGTGTAAAAGTGCTTACTACGGCAGAGGATTGATGTAAGACTTAGTAGCTTGCCAAGAGTGGCTTTGATAAGAAGCAGAACCATAATCTCATAGCATTATTACTTCAACATTGTTTTGTTTTTTCTGTATAGAGTTGTAGTAAGCTAGTTACGTACGTGCGTACCGGCAAGCGCAGCGTGGGAGATCCACGCAAAAGGTGGACAGAGGGTTAATGCAGATCGCTTCCAACTGGCTGATCTGGAAGTCACTGGGGGAGGCCTGTGTCCAGCAGTAGACTTCCTGTGGCTGAAATGATGATAATGAATGATGAAGTTAGTAAGTTATGCTAAGTTGACGTAAATGAAACATACTTCTTTTACACTTTACGCACGATAACTAGTTCGCGCTTAATCTCGTAATCGGGGCGCTGGATTCTAAGATGAGAGCTTTCTCAAATATCAATTAGATCAATGAGTTCCTAATACGAGTAATAATAAAGTTCGAATTATTCCTCGCAAGTGTAAAACACGGCATGCCACATAACGGCGCAACATCACTAACAACATTATAGTGTGATCGATCTATATTGCTGACGGACAGAGCTAATGCGCGCGCGGCTCGAGCAATGTGTCGTGGGCTGCGGTCCCCGGTAGTGATGTACCACTTACGAATGTTAGTGAGACGTCCCTTTTATAATACAAACGCGATGGATGCTCATATGATTACTGAACATAAAGTGCTATGATCATAACTACAATTAGGTAGAACATGGAACTACATCTATAAGACACAAGTTTCTGACTTTTTAGTGAAGAGCAAAGAGAAATATGAACGCACTAACTTTTAATTTAACGCATAAATTAATTTGTGAGATATGCGGCATAAATAACTTATATGTGGTAGTCATTCGTATTTGCAGCCAAAACTACGACTTTTTATTTAAAACTGAATAAAACAGCCGCCCGCTAGATTGGCCTTGCTTAATCAAATCTTTAGCCACAGCAATGATAGTAAGACCACCGTGGAACTCAACACTACGCGACAAACGGAGTAGTAGACGCTGGAGACTTTCATCCCCTAAGAAGAATTGGGTCTCCATAGCTGTGTCTTTCACTCTGTTAGCGTGGATGAATAGGCGTCCCTCTATCGTCTCACATTTGGTCGCAGTAGCATCCCTAGGCCGGAGCACTGTGATCTATGAGTGATGGCGATGACTGGCGGCCATTATCGCGGCACGCGCAAACGCAGCAGAATGCGATGGCTTAAAAGTAATGCCACACTCATTGCAGCAGGAATGCTACGTCTGCGCCGAGATGATAGCTTTTTTGATGTCGCTCGTTAGGCCGCTATTCGAAATATGTCTGCGGTGTTTGGTCAATGGACTTTCATTGATGGGAAGGGTGGCATTTGTGATGTAAGAGATCCCAAGAATTCCTATTTCTTAGGTACAAGACACTCGTTTCTGTTTGCAAAACCACATTTTTAAGTCGAGGCTTTAGAACTAAACTGCATTTTTGTTTAAATGGAAACTTATTTATTTTGTTGATTACAATCATAGAAATCCTCTTCAATTACCCGTAAAAGAGGTTAGTAAGCCAAATCCGCTATTTACCGATATGAAAACCTCGGAACAAATTGCAATTGAGATTTTAATAATATCTGAAATTGGCTAGCAGTAGATCGTGTGACACTTGTAACATTTATTGACCGCAACGGCGTAAATCAAAATTGGCGGAGACAAAATTGGACCGTGTGTTGAACGTGCCGCCACCGTGAGAGCTAGAGTATGAGCCGTTGGCTCTACGGGGATCGATTTAACTGTCAATATTATTTATTTTTAGTAAAAAAAATATAGCGGGAATAATCTTTCAGCCCTGGGAAACGAAAAACAATGGCAATTCTATTATAGAATTTCCATTGTTTTTACACAGAATATATAAATATTACAAATATGACGCGTGCAATGATTATTGAAATTACCGTTCATAATGGTTTTTTATACCACCCGTTCATTGCATAATGAATATTTGACGACCTCCGTGGCTGAGAGGCGAGCACGCCGGACTGAATATGGCGTCGCCACCTGAGGTTCCGGGTTCGATCCCCGTTCGGGACAATGTAGAAAACGAACTTTTCTATATTGTCTCGGGGCTGGGTGTTGTGGTACCGTCGTTGTTTCTGATTTCTATAACACAAGGGCTTTAGCTACTTACCTTATGATCAGAGCAATGTATATGATGTTGTCGAATATTTATTTATTTATTTATAATGACCTCTTAAACCACGCTGGTATTAAACTTAAAAACTATGCTTATGGATTCAAATTTATCTATTTTTCCACAATAGAGATGAAACACAATGATGCTTAGTTTGTCGAAATTAGTGCATTGAGAGAATACGTTTTGCTCATAACTGTATTATACATCATCTAATATTAGTTACATAGTTCAGCCAGCACAATAACAGCTTGAGAGAGTTCAATGTTTTGCCATAATTTCCAATTGTTGTCTTGTAGAAGTGGCAACTAGTATGTTCCCACGCCTCGAGGAGCATCGCATCGACACAATAATTATATTTTAACTTTTAAAACACTAGTCCAGGAGGCGTATTTTTGAAACACTAGTATTCCAATTCGAATACGAAATTGCAGTACTCGCATGCGAATACCTAAAATCACTATCTTAAAATTCATTCCGTGAATTCGCTACGATTGGATCTACCCACTCGATTCTCGAATTCGACTAGTAGAAAGTATGAAAGAATGACAATGACAAGTAAACATAATAATACGTTGACACTTGGCTGACAGAGATTTGACTGAATAAGAGATTGGCACTGAAATAATAACTTTTTATTTGCGTTCCGTTTTTAGCGGTTTATTCCTACCAGTTTTTAAAATCAATGAGATTTGTCTTTTCGGTTTTTATGTTTTCTGCATAGAACTACTGTGATAGAACGCAAATACTAACAATATTTCAATTTAATAGCAACATTCAATTCGAGTGATCAAAAATGCATATATAAATAGCAGAATTGGTTTTCGAATACGAATTGTTTTGCGTTCGAATCCAAGATTCATTTCTAATGCTTCAAAAATACGTCTCTAGACTTGTATTGATTTGTAGACGCGAAGACGTCTAGCTAGAATGCTTTTCGCCGACTCTATGACAATCAACGGACGCTGAGGACGTTATTGTTCCGTTATCTTAACGTTTCAACTAATATCGCATACAGACGAAGGCTTAATAAACATACATACTTACACGAGGCTGTAATAAACCATCTTACATACTTCCTAGACTTCCTATTACACGTGTTTTTTTAAATATGAAAGTAACTATAATCTGCATTAATAATGTGCGAGTTTGGATGACGTTTACTAGTTGGAACATAGGATACTTTCATACTGGTAAAACCTCAGAGCATGTTTAAATGCTTTAAGGGTAAAACACATAATAAAACAAATAGCCTTTTGATCATATTAAAGAAATAGACAAAAGATCAAAAAGATAAAATACATAAAGTATTCGTTTCTTTAAATAAATAGTCGTAGGAAAATATTTAGCATGTTATAGACATTTCGACGTTATATGAAATGAATTCTTTCAGGTTTTTAACCTGAAAAAACTACTGCGCGAGCTAGGGCCTCCTGAGGGAGTTTCTGACCATCTATTAAGAAAAACTTACATCATGCAATAATGCTTTAGAGTTTAAACTATATGAGGCAACAGTAATATATATTTTGGAAGAATTTTATTATTAGAGACCTATAGATCGCCCAAAGCGCCATAGTCGCTCGAGCCAAAAGTTTGGCAAGTAGGTACTACTACTTTACTCAGTCTAGTTATTAGTAAGGGTGACGCACAGAGTACTTTTATATATATTGTTTTAAACTTTCATGGTCACTAACATTAGAATAGTTTGTTACGGGATTGCTGCCATGTACCTTATTTTTGAGTTCCAACTTGCAACAGTGCTGAAATATCGGGAACTCAAAAATAAGGTACATGGTAGCAATCCCGTAACAAACTATTCTAATACTTTTATATAGGTGACGACTCATTTTGTAACTTGCATAAAATTATGAAAGCCTAAGTTGGGGCTAGACAGGTAGATTTGTAGTTAGCTGTTTCTGAACAGCGTTCGTTGAACTGTTTATTAGGTGTTTTAGTGATTAAGTAAATAAATCTGTTGCCTTTCGACTAAGTTAAATGACTAATACTGTCACAACTTTCTGGAAAAACTGAATTTAGTAGGATAAGGGCCAGTTTCACAATGTACGAATAAAGTGCCAAATAGATACGTAACAGTTTAAAATATGTAGAGGATAAAAAAGTGCTTGAATTAATGTGTCATATAGCGCTATTGACGGTCGTGAAACGCAAAAATAGTGTTTATCCTAAAGATAAGTAACAAATAGCCTATACAGAACATACGCAGAACTTATCCGGACTTTGTGAAACAGGCCCTAACTCTTATAAACAAAGAGTTTTTATAAAAAAAAAACCGGCCAAGTGCGAGTCGGACTCGCGCACAAAGGGTTCCTTACCATTATCTATAAAAACGGCAAAAAACATGTTTTTTGTATTCTTAAATATTTATTGTATTCTGTTTTTTTAGTATTTGTTGTTATAGCGGCAACAGAAATACATCATCTGTGCAAATTTCAACTTCCAAATTACAGCCTGGTGACAGACAGCCAGACAGACAGACAGACGGACAGCGGAGCCTTATAATAGGGTCCCGTTTTACCCTTTGGGTACGGAACCCTAAAAAAGATAGATTTGATAAGAAATGAGGTAACTTGCAAAGAGAAAACTAAAACAGTATGTATTTAACCCGTTGACTATTTTTACATTAACTGAAATAATAAACCAGGATGATACCATGTACCTTAATTATGAGTGTCCGATATTTCGGTACTGTTGCAAGCTACATGATTACGAATATACTGAATCAAATCTATGTAGGTGTGGATGTTATTGCGTTAAAAAAGGCAAAGGTATATAAAAATTACAATACCTTATTACTTTTTTTTATATAACACTAACATCATTTATTGCGTTGTGTTTCCCACATAGAGTCGGTAACAAAATGGCATTGAACTTGTTCCCATGAGAAATATTCCCGGATCGATGCAAAAATAGTGGCATACACATGTAGATGAGAAGTCAAGTCCAGCAAAAATCCGAAATGGAAGTCCTCGTTGACAGTTAGAATATGTCACACCGGTCAAGGCGGGTTTGCTTTGGTCAGTGGTACTCAACATTAATTGACGATTGACGTTCTAAAATAATTCAGTCTTCATTTTTCGATTTGGTTCGGTATGCTCTTTGATTATAAAAATGACTAGATTCCTTGTTCGAGTGTCAAAACGACAAAAAATATATACGCCAACTGTTGGCGCCAAAGTTTGTTTCGCCCGCTTGGTTACCATAGCAACCCATAATTGTTACCATAGTAACCATAGTTGTTACTCACTCAAATCTGCCCCCTAACCATGAACTCTTAAAACAATCTCAAAGTTGTCAAATCTGTCAATTTTGGTACGTCATTTCATACAAAATTTGACAGAAATGATAATGTTTGACAGATTTGTGATTGTTTTAACAGTTCATAGTTAGGGCCCTGGCCTGTTCTTTTGGTGACAATTGCAGCACCACACTCTATCTAGACATGTTTATAATCAAAGAGTATGCTTGCCTTCCGCTTACATCCATAACCGTTATGTTTGGTACAAAAAAATTTAGAACGATTTAAATTTGAATTTATAAAACTAAAATCCCAACAGCAGCGTGGCATTAAGTAGGAATAGCATGCAGACTGACATTTCGAAGCATTGTGGAGAAACGAAAATACGCTAAAATCCTTCAACTGTTATGGGCTACTCTTCTTCAATGGAGGTTGCGTAAACTTTAATTCAAATTTTTTTTGCATTCACTTTGTAAAAAATACTTTTTACTTCTAAAATAAACAAAGCAAGAACATACAAAAACGCTAACCATCTTTTCTTCTGTCATAGGGAGGGTATGATGAATCATTTCAAATGTGATGTGAAATGATTCATAATACCCTCTATATCATTCACTTTCGAAGTAAACAAGTCCAAAATTAACTTGGTACCATCTTAGTCTACTTTTACTACTAACACAAAATAGAAAAAATACCACCTGGGTGGCCACTCCCACCGTTCTCGTAAACAACTGCCAAAATTAGGCTTACTTTATTACACTGACACATCGATTAGTTTATACATTCATCTTATCATACGTCCAGGCCTAAATGGGAAGACAGAGCAATATTCGCGGCGCGAAGTTTCCGCCAACATAACCAAAACTCTACACTCGCAACTAATTCGCGGTGGTTTCGCAAAAAGTTCGCAACTTTTATCGATATAGAAGTTCCGTAAAATTGGTTCAGCCTGATATTATTCGAGAAATTGTATTTCTGGCTCATTCGTCCATGTTACGCAATTTTTTTATTCGTTTCTAACTGTACATCGCGGAGTGTGTTATGCTTCGTAAACTGTCGTATCGTGAGTGACAGCCCGCTGAAGTTCTGGCCGGAATCGTCCGAGATGGCGAGTAAACGCAATGTCAATGTGAGCTTAACGAAATGACGCTTATGTTCCGAGTGGACTATCTGTCTAGCGCGCCGCGCCGCTATACGTAATTTGTGCTACTTACTACTTAATCGTACGTCGTCAAATTTCGTACGTCATTACGTACGAAATTTGACAGATTTGACAAGTGCGACGTACGAAATAGACAGATTTGAGATCGTTTTAAGAGTTCATGGTTACCCCGCTGATCTTAGTTTAATCTCTTTAACCAGAAACTTGGGAATCTTCGGCTCAGGCCACCGTGGGAACGTCGCGGGCGCACTTTCAGGCAATTAATCCACGGCGAGCTTAGTTTTATTTCATTGTTGACACGGTCCCCGAGAATTGCCCCGTTTGACCCGTTTTTAACACTCACCAAAAGCTAGTGATGCGTTTACAAGTTCCGAGAATCGACGGACTTGATTTTTAAGGCTTCTTCATTCCGCTTTAGACGTTACCCGTCTGTAGATAGTTCTGGAAAAATATTTATTAAGGTCTTATAATACAGGATGTTTGGTAAATGGTAAATCCAGGTAAAAAAAACCTTTAATTTAAATTAAAGGTTTTTTTTAATGCTTAAGCATGTAAATAGTATGGTGATGTCAAAATTTTGAAATCATAATTGAATTTAGTTTATTTTAAAACAACAAAATTTTAAGAATCCATAAAAATATTTAAAAAAAATGATGATATTTAATTTCCCACTGCAAATAAGTACTGTTGGTATTAATTTGCATAATTTAACATAAGCTAGTTTCGGCTTGATATAACATTTACCTAATACCCTGTAAAACTACATTCCTTGACCAATTTTCAACATAAAGTTCAATAAGTAGAGTCCAACAACGATTGTACAAATTTTTGATTCTTTGTTAGGTTGTTGAGCTATTAAGTAAATTTAGACAGGGGAACGAGACGATACCACTTTGGAACAAAATTCTGTTTAATGTCCATCATGATATTGTCTTAACTGACCGCTAAGCAAGTCTATGTTATGGTTTTGATTTAGGAAATTAACATTCTTGTGTTACATAATGAGGTAGGACACTTTTTTCTGGCAAATAGGGTATGTGCCAAATCAAATAAATTATTATTATATGAGGTAGGATAGGATACTTTTTTTTCTCTTGCCAGGGCGTGTACCAAATCATTAAATTATTATAATATTAGCAAGGACACGGGGGCAAGTTTAAATTAAACATACGAGTACAAACCTCTTACAGAACCTCATGATGTCTAACATTATCTAAGAATCTAACGATTAGCTGCTTATCGACTCGATTAGACGCGTCACTAGTTCGGGGCTCTTATAGCTCATTACTCGGAAAAGCGTAATTAATGTGCAATAACAAATGGCCGGTCGACTCCCCGGACCGGGGTGGGTTATTGCCCACATTTAACTGTGCTGGCTGTCAGGTTCAAGTTACAGTGTTAATATGACAACTATACATCATCATACATACATCATTGCATGAAATAACTCTGTAATACCTACATGTAATAATATGCTTTTAGTTTAAAACATAATACCTAAGCTTTTGACATTTGATAAATATGTATTTAACATTTTATGTGTCGTTTAATAAGTTATCTTAAAAAAAAGAGAAATTAAAGTTTTTTTTAATCGTGACACCAATCGATTGTTACTACGATAAAAAATAACTTTTAATTTACATCTGATTACTTTAGATGAATTCAGATGTAACATCTTTTGCCTTATTTTCATGTTTCATACTCGTAATTAAATAGGCATTCTTCCTTTACAGTATACGCATTTTAATATTTTAATCATATTGTAAATTATGGTGTTTCTGTTATGTGGTAAAGAGATGAAGGCATAAGTCTCATCTTTGAATGCTATTCCTTTTGGTATTTGCCATTACATTGCCTTTAGGTTTTTGAAATTAGTATGTTTGTAAAGCTAAAAATGCGTTATTTGAAAAAAGTCAAAGATATACACACGTTATATAATAATTAAGAGACTCGTACTGTTGTCACTCTGAAGACTGTGATGTTTCATACAAATTGCTATTTGATGTGCACGCAAATCCACAACAAAATCAGAGCACTTAAAACAATTACCATTGAATTAATTTAAGACTGCCTTGTACAGATAGCTTTATGATAGAATGCTCTACAGTGTGATAGATTATATTATCCTTCAACCCACAAGCGGCAGCCACGCCGGGCAGCAGCAGCCGGGCAGCAGCAGCCGGGCAGCAGTAGCAGCACGCCCATTGTTGTTCAATTGTTATTTTTATCTGGGAGTTAAAGGGTTAAAATATACTGGTGGTTCGTTTTATTAAAACAATATTGTACATTTTCATACATGAATTATCATCAACCTGTAGGAATTGTAAGACATAATGACATAAATATTTATATAAATATGTTAAATTGAACTGAATTGTAATCAATAATGAGTATCTGTTACACACATCACAGTAAGTAAATTAATAATTCTTGCATAACTGTAATTAATCTTATAAACATTTGCATGCTATTGTTATGGGCTATTTGAGCCAAACATTAAACAAAATTGTAAGACCTTCATTGTACCCTGATTAAACGAAAATAAACAATTTGAAAACATGCCATAATCCAAACCAATTTTTTTTATTAAATTAATGTCTGTACTAGAGTTTATTGCATCCTCAGAAATACAAGACAATTAAAGTACTTACTTGTTTATTAATGTCACTGAGTTATATTGCTAAGAAAATAGAAGTTGGCTTTCTAATAATCATTCAATCGATCAAATTGTATTAAAATAACGAAAACAACTAAGCGCCTTATAATCTCAGGAGGCTATAAGTATTATGCAATAGAAATGACGTAGTTTTACATTGATTAATTTCGTATTTTAAACATAATTTAACTAAACTTATTAAAAATATATATATTAAGGATAGATTTAAGCAGCAGTGTAAACACCCTTAGGATATTAGTTTAGTCCAATACCTCTTATATATGTATATCCAATTCTTGTGAACTAATGTCTGTTGTGTTTTCCAATAAATTAATAAAAAAAAAAATCGTCAAGTAATTGTATGGGACCCTTGCGAAATGGGCCTTTACCGTCTTGTTTAGTGTTCAATATCATAAAATGTTACAAGGTCTATCAAATATTAGATATAAAATAATTATAGTCTTCTCAGATATTATGACGATATTTTATGTGATAATTTTCAATACTCGTCGTGGAATTCCACTAAAATATGTCTTTTCTAAATAGATGATGACTAGAGGTAGTGAGTAGTGAAGTGGGCCCTTTCTGTTACAATGCTATAAAATGTTGCCAGGTGTATCAAATAGGTAGAAAATATCTCTCGCAAGCGGTACTCAATGCATCGTCGCGTGATGATGAGTGTATTATTGCCAGAGCAATTAATGAGCTTTCATTGTCTTCATCAGTAAATCCGGTGTGCACTCGGTTTCGGTTGTTAAGAAAAATATAGCCACTATAAAATATTTTTCATTTCTTAATTAGACAATGAAGAGATAGTGTATCTTCAAGTTTCGTTAAATCAAATATCTACGAAATATGTAGTCTAGGGATATAATTTAATTCCTCACCTGCTATGTTTGTTATTTGTTTTTAATGTTACATGTCGCGACACAATATTTAGATGATATATAGCTATAATTGAAAATGCCAGTGAGCAGCCCTTGGTAATAATGGATGATATAAAAACGGCAAAAATTTTTACATTAATTTATTAACTGTCATCGCAAGCAATTAAATAAATAAATAATAAATTGTTTCTACAATCACACCAATTATCTAGCCCCAAACTAAGCAAAGCTTGTGCTATGGCGACTAGATAACGGATAAACATACTTAAATACGTTTATAAACATCGATGACTTAGGTGCAAATGCTCGTGCTCATCACACTAACATTTGCCCCTCGCGGGATTCGAACCCGCAACCGCCAGGCATTGTAGTCCGGAGCGCGAACCACTACACCAGACGGTCGTCAATTTAAAAAGACAACTGATCATTTAAAAATGGAATAAAACGCCGACAAGTGGAAACTACGCAACGATCATAAAAATGGCGGCACGAATCGTTCGAAATCGGTTTAAATTTCGAATCCGTGCCGAAACTCTTTAGCCGTCAAATGTGGCGTAAAAGATAAAATCGTGCGGTCGATGCACTTGCCACAACGTGGCCAGTAATAAACTTGCGCGTCAAAACTATAATGACATTTTGAGAGACGGCAAAACTGTTGTCGACAATTAGAATAGTTTGTTACGGGATTGCTACCATGTACCTTATTTTTGAGTTCCCGATATTTCGGCACTGTTGCAAGCGCCATGATCACGGAGTGCCGAAATATCGGGAACTCAAAAATAAGGTACATGGTAGCAATCCCGTCACAAACTATTCTAATGTTAGTGACCATGAAAGTTTAAAACAATATGTTGTCGACAACTTTGTGCATTCAATAATGACAGCTACCAAAACGATAAAAACAACTTTTTTGTGAATGTAAGAAGGAAAATTCAGGAAAATTGATGTCAGATTTTTCAAACTATTTTGTTCCATCAAGAATTAAAATGGACAATATCTGATTGTCTGTGATACTTTGACAGTGTCAATAAAAAATAAAATCAGACTGACAAAGATGACTGAGTTTTTTGCGCCGCTTCTTCTCACACCAGCCGATATGTTGTCCCGAAGCGGTGGTAGGGCTAACTTATATGTTGGGACGTGTATAAGTACCCGGAAGAGGGCCTATATACAGAATAAAGAATTTAATTTCACTTCATTTCACTTAATTTTAAGAGCCCAGAATCAAAGTATTCGTTAATCAAAATTAGTCAGGAGGTCTATTTTTCTTAGGAAAACGATGAATAACCAAAAATTGTCCCAAAGCAGTAGTAGGATAAAAAAAAATTGGACGTGTAAACAGTGAAGTGTAGTGCTTAGTTTAAGCTGATTTGCAAAAATAAATTATAATAGCTGATATAAATTAAAGCACAACAACAATACTTATCTTGGAACTCATCCTTGGCAGCATTGAGGTATAATGTACTAGCACTTGGCAATAAAAAAAATGGATATTATTTTTAACAGGCTGACTTCAATAAAATTTTGAAATGCTCTCGTTCGAGTCTTATGGTCAAGTCAAAGTACCAGCTTCTGTATTTACAAGAAATATAAGACCAGTTTCAAATTCGCAAAAAAACTTTAACAATGCATTTCTTGGTATTTCCAGTAGAACCTTTGAAAACTAAAGTATTCGTTTATGATTTATTTAAATCATTGTTATGCATTACAATCTTACTACAATGCAATACAAGTCGTCAAAGATTAAAAAAACAAGTATCTATGTATATTTATAAAGCGTCAGTAAAAACGATGATAGTTTAATGAGATATTTTTCTTAACATATTTGACATAGCCAGACGGATTATCAGACTAAACTGGCAGTGGGCGGGGCACATAGCACGTAGAACTGACAGCCGATGGGGCAGAAAGGTTCATGAATGGAGCACTTACCGGCAATCGCAGCGTGGGACGTCCATCCACAAGGTGGACAGAAGACCTGGTAAAGGTTGCAGAAGGCTGCTGCACATCCAACCGGCCAATCAGGAAGTTACTGGGGGAGGCCTATATTCAGCAGTGGACGTCCTGTGACTGAAATGATGATGTCTTTACATGAGTTACAGTTACGGCAAGTAAATAGACGGAAATAATGACTAATATGTTATAATATCCATGAAACAGTTTATATGGTTTTACCTGAATTTTAAACGTTATATACAATCTAAAATTTTAAGATGGACAATCATATTTCACTTGAAACCATTAAATGCATTATAGAGGGAGTCTGTAATTACAGACTCAATCGGAAGAGAATTGGAAGAGATTTCAATTTTTAAATCAATTGATTGAAAATGAAATCTCTTCCAATTGAGCCACAGATGACTTTTTTTTCATCGGGTTCTTGCAAATGCATATGGACTTAAAAAATCTTGTTTTGTATTTCATAGTCAGTCGGTAAAGTCATCAATTGAAAACATACTGTCTGCATACGCACTTTAACTCCATAAAAAAGAACCAGGATAAAGTACCTAAGTAGTCTGTAACCTTTAAAAGAGGCTACATAGCAGTTTTTTTAATGATATGTATTTCTCAAGAGCGAATCGCTCATTGCATCACCTATTGAAGTGAGTTCGTTCACACGAAGTTGTTTTGTTTCCTGCGCGTGCTTTTGATCTGTTTTTGACGTGTCATAATAATGCGACAAAAATTGATCGACCCTTGAATTATACCTACACTGATTTATCTTCTTAGTGCCTATCCAACCATGAGTTAATATAAAATAAGTTTTATAAAAACTTAAAACCGACTTCAAAATGACACTTAATAGCGAGAAATAATATTGACAAACATACCTAATCAGTTTTTTTTCGGTGCCAGCCATTGAGAGTTAAAATGTAAAATTATCTTGGAAAAATATTTTTAATACGACTGAATAAATGCGTAACAAAACCTAGGATTTATCGTATCTGTCTAGATTTAACTAGTATCTACATATAATAGTCTTTATACTATCTCTTTAAGAAAATTTTTAGGTTTTAAGTCAACAATAGAAGGGGAATGTGGTGTGGTGTAAGTAGGTTTCTTTCAACATAATACAATTAGTCACTGCACGATTTTGCAAATGAAATACCAGAATCTGATATAAATAAAACCAGAATAAAATCTCTATAGCAATGGGATCATGTCCCTACCTACAAGATGGCAAAAAGTTTTCGAACAAAATGGTACCTACATACTTTAGTTAAATGTAAAAAAACGATATAAAAACATGTTTTGAATTTTCTTAAAAAATGAAGAAACTTTTTCCCCAACCTATTAGGTTATGTTTCAAGATTTTGTATTTAGTCCGTAAGTAAATGAGTCTCCTTTCGCTTTTATGATGAAAATATAATATTACTCTGAAAGGTGTAAAGGACTTATTTGGACTAATGGACTGAGAAAACTTCGTCATTTGTACGACATAGTTATCAGCGTCCAAATGACGAAGCACACTAAAGCCACTCAATACGTTTTCAATTTAAATATATTTGTTTTAATTTATAATTTTGAGATTAATAAGTACCTAGATAAACTCAATTTGACATTTACCGCACCCAACACTATTACTTTCTGCATGACCTAAAGGTTGGCTGGTAGAGAATGCTTTTGGCATTAAGCCCTCCTTTTGTACAATTTTTTAAATTTGTGCAATAAAGTTTTTTATTAATATTATTATTATTAATACGAACGCGAACGGCTTGAAAATGTAGGTAGGTTTTAGGCGACAAGATAAGATTTATTTCAACTGTCTAAAATAAGTTGAAGTGACAAATGACTACGAGTACGAAACCCCATAAACATTCACAACATCCAAGACATTTTTAATAATTATAATTTATAAATTAAAATGTACAGTTGTCAACATATTCTGTATTTACTTTTTTGAATCGTACTTATATTAAATTGTGTTTTTTTACTTCCATGGACCGTATATTTCAATAGTAAACTTAGTATGTTTTCTGTAGTTGTCAGGTTTCATTAAATTAGCCAATCAATGCAGTGTTCTTTACTCAAGATCGAACGGATACATTCCAAATTTCATAAAACACAACACAAGCACAATTAAGAAGAGAAAGCGAATTTAATTAATAAAACGCAACGGCTCAACTTGAACGCAGTGAATTTCTTAAGAGTCTTCCGTTGCCACGACTGAATTGGATCTAGTAGTAGGTCTACTTAAGTGAAAACTATTCTACTTAAAAGCGCACTATGGACAACTGCCTTACAAAGGCATCGACTGAGATGACATAGTATTATTGGTAATGTTTATACTCAAACCGAGGAAGTTGTAAGTTCCTGATTTCATTTTTTTTTCTGTTTTTATACTAGACTCTGGTTAACCGAGAAACGCTTGAATTTTCCCTGTTTTCTTAAAAAATTAAATACAAAGGGATAAAATAGGAATGAAAACATATTGTTCTGCTAATACCTTACAGAAGACTCTTAAGACCACAACACCGACGTTGATTTGATCGTACTCTAATTATTAATTCGGTATTAATTACTGAATCCATTAGGCAAGGCATGAAGTTTTGATTCATGGTACATTATGGCGATGTGGCACTGCGCATAGAGCACAAATTAAGTTTTGCCATAAAAGACATAGACACGATAGGCTTACACCATTCATACTATACTCGGATACGAGTGCCGCGAGCTTGTCTGTCGTAGTAGTTGTCAAATTACAGGTAGACGTAAAGATCATTAAGATACCTTTTTTGAGCAAATCTTTGTATTACTTGTTTTATGTCAGGTTTAAATGCTGTCTTAAATTGTTTATAATTTTTTTTTTTAACTGTTATTTTTTTTTAAGTACGATGGCTGTTTGCTGCCACTTTTAAGCTTAGCTACATAAAAGCGGAAGAGATGAACTGACTGACTGAGAGAGTCATAGTTTAATTAAGAAAAACTGTCTGTTTTAAGGACAGTGTTTTTTTTTCTAATTTAATTTTCTACGCTCATGTACAAGTCAGGTGTACAAACAGGGAACCTACCGTGCCTACCGTGTTTATGTCTAATGTGTATTAAAGTGACGCGTGCGCAGTCCGCGTGAAGCGGCGCGAGCATTCACCGAGCTTCGAGAAGTGCTTTGAACTTTGGTTCACCAAGCTTAAGCTTGGTTATTAATGCTTTATCTACACGGCAAATAGTGAATCTACGTGGTGTAATGTCTCTCATATCAGCTTTTAAAGAGTATATTTTTTTAATTTATGTTATATTTTATAGACTGTTGTAGATCTAGCGCCCACGTTAGTTGTACAGGTGTGGATGGTTTTAAACAAAATAAAGCTTAATTCCAGTTTTTTTTTAATTAAATGAAAAAAGAAATTTATTCACTATCGTAATCAATATAAGTAATAAGTACTTTCATCCATTGCAGCGGCGGCAGATATTATTGAAACACCTTATACAGAAAGTACTCTCTCTGTAATTGTTCCATATTATTAAGTATTTATTTCCTTTGTGGTCAAATTATGCAAAACACTGAAACGCATCTACTTCCATTAATTGAATTCTAATTGGAAAACAAGACGAGATCTGGAGAATTCCAATTTAATGACTGTAATCCTTCCCATAATGAGCACTGCTGTTCAATCAATCAGAATGAGGTATGCATCCCAATAAATAGATACATTTAGTAGCTGCGATAGCTTTTCTGCGTATTGCTCTACTTAATGCTAAAAAAACAAATGCGTAAGATGCAGGCCTAATTCAAAACAAGTAAACTCTAAGATGAATACATCGATTTAATTAACTGCACTGTTTTTCTGGGCATAACCCTAAACTCTAACTGTCTTATTGAGAGTGCTTTTACTAGTCCAGAATAAAGTAAAACTACAGATTTTTGGACGTTAGTACAGTGGGTTAACCTTAGTCCCGGTCTAGCAAATGCACTGGATAAGACTGCAAGATGCTAGAGACATCGATTGAATTCAATTAGATTCTATATTTGTTGTAGTTGTGAGGTTTGCCGCAAAGGATCCCGATTATGGACTCCCGGTGCGGGTAAATTCAGAAAAAAACCTTTTCTTAACTAGTTGTGCTGGGCTGGGAGACGCCCCTGGTCAAATGCATTGTCTGGAACGTCGAAACACAAAGATGGTATACCATATTCTATGACCATAAAATTCAGTGTGTTTTCTGGCGCTAGTTATATATCAATTAAATTTCAGGAAATACAGGACTAAAATCAAACTTACGGAAATAAACTTCATTAATCCGGTAATAATCCCAATTTTTTGTAAATAAAACTCAAATACCTAATTTTGCTTTCAAGCTGACTTGAGCCGTATAAATCACTGAAGAAGTAAAAACAGGATCTCACATTCAAACTGTAGGTACCTACTAAAAGATCAATTAAAATAATTACGCTAATAAGGCAATTAAAACAGCGCTCTAAGTGGATCTAGCGGATACTAGAAATATTACCGTAATTACGACCTGTCCACATTGTTACTGTTTATGTGTAATGGCTAGCTTTTACTGTGTGAAAATTGTGTGACGTTATTTCAGTTTTAGGTTTTCTTAATCTCCTACAAGAATAAAATTTATAGACTCAGGCGTACTTTAGTCGTCGAAACACAGCCGAGGCGACAATATTTCTCCTGAGGAGGCCACGTAAAGACGTGGCAAAATGCGCGTCGAGGTTTTTATGTCGGTGTTGGGTACTAGAGCCGTGTGCTGCCGGCACGTTATAAGCATTGCACCACCCCTTCTCTTCCTATGGGTGTCGTAAGAGGCGACTACAGGAGAACTGCCATAAGAAGACGGGCAGCAGCGTCTCCTCTCCACCATTGGCCAAACTGCGATCGCCGACCCGCCTGCCAAGTGTAGCGATTATGGCAAAATCCTCCTTTTGGAGAGGCCTGTGTCCAGCAGTGGACTGATATTATAGGCTGGTGATGTGATGTTGGGTACTAAGTTTTGCATTAATCTTTTTTGCGTGCAATTTGAGGGAGGGAGGGCGGTGCTCTTTGCTTGTGCCTGTGATTGTCCTCAGATTGTGGGTTTCAGGTGGTGTGATTGGGGTTCCTATGCCGGCGTAACTGAGCGGAAGTTGTAAGCAAAATATTTACATTTTCATAATTATTTAGTTATGGATTTCCGCAAAGTAACGCCTGATTCTATTAATGGTATATTTATTAAATTTAATTTTTTTAGTTAGTATTTGTTGTTATAGCGGCAACAGACACACATCATCTGTGAAAATTTCAACTGTCTAACTATCACGGTTCATGAGATACAGCCTGGTGACATAGGGACAGACGGACGGTCAGCGGAGTCTTAGTAATAGAGTCCCGTTTTACCCTTTGGGTACGGAACCCTAAAAGATTTGGAGAAATAGTTGGCAAGTTGGCTCTTATAGAAATCAGAACAGCACAGTTTGAGCACATGATTGAGAACTAGCATTTTTACAACTTATTATTTCACCACTCCTCATTATTTCTACCATTTATCTTCAGACAACTAGGGGTCACATTTAATTTTAAGACATAAGCTATAAAAACTTTAGAACACGCTCCTATAAAATAGACACAGTTAATTTAGGCCAGCTGCAAGTTATTTTTTCTTTAGGTAATAATAGCAAATGTTGAACTGAAATGTTATTTATTATATTGATATTTATATATTATTTATTATATATATATATATATATATATATATAAAAAAAAAAAAATTATCTTCTTCGTCCAAAATGAATAGGCGGGAATGGGAATGAAGATCTTTCGCGTATAACTGTGTATAGCCCAAAATTCTAAGACTTGTAACAAATTTAGAACCTCATCATTTCAGCCATAGCACGTCCACTGCTGAACATTAGCCCAATGACTTCCAGATTTCCCGGTTGAAAGCGGACATTACTTTTTAATATTGCAAAAACCTAACATTTTGTTATATTTAAAAAACAGTTTTTGTATAGCGATCGAGTATTGATCTACCAACAAAAAACGCAGCAGTTGTGTGTCCGGCCTTACCCGCAGGAGGCGCAGGCGGCACGCGCGCCAGCTGCCTGCGCAGATGCGCCGGCGCAGCCCGCAATGTGCGCGGGCGCGATGCCGCGAATGACGATGGTACCCCTTTTAACAAGTAAATACATTCTTATTTCTTACAACAATAATATAAATTATCTAGTCACACAATGAGCAGAGTTTGTTCTATGGCGAATAAATAAATGAAATGACGTATTTGAATATTAATGACGTATTTTGATCTGACACTAATCTGACAGTAAGGTTTAGCCACTGGCCTTAAAACAATCCTCCGCCAATCCGCACTGGGCCCGCGTGGAGCATGGCTGCTCATGGTTGAGGTGAGGTGAGGTGAGGCTTGTGCTCTGCAGTGGGACGTATCTATAGACATATTTTACTTTTCTTTCTACTTATGTAACTATATGTCATATGGCATCCATGACTCAGGTACAACATGCAGGTCCAGATGTTCGCACAAATAACTCTGGTCCTGGCCAAAACACGAGCCCTGCTTGGATTCGATTTAGTTATGCAATGTGCGTAAATTACTCTGAAAATAAAGCCAAGCGCGTTATTTATAACATCGTAACATTTGTTGTTATCTCTGACTTGATTGTATAAAAAAAAACTTCTGATTAAAGTTCACAAAACATAGGTGAATAGGTTTAGCATAAAACACCGCAAAACAAACACCTCACATTGTACTATGCATGAGCAACGGTGGTCCTCAGCCCATGAGCCCTTTAGTCGTCAAACCGGCAGATGGCTTGCGCAGGCGCATGGGCCCGCAAAGGACGCGGTCGGTCGCCGACCCCCGCACTCTTGACCCTGCTTAGTAGGTAGTGAAGGTGCGAGTACAGGTGTTAGCTATAAACTAAGCCATAGATGAGTGTTAGAGGCTGCGTACACTGCTGTCAGTGTGTCATTGTCAGTGATTGGCGATTTTGCGAATGCATCGCTGCATCGTGTTATGGCAAATATCTACAAACGATAGGTATGAGTAGCATTCACAATCAGCGGTTCAGCGACTGCGCCAAGTTTTCTAGAGTTTTTTATTTGAAGTTTTAATTTTTGATGCTCGATGCTTTAGCTTTTTAGACTTTTAGGTAGATAAGGTACTCTTGTATAACAGCCTGCCATGTCATAGAGCAGCTCTACTGGAGTAAATTATAAAACTTTTAAAAAGAATATTTGATGCTACCTACAAGTCTTAGCTTTTGAGAGAAAACCGTGAACACTGGCTGCCGTTTAAGATATAGGTAATTGAAATAATTTTGGGGAAGTATTTGGTTAAGTTTGTGTAAAAAAAAAGCGACAACAAGTAGGTACTTCAGTAGTTCAGTACTTGTCTAGTCCACACAATAGGCTGTTAGAGATCCAATAACGGTAAAGTTACCTAGCAAAATCACAGACAAATTGGTGTAGTGTTTAAACCATTTTGAAGGACCAAATATAGGGAAATATCATCATAAAGGTTAATATTTTTGGGTTTTCAATGGCGGCCAAAGTTTTGTATATGTTTTGTGATTAGACTCTACCTTACGCCAAAAACATAGTGCCACTTCTTTGACTGCAGTTAGGTAACATGGGTTTAACACGGGTTCATACATAATTGCAATTGAACATAAATAAATAAAATAAAACATACCTAACTATGGACATTGTAGACAGTAAGTATTTGGATACATGGTATCACATTTAGTCATTTATTTATACCAGCAGCTACCTGCAACTTGTAGTAAAAATTTTGACTTCTTCATATGAACTATCACCCTATATTTCACTTCCTTAAGGAATAAAATTCCCAAAACCCGTCCATTAAATTAATCACGTTATTGAAGATCACTAATCCTTAATCAGGTTATTGAAGAAGCGTCTATGTTCAATTTCAAGTTTCTAGGTTTTCAGACTGTTCTTTGATCCATTATTCGGTTGCCAAAGTCAAAATTATTGATTGCAGAACAAAATGTTAGGTAATACCGATATTAAGTTTAAGAACAGTCTCTATAATAAATTGGGTCAGGTATGTTGCCTTTTGTAATATTTGCTCTGAAGCAACTAAAATAACTTAAAGTTAGTAAAAAGAGGTGCCACACCAACAGTTCATCCAGATCCGAGCAAATTTGTAAAATTTGGAACATCTTTTTAGGGTTCCGTAAAAACCAAACTAAAAGGGACTCTATTACTAAGGCTTCGCTGTCTGTCTGTCCGTCTGTCACCAGGCTGTATCTCATAAACCGTGATAGTTATGTATTTCGGTTGCCACTATAACAACAAATACCAAAAAACAGAAAACAACAAATATTTAAGGGTGCTCCCATACAACAAACGTGAGTTTTTGGCCTTTTTTCTAGATAATGGTACGGAACCCTACGTGCATGAGTCTGACTCGCACTTGGCCGGTTTTTTGGATTGACCCGAATCGGGAATCGAGCCCGCTAAGCTACTCGGTCCGTGGGACTGTATAGAAACATATGATAATACCATTTTTACCAATAATGCTACATGGCTACGTGAATATTATGTTATACACGTACCTAAGCATACAGGCTTTCATAGCTCGTAATATTTCCAACATTTTTTCCATCGGTAATGCGGTGACACATTAATGTCGGCGCCGCGAGTGATTCACAAACTGTAATAGGTATTATGTCTTCCTTATCTGACAGATAAGGAATCGATCTATGGGCGTGCGAACGCAACCATACAGAATGATGTGGTTGGAAATATCTAATAAACTAAATTAATCCTGCAGCTACACCCACGTGGTATGCGCTATTTGACGTGGTATAGGCTATGATTGTCACGCTATGTTCTGAAATTTCTTCAATCTCATGCAACACAAATATAAAGAAACACGTTATTTTTGTACGTTTCAAAATATATGTTTTTTTTTAATTCATTAAATTCAAATTAATTTTAGGACAACTGTTTCATACCTAAAAAATTATGTCTTCAAAAAATAAGAGGCAAACAACCTTTTAAATTATTAACTTATTTTGCTGTGTTAAATGTGTGTTGATACCAAAACTGCTTATTAAACTAGATGAAATGTATATAGGACCAACCAACTTTAATAAGTTTTACATCCAAAGCCAACTCTAGATTCAATGGAAATTTTTAATAATAGGAAAATAGGTACGTGTCAAACAGAGAACCTCCTATATTATTAAAGATGATAGAAGATTGTAATACAAACAAACAAACACAATTTTTATTATGTGTGTGATCATAATTGTAATAAATATCAGTGCTTGCTGCTTAAGGAAATCACTATCAATTAAAATTGTACAATTACAATACCATTATAGCAGTACGAGTACAGCTGTGGTCGATTTATGTTACGTATAAATCTTTATTATTATTCTGTGTGTCACTGTACCATTTTGTGAAAGACAAATAAAGTTCACACTTTCAAATAGTGCACAGTTTGTACAGTTTGTAGTCATAGTTTGTACGTATTAATAAGCTAAAGGTCGTTGTCGATCGATTATTCGATAATCGATCGACAACACAATCGATAGTCTATCAATAGCTGACTTATAGTCTAGCTATTACTCTACTAAGGTATAGTGTTGTCGGTTGCCGATCGATATTTAAATCTCGATAGCAAGACGATCTGTCGATAGCTGACCGATGGTCTGATTATCGATAGTATGGGTTTCCAAGTCTATAACAGCAATATTATCTAAAAAATCGGTACTATCTATATTTGAGACAATCGATAGTACCCAAATTTTTATTATTTGTAATATACTATTGAGGTTTTGAGAAACAATACCATCGTTAGTTTTTTATTTTATTTTAGCAATAACAATACCTATAAATGACGTTTAATGAAATAAAAACAAATAAAAGATTAACTGATCAGTATACTCATATGTTTACCACACATTCGCCAGTAATTTTTCACGATTTAAATTTAACTTTTGAGCTAAAATTACAAAGAAGCATCATTCTATGTTGATTTGATAGGTTCCGACGTGTTGTATGAACTTTAAAATATTTAAGAAGTTGATGAATTCACATAACATTCAGTGAACGCTAGACGGTTCTTTAGCAAAAAATTACGTTGTGTATCGTAGAGATTATCTTGATTCGATAGATTAATTCAAATATTTTATGTCAGGCAAGGCCCAAGATAGTTGTAACAATTAATATGATCACTTAAAAATCCTAGTTTTGCAAGTGATCAGGTAGAGTAGTGTTATTAGATCTCGGAGAAAATCACGATCTTATAAAGCAGTATTACTTACCTTGTGTTGTTTTTAGGGTTTCGTACCCAAACGGTAAAACGCTACCCTATTACTAAGGCTCCGCCTGTCCGTCTGTCTGTCCGTCTGTCACCAGCCTGTATCTCATGAACCGTGATAGTTAGGCAGTTGAAATTTTCACAGATGGTGTATTTATGTTGCCACTACAACAACAAATACTAAAAAACAGAATACAACAAGTATTTAAGGGGCCTCCCATACAACAAACGTGTTTTTTTTGCTCGTATATAAATAATGGTGCTCGGCACTCGCACTTGGCCGGTTTTTCTGTATTGAGTTCGGCGTACAAAATAACATGCTATCTCTGTACGTAGAGTTTAGAGTAAAATCATATTATATATATTAAGCACTCACCATGATCTCTATACAGTAACTAAACAGTGTTGTTTACACGTCATACTCCATACCAACAGAATAAACAAAACAAGGTTGAAGTAACATGTAGAGCTCAACTTAAGGCCCTTGTTTAGTGTTGATACAGTTAGGCCCTTGTATACCTATGAACCACTAAAAACCGGCCAAGTGCGAGTCGGACTCGCGCAAGTACCATTTAAAAACGGCAAAAAATCACGTTTGTTGTATGGGAGCCACCTTAAATAATTATTGTATTCTGTCTTTTAGTATTTGTTGTTATAGCGGCAACAGAAATACATTATCTGTAAAAATTTCAACTCTCTAACTATCACGGTTCATGAGATACAGCCTGGTGACAGACGGACAGACAGACGGACGGACAGACAGACGGACGGACAGACAGACGGACGGACAGACAGACGGACAGCGGAGCCTCAGTAATAGGGTCCCGTTTTACCCTTTTGGTACGGAACACTAAAAACCTAGAAAAAGTGATGTGTATAACTGTAGGAATGCGACATGTCGCGTATATTGTTGTTGACTGTACGTCGGAGGCGGAGGCTGCTTTTAGTTTTTCTGGTCGCCGGATGCGACGCGTCGGTCTCCGCGCTTGACGGAAGGACGGCCGCATCCTCTCGTAATCTTATACCGGTGATTGAACCGAGTTTAATTTCTATTGATGGGTTTAGAAGGAATAAAGAAAGTGGATTTGTATTTATATTTTTAGTTTGTGGGTCAAATTTGAGGGAATGTTTTGAAAAACTGGCTAATAGACAGATTTCCGTACCGAAGCGCACCTCAGTACAATAATATTTCCTTGCTCAAGCCCTACTGACATAAGCCGGTTTTTTGTTATTTCTTATTCTTATCTATATTATACTCTTAGAGATATGTACCATACCGTAGGCATACAATAAAGAAAAAAACAAAAATAATAAAATATGTTTTTTCTAGATATTAATCATCTTTTTAGTAAGATAAGGTTGTATTAATTTAAACATTTAAAGCAGCAACCTCTCTTGGTATGATACAGAACACAGCCCTTCAAGGGTCAGACGGGCGACAGAGCCTGGAACAGGATCTTGTTTGTACTATTTGGGTACGGTAGCAAAAAAAGACATGAATACATTTTTAGTTTTGTGTATTAGGCTTCACACGATTCACAGAAAAATAAGTATTAAAAAAAATCACTAACCTAAAACTGAAAACTACGAACTCAAAAACAAAATCCTCCTAAACTAAGTATCAAGCATGAGACAAGATAGTTTTAATGCTGGCAGCGTTTTCTCAATGAATGGGAGCGAGGAATTATGGAATAATAATGCCAACATTATTATTTTACGAATTTAAAATATGTGTTTTTGAAAAGTATAAAAAAATTGTCAAAAACAAAAATTTGGCACCAATAATTCCGACATTAATTGCAATGTATTGCACCACTTCTTATTTATAAAGAAAAATGATTATAAACTTGAATGGGGAGAAAAACTAACTTTTTATCACGCCAGGGGCGCTTATTGTCTTGTACCTAGATCTGACATAACATCTGTCAGATTGTATGGAAGTTTGCAATCATTTCTGTTTGTTTACCATATTTTCGAGGATTAAAGTCGCAATGCAACAGTGTGGTGCTTTAAACTGTAAAATTGAAGTAGTTCATTTATTCCCTAAGGACTATAAACGCAAAAATCAGTGGGAATCTGCTTTACGGATTAAAAATTGCACGATTACTCACAGCATATTTCATAGAAGAAGACTATTTTGGAAAAAGTATAATATACTAAACGGGTAACAGTTTAGTGAATTCATTGGCACTGAAACAAAAGTACAGAAACCTAAAAAGCCCAAATCATGACAAGCTTCATGGAGCAGTTTTAAACATACTAATAAATTGAAAATATTAGTTAGTGCTTTACCCTGTCTTCTTCTTGAATTTATGAAGGACTCCACTACTTGCCTGTCTCTCTACTGTAGTGCTGTGAACTTTTAACTAAATGACAAAGCGGAGGCAATATACTTACAAAAGAGACAGAAAGAAATGTAATAGTTAGAACAGGTACCTCCTTTTCATAAAGGAAAATCTCAATTACTTACTAGGCCTCACTATTATGAAGAACTGAGAAACTCTCAAGCGCTGCAATTTTAGGGAATCTATTTATAAAAAATAATAATAAAAGTCTAGGAAGTTATATCTGTTTTTTTATTATTATTTTCAAATAACCTTTAAACATGTTACTAACTTTAAAAATACCATTACTTCATAATGATGCTTATAAATAAAAGTTACATTTCACAAATGTGAGTATCATACTTATTACTAAAGAAATAGTATCACGACTACATGCTATGCATCAATCAAATTGCAGAATTTCCTACCAGTACAAAAGAAATATATATGTGTTTGTGTGTAGTAAGGAATTTTCTGTTTAAAGGACAACTCTCTAACACTAATACTTAACTAAGGCACAGTTATTTCATGTATCAAGCTTTTTTTAGCTTTATACGGGTGCTTAATTTAATTATTGTATCTTTGCTTAGAAGTTTATCAAGACTACTTAGAAATTTACAATCCAATCCACGCTTGTCCACCACATATCCTAAATACACTTCCCATAATCTGGAGAACTTTCATGACCTCTGGTATTGAATTAGAGATACATATTTACATCATGCATACATGCCACTATCCGCAGCGCTCACAATGGTATAAAATTAACTTTCTCCATCCTTGCTTTACATTATCCTTTCATGTATGTGATATCACCAGCAGAGTAGAGGTGGACAGTTAGGAGATGACATGCTTCATACACAACTTTTTGTTCCTTGCTGTTGTATCTGTGAAACAAAAAGCATCAGATGATGAATACTTATTATTTAAAAAGTGTATTGAATAAATATCAGGAAATTATTTGAATATACTTCATACCTTTCTAAATAAAGATGTATTTCATGTTTCCTTAAGCTAGGAAGTGGAAAATCGGCATCAATGTCTTTGAATTTTTCTATCGCCAGAGAGGCATATGCGACATCATCTGTAATGTTATAGTCAGCGCCAAAGTTTCGGTTCCGCTCATAAGCCTCCAATCTAGAAGAAATAACAGATATAGTCCAAATTAACCAGAATTATGCACAGGAAATAGAATGTAACCTTCAATATTTTCAATGCTTACCTCTCTATCAAATCACAACGTTTCCGTTAATTGTTCTGGTCCTTTTACGAAATCCGCTTTGAAGCTCAGAAAAAGACATTAATGAATACATTTTAAACGCTAAAAAACTTTATATGCGAAAAAATCGCAAATACACACTTGACACTAGCAGTCAACAGGGTACAAGCGACGATCGCGCCATCTACAAAAAGCTTTGCGTGTTCCTCCCCATTGGCATTGCTTGAGAAGTAGAAACGTTATTTACTTTGTTCGACAACATTGAACAATGTCGTACTGTTTTAATCCCAACCTAAACCTTATCAAAATAGCTTCTGATTTATCGCCTGGATATAGAGGATTAACTTCAATGAGCAATGCGTTATCGTTGCAGATTAGATCAATTGTATTTGAAATCCGCCTTTCTTATGATCCACCCATGTTTATTGCTGGACAACGTCCAATACAAAGAAAGTTGAAAAATGTTATTAAATGTTCCCAAGTGGTTGTTCCCAAAAACTGTTGTCTGAATGTGCCATTTTGTCCTTTGCTGAAGAGTGTTTTTTTCGATAAATTAATGATCCTAAATAATTTAAGTAACTATACTAATTACTAAAATTTTTGCTTTAAACCTTCAACTTCCAAGCGGTAGCCGGCTGCTGCACGTCCATTGTTATCTATTTACTAAATGAAGGGACGATGATATAAATAATTCCTACTTTTTATTGGCCTTTGCATCTATAGCAGACGATTTATGCAGCTACTGACAGAAATCTTTATAGTGGCTAAATAGACATTTAAATGCATGCTCTAACGCAGTCTACAAGCTCGATAGAAGAACTATCTGTCCTATTTAATGAATTCCTGTCTGGTTAAATGAAAAAAAATAAAACTATAAATCAATTTCGGTTGCATTTTCACGCTCTCATCGAACTGTATATCTCGTCTAGACCTTATAGCTGCGTATTTGTTGGTTTCTTTCAGTTAACAATATACGTCGAGCGTCGTTATCAGCGCCGTGACGGTGCGCGCGCGCTGTTATCGCCGAAACGAGTCGCTTTCATGAAATTCATTGTTTGCTGCGTTGCGAAAACTTCATCCGTTGCGCAATACCATCGCTTAGTTACTTCAAGTAAGCGTGTTTTGGGAGGTCGATAACCTTTTCTTTATTTAGTAGAAATGTATTGGTTAATATGAAATTGCTTACTCTCATAATGATTATACTGATCCACAAGAGTTGCATAAACATTGCCAGTGTTGTTGCCATGTCATGTTTTGGTAGTTATAAACCAAAGTCCAAACTACAACTTAGTGCATAAAATGATGAGTCATTTGTATATTTGTTCTACTATTTGTTGTTACAAATAAGTGGTAGCTTAAATTAATCACTGCATGTCAAGGAGTTGTCTCTTTCGCAAGGCAATCGTATTATCGGATCAAAAAGTAGTGTCAATCCATGTTATTGGGACCTGATGACAGCTCAACCATACTTAATGGGATGACATGATAACAGTAGAGACCGTTTACCGCTAGCATTCAAAATTCATACGTCACTGTGAGAAAGGCCGCTGACATAGTATCTATTGAAGAATCCAATTAAACTAATATTGGATACGAGGTTATCGTATCAGCGATAGAGCTGATAACAGTGAAAGCCAGCCCCGCGCGTCCGCCCGTTGACAAACACGCTGGAATTGATTTGTAAATAATTTTGACACCGGACGATGCTCCGTGTAAACCGGCCCGAAAACGATCGGATGCCTCGTGTTTGTGTTTACAACAATAAATTGAGCAATCGATTCTACATATTCGAATAATCAATCAGCGTCGTCAGCGGTTACATTGTCATTACTCCACTTAACGTACGCTGAGCCGGTGAAAAAGTCCGAATCCGCCGCGGGCGATCGTAAATCTACGGGCAGCTCGAGAGGGCTCTGTTTTTGGCGCGTGAGTCAGGTGTCCCGTCTGTAGGGTCCCCCGACCCTTCGACGACCGGTGGCGGCGCGAACATTCGCGGCACGTCCTTCGTTGGCCGTTTTGTTTTGGAGTACCATCCGGTTCCTGGTGGTGGGGATGGGGGAGGGGGACAGGTGGGCGCAGGTAGCGCGCGCGGCGGCTGCCAGTCCACCTCAGCGCGCCGGTCTGCGCGCGCGCCTCGCTCGTTCATAAATACAATCAAATATGGAAATAGCCAGTCATTCCGCGACAGGTGTGCGGCCGCGGCGTTGGTGCACGTGTGCTGTTAGTGAGTGCGCCAGCGCAGCCGACAGCAGCTCCGGTAAGTTGTCTTGGTGAAATTGCTTCGGACTTTGGAACCAGCGGCGTTTTTGTATGTAGCAAGCAGCGTCGGTTGCTCACGCGCATCTGCCGTTCCGTTTCGGTGCAGCTGCTGGCCTTTGAATAAGTATAATAATGTTTTTATCCGCTCATCACGTTCTGTAGAGCTCGCCCTTTTGGAGCAAGGGCTCTAACTAGAAGGCAGTTCACACGGTCGTCGTTTCGCGTGTTGCTGTTACTTCGGTAAATATTGCCCGATAACGTCCGCGAGTGCGTGCGTGTACACTTACTGTTATCGATTCCACACATGCGTCACGTCGATAGTTATCTTTGGCGGATCTGGGTCATTGTTCTTTTGTATTTCAAATGTAGCGGTTTTGATAACGTTTCCCTGAACAAAATTTTCCCAGAAAAAAATAATTCCAATTTGTTTAGCAATTTTTGCTTGATTGTTATGAAATCTCTTTACGGATAGAAATAAGCAATTAAAATGTATTCTATTTTGCATATTTATATCGAAATTTTAACTATATTCTCGTTGAAACCATAAAAATATCAATCATGTTATATCGCAATAGTACCCCTGAACGTGTCCAATCAATTACTCATACGGGAACGAATCACCAAAATAACGCCTTGTCGATGAAACCATGACTACTAAGTTAATATGCATCGAATCTCTATGGCAAAATGTACAACATACAGCTAGTAAGAATTCTTAATTGTTCTACCTACCGATAAAGTAAAAATAAAATTTACCATTTACTTAATCGGACTCGCATAGTCATGAAATTTCATCAAACAGGCAGAATTCCTGTTAGGTGAAACGTTTATTAGCATATTTTCATCTATGTTACTTTAACAATAATCGTTTACTAACTCAGAAATTATCACATTGAATAGATTGAATTGCTTAGAAAATCTTTTGTTTTTCCTTATTGAATGGAAAACTACTTCTGTTTTTAGTTTTAGGAATTCCACACATGTGTTCACAGTCACACTAAATTAAGGAATTATCATAGAAAAAGGATCTGTCACGGATTTGATATCTTTTAACTGTCACCGTTTACATCGTTATCAGTGTCTTTGTGTATAAGTAAACTGTACCTTTAAGAAAACTTATCAATATAGGCGCATTGAATCACTCTGACAGGTGAATGACCTCAATCGTTCTCATGGGGGTGGATAGTAACACCAATTTTCAAGACTTGCGGTGGAACTTGAACTGCCCTTGAGTATTTAATGTGATGTTTGTTTGTTAGCAGGTATATTTTCTTTGCCTAGAATTTTTCCAATTTAGTATTCAAATTCATTATTATATTACCAAATTTCAACTTTTCGCTCATTTGCCAGTTGGTTACGATATTTTCTATAATGATTGTGTATTGTATCTGCCTAGCTAGTTCATTTGCTTATGAATTGTTATACACTTACTCACGTCATATACCTAAACATTAACAATTTGTCAATAATATGTATCTTTGCTTCATTCCTTATGTTCCTCTATCATCTATAGGTTAACCTTTATGCAGTATCGTTTATACAGTAAATCATAGTAATAACATCTATTATTTCTGTGTTTCTATTATGTTTGCCTTTAGTGTAGGTTCTTAGTTTTGATGTCTTTGTCTTGATTGCTAGTCAGTTGGAGGTTTATCTTTTTCTTTTATTACATCAACAAGACAAACTATTATTTGTTCTGTACATTAATTCATTTATACATTCGGATAGCAGCGAATCCGTGTCTAAGTGAGCTCCGGACTCTTCATCTATTACTTCTATAAGACCAACTTCTGTTTTGTCTCATCTATCAGTTTTATTTGCTCTGTACATTTCATTTATACATTCGGACAGCAGTGAAGCCGTGTCTAAGTGAGCTCCGGACTCTTCATCGATTACTTTTATAAGACCAACTTCTGTTTTGTCACATCTATCAGTTTTATTTGCTCTGTGTATTTCATTTATACATTCGGAAGGCAGTGAAGCCGTGTCTAAGTGAGCTCCGGACCGGTGCGGTCTATTATAGCGCGGTGAATAGGCCGGTTTTTTCCTGCCGCCTCGCTCTGCCGCGCAGGCGTTGCTCCGTGACAATACGAATTTTTGGTATTGGAGCTGAAAAAACGTGGCTCCATTTTCCTGGTTCACGCCACAGAAGTCGTTAAAATATATTTAGGTTTTTGTCAAACTCACGGCGCTTAGAAACAGAAGCATTTTCATTGTTAGTAGTTTTGATACATTTATCATTAGCCTACGTCAAACTGATCTTGTCAGTTGTTTTAAGTAAATTTTGGAGCTTGGGTAAATCAATTATTTTTTTTGATTAAGTAAATTAAAACATGCCTTCAGATGTTTCTACTATTAATATTTAACCCTTAATCACCACTATCGTGACATCAGGTTCACTCATGTCCATGGGGTTTAGAGGTAATACTAATTGGAAGACCATCATATTATGTGGAGTTTGATTTTGTACAATGCTGATGCTTTTGACAATGTAGCCTACAAACTGTCCATCACAATAATTTTGCATAACACTGAATGTTATTTAAACATGCAAATGTACATCTTCACTCGCACATTACGTATGTATTAGGCATCAGTCGAGGCGCAAAACGTCACGATTGGAAATAGCTGCGTGCCACTCTTGACCTTGCCAAACAAGAATGTCCTCTTCAAAACTTTGAACTTGCAGATTCCCAGTGCCAAGGTCGTTGACTTCTTCGAAATATACACTTACTCGTACTTCATTCTATTTTTTTAATGACTATCTTTTCTCAACTAGCTGATATCAAGCGGAATGTGTAATGGATTTATAATAATCCAATCTTTGTTATTTCTTTTTTAGTTTTGAAACCATAATTTTGTCGTGTTTTTGATGAATCATCGTGAGACACAATTAAAATACAATTCATGAAATACATACGAGTACAATTTTTAAAACCAAACGTAAACCAATTCGTCACAATATTTTATTAAAGACTTGAGCTAAAAACAAAACACTATCGAGATTGTCATTCGATAATTTGAAAATCTAACAACTCGATTATTCGTTGATCGAGTGACGTGGGATTCTGGACAGGCATCCACGAGATTTCTAATCAACCGGCGTCACGCGCGGCGCGTCCCCGGCCGCGACGAATCGGCTGTAGATAGCCATCGACAATCGTTCTACAACACTAGTCAAAGGGTTGCCATGCACCAGAATGTATTGTATCTGTTTATAACCTGGTAATAAACATTGCGGTTGCAGATTTGGACCCAAAATACATTCTTACGAAGCTACGAATTCAAAGTTAAGAACGACAAATTGTTTTGGCATCACAAGTTTAAAAATTACATAAGAAAATTGTTAAACGGATAAATAAATCTCAAAGCGATTTTTAAAGTCTAAACTGGATTTTTGGAGAAATGGAATGTAAATTAAAAAAATAGAGATGCCAACCCTAATCCTTGGGTACTACTAGTACAAAAACATGTCGTATCCGAAGATAAATCTAAGAGAGCTATGTTATGACTTGATGATATTACCTTTTTAGACGCTTGACCAGTTTCTTCTACACCTAGTTTAAAGGCTCAATTCAGCAAGACCATTATTTGATTAGTGTAATTTTCCTTCATAAGCAGTTTTCCAAGGGCCTAGTTGGAAAACTTGATTTTGTTAAAAAATTAAAACTCATCCACATAAATTAAAGACCGATGTAGTTTTTGTAAAGTTTTCGTAATTTAGTACATAAATAATAAAAATTCTGGATCTTTACCAGATTAATTAAACATTTAGACTACAGAAATATAAATCTGGTACCTACCATTTTACTCTGAATGATTTATAATTAATTACAAGATCGATATAAATTCATTTCACCTGAAATCTTCTGTGGTGGGTTAAGTTAAATTATGCATCTAGTTATATATTTTAAATTATAATAACGACTAATTGTCCTTTACGATTTCACTACTGCTGCAGCGATGTGCTTTGATTTATAGTTGTCTCAACAACCTAGCTTACTAAAAGGTGAGATTTGCCTCATTAGATACGATTGAACAGTCAATTCCGCAAAAATACGGATAGAAAATTAGCTCGCAAGTGACTATATTTTTTTGGTTCTCTCTGTACACGTACGAATAGGTATCATTGAAACGAAAATGTGATTCACAGAGGGCGGGGCGAGTGCTAATGACTGGCAATGGCGGCTCTCGTGACCTTTCAGTGAGAAAAATGACCAAGATCATTGTCAATGTCGCTCTAGCGGGCCACTCAGAGCGGAGCAAAGCTAGAAACATGTAAGGAAAACAAGTCAAGTGACAATTGTAAAGCTAGACCTTCATTGCACATGCTGTCCCTTTAGTTAGTGTTCAGACATAGAGAACTTCGTCTATGGTTCAGGTTATACTGGAAATTATAAAGATCACTTTAGTGTGTTATAGAAATTGACAGGCTATTTACTAGAAATTATTAAAAAAACATGGACTATGATGGTTTTCAGTTAGCTTACAATAATTTAACTTGTCAACTCATAGGCAATATTACTTAAAGCATATTACTATATTGTTGTTAAATTCACAGCAGATGCAGTGAATACTATGATATATTGTTAGTCTATATCGGGAATTAAAAAAAAGGAACGTAACAAAATCTTGTAGAGTTATATTGCAGCCTTTTTAGGCAGAGTACGTCGTGGATTTATGCATCAAGCGTTTGATAAATGGTAATAAAAAGTACCTCCAATCAGAACAACGCAATTGAATAAGTCACGTTCAAAAAGAATAGACCATTAAATACAGATTAGTGCTTAATTAATATATACTGACATATCTTAGGTATTATAACCGAGGATAACATGAGTTATCGAACTAAACATTATTTATAGATTGGTTTGAAGAATTAGGTGTGATGCTATTTATGTGTTTATTACTGGGACAAATCTACTCGCTTCTTTGTACACAGAGATGTATGTACAGATTGAAAAAACAAGTGACAGATAAATAAAATCGATTATTGTGTTAATTATGACCATACAAATTAACGGTTGCATATTTATTCGCAGTTTTCGATAAAATAAACCAAACTTATCGCGCAAATGTTAGTTTTAAGACTGTCGTGCTCTATCCGAACACACGCAACGTGTGAAGTTTAATGTACTTAAATAACGAGTACTTGAAACGGCATGTCGACTAAAACCAGTTTCTTCAACATTATTGTCGAAATTATGACGAATCTAGACTGTTCTTTAGAAGTCGGAGCATGAAATTGTGTGCACGAGGCGTATCGGCAATTTGCGTCAGTTTTTTATCATAGTCACGACAGGCCGGATTCCTCGGCCAATGGCTGGCTAGAGACGAAGTAATTGGGAGAAACGAGAAACTGTGCCACCGCAGACGCGAGATTTAGACTCGCGGCCAGAAAATATTAGACTCGAAAAAGACGCGGTTACTCATCGATTTGATACCACGGAAGAGTTCCGGAGAGGTCACTGTTGGGTGGTTTTCTGTCGATAATGCCACGGTCGTTGATGTTCTGTTGCAATGCAGTAACTGTTCCGGACGGGGCCTTTGTCCGCGGATGATTGTTCGAGTTAAGGGCTCTTTACTTGACGGATATTGCGTGGCCACTTTCGCAGGTATTCATATTTTTTGTTGGTAGCCCTGAGGTGTCAGCTGTTTACTTCGGCTATAGGTGTTTTACTATCTATGTAGTTTGAGAGCTATGACTTCACTATCTGCTATAAGTCGGCACTTTTCGTGAAATCCTTCATTTTCTAGCCAAATATCAACTGTTAATGACACTTATGTGAAATTAGTAATAATTAAATACTGAAAATAATAGATAGACCAAAATCCATTTGATTAAAGACATTATTTATAACGAAGCATTTTCTAATTGCGTTTTTGTAATGTTCCACGCCGAGGTAGATTCTGTAGAACAATATGAAATAGCGGTTAATTCCGCCGCGCTAAATTTTATTATTCTCGAAGTGGCAAACTGTAATGCGCGTGCAAAAACCGCAGCGGAAAATAATTAAAATCCGCGAAACTTACAGTTACATTCGTTGTTAGAATTAATTTAAAATATAAATTAGAAAAGCTGAATTTGTTAACTTATAATAAAACGAGAAAGACAGCACGCATACCTAACTTAAAAAGAATTTATTCGTCTACGTCTGTCGTACTTGTGTCTTAGATAATTTTATTTATTTTAATATAAAATTAAGTGCAGTTTAATCCGTTAAAGTGAATGCATTTATTAGCATTAACTATTTATACAATCATAAATTGCTTTACTGACATTATGCCCGGTAGGACGTGTAAACGGATACCATAAATATTGCAGACAAAAGCGTGGAGTTTCTTATTTATGACTACTGTTATTGTTATACTGTCATATTTGATGAAGGTTAATAGTTGTATCACTAATTAATCAACTATTTAGATTAGAATACTACGAGTATTACCTAAAGTGCGTGCACAGACTGGCTATTATTGGCTATCTATTGTAGATAGCCAATAATATTACGTTATAATTTACTGTTATAATTTTTTTGAAATTCTGTTTTACTCCTGGCAAAAAAATCCACTCGGATGTCCCTTTAGCCTTCAGTCTATTTTTCAGACATCGAAAGACGATCTGAATTCATTAATTTGGATGCATCTGGCTGACAAGTGCCTTTAAAGTTTGTCCACGCACGAGCATAGTACCACAGACCGATACTATGCTCGTGCGTGGACAAACTTACTAACTAACTTACCACAGACCGAACGATAGCGAGAAGCATTCGGTTCGAACACCGATGCTCGAACGAACACTCACTTCTTCCTAGTGTGCGGAAACTGTATTGTTGCTAAATTGTCTTGGATTATACTTTTTTTTATACAGTCCGCTTCTTATTTAAAAAACCTCACTATTAAAGGAATCTCAAAAAGTTATTTAAAAGACAACAATTAATTTACTAGAGACAGTAACCACCTATATTTTGACACCCAGACATTGCCAAGACGCTCTTTTATACTACATCTATCTCCCTACTTCGTGTGAAGAAGATTGGCTGTCTCACATACAGGTTGATAGTTGACTTTAAAAGTACCTACCTATAGCTAGCTTTACTTATTTGACGACAAGCACTGCAGCTAGCTAGAGTGTCAAACTCCCTGGTTGACATTCGTCGGTGTACGGCTCTAAGCCAAAGCTGGCTCACGATCGCTGTGAGAGTGATTTATAGTCGATACTCGTTATTAAGCCTTTATCGACTGTTCTAGGGCTGGTACATCTTTTGCAATCGAGTAAGTTTTAGCAAACAAAGATAGAATAAATATTTCCTTTCTCTATGGTTTAGTTACGTTAGCAAAGTTTTCGTTATGTGGATTTATTCACTGAAGATTGGGAATCTTGATTACAGCTCAGTAAAGCCAGGATCCATAGCTTAATTAATTTAGGTATATTGTAGCGTTCGAACCAAACCAATAAAGTCAGATAGTAGGTTTTTATATTAGTCAGATTTAGGTTAAGTCGAAGTTCAAAAGAAAATTTTTAATGTTTTATCCAAATACGCAGATCTTCTGATTGATTAAGATTTATATTTTCCATAGATATAAAGACAAGTTTAAACCTTATTTTTAAAAATACGATGATATTTTTTTTAAACTAAATAGACAGACAACCCTAGCGCCTGATATTCGAATAGAGTGCGAAAGATCGTCGCATATTTCATTTATTCAGTTTATACCCCGATCGGCTGCTTTACAAGTCAAATGTAAATTGGTGACAGCGGACTCTGAATACCAATCACACCAAGAATTCACATCTACATACTCCAAATCGTGAGTTGTGGACGATAAAGTTTTGAGCTTCGTGATGAATACAGGACATAAAAACATATGCTATAGAGGTTACTATGATAGTTTAGTTCTATTTTTACAAAAAACAAGTCGGATAAAGCACCATAGAGCCATTTTACACAATAGGTAAAGAAGCGATATTTTATCATTTAAAAAAATTGAATTGCTTAAAAAAAACAATTTTAAATTACATTATATAGTTAACCTTAAATTTTTTAAACGAAATGATAACAACAAAATTGTCATACATTTTATTTAAATATTGGTCGACCAATGACACTTTGTAAGAAAAAAATTAAAAAATAAAATAGAGATTTTCTTACTGTAGAGTTTCTACACAATAAACAAAGTACTACGAAATAGATTCCTTGTCTTAGTTAATTAAAGCAAAACTAATTAAGCAAAGCGTTCTGTCTATAACTTTGTCTCGTGTTTAGCTAGAGCAATAAAGTCTTGAAAAACCGTACGAGACTGGCATAACCGGAGAAACGGTTTATTCAGTTACGGACTACAGTTTTAACGGAATCCGTAGCAGAATCAGACTTTCTAGGCTAATTAGCTGAAACGGTTAAAAAATAAACTAGAATTTCAGTTAAAATACTTTATTTTACTAAAAATTATTCAAACATTTGGGAAAAGTTGAGATCTAGTTACTTTAATGAAATTCTTATTGTTGTTATTTTGTTTGTTGTTAATTTTGGATAGCTATGTAAAAATAATAAACCTACAATCAAATTTATTTAAACAGTTTTTCATACTAATAGTTGTAGTATGAATGCAAATAGTTCCGCCTTAGATTTCTGGTTTGGGACAGTTTAGAATAAGAGTTTTTCTTTGCTCAATTCTAGAACTTTGCTGACATTTTCCTCTGACAAAAAATAATTATTGTCATCTGGGTAATTTTAATAGCTGTTATTAGGATTATGGTGATTGCCTCTGTTCTTTGAAGTTAATGGAAGATAGTCAGAATAAGTTTAATGTAACTACACTGGCGGGCAATTAAATCCAGTCTAGTAGTTTTCTTTTCATACAAATGTATTAATTTTGTTAATAGACTATAATTGAGAAACTGATGTTTATTATAACATTGTATTAGACTAAATTTTACTTGTCTGATGATGAAGTTACACCTTTCATAGATTTAACATTCAAGTAAATTAATATGGATCGATCGTAGAGTCTGCCGAAATCTGTTTAAATCGTTATTTTTTTAAATTTAATTTGTCTATTGAAGTCGAGGTCCAAAATTATTTCAAGCCAGTGTTAAAATGAAATAATGAGGAATATCATGTACGAGAAACTCATTCGATTAGATTCCGGTGATAGTAGCATAGTGTTGATAGTATAAAGTTTACTCGTGGCCACGAATCAAAAAGTTATTTATGAATTGCGTATTTGGAGCAAACAGAACGAAATGTATGTTATTACCTCTTCCTTAGAAAACACAAATACAGTAAATATATTAAGTACAGGCTCATTAACATGCATGTACGTTTTCGTAAGTTATTGCAGGAAATGTTATGTAAAGTGAACTGGCTGTACCTAAGTAAGTGTTTCGAGGCTCCCAGTTTCCCACGATGTAATTCGCTTGCAGGTCTTAGGCAGTGGGCTAAGTGACAGCGGGAAACTTATGGAAGAGTGTGGTGTAGAAGATTTGCAAAACTCATCAAGTATATTCTTTTAAAAATTTCATAGGCCTAACAAAACTCAAAACACAAATAAAGAAAGCGTAACCTTGCTTTAAAAGCCTCGGAGATGAATTTACTCGATTTGAAATAAAAAACGGTTTATTTGCGGCTTTGTTAGTAACAGAAATGATGCTATTGGTTCTTTAAATTAATTGAATCAAGCTATCATATTATTGCAAGATGTAATATTTAGTATTCTGATAAGGGAATTACTGCGAAAAAGTGTTTAGATATAACTTTGCACAGTGATTAGACAAAGTTTAACAAAAAACAAAGTGAGGTTACAAGTAAAGTGATGAAAAGTGTAGTTAAGATAAAATTAAAACATTCCCGTAAACAAATATCCATTGCGACCGCTCCCCGCTGTAAATGAGCCCCAACTTTAACCGCGGAGGTAAATCAGATAGCAGTATGTCGTCGACGGGCCCTCATTACATGTCAGAATTAGTAATAAACTTACGAGAAGTAGCGTTGTCAAACCATACCATGTTGAAATTTGGATCCTTAAAATTATAGCGAGTCGACTACCTATTATTTGTTACAACTCAAAAATGAATGGGTATATTTTTTGCAAGTTAACTTTTGTGGTGTGAAACAATAATAAGATATCTATCCGGTAAGCAGCTTCTAGTTTAGGTAAATTTTTATTAGATACAACAATTATCAAGTTGATATTTTTAAACGAAACATGATCTAGTCGCTCTATTTTATTTGTAAACTAGGTTCATAGGTTGTCAAAAGGATTTTTGGTTATGAGTGCAATAATATAGCAAGTAATATTTTTATTTTCATATTATAAAATGTTTGACTTCTACGTTAATTATCGCCATGATATCTATTTCGCTTCTCTCGGAAAATGTGTTTTTTTTCAGGACTGAAATTAGCCTAGGTATATTCATTCGTTTTATAGATTAGTCAAATAACTATTTTCATTGGAAAGTAGAGGTAGTTCTGAAGATCATCTTCAAAGAACTTACAAAGTTTACCTCTTAACTTAATCTACTATAGAAGTCCTTAGAGTACAAGGTTACATTATTTTCTTTTTCAGCATGTATTACCTTAAAATCCATTTCATAGTTTATTGTATTGTTTATTGGTTTGCCTCAAACTGACATTTGAAAATGTATATTTCTAAGATCGGGTCTGCCTGGGTGTCCTTTCTTGGTTACTTTTTACTAAAGAGAAAGGAAAAACTTAGTCTATGCTCTTAACACAAGGATGTTTATACCAAACCAATTGTTTATTGGTGTAATCAAACAAACGGTTGCTTTTATACGCCTTATCCATGATTCGATATTCCCTATCAAATCAAACCAAGTTAGTTAAAGTTCAGCAATGTTGGTAACATAATATTGGTAAAATTGTTTGCAAATTGCAACTTATCAAAATAATCTGGAAACGTATTTTTGAAACAGTAGAATTGTAATTCGTAAGAATCCTAAATAAATTTTGCAACTTTTTTTTATTTAAGTAAATAAAATTATCTAAATTCTTTCCTATGCGAATTCCTATGTGAATTGGGGTTCTCTGGTCTTAAATACGGACTAGTTACCATTGTGGTCATACTTGACCCTCAGCTACCCAGAGCGTGTCCAACTAGATTCACGGTCCATAATGAGTTGGACTCGGTTGTGTCGTGATTCGGCTGTAGCTAGCTTGTGTTGGTTGTTTTTATAATCTGTGGTGCCATCAAAAACGTACACGGGAAAAAACAATCAAGCTTTGTTTGGAGCGCTAGAAAAACGCTGTAAGAAGTGAAAGCCTCTTTGTAATGGTTTGTGAAAATAAAATGTTTCAAAAATAACTAGATCGTTGCTAGTTTTTGTTTAACTCATTTTTTATTCAGATGCTGGCTTACTGTTAAGTAGGTACTTGGCTGGCTTGCTGTTAGGTAGGTATGCTGGCTTACTGTTAAATAATATTCTATTCTATTCTATTCTACTTTGGATACACAGTTTCGATAGTACTAATAAATGTGTTGGCTACTAGCTCACTGCTAAGTTGGTTTTAAGTTTACACCACAGTTTTGATAGCATTGATAAAATGATTTTAATAGGAAGACTTTGAATATTTATACCAAAAATATTAACACCTTTATTTTCTGATTCATCATCATTATCAGCTTTTGAAAGCCCAACCAGCACATAGGCCTCTCCAAAATACTGACTAAGCGATGCAACCTTTTATCATATTCGTGGACACATTTTTTTTTGTTACCACAGCCATAGTCTCGTACCTACTATCCATCAATGTGCTAACTGCATATTTATGTAAATTATAACATCCACCCAAAATAACTAGCTCAATTATAGCATCTACACCCAATAACTACCCGAAATAACTACCCGCATCGCAAGTCCCTCAATAAACCTGGCCATTCCTCTGCCGTGCACTCGAGCTATTTTATCTGTGGTCAGCCTTGGCAGCGGAGTGCCGGACGGAAACAGGCCGCTCTCACGATATTATACAATAAGGGAACAGGTTCCATGCTCGGGGTAGACTGGTCCTGTATTAATGACCGAATGGCTTTGTCTATCATTTCGTTTTAAGAATCACGGTATGAGGCGGGCTGATAATATTTTCGAGTGGAAAATGTCAGTTATAATTTTATTCAGACACATAACAAACAATCAATAATTGTACTAAAGTAACTTAAACCTAATAAAAAAAAGAAAAATATTCACAAAAAAACCTTAATTAATGATGTACACAAATTCAGAGTTACATCTAATAAGTTACAATTACCTATAAATGCGATTTTTGTTGTCATGACGCAGTTTTGATGTAGTACCTCAAGTGTACCAGATATCGAACCTAGGTTCTTTTACTGTTCGGGCGATTGTTTTGCCTCGTTCTTATGGCCTATATTCAGTAGTGGACTTCCAAAACCTGACGATGGCTTATTAATTTTCCCATACGAAAGGTTAACCCTCTGATGTTTAATGGTTTGAAATGAACGCTCCTTTAATATACTAAAAGCTGGCAAAAAACACGTGACTAATGATAGGTTAATGATCTGATAGTTAAAAAATATCAATAACGAAAATTAAATAAAGTTATATTAAAAGTCAAGTTTTCGACAACATTTTTTGTAATTGTTTAAATCCAAACCGAACTCTACAATTGAGTGCAATAGGAAAAAAAAAACCAATCACCAATTTAATTCAAAATGTAAAGTAGTAATACGTTTGTCCTGTTATACTATCATAAAGTACAAAATACATGGTAAATGAGACAGCAGTGTGATAAAAGTAATAATCAGAGATATTATTTGCTATTTGCAACAACTCCAATTCAAGAGTCCCTTTACACGTTTCGATTCGCTGAATCATCATTGAAACCAATGATACAGTGAACTCACCTCGTTAATGCCTAATAAAATGCTTCCTTTGAGCATCGTGAAATAGCATTCGCCTTTTACGTATTGCATAGCGTTTTATTTGTCGTAGCGGAGCCGCTGCGTGGTCGCTGCGTGTAGAACACGGCTCGGATAGAGAGAGCTCTTGTATCACGTCCAACTCTGTTTATGGTGCGAAATTCTGCTCCAAATGTAATTATTTAGTTTATATACTAAGTGCTTGTAGCTTAGAAGATACTTTTATTTTATTTGGAAGAACAAGGGACTAACCATGAACTCAAAATAGTACTACATAAGCAGTGTTTGTTTTACGCTAAACCAATACGGAAAAACAAAACAAGGTTGAAGTAATATTGTTTTAAGAATGATGATGAGATGAGATGAAATGATGAGACCCAAATTGATGTTATTTAAGTTAAAATTAGATTAAAAATTTAGTTAAAATTCAATAACATAACTAGATATTGAATTTAAACTAAAATATTACATCAAGTCAGCAAAGACAAACTTGTAAAAAAATGTCAATTAAAAAAATATACTTTAAATAAAACCTCCTCTACACGGATATGAAACTAATTCTTCCTTAAGTAACATTTTTGAATGAACTAGCGTTTTTACAAAATAATTAAAAACTAAACTTTTTGTTTTTCTATAATGCATGTATCGTCGGTCGTGACATGTAAAGGCGATAGCATAAGCACGTAATTTCGAGTCAATCTCAATTATGAATGTTGCGGAGTCATCTATCCATCGGAGTACCGTTAAGGCAATGGCACACCGGCCAGAGAAGTGGGTACGTGTGTACTTAGCTTTATGTAGGTACTTTTTAGGCTGTGGGAAAATATTTCGTGGGACTGATTTGATTGCATTAAGAAGAGTATTGCAATTTAAAATTCTTATGTCATAATTTGTTATCTTGATAATTATTTTAATCCAATTATAAAATCTATTTCATCATAGGTTGTTTTGAGATCATATTCACCTAAATGAGTTCTATCTTATGGCATTTGTAGGTACTAGTGAATAAAATACTAAATAAATATCCACCAAAAACTTAACTAAAATATACAAAAAATGACAAGTCTCGGGAATGCAATTTACGCAATTCTTACGCCAGGAAATGTGTCATGTTTCATGTGAGGTTAAGTCATTTATTTAACTTGGTATTGAAACATCTACCAAAACTCTGTGACTGACAATTTTAAACATTCATTTCGATAATGTAAAGTGAAATAACATGAGAAACCAATCGTTACAAATATGCCTTCAAAATACACAGCGGAATCGAATGCAGTTGAATTCGAAATGCCATGAACTACCGATTGTGCTTATTCATTGTTTTAAAGCCATTTGCATAGGTTAGTTACACATTCAGAGTTACCTTATAAGCATTAGTAGTTCATGAAAATAATCTATTTAAAACACAATTTAGTTTGGGTTTTACTTAATTTCACAGTTTTCCTTATTAGTTTATTGTGGTAAAAGTCGCTCGTTAAGTAAAGTACAATGTTACAAGATTTAAAAAAAATATTTGTACCACAAAATGCAGAAAGAGATTTATAGGACAATTAAATAAATATTCTTAACTTCTTTTAAAACAAAATACGTCGATATTCTTGTCAATGACAATATAATTCAAATAAAAAAAAAAACTTGTCCCTGAAATATTGTCTTTGGAATTCCTGTAGGTAATTTGGATTGATTGCGTATTTAGATCGCGTTTTTAATCTTACGATCGTTTCTGAATCCTATTCTAGTTAACTAATAGTAAAAAATAAGGTCGGTACTAAGTTTTACTTCACTTGTACAAGTATTTACGTGTATGTTGCTCGTAAAAAAAACGTCAAACTGGTTACAAAACGAACGATTTTCGTCCCGCTCCCCATAATCACCAAGATGATTAGCTAACAAAGCTAGCCACTTTTGTGGCGGTTCCAAATATTCTGATGCAATTAAATATTCATTACAGCTGTGCCCGAGAGGCGGACATTTCCATGTCATTAAGGACGCATGAAATTCGGGCATTAGACGTTAGAATACGTGCCGCCGGCTAGAGCCAATGCTAAACAATGCCGATAAATTCAGACCAACATTACCATATTCCATTGCTTGCGAAATACCTAGTTGAGGCTAAACATTTGGTGGATTAGATTGATATTTTCAAAGATTTTGACATTATTCTGAGACTCTAGCCTACAATTCCAATTCAAAGCGGTAGAGTACAGTAGTATACAATTGGAAATTGGGAAAATTATTTTAGTTTTATAGATTTGTTTAATAAACTTTCACTTTTAAGGTATTCAACTGCTTTGCTGTTTTAAAAACAATATTTTTTTTTCTCCTTTTATCGATCACGATTACGAAAGCGTCATAATGTTTACTGACTATTTATTAGATAGATTTATGAATCACTAGCATTGCCAGTATCTTACTCCAAATACACACGCGGTAACAAGAGCTCTAAGCGTGTTTTAGAAACCCAGTCAAATAACTGTAGTATCAAGCAATTATTTAACGAACCATCCGCATTTGCGTAAGAATAGATGAACTAAATGCCATTTTGTAAGTGCCACCTCGAAAATACCTAATAGTGGTCGCTACACATAAGTCGTGAATAGTCGCTGATTAAAGGTTAGCCCTGCAGATAAAAATTTAGTAAGCTAGTAAACTTGGTGACTGTAGCGTGGACCTTACATTAGGCCACCTTCTCTTTTGCCCATAGCGTAGGTCTTAGAATGATTATTGAGGCGATCGAGGTCGCCAAATTTTAGTCAAGGTCTATTTGATGCCACACGAAAGAAGATGAACGTATAGTTGCACCTTAAACTTGTGAGTGTTGGCACGACTTTCCCACGCTAGCTACCGCGTATGACGCAAGCGCTTAACAGGCGTTCACAATAGACGCTAGCGTTGGTCGTCTTCAAATATAATTGGCTGGATAAGCGCCGTATAATCATAATCAAACAGAATTACAAGCCGATTGGGGTTTTTATCAGCTATTGTAGCCAGATGACTGCCAATCAACTGTATATTGACCGTTACCGAACAAACGATACAAAGCAGGTGGTAATTGTTTCTGAAACGTGTGAAATTACACACGATCTTGGTCAAACAGTAGGCGAGAAGTTTTGTGTGTCAGTTACACAAGATAGGTAAAATCAAATTGATGTCTAGCTATTATATACTATTTTTAAAAACTTTAAAAACAAGTTAAATTTAAATCTGCCAACTGTAAATAAATGATTTTGATTTATAAACAAAGGATTAATGATCATTTTAAAGTTTAAAAAAATGTGTCATATCCTATCATCATCAGTACCTATTATTGAGTTTTTGCTGAATGAGATATCGCTTTCAGCAAACAAAGCCTTTAATATGGAATTACAATAAAAACAATCATATCAATTCTATTTATATTAACTACGACTATAACAAACAATCTTGATAATAATAATGACGTGTTGACATGAGAACTTTATTAAACTCGAGTTAGCGAACGTTTGCATATTATGTACCCGGCGGTAAATAAAGCACATCGACCTTTGAACACTATTCTTATATTCGTTAAAAAAAGTTTAATAAATATAAATATTAATTTAAAATATTTATTTATATTTTTAATAATATTTACTATTCTAACAATTGTTTGTATTCGGAAATGCGATTATTGCCGATGTGCAATATTTACATGTATGTATTGCCGATTCTAGAGATTCTTTATAAACTGAATTTTAATCTGAGTCTTAGTTACATGAGTAGAAAGTATTTAAATTCTTTTTCCGTGAGTGAAAAGTTTTAAGTAAAAAACATTTTGAGCTAACCTCCAAAAATTACTACATCTGTGATTACAGCTTTCCTAAACAATATCGAGAAAAGCAGATCACAGCGCTCACACCCCTGTTTTTACATAACCATTATTACCTGTGTTACGCCGTATTTTAAACAGTTCAAGTAAATCAATTGTTTTAGTAAAATGTAATATTAGAATCGAGTCCAATAACTATCGAATTCAATACCCGAGAGTCGCAGATGTCCGGACTCACGATCGGCTGGTAGCCTTACTCGGAGATATACGATAACAATTTGTCAACGATTGCACTCAACGATCACGAGTATAGGGTTATTCAAATCAAAATGCACTTAGGCTTTAAGTTAATACATGTACGTATTGATTTATACCAAAGCAGGATATTTTGTACAGGATGGAAGTTAATGTCGGGAGTTTTGTTATGACTGAGCTGAGCCGTAGAACGTAAGTACTACGTATTTTAATATTCATGTACAAAACACGTAATTTTGCGACTCATGTGTTTTCGAAAAGAATCACAGATGGAACGTTCGCTTGCACCTACTATTTTTGCTTGTAAACCTATTCTATGACTAATTCGTTTATAAAATGGTTTATTAAACGTAGGAAAGACTCTTTTTTTATAAATGTGTTGTGCACAAGTTTTTACAAATACCTTTTTGTATAATGTAGAGGACTAAACTTATGACGGTGGAGGCATATTCCAACTTTAGCATACAAAAAGCTTACCCGGTGACGACATCTCGTGATGATTTGACGAGCGCATCACGGAAGAGCGGTCAACGCCCCCGCCCCCAGCCTAATTATCCCCTCCCCCACGCAGCATGATGTTTAGACTTGCGGTTTTGGTTTTATTAAAAACTGACATTCACAAAAAGTTTGCGTAAATCTGATCTATCCCTGGTAGGGTATGTCATTAATTATGTAATTATGTCATTAGATTTGTTTTGTAAATTATTTAAAAAATACGTCATACAAAAAGCATACCTTTCCAAATAATGCAACCAACCTGTAATTTTTCATGTGCTGCCGTCAGCGTGTGAATGAACCTCTAAATATCTACTTAAATGACATTGGCTAAACCTTAATGAGTGGAGATGCCATTAAAGCATAAAAGTCCACGGTTAAATGCGCATTTTTAGTTTCTTAAGAATTTGGGTGATTAACCTTTGCTAATAAGTGGAGTATTTAGCGCGAGGAACGCCAGACTTCCCATGGCTGGGCGTGGGAAAGATTTCTATCCTCCGACGCCATTCATTTTTGTGCAAAACCTCGTTCGGAAGCAAAGCAAAGGTCACACGAGAACTCCGCAGTAATTGAAGAAGGCGCGAAGCGAACTACAGTGTAGGAAATGCAAAAAGTTGTTGTAACAATTAAAAATAAGATACGATATTATGTTGTTCCGACATTTGCTTGCAGTCGCTTGTGATTATGAATTTATATTTTATGAGGATAAATTAAAAGTTGTTTACATTTCTAACTTTGATGTAACATATATTTTTTTGAAGCTAATTGAAAACAAATTAAGTTTCATGTTTCATGACGTGTTTGAAGGGGAAGTTATATTTGATCCCAATTTGTATAAAAAGAGCAGTTTTAAATCAATTATTGGAATCTACTAAGCATCTGTGGGTCGTAGATTATAATTGCAAACGTACTTATTACCTGGATTTTTCGAAACTTTCGTACGTAATTTTACTACTTTTATGAGACAATCGCTGTACAAGTATTGTCAGAATTCCCGAAGCTAGAACTATGGCCAAGTGTACCACGACTACAGAGGGGAGAAAATTTCAATTCGTAGAAAAATAAACAGAAATCAATAAAGTATGTAAATGACATGACATGATATGACATGTAAATGTCAATTATTTATTTCCACTCGTTGTCGGTAAAAGGTCATCTTGTTCTCTAAACTTGTCTATCCACGCTTGGAATGCAGCAATGATTGATCCACCATAGCATTTAAGTTAGATCAAATACAGTTATTCTTTTATGTGCGTACAATGCGGTATCGTCGGCGGCATCTCTCATTACGCCCCCGGACAATGCACTAGGGCCGTTGCCAGGCCATTCAATTTCGGGACAGGAGGCCAACTAATCCATCCAAATAGAACTAGTATAAAACTTTTTAGAACTACTTAGGTAGTGAAATTGTAAATAAGTTAGACTCGGGAAACAAATGAATTTTAATTTCGAAATTCAATTGACAGATATTGTCTTTTTAAATTTAAACTGCGATCAGCGAAGTTATTAGGGAGATGAAACAATAAAAAATGATTTAAATGTAAATTAAGGCGATTGACCTCACTACTAAAAATCTAACAAAACAGAACATTGTGTTATTATCTAACTAAACCTTATTTAAGTTCATTGGTTTATTTTTGTAAAAAGACAAAAATAATTTATTGATTGGACTAACTTACCTAGTGACGTCCAATCCTAATTATGTGAAGTAATCTCGTCCTCGTTTTGTACTATGTAGTAGGCACCTTTGTGTAACTACGCGATCTACAATGTTTAAAGTATAGCGCCTTAGAGCGCTATTTATACTGAAAAAAATAAAAAACACAACCAATGGCATCCTGTCCCTGGTGTCACGTTTGACATCTGTCAATCTTAATGTCATTATTTCAAAGAATAGGTACACAACTTTCAACATCAAAAAAGGGGTCATAAAAGCGTATACATATATTAAGGACTATATATATAATTATATATACATTCGTATATATATAATTCTTAAAAAACCTAGAATCAGGGCTGGGCTGGGATTAGAACGAGGACGAGATTACTTCACATAATTAGGATTGGACGTCACTAGGTAAGTTAGTCCAATCAATAAATTATGTTCCATAATCTCGTCCTCGTTTTGTACTATGTAGATGTTCAAAGAGGAAAGTTGTGTTGCAAAATCAATAAATCATTTATTATGATCACATACCTAATGATTTGCTGAAGTTTGAGATGTAAAAATTTTTATGTGTTATTTTATGAAGTATCTGTTAGTAAGTAGATACTTCATTCAAATTTTATCTAACGCGGGTGTAGTTGTTTGATTCATCATTGGAATTAATCAATTAACTCTGAATATCAAAACATCTTCAGATCTATACAACCCTGTATGATAATATAACTTTGCATGATGTAACCACCATGTATAATGGTGCAACCCTGTATGATAATACAACCTTGTATGATGTTACAACCCTGTATGCTGGGACAACCCTGTATAGTGGTACAACCCTGTATGACGGTGCAACCCTGTATGACGGTGCAACCCTGTATGATGGTACAATCCTGTTTGATAGTACCACCCTGTATGGAGGTACAGCCCCGTATGATAATACAACTCTGTATATTGATGCAGTCAACTGATGACACCGACGACCGTTGTACCATACTTACAGGTGAACCAAGAAGAAGAAGCAAATCACTCATAAACTCGAAAAAAGTAATCTAAATGGAAATGGGAAATGAAACTGACGCAATAGCAATTTTCGCAATAGAAATTATTTATGCATAAACTAAAGTTCACACAAACGGAGTCGCGGGCATCAGCTTGCTTAATGTTATCATGAAAACAAGAAAATGATTTAAGCTAAAACTAGTCTCATTTATCTAAAAGAATGTACATACTTAGTAAATGGGTAGGTATTTAAAAAGGTAACTTTACCCCAGTACAAGTGGTATATGGTAATAATTTTATAAAAATGATTATTTTATTATATTCAAATAGAAATCTTGGTAAATAACTTTAATGAACCATCTGTTCAATGTACGGTAAACAGCACGTTTAAAGTTACCACCCAAAAAGTTAAAGGTTCTTCAACAGATTTTTAACTTTAAGCCTGACTTGTAGAAATCATTTTCAATTGATAAAAACGATGATTTGTGGTAGGTCGACGAGCTGTTGTCTGTACTTATCAATGGTTCAAATTAAATCAATATTAGTGTTTAATATGGCAAATACTTCGTTACCTAATTAAATAAAAAATAAAACTAATAGAAATACTGCAAGTATTGATTCAGTCGGAGAGGGATTCACATACATATTTACTGGCAAGGAATAACCCACCGATTCCGCGTAGACTGAGATTAGTTTCCTTTAGTTAACAATGGTTTCAACATTATTATAGTTAATGAGATTAATTTTTGATTAATCTTGTTAGAAAACCATTGATAGAAAACAAATTAATAATATACAACTGGAAATCAGTGTGAAACTCCTGCACTGTATGTGGATCTCCAGGGGGGAAATAATAGGTTACTGAAACAACACAGTTTCTGAAACCTAATAAGAGAAAGATTCAACACTTAACTGATCAATGCTTGTTCAACTAATAAAATAAAAAATAAAAACTTACCAATAAGTCTCTTCTAATAAGAATGAAAAAATATTCAAACTTGAATTTTTCTGTGGTCCAGACATCAGTCTGGTACCCTGACAGCCTCAATCCAATAACGAGGAGTGTGAACATATTTGTCAACTACTGCCAGCTGTCACCAATGCCTTGATTGCCAATTGTATTCGGTTTATTTTCAAATTTTCAGTTGAAATTTTCATTTTATATTAATCATCTCCATATACTTGCTACTTTGATAAAATAACATGTCATACAGGTAGGTACTCTTAAGTTTGGAGCTTAATAATAGCTTGTAGTTTTTATGAAACATAATTAGTAGGTATTATATTAAGATAATTTTAACTTGTTTGGGATGTTTTATGTTTTATTTACAAAATCTAAACTGATCTAAAAATGTTTCTTAGTCTTCCATGGTCTACTCAACTGTAAAATAAAATTATTTGTTACAAAACCATATGACAAGTGTATAAGGGTCATATAATGGTATTACAAAAACTGAACTGATTTAAAAATGTTTCTTAGTCTTCCATGGTCTATTTAACTGTAAAATAAAATTATTTGTTACAAAACCATATAACAAGTGTAAAGGGTCATATAATAGTGTATTATTTTTGTAAATGCCTATTAATAAGGCTTCATAAATCTTGCCATGGATTTTTGACTGACTCTAAAAATTTTGGAATACAGCGATTAGTGTTTATAAAATGCTTTTTACAATGGTTACATTATATTATTGCCAAAAAGTAAATAAACCTTTTATTTGTAACCAATAAGATGAGTGTGCCTTTCTCTTGAATTGTTCACACTTGATGAAGGCAAGTAGGCTAGCCTTGACTTTCAGCCAGACTATTAGAATAGATATTATTAAGTGCATTTATAGGTTATTATAAAAACTTAGAATTTTGTTTAGGACTTAATGTATTAGATTTAATGTAAGTCTAAAAAAGGGATTTCACATAACTTATGAAACATAGGAAACAATAACACAAATATGCACTAGTTAACAGACCAATTGTAATGGTCTTCAAGCAAGGACCTAGCATTCCCATGTTACAAGGTACAAGATTATGCATATGACCAAGGGCAGTATGCCCGACCCGATTGGGAATCAAATCCTGTAACTTCCAATGTTAAACCACTACACCAATCTGGTAAACAGAATATCCTTTGATTACAGTTATTATTTAGTGATTGCAAGTTATGTTTATTTATTTATTCAAACTTACAATTTTATGAAAGAAAAAAATATATATATATATATTAAAAAACACAAAACTGTGGTTTAGATTTTAAGTATGTGTATGCCAACTATTATAAACTGGCTATGCTTTATAATGTTCTTCCTCTTAGGCCAACATCAAGATGTACATCAATAATATTAAATGCTTGAGATGGAAATCCACACTGCGAGAAGTCACAATTGGTATAAGTGCTATTTCATTGTCTTGTATGTATGTGAATGCAGCAAAAAAGGCCAAGTGTATCTGAGACTTGGTAGCCTTATATATGTGGAAGGCCCAATTCTAAATTAGTAAATATATTAGAAACATATGAAATGTCAAAAATTTAAAATCTAATTGAAATTGTGTTGTGAAGGTATGAGTCTGTGACTTGGTTACTCAGAAGTCTTTTAGCCTTTAATATCAGCTGATAAAGGAGCTTCTTTCTGTGATTTCTCTTGAGTCAAAATGTTGGGTAGAAAAAAACTGCTAAGATCGAGGGTGGACACTGTCATGGTGTCTCAGTACCAATATTTACCCCCTCCTCTTTTTCTTCAGCTTCAGTGGTGCTCAAGGAGCAGTGTCACCTTGACATTTTGTATTCAAATATATATTCAATTTCAATTGATGAAGTTAGTCTATGATTGCTTTATATAATGAATTGCAGATCCACAATATGTTTTTAATAATGTTAAGCCACAAGCTGACCCCTCGTGAAAGCAAGTGGAAGTGGTAAAATTCTGCTGCGAGATAGAAAAGGTAATTATACTGTTCTTTTGGTAATTATTTATGTGACTTCAAATAAGCTGGAATAAATGTGTGATGTTTACAGCTTACCTGCTGATATTATTAATCCTTTGTAGTATATTTGTGGTGCAATACATTTATTCGTTTCACGGTCAACCCTTCATCAAGACTACTAGGGCCGATGTCATGTTGTCTCAGGTCAATATCTTGTGATGACACTTTAGAATGAATAGCCCAATCCACTATCAAGGCTCTGTTTTGTTGTTATTCTGAGACAATACAGCAGCTAGAATGAACATGTGATCACCACGGCCAACCTCCCGTGAAGGCTCCGGGTCGTCATTGATCATTGGTTCTGAGTTGACTTCCGTTGTTTACTTGATTAATTTCTCACAGGCTTTGGTCTCATAGTCAACCCTTCATGAAGACTACTAGAGCAAATGTCATGTTAAGTCTCAGGTCAATATCTTGTGACGACTTTTTAGAATGAATAGCCCAATCCACCATCAAGGCTCTGTTTTGTAGTCATTCTGAGACAACGCAGCGGCTAGAATGAACATGCGATCACCACGGCCAACCTCCCTTGAAGGCTCCGGGTCGTCATTGATCATTGGTTCTGAGTTGACATCCGTTGTTTTCTTGATTAATTTCTCACGGGCTATGTTGAATGTGGGGTGAACAGCTAAAATGATCATACTATCATCACGGCCGATTGGTTGTGGCTGTCGATTACGAGGAAATCCTCGTAAAAGCCCCGATGTCAAGTCAGCATAGCAGCACTCCCTTGTTTTCTTGATTAAATTCTTGCAGGTTATGGAGGTCACGTTTCGGTAAACGTAGTGTAGGACTTCTCTTAACTCCACGGACCGATGACTTCAGAAACACGGCTGAAAAAGAAACTGTATGCCAAGCAGAAGCGGGACTGCAATAGATAGGCGGTGTAGACGTCGTTTTGAATCACAAATAGTAATAAAACATCTCCAATTGGCACTATTTCTTTCTTGAGACTTCGTCAACCTTACTGGCCAATATTTTATAGTCTAAACACGTTACTAATCCAGTAAAATACTAAAAATAAACGCGTGTGACAAAAATTTACGTACGATCGCGCAGCGTACAAAAAAGTACAAATGACATTAAGATTGACAGATGTCAAACGTGACACCAGGGACAGGATGCCATTGGTTGTGTTTTTTATTTTTTTCAGTATAAATAGCGCTCTAAGGCGCTATACTTTAAACATTGTAGATCGCGTAGTTACACAAAGGTGCCTACTACATAGTACAAAACGAGGACGAGATTATGGAACATAATCATCATATAATAAAATTTGAAGACTTCAAACTGAAAATATTATAAATATGGGAATTATAGACGAATAACTGAAGTTTGAAAGTTCTGAAATGTATATTTTGTGTGTTTTCATTCGTAAAGAAGAGGTACATCTGTTTCTTTTCTGAACCTAAATAAAAGTTAACAAAATGGCGGAAGAGAACCTATTATCGTATTTAGGAATAATGCTTGAAAGCTGGAACAATGGGACTAAGAGTTTACGATCTTGTTCGGTAAACACAACCGGATATTACAAAGGGTATACGATTTACCGTTTATGGGAATTAGAAATTAAATATGGAAATGTAGGTAAAACTTTCACATAAATCAAAGGTCAAATGGTTAACTTCAATTAGGTAATACTTTTTTGAATCATAAAAATAAGTTGAACTGAACCCGACTTGGATTTGAACAGTTTTTTAGTGTCATCGTCTCTTATATTAGAAACTTTTAAATGATCAACTAAAATAAAACTATTTCTTATTGGATAGTTATATTACCCTTATCAACGTATACAATAATAGAGACGCGTTTAAATAATTCATAGACAATGCTTATAGCATAGACCAGACCGTATATCATCAGATCTATACAACAATAGCTCAAGCCGAGGTGCTGAGGGCACAAGCCGGGTGCGCAGGCGCACGCGTTCCCCTGATAATAGGCCCATAAATTTTGATACTGACTTAATGACGTACGAGAAATGCGAAAGCGGAATTAGCCAGCCTGAAAGCAGCATTATAATGTTACTGTTTTACTATTGATCATAAGTTGAATTGTTTGAATGCGTTAATCGTTTCCGCGTGGTAATATGTTAAACTTATCAGACGACGCAGTTTACAACAAGCTCTGACTTCGAACATTGATCTTTGAATTTGAATCATATATTCTATGGACGATATAGTCTGCACAAAAGCTATAACAATGAATTTCAAATGTACTGGATTATGAAGCTTAATCAAAATAAATTGTAGAGTTAGGAATAATCAAATTTTTTGCATGTTACTAGCTACATAACAAAAGCAACGTATATACATTTTACGTTACCAAAATTTTAACGTTGAAATTAAAGAAATTTTCGAAATTATGGACACTAGAAAAGTTTTCTTGAAATAGTGACCTCTTATTATCTTTAAAAATTATGTTCATTTGTAATTTTCGTACTCAATAATACACCAAATTGTAGTGGTCTCGAAGTAAAGAAGAATCTTTGTGTACGAAGTACCTGTCTTTTGATTTTGCATTGGCGTTCTGTATTTATCGAAACCGTGAATGGGACCAGAGATGCAGAGTGTAAAATAGAGGATTTAGTTGGATAACTTAGATACACGTAAGGGTTCAGAGGTTCGGACTTCGTATAGAATAAATACGCAATGTTTATTATTAAACATTTCCATAATACTTGTTTTCTGCAAATAATTACATACAAGAATCGCTGTGGACTGATGACGTTAAAACGAAAGTTATTGTAAATATTTGCGAACAAAATCGTGGCCAACCTGCTGTTTAAAAACTAGTAAGTCATGGATTTATGTTTGATGGTTTTTCATTATGTTGTTTTATTTTGTTGCAGGTTTGGGATGTGATATTATTTAAGAAAAAGGAGCAACTGTGAGTTTACACTGATGGGTAAGTTTCTTTTACAAAAGTAAGAACCACATTCTACCATTCGTTTCTACATTCTAAAATGCTCAAAGCAGGGCGTACAAAAAAAAGCAATACAACTAAAATAAATTCAATTTATTTATTAGATGCCTCAAATTATATTATAGAAACAAAGTATACTCATTATCATTCATTAACATTTGTGTATGACCGTATGCGCATGCGGGCTTTACACACTTTTTATCAGCGCCTCTAGGTAATTTCAAGTGCGGCCGGTAACAATTCCATTTGTCGTAAAATTTAAAAAGAGAACGCAAATGTGCTTGTCTGTGGAAATCAAAAAGTGTAACCAAGCGCAATTTAAATTTCGAAACGCACACAAAAAAACAAAATGCGGTTGAATGAGGGCAAAGTACAAACTATCTGTGTCAACATCGAATTGCTCATCGACAAAATTGTTATTGCTTATAGATCATTTAGCATTTCTCATTTTTAGGATAGTGCAGTTATCTTGAAAATAAAAACTGTCGTTTTAATGCCCGATAAAGAAAAAACAGTAATATATTTTACCATGCCTTAAATTGATATAATATACTTATTCTCAAGTCCCCAACATTTAACTGTATTAAAAGAAGAGAAAGAAACAAATTCAGTATACTCAGATCCAAGTAGCACGAAATAGACGAATACTTTTAGTTAGTGCCGCGTCGAGAATGATAATGGAGGGACATAGTAATTGCCATGAGATGTTTCCGAACGTACAGTCCGAATGGGTAAAAAATGCCTCTATTTTGAACTTTATTTTGTGAGGCTTACGAAGAACAAAGTGAGGATATCACCAGGTGCCTACCTACCAGTCACGCAACGCCGCACGCCCCTACCACATCGCTTTCGATCTGGTCCGACGCCCACGACGTTTTCCTATTTGACATACATCGTAGCTCGAGTTGGTCGCGTCTGTGAGTTGTGTGAACTAGTGCCTCGATGGATTTGGAACTATTCGATCGTGTTTTGTGGAGTGCCCGTGCTGATAGTGTCAAAGTCCAAGGCCTAGTGTCAGTTGTTTCAGTAAGGTAGGTAAAGTAAGAATATGAATGATTGTAAAAAATAGCGGCCATTTTGTTCGTACTTTATTGCATTTAAACGTGTTAGCATGAAGTGGCTATTAAAATATTACCAGTTTAGAAAGACATAGTACATTTTCGTAGTTAGGTATAAATCTAAAAAGTATTGTTTTTTTAATTAGGGATTTCTCTTGTAAGCCTAACGCTAGCAAAAAGGATACCAACTAAATAAATGCTAGTTAATACCTAATTAGAAATAAAAATGTACAAGATTTTAAAAACTGCATTGTATGGATCCACCCAGTGCATTTTTCATTAACAAATGCCTGTCATTATCAAATAAGCAAGGTTTATCGCTAGTAGTTATATAAAAAAAAACTCATTTCCATAAAAAGAATCAGTTTTTTTTATCATTTTATGTGACAGTAATTTAATTAAAAATACATTTACTTTTACAGTACTTTCATTTATTTTTGCAAATTCAGATTCAATTATTTTATTTCAGGCGAGGCCCCTAGATAGTTAGTAACAATTTTCTTTTTGAAACTAGTGTTAGTATAATTTTGAAACATATAATTCAATTTAATCTAACTTAATCCAATTCAATTCAATTTAATCCTTAAAAATAATACACAAAATAAATGAATAGCTATGTGTTATTATCTGCTAATGGAACAAAATTTATATAAAGTAATTTAAATAATTTAAGTCCTAATTTTACAACTTTGAGTTTGTATTTCAATACAGCTGTGTCAATACTTAATCCTAAATGTATGAACAGGTAAGCTTTTAGATTGTTCTCTTTACGGGTAAACTCAGAAAAATTGTGAAATTTCTTAGTAGAAATCTTAAATTACCACTTAATGCTAATAAGGAAATCTTAAAAGTAAGCGGACACCGGCGCCTGAGCACGTCCCTTCTCGACATTCGATATTCGAATCCCGTTCGGATTGCGTGAGGTCGATGTCACCGTTCGCTTATCACTTTGATTTTAGTTGCCATGGAAACGAAAAATAACAATAGGTATCATCTTTAGGTGAATTTTATTTTATTCGATAAAAACACGAATAAAGATTTGTTTTTTCTTTGACTTGCATGAGCGTAAAGCCCGTTTCAAGTTAAACGAATGAAACATACGGGCTTACAAACTTGTATATTTTGACAGAGAACGTCAATTAAAAGTATAGAATTTAAAAAGTAACGTACCTTTTGCATAAAACTTGCTTCATACTTTTAATTTTCTTTACCCTTCGTAACTATAAAGTTGCTACCTTTTATAGGTTTATTGTACCTACTGCTCAAATAAATTTTTTTATGGGAATAACATTATGATTATAAAAGGTAGCCGATAAGATGTTATACAGTTTCAGAAAATTAACCTACTAACCAACCATGTTGTATTTTAATTAGTCAAAGACGACCTCCGTAGCCGAGAGGCGAGCACGCCGGACTTTAAATGGCGCCGCCATCTCTGAGGTCCCGGGTTCGATCCCCGGTCGGGTCAATGTAGAAAACGAACTTTTCTATATTGGCTAGGGTCTGGGTGTTGTGGTACCGTCGTTGTTTCTGATTTCTATAACACAAGTGATTTAGCAACTTACCTTAGGATCAGAGCAATGTATGTGATGTTGTCCAATATTTATTTATTATTATTATTATTTAAATATCCAATAACAAAGGTAAATAATCAAATAAGTTCTTATCAAGATACTTACCTATATTATTTTATATAAGACATGATTATCATTAGAACGCAAGACCTTCGATAATGTAGGAGAAAAGAGTCCCCAGCCCCACACAGTGATATCGTTGCAGGATATCGGTGTTAATAATCGAAATCGCCTCCATTAAGCCGTTTGGGTTATTTTACGAATTTTACAACCACAAAACTGTTAACAAAACTGGTATATTTAATTTGTGTGAAAGGTTTCGGACGAACCTTCTCATAATACGCGAGAATTATCAGCGATATCAAAAAGTATGATCTGTTTTTAACGACATGTTTTACACTTAAATTATTTTTAATACAGATTACGTTTAAAATATGACTGTTTTTTTATTTATTTTCATTTTTCGAAATGAATAAAAATACTGATTTTAACTCTTTTAAAAAACTTTCTTCAACCTGTGTTAAAAGTTACAAAATGCCTCAAACATAACCATTTTACTAATAATTTTATCTTACGCAATGTTATTAAATTGAAATTAAAACTATAAAATAAAATTAAGTATGTAATAGGGTTCAAAATGTAGAAGTTAAAGTACACTATTTTAATTTACGTACTTAGTAACTTATAATTTTAACACCTATTTCGTAACCGAACCGTGAGGCACTTGAAAAAAATATAAGTGAAACCTTATCTACAAATTTCTACAAACAACATTACACACGAAGTATTTGTACAGTTATCAACAGAGTTGTAAATTACTAGGTGAGCTAAACAGGTGCGGTGGGTCCAGTGGGACCACTTTTTGCCACTTTTCCCCGTTTTCCTACCACTACTCTAGTGGAGCATAATCGTACACTTTATTATCAATCTTAGCACCAATGTCATAGAATCGAAAATGAAATAATGACGGCTATTGTTGATTTTGTTTTTATGTTCTCTGTTTTCACTACGTATAGCTTATTTATCAATTAGTTTGTGTAAAAAGTGGTTTCCAGTATTAACAGGTTACCTCAACGAGCTTCAGCTAAATGGAGCTTGCAACTTAGTTATATTACATTCTTTTAAAGTTTTCTTGATAAATAAATACTAAAGTAAGGGTAGAATGTTATTTATAAGTTGTTGTATAACACAACAGTAGAATTGAAACTTATTAAAAATGGACTAAAGTTTGACCATTGAACATTTACTAACTCACGCAGGTGGTACTAACAACACTGCACGTTTGAAACTTGTAGGTACCTAGATAATTGTACATGTACATTTTCTTTACTACTTATTTCGAAAACCATTTATTAGTTTAGTAAACCATTGAAATACAGATCTTCCCAGTAAGTTAAGAAAATGTTCTAGATTGACAAAAAAATTGTTAAATAGAGTTCCTAAATATAAATGAGGACGGCGAATACAATTATGCACCTGGTATAATGTTATACGAAATTTAAATAAAAAACGAACGATGCCCTAAAAGTTTTCAACCTTCTCGGTGAAATATAAAAAACTTCAACGAGGATGTGTTAAATAAAAAGTTTCGTATCTCGCGTAAAAAAGTAAAAAGTCAATCATCACGCGTGCACACAAAGGGCACGGCCGCCATGACCGGTGGCCATGTGCCGCGCAGGTGTGCCCGCGTTTCCGCGGCAAGTGCGGCAACTGTTCAGCGTTCGCGCGTTTTTTTCATCAAGCCTCTTACTCGTACTTGTTTATGTACTATGAAAAAGCAGGGCAGTTAAAAACTAGGCCTGCATTAATGCTCAAAGTACAGGGTCCTAACCATGAACTGTTAAAACAATCACAAATCTGTCAAACATAATCATTTCTGTCAAATTTTGTATGTAATGACGTACCAAAATTGACAGATTTGACAGCTATGAGATTGTTTTAAGTGTTCATGGTTACCCCGCAGGGCCAAGGAACTAACCGCGATATCATTAAACAGTTTTGAAGTTTGAACTCAGGGCAACATTGTTAAGAGTTCATCATTCTGGCTGTTTAAGTGTCGCGGTCGTAAATTATAATAAACTCTTTGACTGATTATACATAGGAATAAAGTATTCGTATAGATTTTTGTATTTCTTTTCGGTGCCTCGTATAAATTATAACCTGAGACATTAATCAATGTACAAAAATATGACTGTTTAAAAATAGTAAGTAAATATTATAACATAGAGCCTATGATAACAAATTGTTGTTTTTTGTTACAGATGCACAGCTTCACAACGAAAGAATGTAAGTATTTTAAAAAAAAAACACGTTATTTGAAGTGTGTTTGTGACACCTAGATCATTCGTAATCGTTTAGTTAGATAATGTCAATATTGTAAGAGGCGGTCGGGTGAGGTTAAACCATCCGGATGATGACGCACTGGATGACGTGCGATCGTAGCGCTAGCTTCGTAACTACGAGATATAAATCGTTCAAACGAATGAATGAATGTAATTTTCAGTTATCCCATTTATAAATGGTTGTGACATTATTTCTATAACACTATTTCTATTTATTTAGGGCTTAAAATATGTCAAGGATTAATACTGCTCTCCAACCAAAAATTCTATAGGAATATTTCAGGAGTTGCGATAATTAGAATTTTATTCAATGCTTAGATCTCAGTTACATGCTCCAATATAACATCACATTCCTTGCCCTTATTTTACTAAGATACGGTTCCGTTTATAATTTAGTATAGTTTGTTCAAACTCTTTTGTAGTTCTTGTTCAAACTTTATCTAGCAGTTAGCACTTCTTTGGCTGTCTCTAGACTTCGTTTGTTCGAGCATTTCTTAACACGTCAATTGCCGGGCTGTGTCTTGATTGTTTATCGTCGGTGTTCGAAAATGTACTGTATCAATTGGTGGGAAAATATTTGAGACAGTTTCCTACATGTTTTGTGTACCCGTACTACCCGTAGTAGATTGAAGTGAATCATCATACTGATATAAACGTAAAAGTATGTACATTTGTTACTAAATCGTGCTTTAATTACTAAACGAATAAGTTTCAATTGGGCACACATATAGATAATAATCTAGCTTATAATGGATGGATATTTCTTTTGTGCGATTGAGCGGATAACAAGGCAATTTTCAATATTTTTTTAAAATTACCAACATTTTTCTCATATTTTCTGAGGCATTTTAACAACAAATAACTTAATTCATTCATTAGGTCTTTAATGTTCCAAGTTAATTAATGTATAGTTAAAATTGTAGGTCTACTTGTGTCATATAATATAATATAAGTATTGTGAACCAATTCTAGAATGTTCCTTTGTATCAGTCTTTTGTTCGAAATAAAATTAAACATTGAGTAATTTGGAGCAGTCGTTCAATGACCACACATTTCAATTATTTGCTCATCATCGCTATTGTCCAAACAATCTGCTGTGTTTGAATTTTGACGCAATTACTACGAACAGAGGATTCGTCAGAAGCCGTGTTTGATGGGATATCGGATACCTTTGAAAAAAATAGCGATATTTTTTTAATTCTAAGTAGCGTCAGACGCAGAATCATTACTGGTGCCCATTTTTAGCAGATTCTGTTTATGGTAACCATAACTGTGTAAACGTCAAAACATAGAACAAAAACAAACAAAATATGAAGATCATATAAGTCTCAATATAATCTCTGAAACAAAATTAATTACTAATCTTGCCTTACCAACCAAAACATATAACTAATTTAGATTGTATTATTAGCATTGTATTTCGAAATCAGTTTCAAATACAAAATTATTGCACTTAGTGACTGCAACGTTGTTGTATTATAAATACCTAAATGTCTAAATTCATACATTATGTATTTCTTAAACCTTTTAGTTCCACTTAGGCCATGGGGTCAGATAAGTTTTATTACCAACATAATGTGTCAATTGACATTTACAAATTACGATTTTAACCCTTATCCGTACTATTCGTAAAGTGTTTAATGAAAGTGCATGTTTCTGGCGTGGACTGTACCTTACCCGACACTCGATCATGGCAAACGAGGAAATAATAGCCTAAAACGTGACCGAACTCTATTTATAGATCGGATCGATTACTTCCTATGTAGTTTAAAGACAGCATTGTTCTTGATTGGACATTTCTAACTTTTGTTTGAGTACGGTTTACGATTATCATGAAATAAAATCTCTGATTACGTTTTTTGATGAGCTATAACAGTTATAGATTAATAATGTAATTAATCTAAAGCTAAATAGTTTTTAACATGGTAAAAGAGATGAAATAGTAAACTTTTAAACTGAGATGTTAAATATATGTAGTCAAAAAAAGATTTTTTTTAATGTGAAACTTATTGTTTAATTAAAACACAAATAATAAAGACCGATAAAATGCAAATAACTGCATTATTATTTGAGTTATACTATAAAAGATCCAATGTGCACTTGACTGATTCACTGTAAACTGAGGGCCGATTCACTGTATCCCACCCCCAGTACACAGTGGCTCAAATTAGTTTTTTTTAAATACTATTTATTTTCCAAAATATTATCTTGTTGAGCTCAATCGATCGGAATAATCAATATACATTAGTTACCCTATAATACAAATCATTTTACATCTTTCCAACACTCAACCAAATTAAGTTACATCGCTGCAAAAAAAAAGTGACCCACTGTTGCCGCCTTGACCCTACGATTCTAGACAATCATTCATTAGTATAGAAACAATGGCCGCTCACTAGGATTTCCTACCGATTCCTAGTTCGACCGAGCATCTAGGCTCGCCTGTGAACCGAACATTGCTCGCTGTCGTTCGTCAGTCCCTCCCCCCGGGAGACTGACTGTCCCTCCGTCGCCTGCGCTATACCCATGGACACTCAAATATTATTTATTACTACTAAAACTCAAAATTATCATAAACAAGCTATAAAAATCAAATTATTTCAAATTAGGTATAATAGGGCGATGATGGATAAAGAATATTAATGTAAAGGCCTTATTTATTACAGTGAATTCAAGTTTACTTTGTAGCGACATAATCATAATAGCAGTCTCAATTCCAAGATTGGTATATAAATACGTGCGTCAGTTGTGCAACACGTATCGTTGCATTTGCATTTTAGTGAAGCTCATTGTTCTGTTCTAAAAACATCCGAAGAATAATCAGCCCGTCTCATTACTGCGAGGTGATCAAATTCATAAATCGAATTAGATTATGTTTTCCCAGTCTCGTGGGAAGCCGGGACAATGGGGAGATCGGGAACCTAGAAACCGTGGGACCGCGTGGTGAATAAGGCTGCGATATAGGAACGTTTGTTTTTTAAGCGCTGATAAACGTTGTCAAACTTCAATTGTTAGTATTGTCACCTGTTCTGGAGACAGTGCTAGTTTACTGGTAGAATGAGATTATGAGAAAAATGACACATTAAACGTAAATACGTGTTTAGTATGTGTATTTTTTTCATTTTTTAATGTTTTTACAAATTATTCAGTCGTCGTATTTTTTTATTAACAACATAAACATAAATTGAGTAAATAGAGATGTTATTTTTATTAAAAATATGATTTGACGTTATTGTTTTTATGAAATTTATCGCAATGCACAAAAATATATTTCCAAATTTGTGAAATACCAACGTAGGTATGCATTAATAACCTTAACGATGGCGATGACGATGACGATGTTAACGTTTAAAATCAGGTTCCTACAACTAACTAAGAGCTGTATCACACGATTACATTGACACATTAATGGATCATATTAACTTACCGTGACATCGCTGTTAAAGGTGTCAAAGGCCCCATAATAATATGCTAAATGTTGTCATGTAAACAGGCTTGTATCTATACGCTGTTTCTATGCAAAATGTAAAGAATGTATGATCAAAGGAGAATTAACTAACTGAAAAAAAAAATCGGCAATAAAACGTATTAAAAAATACAATTAACAAACGCTAGTCTAGAAGAACCCTATTCCGTGTTCACCAACTTGCAATTGGTATTTCGTCCGTGATTCTAGATCCAAATGGGTCAGGTTTAATATGTCATTCGACGTGTTTTATGAAGAACGTTGCGGACACTTGGAATAAATTACTCATGTTTGGAAGTACTCTGTATGGTAACAAGCACCTGCATTACTTTGACAAGTAAGTCACCTGGTTGCTAAAGTAGAGCCTAGAAAACTAAGCGAGAAAATGTATTAAAATATTATGGACTAAACGAGGCCCAACGTCCAATACAAAAACCTACATTTTGTGTAACAAAAAAATAATAATTACCTACTTCCCTCTTCTTACTTCGAGATAATGACAATCGGTATTTTTATTCGCGCTTAATAATTCTATTATGAAACAAACTGCTATACTCTTTACAATAAATAAATGCAAAAATATTAAATCATGAGGCAAAACGTGCACATCCTACATACATGCATTAGCATAAAGACTAAGCGCGACCGTGAACTTGTGTGTGAACGAACTCATTTAGGTATTCGAATAGTCTCGATCCGCTCGTTATGACTCGAATAGTCTCTCGATTCTATCGAGATGTGCCAGCACACCTGCAGGTATCTACACTGATATTGACCTCTACGACCTACGTGATAAGAAATGGGGAAAGACCAGCGTATTTTAACCCTTCGCCTGTCGTATCTTCTCGGGCCGACAACACTCGTACATCAGAGCTGGCCCGCTCGGTCACGAAGGGATCCTAGACTTGGCACGCACTAACCTCCTTGGGAAAGCCCGTCTGAATAATGTAACTGTCCAATAAAACATTAAAGTTCCCGGTGAGTTTACTCAGCTTAACAAACGATTACAAATTGTTAAGTAATATCTCTCTGCAAATAACTGTATTGTCTATTCGCGTTGTTCCGTGAGGTTGTTATGCACGTTTTATCTCCTCAAATTGTGGTTCGTGCATCGTTACTGTTTTAACGACACAGATGAGCAATATGATTATCGGGATTGAATTAAATTTAATTTGCAAAACGGCGAAATTAGAATACATTAATTCAAGACATAAGTTCGAGCTGTTAAGTTGTAGGTACAGATAGTATAGCTCGTACTATTTTTACCAAAACTGTTATAGATAGAATGCATGATAACTAGTATAATTGAATCTCTTGGTGCCTATTTTATACCGGCTTTTTATCTGACGTTTGAGACAAGAGAATTTTCTAGAACCTCATCAGACATGCAACAAGTGTTGAAACAACCGTTCTTCGTAGTCCGCCCCAAGCTAATTCCAGTTTCGTGGTTAGCATTTACGATTTCGCCCGGCCATTTCGTCGAATGGCGCACAAAATTCAAATTCCCGCTCTAATCATTCATCTTTTCGTACATTTCCCATGGCGTTGCAACATTAGCTGGCCATAAAATATAGACCAGCCGAGTTGAGCCGCGCTGTGACCGCGTTCACACGGTTGAAGATTACCCCGCGGTTTCACGCGGTGTGATTGATCGCCGACGTATGCACTTCTGAACGGACGGATTAGGCTTTGTCTATGACATGGATTATATTTTTTTGTGCCGTGACTTTTGGCGCGAGAAATTAGGATGAATGTTTTTAGTTATCCAAACTTTAGAACGCAAATGCATTATTTGATAAACATTCTAACTTTGAATGAGGTCCCATCACTTTATTCATTACTTAAGGATATTTCGTGGAACAAATAAAATAAATAAAATTATTTGGTAGTTTTTTAATAAGCCATATTATAAAGTATTAAGTGTAACAACTTACGAGACAAATTGCTTACAAATGAAACAAATTTTGTTTCTAAATTTATTTAAAGCATGACAAACTCGTTTGTCGCTGATAATTAAAACATGCTGTGTACTATCTACGCCCACATGGCTCTTTTTATTTTTTGCGTGCCAAACTTAGCCATGACGCATGCACAAAATAATGAATTCAACAGAATTCTATGAACCTTCCTTCAGTTCATCGGCGCATTGCAGGTGTCATAAGATGTGTCAGTTTTAACGTTCAACGTTGCAACCAAAGAAAATTGACTGTCTACTCGTAATGTGATTGTGTCTGAAATACCTATTGTCATTGAGCCGATTACTTTAAAAAAAAACAGACAAAATACATAATTTATACAATTTGAATAGATTATTGGCATTATATGATTATTTTTTATAATGTATTTAATTAATTTAACAATGTCTTTAATACAAAGACATTAAGACAGTAGTGTAAAGAATACCAACATCGAGGTAACCATCAGTTATCATGATACTTAGAAGTTATATTTATGGTTAATAGAAATAGTTGAAAAGAACTTGAGTTCTTAATAAAACTTATAAATTAGGTAACGTTGATAACTGCAAACATTAAATTAGGAAAGCCCATAAATATCAGCAGATGTGAAAGTTTAATAGAAAAATTCAACACTATCCAATCGTTTATGGAAAACATAAATTATTTTATAACCGTTTAGACAAGTAATGTTCAGTCTAAAACTCGCGGCCATCGTGATCCGTATATGGCGAGTGGCCAGGGCCGCTAAGTTCAATGTTGTGGTCTCAGCTGTAGGGGTGTCAATTACTTAAAATATCGACAATTTATCATCGCGCATCGCTAGAATTAAGTTAAGGAGCAGAATGTCGATGACAATTTTAAACGTGACTGTGCAGATAATGTTAATGGATTTACGTAACACGAGTGTCTATTTTGTCTAACAAAAAATTATAAGTATATATGACCAAAATACTTTTTGACATAAAAAATATTTATGTACCTACATGTCTCTATAAACGAATACCAGTCTAGTCTTATCTAATAGGTGTTTTGTACTTACGTACGTAAGTAATACTTGCGTATTGGTGACTGAATGATGATGACAGTAATTTTTGTTATGTTTCTATGTTAGATTAAAAATATGATTTTCTTACCTCAGATTGTAAAGGACATGATTACTGTTTTAAAACTCGACATCCATAGTTTGCTACGTAATTGTTACGCAAACCTTCAAGTCTTTATTTTATTCGCTTTACTATGATAATTTAATTAGCAGAAGTAAGGACAGTAATTAAAAACACGTCAGTATCTTATTACAGTATGACAATATTATTTCAAATTGAGTTCCGATTATTAACTAAGTTATTAAATTTAACGTTCATCTAAGTGCACTTTAAAATTGTAAATTTTAATGGGTTAATAAAGACATTCTCTCAAATAATCGTTCAGAAAATTTCACTTGGGTTTCTTTTATTGTTATATTTTATTCTTTATATTAAACGACATTAATATATTTAAATCCTTGATTAATTATATCTACCGTAATCTTACCATAATTTGTTACTCTCCTTTTTTAATAAAGTCTGTTACTTTCGCTGATGCGTTTTTCCATAAACTCTACACACTTGGTACTACAAATGCTAACATCGCTTCGTGATTCAACTTATTCAACTACATACATTATAATTGTTTAATGTTTCTTTTTACCACACGACACTTGACCGGCTTTTACACAATACCTAATAGTACAGTCGAGTACTTAGTATTCTTTCGAGCTTCAAGATACAGGATGGTGGAGTGTTGCTCTTCGTAAACTATACCGAAAAAATAAAACAAGGTTGTAATAACACTGTTCTGTAAAAACTCCTTGTTAGGCTAATTATAACAAAAATAATCAAACCGATTTCACGCTCATATTTTTTTTTTGTAATTGCCTTTACATCAGAGACCATTAAATATTTAATTTATTTCGAAATGTAATTCATTATATCAAATAATAACAAGACATACCAACATAATTTCATCGACAGTTCATCGACACAATCAGTGTCCCTTTACAGCTATCTGATCCAAAATTAATTGGTTCGGATCAACCTGAGTGATAGGCCGAGTCCGAAAATTCCTTGCGTCCCGAAACAAGTGACGGCTTATCGGAAAGATTTTACTAATAAAAGTAATTGGCATGTGGTTACCGCTAACTTGTGGAGTCGAGAATATGCCACCTATTCGTGAGTTAAAAAAATAGGATAAGTTCGTGAATCGTGACCTCCAATTAAAATCATTGTACCGGTTTGAGAGTTTAGTTATCAAAGCCCAGAGACAGTTTTTTTTAAACTAAACTTATGCCATATTAGAACTATATTATGTTTCTGTTTTATTTATACTGCCTTTTAGGGGTTAAGACTACTCCTTAAGATAATATCTCATGTGATCTACGAGTACATCGAAATCGCAATAAAACAACTTGCTTATACATAACCAATCAGAAAATGTGGTTTAAAAAGGTTTTGGGATCTGATATTGGATATTTAGAAAATGTTTAATTCGTGTAAGTAATTAAATCATAGAATTGCACATATTAAGTAGCAATGATATGACAGATTAAATATTTCAGTTAATTGGTACGATACATTTACCGTTTTGATTTAGTTAACTGGGCCATAACCATGAACTCATAAAACAATCTCAAAGTTGTCAAATCTGTCAATTTTGGTACGTCATTTCATACAAAATTTGACAGAAATGATAATGTTTGACAGATTTGTGATTGTTTTAACAGTTCATGGTTAGGGCCCTGTTCAAGATTGGAACACTAATTGACTGTTATGGGTTATGTTACATGCATGTTTCAATTTGGTACCGAGTACGTGTTTCACCAAAGTGATAACCACTTACTATCTCACGCTTGCCGTAAAAGATCCACGACTTGTTTCAACAACTGTTCCTAGCTTTTCAATCAATCAACCACGGCCATTTTTGGCACGCGATCCCTGAACTCATAGTTGAAACTGATTGTTGCATAAGTTGAAAATATCATACTACTAAAAATGTGAAAGTTTGATAGTCAACCACGTTTTAATGGATAAAGCAAATAACGGAAAAAAATAGCACTGAAGTAGATATTGAGCTAGCTTTAACAACTAATATCCCGTTTTTGTTTATGTGAGATAATATTCATTTCTCTTTGGCTTAATGTTAAAATATAAGTCGACAAAATCGCAGGCATAAGCTAGTTACTAATAAGTTATATTATTGGTTTAATCGCGTGGATAAAATATTCATAGAATTAACTTTGTATCTACTTATATGACTTGAGTTAATAGAGTTTCGATTCGTGCCTTATGGCTATAGAACAAATTGCTTAACTTCACACGGTCATATTAATGTAGCAAAATGATTATGTTTGTAGTCGATGGTTAAGTAGAAAGTCCAATAAAATTGCAATAATGATTACCGGGGGCATTACAGATGCATATTGAAATTGCCTTTCTATGAAACTTTGACATCGTCATAAAACTAATAGTTTAATCATTTTTCCCTGCCGCACAGCTGAAGTTATTCATTTAGTTTTTTAAACATGTAACAGTTATTACACCACACAAAAAATAACTACCTCGAGTCATTCCCAAACACGATTGTTCAACATTCAAACTTATACCGTACGGTAGAAAAGTGTAAAAGAACTTGGGTTCATGACCTGTGCATTTCTAAGCTCGTACAGTCAACCTAAAATAAAAATATGTTCCTATTCATTCATTACAATCGAAATCAAGCGCAACTGCAGCACACATTTTGTAAAATTTTAAAACTAGTACATGTGTGGGTATTATTTTGTTGTAAGTTATCTCTCTTATACCTTGTGTATGGTTAAAATTATGATGATATTTTAGTTTATAGTTTGTAGTATTCGTGTCCCTGAATGAAACAATATTGGGTTCACTTTTATTACATGAACTCGGGTACCTATTTATTTATACTTAAATATAATCGCCGAATAATCATTAAATATTTAATTATGCTCTAAAAAGCACATTTATTTGATCTGACAGTCATGTCATGTCAATGAGATGTCAATGACATGTATGAGGTAAATAAATGAATAAAAAAAAAATGGGGCGCTTACTTCATAATGAAACAGTATAGATTTTTATAGACTGACTGTACATGCACCTTGCACGTGGGAAATCAGAGGGACGTTACACTAATGTCGTGTTGTTCTCGGAAATGCTACTGTGTGAGTACGCCGCCATTTTGACTCACCGTGAAAGATAGACTAATGATTTCAATGACGATATGTTAATAAAAAAGTTGAAAAATTATGGCACCTTTTCAGGCGAATGTGGAAATCCTACTTCGTATTTATTAAATTGACGCGTACTTGAAGCATTGCAAGTTTGAAACGATTTAAAGGACACGTGTTCTTTCCTTTTCGTTTTCTATTTTCGTTTTTTATTTATATATCCTTTTTATGTTAACTTACTTTATGTCCATTCGGAAATGAAAGTGAAACTCTTTTTATTCTACTAGTAGAACATTATTTTGAAACGTGTAATACATAGTTTTGTTTTGTATTTCATATCCTTATTACTCTCAATGTTACATTAATAACTTAAACAACATTGCCTGCATTCTACCTTATAAAATTATTCATATTAAAAACTGTATTTTAACACAAAACTAAATTAAAAATTACTGTATGATATTATCCAAGATCCGTTATTAGCAGTCATGACTCATCACAAACCCTTTCAATTTTTATAGTTGATGTTAGCATAATTATACTGTCAGTATGTGTAGGTTGAAATTGTTGTACCCACATGATTTTTGACCGTTGATTTTGGAGAAGATTGAAAATAATGTTATTTGTCAATACGAGTTTTTGTAAACCTAGCAGAGGCGTCATTGTGTGTCGTTTGTCAATCAATCATGACTAAGAATTGATGAACAAAATTTATTTTCAAACCTAGTACATACCACTGTTATTGTTCGCAAATGAACTGTCATCATTTTTATTTTATGCTCGACGTTGCAACTTTAGATCTCCTGGCCAAAGATGTCTGCTTTTATTTTGCTCCATGCAGTTATTTTAAAATAAAAAAGTACCTTAAAGCTAAAAACTAAGAGATCTTTCAGTTAGATCCAGTGCTTATCGTGGGTGTGGTGTATAAGGCAAGTAAACTTTAAATCAAATCGTCGGTCTAAGGCCTCCGACTGGATTTCAATGAGTATCATCATGCGATATTCACTGCAGGACAATCTTTTCACGTTCCTTCTGAAGCATGGATAAACTTATGATAAATGACACTAAATACGGTCGGAATGGTCACTTGAATCCACTCGACAAACAGGTTGCATAATTTTGAAAATCGCTTCAGTAAAGTGTTTTGGTTTGTAAAAGTAATATAGTTTTTAACGGTACTACTTTCCAACAAAAGAGGAATACTAACATGTAGTTGATTAAATTTCCTGATCTATCTAGAAGTATAATAAATCAGAATACCAGAGAGAGTTCATGCAAAACTCACTCGCCATAATCACTTGTGCACTTATCTCGAAACTCGGTATCGAGTAAGTATCGATTACAAAACGAGTAGTGGATGTTCAAAATTGGTTATTCCGTTCAAAACCACTCGTACCGGTGCTACGAGTTTGCGCACGCGACACTCCTTGTTTGTGTAAATTGGCGCTTAAAACAAAAAGGGTAGAGTTGGAAAATGATTGGAGAGTGGATGTGATAGGGTCTACAGGTTCTGTCAAGTTCACCGTTTCCGGACGGATGCGGGCTTTCTTTGCGGGGTGTACACGACCATGCTTTGAGTTTTTGGGATTTCGTTCAGTAAATAAATACGTATTTATTTAGATATTACCGCAATAATTATATATTTCTTATAAATACTGCTTTATGAAAAATAAAAAGGTGAAGAAAAAAACGATAGTCATTTCAATTGTAGTGTGAATCTATTTTAAATATATTTCTAAGACTTACACGGACAGACATTTGAGCATTTTTTTTTGCTGCTTTTACATTAGTGCTCCTGGTTACCTATACTTATGATACATTTCATGGGAAATATGACTGACAGATTAACTACAAAAATATTACAATAATCCTCAAAATTGCTCCACGGGCTGTACCTTTAAACGGGAACTCTCAAACTGTTCACTGTGAGCCATTGTATCCTAGGACAAATATGTCGTTTACAGTTTATGGCATTTCTCTGACGGGTCACGATCTCCAATGGCTTTTGTTTACTACCCATTCGCTAGGATGGAGGATAAAGGTTTAAAGATAAGAAAAAATCTACACCGACCTCGTAGTTCCAACTCTAGACTAAAGTTTTAATCTATCTTCAACAAATATATGAAAAGATATGTTCAACAAATATATGAAAAGATATGTTCAACAAATATATGAAAAGAAGCAGGACTTTTTTAAACCATAACCCTTTTTTCTAGCGCTTTGTCTAAGTCCTATTCGGGCGACACTTTAACATTAATTCCATGTTCTTCTAATCTGGTTTTTCTATTTGGAACGAGTGCCATCAGACCAGACCATTTTAGACCTTGACATGTAGTCTAGTGTTATATGTATTAACAAGCAGCAGCATTAAGATTTACGTACGATGTTCTCCCTTACAGCATAGCAAGTGCTATAAAACCATACGTAGGTAAACTCCGAGAAAACTTGAGGTACTCGCTGAAGCATACTAGCAACGCATATATCTGAGATAAGATTCCCATTTTTTGAACACTGAGGCTGTCACTGGTCTTGGTATTGCTATAGGGCTTATATATTTTAATTCAAAAAATTTTTTATTTTATTTTTTTATCTACCACAAGCAGTCGCCACGGCCGCCCACGTGGGCATGCCATCTGACAAGGCGAGTACAAATTACCCGCGTCAGAAAAATATTGACGAAGCGGCGACCTCTGACCCTCCACTAGCTCACATAGTAGTAGGTACAGTCGGAAAATGAAAACTGAATAAAATTATTTATTCATGATGATGAAGTTTTTAGTAAGTAAACAGAATTGGCCACTATCCCCGGTGGCAGCGCTGGAGGTCATATGTTTTAGCTTTTGGCTCTTGTTTATAAGTAATATTTTCTTCACAAAGAAAATAAAAGTATTCCTTAGGCTTGTTCACTAATACATAAATGACATGTAGGTACAGCTTGAACTAATAGAGATTATATACATGTTATTGTGTTTATATAATTTTATTAAATGTAACTGTTACTTGTTTTATTAAGAAATCAACGTTGAGACGATATCTTTGGAATTTTAAGTTAATCTTCATATTCTATCAAGTCCAGGCTGTTTTTAAAAATGCGTGTGACCAATAGCAACCAAAAGCAAAACAATCCCCTTTCAAAACATCGTTTTATGTTCCTTGTGACAATCACCAGTAGTCATAATATCTAATGTGACTATACTTCTCACAGCGCCGTTGGGCTTGTTAACCATCACTGTTTAGTGAGAGATTCCTCATTGTACTTGCGAGGGATAGTTTTGTCTTTAACTTTGTACCAACATAAAGCAGTAAATGTATATGACTATACTATACTTACTAAACTGACGTAGAGTAAAATATTTAATGCATACAGGTTGAGGTTTTAACAGTATAAGCCTATAGAGGGAAATGTATTCATTAATACGAATAACTTACATTACAGAATAAACATCAGAATCATGAAAAGAATGCTGCTCTTCTGTCGCATTTTCTTTGAGGTAAAGAGTCAGAATGTATGCAGAAACTATTAAACCCCAAAATTGAAGTTGTTTGTATTGATGAGCATATAAGACTCCTAAGTTTGGCTAATTATTCAAAATCACAGCCTGTATTTTCTTATAATTATTTATAGACATTTAATATGAGTCAGTCAGTTTAAGGTTTTACTCTACATAAGAATAAACGTTAATGAAAAAAAGTTATAATTGTAACACACCTTTTATTTTCTGCTCCAATTTCAGTGTATTTAAAAGTAAAACACTTATTCAATTAAGTCAATGTCGCTACAAAAGTTACAGATTTTAAAAAGTAATATTTGCTAAAGAGTAAACATTACACCTCTATAACAATCGGGATAAGGTTCTCTTTTGTGTGAATTAGTTCTACAGTCTTATCTGCGTCAAATAAATCCACCGGGGGCCGTTATCACTTTAATTACACCCATTGCTAATTACCCGTCCCGCGGGGACAATTTATGAAATCCTCGCGTCTGCTTGGGCGATAAAGATCGAATGATCGACTTGGCTCTGCTACTACGAGGTTCCGTTGATTAAAAATACAGATTTATTTTACTAATAAATTAAACTTAATTTAAAGCGAAGTAATGAAAAATTTTCTCTATTTTAAAGTGTCATTTTTTGTTTAGTTGTAAATAATTACATTATACTGTGTACAAGTGGCTTGTGGTTGCTTAGGCATTATTAAAACACATAATAGGCAACAATTATAAATTCTCTAAAAGAAAACAGTAAAACTAAGAAAAACAAAGCTTTAATTTTAACTATTGTGTAGGTACATTACCAATAAAATCATTAACTATCTCATTAGTGTCTGTGTAACTTCACTGCTTCCAGTAGTTAAACCTTTATGTTCTAGCGTTTATGTTATCCGACTCAATCGGGAACGTATAAAAAGTTTAGTATTCTTCTAGTGATAACATTTTTACGTTTATCGTAATCGATACTATGTTTATTTAATATCCCGTTTATAAAGTATAAGTATCCGGTAAGTGGGTATTTAGGATTAGGTTACTTATTAATATTATGACGTAAATATGATTTGTAAGAAAAAAAACAAATACCTACTTCATTGTTCCCTTGATGTTTAAAGAACTAAAGGGTATTTAAATAAGTTTTTTTTTCAGTGATGTTAATACACTTTTCTTTGACACTGTAAATAAATAATGATCAATTGATTGAACTATGTGTAAGTAAACCTACGTTTATTGCTTATCTAAATAAAGAAAAAAATGGCACATAAGAAATATTAAACCCTTCAAAGCTAATAAAACGGAATTCTTAAAATTATGATAAATAATATAATTAAAATATCAAAAATATTTGATGTTTTTAAATAAATTTGTACTTCATATAGGATTAAACGAAATCAGTTAAAGGGTACGGAACCCTATAGACCCGTTTCGCGTCCGAAAGGAAACGAACTCGAATAACCTGTCGCGCGGTGAATTATAGCCTCACTCTGACGAGCCGGCTAGAACCCTCCAAATTAAATCTAGGCCCAAGAACCAAGTAGGTATAGTATTCCTTTAATTTATCTTAAAAAATAGAGCAGAACCGGTTAACCGGTTTTATCGTTTTCAAATATATATTTTTTAAATGATAAAAAGAACTGTTTGTATAATTTGTTCATCTGTTGAGTGAATTAAAATATAAAAATGGTATGGTTTCTTTGATTAAAAGTTATGGAGGTAGGATAATCTTAGAGTTTCGGACAAAGCTGTAACAAGGTAGGACTACGGTCCTTTCCACGAACTTTTTCAATCTACATTAACCTAAATCCTGGCCTAGAATAGAACATCATTTGTGATAAAAAATCTCCTTAACATTAAGTCAATATAATCTTTATATAATGCATATCACACGCACTATTGGAAATTAGACGAATGAGGTGTTAAAGATTTAGATTAGACCCGGATAAATATTCGGCTATAGCGTATAAAAATTGCAGGGTATTTTTTTCTATCCTAAGAACAATAATTAATATTGAACCAACGAGATCATATTGTAATAAGACCGATCTAATGTTGCTCCATATTTGTATATTAGCGCATTCTGTCGTATAGAAAAAAGTGTTGTTGTTTGAAATGCAAAAAAAAACTAATGAAAAAGAGGTAGGTATGTGTTGCATTAATACCCGTGATGTGTAAAGTGTTAGTTTAAATTATGTAAGTATCTAATATTTGTATCTATGGTAACTTAACATTACCGCAGAAAACAGAGGTGTGTATAGGTGTGACTGGTGCTAAGCCATGTGCTCGTGAGTCATGCTCGTTTCGCATAACCGGTCTTCGTGCGGGTTCGGGGTAGGGCTGTCGCAAATTATATTTTTTAATATTTTTCTTTATAAAGCTTTTATGGCGTTCACCACTTTTTATAGACGTTCAATACAAGGCACCTCTTTACAGGCATGCATTAATATGCAAGAAATTATTGCGTGTATACCACATTTTGTTGTGATTAGTAGCGAAATTGCTGTCCAGTAAAATAGCTACTTGAGATGAAAAGAGAGGCTTCTGTTTAAACATACAGCGCTTTTTGTAAATCTTGGATCAATATTAATTGCTGCAATTTTTTCTGGATGATGCTATCTTTGTCTTAATGTAGACACAGTTAAATTTTTTTGAAGTTTTCCTTTTTCCAACCCTAACTTACACGAAGTCAGAGAGATATCGCCCGAAATGACAAATATCTCAATTAATTTGGCACATTGCCGGTACATTGCAGGTGATTGAAATTTACTTTTATCGCAGTTTTGCATTTTTTTTTACTTTTATTAAATGCTTAACACAATTACAATAAAGCAATCATTATTTTTTAAACTGGTTTAGCTAGCTAGCTCTGGTAAGTGCGGGATTATTAGAATGAACATTCAACATATATTTGGTAAATATACACGGTATTTTTTCGTTGCAAGGGTGTTAATAACTTATATATTTTTTATATTTAAATTAACTGTTTTAATTCAAAAACAAATAAAAGACGTATTCGTTCAAATAGCTTTTATAGGACTATTTTGTAGCTATTAACATAAATAACAATAAAAATAAAGTAAAATTAAAATTATCTTACTGCAAAACCAAAGGACTTGAGAATCAGGGAATCAAGTAAAAGCAACAGATTAAAATAAGTCTAAGTTAACGTTTTTATCGCTATAAAACCGCTTCTATAAAGACAGCCTTTTATCTCGATTTGAATTGAAAGGGAGATGTACATAAAACATTGTATTATATTCACCTGCATAAAATATTTCTATTAGAAAGGCGAACATGAATTTATGGCAATGAGCTTTTTCTCATTAATATCATATGAACTTGCGTTGAGTTATAAGTAATACTTGTAGATAGGTCGTTATAATGACTTAGTTATAAAATATTCTAGGGTTCATTTTCTTAGTTCCTTTCCTATTTAAGCCAGTTGGTTGGACTGCTGTTTGTGAACATTATAAGAAATATGAACTGAACAAAGAGCTTTTCAACTAGTTTGAACTAATAACGATTTATTGTATTATCAATTTTGTTTTTGCTTTGTTTACTGTTATATTTCTATGATTATATGACTTTCACAAGTGCAATCTGTATGCCTAGACTGAAATAAAAATATGTGTGCAATTTCATCCAAATCCGTTTTGTAGTTTTTGCGTGAAAGAGTAACAAACATCCATACATCCTTACTTACAAACTTTCGCATTTATAATATTAGTAGGATGATTAACACTGACAGTTATGTAACCGCAGTTTAAGCTCGGAATCAGCTCGAATACTTATATCGAAACCTGGGCTTATACTACTTGCTAGGTCAGGAAACACAGTGAGAAAACTAGCACTTACAAATATCACTGGATTAAAACCATTAAAACCAATTTATTTATGTAAATAGGCTTAAACTAAGCGCTTTTACACGTCCCAATATTTTTTTTCCCTACCACTACTTCGGGTCAATTTTGGGCTAGCGCCGAGAAAAAGTAGCGCAAGAAACTCGGTCACTATTGTTAGCCTCTTTTTAAATAGTTAGATTACTAATAAAATCTTTGAAATATCACTTTCAGATATCCAGTGATAATTGAAAGTGCTAGTTACCTGTAGTCACTTCATTGGTCCTAAGTAATCTAGTTCTTTGGTTCAAGGATCATAAAAAACTGATAGAATTAACATTAAATGCAACACCAACACCCTTATTTATAAACAAGTAATTTGGGTGTATCGTAAAATAATTGACAGAAGTATTCAATTCAATTCAATTCAATTCTTTATTTGCATACTAAGTATTGTCAAAAGGTAGAATTCTTAGCCAAGTATTAAACGCTTTTTTACTTGAACATTGAGAGTAGGTACGCTTAATGGAAGTGACGTAAAATAACTTGAGCATAGAATATAATTTTTAAAATAGGATTTTTTTTACTAAAATTATGACATCACTAAATTGTTGCTTAGCAACAAGTAATTACTTTCGTGTTACTTCTTTATAAATACGGGTCTTACTGCCGCACTCAGAGACTTCAATTAAGAATAAAGTGTGGATTAACATTTTTGTTCGTTCAATAATGGCCTTTATTTGTATCACTTTAAGAATTAGAGGTTTTTCTTAAGTAGCCATTAAAGTTAAGTGACGTCTCTGAGTGCGGCAGTTAGACTTGGCGCACCAAAGACTATGGTCAAGTGTACCCGGACTAGGAACAAAACAAAACGAACTTACAAGTGATTGACTCAGCGGGTGTTGAGCACCGTTCCAGACAGAATGTCTACAAAAACTCGTTTACAGATAAAGAAGATAATGTCACAGACATTATCTCCCGACATGACAGCGTACCATAAAAACACCTTTAAATTTCTAAGTAACAGCCTACTCCAATAGCTTCACAACAGGAGTCCTGTTATCGTTATGCAAGTTTACAACATCCTAAGCTATTCCCGTCTACTGCAACTATTGAATGCGCGATTATTAAGAACTAACTCAAATGCAAATTGTCCCGGCAACTGTCGATGGTCGTAAACTCGAATTGTATCGACATTCGGCACGATAGGGGAGAGAGGGGACGGTTGACTATCTGTCAAAAACATGAACTATTCAAAAGAGCTGCATAAAACTTTGTGTGAAAAGCTGTTTTCTTTCCCCGCTCAGTCCCCGAAACTCGCCGCTGCATTTCTCGTCGAATGTCGCAGCACTCTCAAATAAGTCTAGTTTTTAAAAGTTACTTAGCTATCCCCTGTCTCCTCTATGGACATAAATAGATACTATAAATCTGTTTGGCCCATTATGTCATCGGCACGGTGTCGCGGGCGGGGCACACTCTATGAATATTGAAACCCGTCTCGCAACCTGTGGAACTCGTCTTTAGGCCTGATCATGCGCGGTACACACTAGCGTGTTTAGCCTTTTTGCTTTCTTGACATTAAGGCCTATAACGAAAACGCTACCTTAAGCAGAAACTTAACTTCTATTTAAACAATATTTTTTTCAAGTATTTGCTTTATTGGGTTTCTACTACTTTAAATATTTTAAAAGTCTTTTGTTCCATATTCATTACAAATAATTCAATGAAGAAAGCATAGTAAATAATTTGTTATTTTGAAGATCGCATCGGAAACTTGTTAAATAGGCCTCTAATTTTTGCAATTTAAAGTAAGTAATCTTATTTCCCTTGTGTTTATAATCTTAAGATATGTCGGTCCTCCAGTTTATTTGTTCCCAAAATGGTTGTTTATTCTAGATGACAAAATGTCACATGAGACCCTGTAAAACATTGCTATTGTGTACAGAGAGTGTTTAAAGAAATGAGTCAGACTAACATACAAATCTAAAACTTTCTAAATAAAAGTAAAACAACGAAGTAGAAATTAATTGACTCTTCCCGATGTGTACACTACGCCTTACCACTAATCGGCCTTACGTTTTCGTGCACGCGCCTACAATAGCCGGCGATTTGTCGGACCGGCCGTAAACTCAACGGTTACAATACAATGTTTGATATGTTCATTTGAGTCAAGTTTCTTTAGAATCTAGTTTCGAAAATTACAAGTATTTCGGTTTAAACTTCTGCTTTATTTGTTAAAAAATATATTAAAACGTTAAAAACTTCGTCGCGAATTCGCGATGGAAAATATACGGCAACACATCAATTTTATTGCCCTGGTCTTGGAAGGACCTAAAGAATTACCATCCCTGTGCTACGTTAACAAGTACTAGAAAAATTTTCTTTCCAGAGTCGTCTCTCATCTCTATTAATGTATCCTTAATAAGTGTAATGACTAATTTAAAAAAAAGGTTCCCTTTTCAGCCTATTTTTAATTTAAGGCAATTGTCGTATTAACTTTATCAGGGTAATTACAATTTCTGCTTCAAAAAGAAAAACCTTACCTTTCGCTCTTAAAAACCACCGTACTATCAAGCCGACCTTATTTGAAAATGCGGAAAAATGCTCCACTACAAAAGCACTTAACTTTTTATACTAACCTAAAAAGGTATTTTCTAAATAACTCAATGTAAATATAAACGGCGATCCACCGTTTACTAGAGAACCGATCCGCAAGAACTAAATAGTTCGGTTGAATACAAACTGCGAGATCTAAACATCAGGCATTGGATTTAATTAAAGTGCTTTTTGCTTAATTTAGGTCCCACGAAGGCAGGCAGCGCGATTAGGGATGCGCCTCGTTCCGTATCTATCTCTTAGTAAGTCTTGTTCCTAGTCGGGAATCGGGATACGCACGCTTGACAGTAAATAGGCTGGATGCAGCCAGGTGCATGCGGTGCATATAAACAATTAGGCAGTGCCTGGTAGATAAAATGAGGTAGGCAGTAGGTACTTACAAATGTGTGTCATTGATGAAAACCACTGATTTTACTTGAACTGATAATTAAAATACTTAAGTATCTACTCATACCTCTAAATAAAGCCAATGTCCGCCACTGGATGCAGCAAATCTTTTACCATTAGGCTGTTGTAATTTGACCCGTAGACAGGAGAATCAAATCTCTTTTTTCCAGGGTTTCTTTTAGGGTGTTTCCAGGAAGATGCTGGGATGATTGGGATTCACACCCGCTCTTGACATAAGTACTTAGAAATCGATTTAAAATAAAGCCCATAATGTATAGTACCGCGTGCCATCTAAAAATTTCATTGTTAAAATACATACCTACCAAATCTTTTCCAAAATGTATATTAATTATCTTTGTTAACTTCTGTTTCAAAAATCGAGTAAAATATTAAAGATTACCCGTGTTTTTGCAAAACTGTGCTATCCGTTCGCCGATCGCAGTCGAATCGAAACTAGACCACACCGCACACCCCTAATTCGGAATTGCCTTTAGAGTCACGCTCCGGCCAAAACAGTACTTAAATGTTGGTTCACGACGTTAAGAATTCACCGCGAGCTGCTCCAGCTTCCAATGTGCTTCTCGGGTATATAATAGAATAAATTTTCATGTTATTACCAACTAAAAATGTTGAAATCTTAGACTTAGCGGACGGTTTCTATAAACGGGAGCTGATTGGATTAATGAAGTTTAACCGGGAAAATGTGCCAAATTTCCTAAAAATGTTTATATTTTATACGCAATAATCTTAAGGACTGGTGCTGCTTTTAAGTAGCTATATTTCTGAAACTTAAGTAGTCTTGGTAACGTAGGTATAGGCATTTAGCGCACTGTTTTCACAAATACAATTTTATTTAAATAAAGCATTTAACAAAAATGATTTAAAATGACTTTAAAAGTAACTAAAAAATAAACAAATCTTAACCAAAACAGTGATAAAATCATATCGTATAGTACTATCTACCACATCTACGATATGACGTTTGTGTGTTTGTGCGACACTGTGTATGTGTGTTATCCAATCATTCGGAAAATGTATATCCAATTGAATTCAAATCACAATCAAATCGCATAAACCTCATTCAGCAGGCTAATGGCTTTCAACCGAGGATGTTGATAGAAATTAATTGATACGAGTATACTCCGCGGAATTATCGCACTAGAATCAGCGCTTCCTATGAATAAGTCCGTGGAAGCCATTACGTACGGAGATGAAATTTATGACTGAGTTAAGGATTTCACGTACAGTGGGATTTTAGAGTACGCTTGGTTATTTTTATTTTGTTTAAAGAAAAGAAGATCACAATTCGTTGTATAGGTATGTACTAACCTCAAAATAAAAACTAAAATGCAACGTAGTAAAAAAGAAAATAAATATCATAGGATTATTTTTATCGGGTTAGATTGTTATCAAAATTATATTCATCAAACATTGAGATTATATTCATCAACTTTTGAGTAATCAAGTAAAAAAAATCAATTAGATTATATATACTTATATCTTTAGAAGTTCTTTTTTTTCTATTACTTTTATTTGTACGCACGCTTGCACTTACCTTATTGCATGTATAGGTGTAAGAAACAGTATGGACCCTTAAGAAAAGAAATTAATAGTTTTTGCTTCCTGCAATATTCAGGTGATATTTTTCAATCAGTGCTCGTAAGTATTATCCCAGTGACAGTCAACAAACATAAACTTAAATAGACATAGGTCTGGTTTTAATTTATATGGACGTTTAAATCGATTTTATCTGCTGTATATGGACAATCGAATTGAGTTTAACGCATATTCATCGTCTCGTATCGAGAAATCGGGGCTATTAATGTGGCGTTAATAGTGCAAATTAAATAAATAGTGCATTTCTGTTAATAAATTTAATCTACACCATATAATGTTTCTAAGTAGAGTCTATAGAATTTGTTTAATCGTAGTAGTAATACATTTATTTAATACATTTTCGTAATGGGTACATTGCTTTATTTAATTAATGATTCGATGAGCGTAGCATTGTAGTAATCTATAAGCGAGTGCCTGGTTTGATTCCCGGCTTAGGGAAAATTTCTTTAAATTCCTTAATTTAAGAAATTACTTATCGCAACAACAAAATAGTATGGTTCTCTCTGTATAAGGGTAAAATTGGCCTGAGACTGCAGATATTTAAATGTTTTTGTTTTGAAGTACATAATCTTGTTTAACTTAATCATCATCATCTCAGCCTATTGCAGTCCACTGCTGGACGTAAGCATCCCCCAAAGAGCGCCAAAGAGCACGATCTCCCGCTTCTTCATCCATCCACTGCCAGCCATCTTCCTAAGGTCGTCCGTTCATCGAGCTGGGGGGCGTCCTACACTACGTTTGCCAAGGCGTGGTCTCCACTCGAGAACCCGTTTACGCCACCTTTCATCAGCTTTGCGACAATCGTGGCCAGCGCACTGGCACTTAAGCTTGCTACATTTTTGGACTTGTTTAACTTAAGTGTACCTAAATTGATTGGTAGGGTGGAGTCTTCTGGTACAGGCATTATTTGCTTAAAAGGATACTCCGGCCACTAATGAATGTAAGATAAATCTTTAATACTGAAATAAATTTACTGTTTTGACGCAACTAGAGTTATAAACCTGACTTGGAACGGCATAAAGCGCTAGAAGAGAATGAATCAAAATTGAACCTTCTATCACAATTATTCTTTGATAAGGTCAAATTAAATTAGGTTAATTATTCAATGGTAATTTATATTATCTTAGTGATAGAGCGGGTTTATGGGTAATTGAAATTGAATCCATTAGCAAAGATAAGATCTTGATTTAATTTAATGCTGCGGGTCAGTTTATAGCTATGAACTTTGAATCAAATTATTTTAAAGTTATTGTTTCAATTAATCAAGAAAATCTTTGTATTTATTTATGTTATGTAAAGTGGCTGAGACGATCAGCGACGATGTTACTTAAAACAAAAATATAGATTCTTTAAGTACCGAACAAAGATATTGTATTAATGTGCAATGTCTTTGGTACCAAACAAAGATATTGTATTTCTAGGTACCACGTCCGCACGTTCACGTCCACCTAGGACGTCCACTGCTGGACATAGGCCTCCCCCAAGGATTTCCACGAAATTATTATTAATTAAATTATTCTCATTTTTTTTGTTTCATATTTAAAAAAAAAATTGTCAACCAGTAGCCAAACAAAGACGTTAGCATTCAACAGATATTATGTAAATGAGAAATCTTCTCAAAATCCTTTTTTAACATTTTGAATAGGTCCATTTATTTAATTGAATCAGGGAAAGTTCAGTTTTTCGAAGTTTACTTTCTCGACTTCAAAAGAACTCAGTTCTTAATTTAATTTTTCAATAAAAGGTCACATGGAAATAAACGGTCGAAGAAAGCGATCGTTTGCTTTTTTTTCGGATATTTGCATCGGTGTGAGTTTTACTTTCAAGGCAGCTAATTTAGACTTCGATTTATATATTAATACATTGAAGGCTGTACATGACTTTCTAATTTGGAACTGTATACCTAATTCATGTATTTTTTTATTGTTTCAGGTCAACTGCTCGTAAAGGAATAAACAGTTCAAACAATTGCAACAATAGTAGTAAGTGACTACGGGTCATCTATGTATTTAGCTAGTATGCAATCATTAATTAGAAGTTGCATAGGTTACATTTTTAAAATAACTGAGTTATCGAAATGATCACAAACAAATAACTTAAAATTTAAAATATGAAGTCCTTAATAATACCAGTTCCAAGACATAAATTCGGTCGCATGTTACCCTTACACACCATACAAACTACCCACACAAAACGGAATCGTAAACAGACAACTCACATCAATAAATATTATGTACATGGTAACAAAATTTCGTGACACATCACTTTTAAACCTGTCAATGATGCTGTACGTTAAATTTACCTTTCAAACATGAATATACCCTGATATTTTGGAATATTTTTCCATGATTTATTTAGGTATTTTATTTCTTAAAACTTAAGCAATCACTGACAAAATTAAATGTCACGCAGATGTGTGAGTCACATCAATCTATACTGCTACTTTGCTCATTGTGCAGAGGGTCAAATCTGTAAAAAAGGAAACTCGCTCTAAATGTCATCTAGACGATACAAACAAACATAGCCTCTATTCCGCTTAGTAACTGGGTGCACATTACTAATGTCGATGAGTGATTTCAGTGTCAGTGTCAGTCAGTCAGTTAAAGTGACAGCGCGTACCACCTGAGCGGTACCAACAAACATAGACTCTATTTTGTTATAGAGTTTACTAATCATCTATTAGTGAAGTGATGTCGAAGTTATCGCGGTTTTGTTTAGAGAATCGACAGACTGTAGTGTCCTTTTCTAATTTTAGCTCTGGACGTCTGATTGAGCGGACAGGGTTATTACCGAGTGGATGTCGCTCGTTGCATGTTCGGCCGCAGTGGACACACATCCTGCGACAAATGCATACGAGACGACTAGATATAGCCCTCGAGTGTGTACATTCGTACGAGGCGGTTAGTAGTTGCCCGTGAGTTTGCCTAAAACGTATTCTAGGAATTTGAGACGAGATTTCTAGTAGGTACCTGTCTGCGATTCTGTCTAAATTTGTTTTTGGGCTGGTTAAGACTATTGAAGGATATAGGAAGTCTTTTTAACGCGACCTTAAAATGTGGAACCCCTACCTACTTTCGAGTTAAACAACAACACTAAAAAATTAATAGGCTTTATAAAACATGTCACAACTCAATATTATTGGTAATTCTGTTTCATACTTATCTGCTGAAGTACCAAAGCGGAATTAAACAAATATTATCTTAAAACAGCACTGGCAAATAGCTGTAACTTTTTTATAATTTGACTACGATTGAAACACGCCCTTTTCGCTTAAACTAGACACATTAACATAGAAATACACATACCACTGCTACTAAATTCCGTGAAATATATTGCTTACTATTGGAATTCTGGTAAAAACTTATATGTTGTATTTTTTCCAAGTAATTTAGTGACATAAGTACCTACGCGAACAGATCTGTGCAAGTCTGGTCCCGCAGCAAAATTCCGAGTAATTACGCGAAAAACGTCGCATAGGGTTGCCAACGTTTATATTTTTTAATCAATTAATTAACACCTTATGATAATTTCTAGAGATTTAAAGCCAGGATGTTCCACGGTGTTTTGTGAATGTACATTATGCACGTCGCAAGGAGTTAGTGTTTACGGTAACCTGTAGATTTCAGAAAAAGTTAAAAAAATTGGCAATTGATTGCGCATGAGACAAAGTTAAGTTTAGGTAGCTTTTGGATTTTAGACAAAGCTTAATAAGTTGGCAATTGTTAAATAAATTGCCTTATCGCCTATGAGGTACGGTTAAGGCGTTTGAGAATTTGCAATGATTTAAGATCGTTTTGGGTAATTTTATAATTTTAGAAAAAGTTTAAAAGTTTCAAAATCTGTTTTTACTCCGTCCAAATGTTAAATGCTGGTAAAGTAGCACCCCTGCATAATGTTGGTGACCAGTAGCAGTTGGTAGCGGATGAGTAATAAAGCCTACGGACAGACCATCAACGCCGACCCGGCAACATTAGTCACAGCCGCAGACCGAGGAACGGTTAGACAGGACGATTATCACGGCGAGATTGCATTCTACACTCCATAGAGGCTTGCCATATTACAATTGCCTAAAATTTTAAATTTAACATATAATTTATATTAATACTTTAATTTATGGCTACGCCGGCTTTGAACTCTTAGCAACGCTATTAACAATTTTAAAAAATCTACTTGTTCTTGGTAGGTCGGCTCTAAAAGCAGTAGCGAGAGAAGAAAAGTGAGCTCCATTTCCCCACAGTAAACTCTACTCAACTGTCAAACGATTACAATAGGCGTTGATAACAGTCATAAGTTTTTACACAACTCATTATTATCATTACGTAAAGGTGAAATATAATCTCCAACGGTTTGTGACGTAACAGAAAATGCTTATTTGTATATTTCATCTTTAACGAGAACTGTTGATCTATCTCGGCTATTCCATACCTGTCTATTTATTATCTAGTCTACCGACACAGGTGTCCCAGCCGCGGGCGACTATTTGCGTTTAGATACGGAATTAAATCCACTTATTATCGCCGCTTTGTTTCTGCCAAGCCGGCCATTCCGAACAAGATATTTGCAAGTTCAACGAATGAGGTACAATCGCACGAAAAACGAAAAACAGTCTACGCCCTTACGGCTTTAGACTTAAAGAAAAAAATACAAGAGATATATTCGTATGACTGTACAATGTAATTGCGGTAGCGCAATTTGGAGCGTGTCATGATTATTTCAAGACAAATGTTGGTTTTGAGAAAAAAAATGCTGAGGTTTTAGGAAATGTGTGGCTTAATGCGCTATGTCTGATCTTAGAGATATACAAGGTATGTACGAGTATAAGGTACTAATTTATTAGTAAACTTCGTTCTTTCGGGTGTTTTTTCTTTTCAAATACACTAACTTTTCCATGGTACCAACATCAAAATCTGAAAAAAAACACAGCCTTGGAGCTGATATTGTCAGTTGGTCGACGATTTAAGTAGGAAGGTGTCTTTATTTTCGCGATTTTGATGTCCAAAGTTGCTGTATTTGAGCAATAGAATCACTTTTCTATAGCAGCTAACTAACAAAATAGGTCCTTTACTTATTTAGTAGATGTTTAGTCTTCCTAAATAATTATGACGGATTTTTTGTACAAATACAAGGCTCACCACGATCTCTTAAAGCAGCATTACTGCAAACTTGTATTGTAATTTTAGAGAAGGTTTGACGTGAAAACCAACTGCTTACGTACTGTTTAGCGTTTATGGTCAAGGTCCAAGTACATGGTAGGTGCCGACATGACCTTTTAATTAAACTTCCTTATAATCCAAGTCTTTTAACCTGGATTGGACGTAATTTTGCATCTATGTTCGTGGTTTGCAATTCGGATTACCAAGCTCGATTAGTTTCGTGACTTCAGATTGTTTGTGTGATGAGCACAAGCATTATTTGTACCCGCGTCATGGATGTGCATATAAAAATAGAGTTATGTATAACAATATTTCGCTTAAGTAAGAGAACAAGCTCTCCTTCTTTACGGTTATGCCCTGAATATAATTAATTAAATAAATAACATATAACTTTATTTATTATAACTGTCAACTTTAAACTTATTTAAATAAATGGTGTTTTAAACCTAGTTTAGATCATCTAAAATTGTTAAGACATCGCATTTTAAGTAGTTGTTAAGTACACCTAAAGCATCTGAAGTAAATTGTATTTCAATAATCTTTAACAAGGTCGTAAACTTTCGTCGTCAATGGATTCTATGTCATTGAGGAATATTACAGAATCTAGCATTATTATGAGCATCATAAAACCCCTACATTACTTGGAAATTAACCCTGCGATCGTTAACGTCTTAAACTCTTACTTAGTTAAACATAAAACTTAATTTACAAGCACTGCAACCTGCACAGCTAATTTTATTTAAGCAACTTAAAATTGTTGCAGTAAAAATGAGCATTTCCAATTTTACGATATGTTGCTCCCGACACTGTCGCACCGACGCTAAAGTCGCAAAGTTAATTCAGAGGTGCGAATGGTTTCAATACCCATTATCACTTCAACTCAGTAAAACGTTTCATATTTTAAGAAGTCAAATATTGGCTTAAAACCTCTTTTTTGTCGACGAATATGATCCTTAATTCGTTATAGTAAAGTTTACATAAATGCATGCGCGGACGCAGTATCCCGCAGCGCGTGCGTACATTTTCGCCTCATGTTTATTGGCGGGCGCGTGTATAATTTCAGAGATATCATGGAACAGGGTTGTTTACGCACCGAGTATTTTACAACTGTGACAAGCCGTCGGGAACAGTTAAACACGTAATGAGATGACACGGATCTAGTCTTGGGGAGAGGATTTATGTGAGGATTTGCCGAAACTGTTATGCCGACGTTAAATTGATATCTCGTTATGAATGGCGTTTGAAGTCTTACTAATTTAGCGTACAAATTTCATTTTGGATCTTTCGTAGATGATTACTAATTGCATCTAGCATTATTTTATTTATAACGTCGTATTGTGCCTTTTTTGCTACATAATTATGCTATAAATTTAAAGGATGCAAGAAAAAAAAAACTTATCCATCTCAAAGTCTTCTAACTCTTTCCCTACTTCTTCTGTACCTATATAAATAAAATTATTTTCTTGATTAAACATCTTATAACTTGATCAAAATTTGTCAACAATAAAGGTAATTTATACTGAATAACCCACCTTAAGAATTGTTTGAATACAAGTAATCCGTTCAACATTAAACAAATAACCTAGCATGTAAGTATGTTATGCCAATGCAAAAATTTAAACCAATAAAGTTCCATTGCAATGGAATATTTTTGTAGCCAATGCCGTTTTACTAACTATTCGATTGAATAAGTCTTAGACTTGTAACAAGTCCAGTACGTGGCTAATAAATAAATAGCTGGCAAGTGCGGTAGCTGAATGTGGTATAAGTGACATTTCTTACAAGCCAATTCAACCGCTATAAATTCCGCGCGTGTAAGAAATCATTAATGATATTCATTATGAATGATAGGTGTACTCAAATAAACATTATCAGATACCCTAAGATTTATCACCGTTCGTTTAGATAGGGATCTGGTACAATTATTTATTGCGGAGCGAGATCTATTTATAAGGATCTTGGACCGGACAATGCAAATTCGTTATCAAGATAGTTTTTTCCAGTTGAATTTAATAGAAATTTTAATTGCAACGTATATGTATATTTAAAGGTAGACTAGTTAAAAATGTTTTGTAAATAATAACTTTTGTGTTGTGACTAAAAAAGCCGAATTTTTTACAAAAGAAAATAATTAAAAAGAATTTTCGGTTTCGGAAATTGGTTTGTTTTTCGAAAGGTATTTGTTGTGGTACAGGGCCCTAACCATGAACTGTTAAAACAATCACAAAGTTGTCAAATCTGTCAATTTTGGTACGTCATTTCATACAAAATTTGACAGAAATGATAATGTTTGACAGATTTGGGATTGTTTTAACAGTTTATGGTTAGGGCCCAGATTCCGTTATTACCAAACAATAAAACAAAAAAAGAAGTTTCTCACATTACAGAAAATCCTTGAGTTGATGCTCAGAATTTGATTCCATACTACCTAATAATATTATAGTGAATGTCTTATGTTAAAATGGGGTATATAACAAAAATGTAGATTTAACCAGAAATAACTAATTTCTTCTATAATATACAAATATATTTTTTATTATACAACAACTTTGCTAACAAAGCTTATCGAATGTAATGTATAGTATGTAAATTTAAGGTTTAACCAACTTCTGTGTCTAGATATTAAAACTAATGTAAGGTTCTTAGAAAAACAAACATGACTAGTGATTGAAACACAAGTCGACGACAGAATACATCATAATAATACCGTCCTGTAGTCTAGCTCATCTAGCTAGGGCATAAACTGGAGTAAGTACGTCTGCTCGATAGAATGCATATTGGAGGTCCCAGCCTGTAGGGAATGTATTTTTCCCACCGTTCGTTAGCGGGCCGGGCTGTGATTTGAGATTCTCCGTCTGTTATGTTCTAAATAGACTAGGAGATGGTAACAAACTATTAAAGAAATACGCCCATATTTGTCGTTTTGAATGTCCAAGGTAGGTATTTCAATTTCTTTGTGGCCATAATTTTTTGACTGAGATGTCTACCAGATTTCAGTTATTTAGGATTAGTCTGATTTTTATCGTCTTGATCGGAAATCGCCAGCTAGTTCGTTTCAATTAATTGATAAGAAGACACAGAATGCATTTTGTAGATAGTAATGGTATACAAACCACAACCTGAAATTGTGAAAAATGAAATTCATGATCATCATTACAAACCCACATCAGCCTTCTACCTATTAGAAGTCTAGACCCGAGTAAAGTAAACCCTAGTCTTTTTGACTCGCTCCTAGCAGCTTTGTATTTATTAATCGTAATTGTTATTTTATTATCGTTACCTTACTTAAATAAAAACACTCTCCAAACCGTCGCACCAATTATAAGCCTAAAACTAATCATAACTTGTACTATATCTACTAAAAAAATAAGAACTAAACTCAAACACATTTATAAACATCCACGACTCATCATGACTTTATCTCAACACTCAAACATTAGCTACCCTTGCGGTATTCAAACCGCATCGTCTGCACCCGTGCCTTCAAGCTATCATAGATTGTCTTCCCGTGGTCCCACCCTATCCCCTGGCCTGCAACGCAGAGCGTCGTGCTATATAACTAAACTATAGGCAGATCGTGAGTCAGTTCTAAGCAGAGCATTAAATCTCAGCATGACTGGTTGCGAAACCATCGACTTAGCCGGGATATTCCCATCGAACTCATTTGAATGTAGTGATGTGAAAAGTTTAAAAACCATACCCTCGATATAGGTTGGGAAACTACCACTACTTATAATACTAGTGTGTGCAGGCCCGAACTCTAGGGCGCGTTAAATAAGAGCTAAATTACCCTTAACCTGCTTTTATTATATCAGGCATAAATAAAAAATGCATTGATAGACTGTTTGCTACAAGATTTTCTCGCTTAATATGATATTCATTGGTATGAATAATTTACATTGTTATGTTTGTGTTTCTGCAGAATTGTCAACCAGCAGGGCAAGCATGTGCGCATCGGTTATTTTTATCGATAGACAAGATAAATTTTGTCTTTGACGATAATTTTGTTGTTTTCCCTAACCTAACGGATCACAGACGTCTCGAATCCTTTTTCTTAATATTTTCAGGGTCTCCCGTTATTCGTAGCCACTTATTTTTACGTTATAACTCGGCATTGCCATGATATTTTAGTTTTTTCTTTGTTATCGTCGAAGTAAAAACGACATATTTACGTCAAAAGTCGATAAAATGTCACGACAAAATTTTATCGTGTTGCGCATGCTAGCCCTGCAGGTCTTGTTAAACAATGTATTTTGTCCTATCGCTAACTAACTAGGCATTTTCACGGAGTTCTTTTCTATAAAACTAACTATTGGAAAGAGGTTTGGCTGGCTTTAGTTAGAAGTGGGGAATCATGATTAAGTATATAAACTATTCTAGTGTTATTGTTTTTAAATGATTAACCAAAAATATCGGTGTTATTGTTCATAAACAACGATAGTTTTGGTTTGATAAAATGAGTTGGAAACAATCATATCGATGTATTGAATCAAATTCCCGAGATAAGTGATACTCAGTGCGAGTACAACTCTATTTGAGTGCCCATAAACAACAATGTCTACCGTAATTGGGACTCTGAATTTTAGATTAATGAGTGCTTGAAATCAATTTCGTACATGTTTTATAGCGGCTCTATAATGATTTAATGTGTTGAAGCTGTTTGTTTTGTTGTAATCAATGCGTTCTATTAAAATTTAATTGGCAATTGCGTTTATTTAAAATACTAGTATAATTATTGGTTTATGTTCTTCGATGTCCTAGAAGTGTCAAAATGACTAGAACTCTACAATTAGAGATTATATAGGGTGGTAAAGAAACTGTTCATTTTAATTTAGAGTAAGTGTCAGCTACTGACGTGATATACACGTAAAACAACTTTTTATAGCGGAGCAAGACCGACTCGAAGGAGGACTTAAAGAAATAGTGCAATGAAGTTTTAAATCTTCCTAAAAATTATAATCTACAACACTAAAGTGTGAATTGCAAGCAATTAAAATACTGTAACATTGAATCAGAATACTTCTAAATTTCTTAGTACGGTACAAAATCATCAATTTATCGACTCTAATAGCATAGATTCTCTAAGGCACAGAGCTAGGGTAGCTTAAGAAAGAACCGCAATACTTCTCTATATTTATTATCATCATTTTGTAATTACAAATGCTACGAGTAAGAGCTTTTTAAATTACTTTTCTTTTTTTATGCAATTTATAGTTAACAAATAATTAATTCTATAGTATACAACTAGGTTGTTAGATTAAGTCCTATACCCAAGACAGCTCCCCAGATATCAAAAGATAACTGATTGAATTTCCAGTCCACTTTTCATTTCGCCAGATCGATCGATGTTGCCAGCGGAAACCCAGGCTGTTATTAAATAAACAGAGTACAGACCCAATTACAGGTTGAGGAGAGGAGCTACAGATAGTTGGGCCTAGATTTTATTTTATCCAGACTCAGATTCAGGTGATATTAAAAATACTTTCTAAGTTTTCACCTGCTACCTACTGGATTTATATTGATTAGCTGAACTTTGTATTATATCTTATAGTTACGCTAGTAATAGTGTTATACATTTAGTGAAAATATTTGATGGTTTTGTCATAATAACTTATTACATTATAAGCGCCATCTTGACAGCCTCTAATCAAATCATTCTTCGCTAAGTCTTTAGTATAGTCACAATTACACAAAATAGGGTTTATAAGGATTTATAAGGATTTCTACTAAAAGTGATTTTAGCGTAATTCTGAACATGGGGTTAGTGAACTACCATGGGTAGCATGCGCTGGCTAATGACGAATCATAGCATAGAATTTTTAAAAGTACAACAAGTATTCATTTGAAATACGTAGCACGAAATTAGTTATAGCACGCAAAAATCATTACACACGCACACATAAATACACTTTTAAATACAATTTCTTCTTCAATTTGTAATGTCTTGCATGTTTTGTTGAATTTATATAAAACGTTATAAATATCTGATATTAGTTGGATTTATCGAGCTCAATATATCAGAGAGCGATGCTAACTTCGCGTGACGGGTCTAAGTGGAGATTCTATCGCGATCGGGATATTAAACTGGACAGATATTTATTCGATGATTCCTGTTCGTATTCTATTAGACAAGTATTTATAGAGTTAGTTAAATTATTATAAAGCCCACTTAACTACACTACCTACCCTTAAAAATGTATGTGACAGAAAACACACGAATTGCCATGGTGTTGATTGTAGAAAAAGACCGCCAGTGAAGTTTCACGAGGCTTCTATTAGGATAGGTACCCAGATCCATGTAAATTTCAAAACATTATGTTTTCTGAATAGGCCATCAGAATCGGAGTGCCTAGTGCAAGTACACAAATCAACCAAGACACTTTAATCGATATAAAAGAGATACAAATTTACGTTAACTTTTCGATCGAAGTAAGTGACGCAATTATATATTGGCACTCGCACTAGGTCATTTGAATTTTTTGGTTTTTTGGTTTGGATGTGTATTGTGAAAATAACTAGGGAATCAACGCATATAAGGTTTGTTTTATTTTTGATAAGTTAGCAAGGCAAATACACTCTTAATTAGTTTTTAAAAGCCAAAGTACATTTTTTATATTAACCATAAAATAAGAAGTTCCTTGCAAGAAATAATATTTGATTTTTCCAAATTGATTGATTGAAAGACTAACTAAATTATTATTAAAAAGCTTAAGGCCAAATTTGAAACATTTTTGGCCTTACTACTAAAATATAGACTAAGTTTGAACACTTGTCTAAAGATTAGTCAACCAATTATAAATGTTTGTTAATAATATGTCTCGAATGTCTGATATGTCAACATTTCAAATTAGTTGACTAATTTTTAGACAGTGCTTAAGCCTAGTCCATCTTTTTTGTTGTAAGGCCTTTTATTTCTATTTACGTAGAGTCGTAGACCATTACGGTTAAAGCTTTGAACACACTATTTTTAACCTTTGCTATGCGGTCTGTATTTCTTAACGCACCTGCAAATACTCCTGATGGTAAAACTCTGATTTATTGTTGCAATTAAAATTGCCTTTGTACTAACAAGCCCGCTATCGTATATGCGTTTTCTTAATCTGCACAACTTCCGATCATTTGCTTGCTAATCTTCACACCTGGTTCAATAAGTTTAGCACAGAAATCTTGTTTTATAGGGTTGTAGAACGTAGTTAGTGATCGTATAATGCTAGCAAAAAGGAAATGCACTTTTATCTAAAAAAAAGTGGCAACCCGTAAGTACTACTAGTTATTTTGGTACCTTTATATTAAACTATGCTTATGCGAGGGAGGAAAAACATTATGTGGAATCCTGCATACAGTCAAGTAACATTTATCAGTAAATGGTCTAGTTCCTTTAAAGGTACAAAGGTTTAGTGGAAATAGCTCCTATGGTTTTAACCAAATTGAAAGGCAGGTATAAAACTTTAGAAAGTTTAACTTAAAACATTGTGTAACTTACTTGTATTAGTTATAATTAGGTTCATACTTATAACAGTTGTTGGTTAAAGAAAAATAAAGAAAAGTTCTAGTTATTCCCGGCTCTATATTATTCTGAATTATTATTCAAGTGAAGTGAAACTTTTCATATTTACGCGAACAACTGAACTTTAGGTAAATAAGCGATTATCTGACACTACACATAATGTACAAAGCCGTCGCGCGCACCATTCATTATTTTTAATTGCGCGCGCATCGATAGCCATCTCCTAATAGTAGCGCAGGTGAGCGCACACTGGCTGCGCGCGCGCCGGTGCGCTCGTACGAGCCTCTGAAAACGCGTAGTGTAATTTTAGTGAGACGAGATAGTGTTTGGTGATGACCTGTAGTTTAGTTTTAGTGAAGTTGATCGTGAATTTTCATTGAAACTAACATAAGGTAGCTAGTTTATTTGTTATTTTTGTAGGAAATTTTTACAAAAAATAATTTGGCTTTATTGAGTTGAATATGAAACTTTGAAATTATTCGTACGTCTAGTAATAAATAAGTAAAAAGATTTATATAGAAGACACAAAAGTTAATTGAGTTTATTATTTTACGCGAACGTAACTCTTTTTTTAATTTATTTATTCGCAAAAATATACCATCAGCAAAGCATACAGCTAGAAATATTTTAAAAAATGTGCAAATTTACTTAAGAAGAAAACATGAAGACTTTTTGAAGAACAATCAAACATCAAGATTTTTTGAAGACCAAGGAAACATCAAGTGTTTTAGAAGACCTCAAGATTATAGAATAAAGAAGAAATAAAGAATATAGCGCACCATGCACAGGCAATGGCACTGGAAGAATTCACGGGTTTTATTAATAGTCCCGTGGTCTCTTAGTGGCATCACTGGTGCTGGGCGGTTCTTCAATTATACAACCTATATGTTAAATATCTAATTATACAAATAAATGAAGATTAGAGAAACAAAAGAAGCAAGAAACCGACGGGAATTGAAGTTGAGAAAACCCACAGTTCGGCCCATAAACTAAAATAAAAAAAGGAAGTTAAGTCTTAGAAAATTATATGGTACTTGTATAGTCAGTGAATGAAAAATGAGTGCTGCAGAACTAAAGCGCTGTCTAAAGTTAAATAATGTTCATAAATCTAAATAATACCTTTTGACTGTCGCTTAAAAAAACGTTAAAATAATACCTTTTTAGAGATTATGGTTAAGTCCTAGGTACATTTTAGATAGTATTTAGAATCATCACGGAACGAAATTAGTAAAAATCGCAAAGAAACACTTATTTTAGTTTGACAGTTCTTAATTTTGTAATTCGTGGTGATCATGTCATATATTTTTGGGTTTTTGTAATAGTTTCGTGGTCATTTTCCTTTAACAAAAGGGTTCTGGATTCAATCCTGGTTCAGCTCAATTTAAAAACAGACTATTTTGCTTAAATATTTCGTTACAATTCTACAATAAAATAACAGTGTTTTACAAGCATACTGCAAGCGTACACCTACGCGTGTATGACTATAAAATATAAAATAGATGGCATTACAAGCACAATCCAAATATAATGTTTAACGATGACTTATTCAAACAGGAAACCACCTAATTTCGCATATAATACATTTGTATTATTGCTTTGATTCTCGTAATTTCTACTTTACAGTTGAATACATGCAACTAACCGGTGGTTCAAGTTAAAAACTTAAATTACAGTCGGACTATGGTTTTAGATTTAAGTAATTGTCAATGTTAATGGTTAAAGACAAGGCTTTATGAGTCATCATTGCCGATCAAAGAGTCAAAATCTTCATTATTTGAATTAAAGGCAATCACATTTTGGTCTAATACATTTTAATTTCTTGTTTCACCTGTAAAGTAAGTTTAATCATAAAAGCTTTTAATAAGTATTATTGACAGACAAATTATTTAAAAAATATATTAATGGTATTTTTATCATTATAAATCATGAAGTAAAATTTACATTTTACAAAACAATTACACAATTTATACACCTAGCTTAAAGGTATTTAAGAAAAATAACATGATTTCTAAAATATTATATTTGAATGATTTGTTGTTATTACTTACAAAAATATTATTGTATGCGCAGCTATTGGAAAATTTAATAGAGATAATAAAATTTAGCATGTATATGAGGTATTCCTCATCACGGCATTTTATTCATCACAAACGAATAGCAAATGTTTATAATTCTCTATCTACGCCATTGAACTCCGAACTAAGACCACCAGGGACTTTTGGCATTCGTATCGAATCCCGACAACTGTCTACGTGAACTCACGTACCTCGGCCATTAGCCTAACGGAAAGTAAATTGGTTTTGTATCTTCAATGAGTGATAGATCGAATGATTACTTCTGCTTACAGTTTATAAATTACCATAATGTCAGTGATCCTTTGGTTTCAAGTAACTTCTGTTTTTATACGATGACGTTTTATGTTTGTGTCAGCGTAAAAATAAATCATCGATTTGTAACATTGACAAGTTCAAAGTGCAAATGCAATGTAACAAAAACGCAGCAAATATAAGTGTGTAAAGTATAAAGCAAGCCATTAGGTAACGAAATTAAAGTCAAATTGAAAACGTGTTGCTAAGATTTGTAAATATTTCAATGAGTCTTTGATGTATAATTTCAGATCAATTTATCGTCTCTGATTAAATAGCTTATCAGAAAACTAAGTTACCTTAAAAAATACAATATAAAAACTGACTAACAGAATATAAACACTGGCTGTCTTATTTAGAGTGCATTTGCTAGTCCGGGACTAAGGTTAATCCACTGTTCTATACCCAACCAGGTTAATCTTAGTCCCGGACTAGCAAATACACTCTGAATAAGACAGCAGATGTCTAGCCAAGGACAAGTGATACACACTACTAAATCCACCATTATTAATTGTGGGTAGTAAATTCTACCTTACTCAACCAGTTAAACCAGATAGTTTTTTGGAAAACAACATAATATGCACGTCCGTTCACGGAATTTTTATGTTATATTTTTGTTACTTTAAATAAGTTGTGGTATAAATATTACCCGGCATAAAATATCTAGACTCCGACAGCTTGTTCTTTTTTAGCTTATTAAGAGAAGCAGATAAATAGGGTTGAAGTACACACACCTACAGTTCATAATAGTATATACACACAAGCCACACAAGAAATCGTATGAAATTTGTAATTTTTGCAAAATAATTTAACGTATTCTATTTGCAATTTTCTTCGCTTACTCGAGGACAGACTTGCACAAAGGTACAGAAGAAAGTTTGAAGTTACTTTAAAATTTTGATACTATCAGTTTTCCCTACCACAAATTTTATGCAGAGTGAAGACTGTCATTATGGACGGGAATTAATAAAAACAATAGTTGCAATATAAGCTACTTTTAGGGAATAAAAGTTAATTTGTTTGGAGCATTCAATTTTTTTCACGTTTTCTTGTTGCTCTCACAGCTAAAGTTGCTTGTATCTAGACTAGTTAAGACTTTATTTATTTATTTATTATCTTAATAATAGGTTCGTCTATTTCATATAATATAACCGTATACAAGAACCCGGTGGTGGTGAGTCGTGTAATCCAAATTTAAAATGCACCATCTCGCCCGTATGTAAACACATCTGGGCCCTAACCATGAACTCTTAAAACAATCTCAAAGTTGTCAAATCTGTCAATTTTGGTACGTCATTTCATACAAAATTTGACAGAAATAATAATGTTTGACAGATTTGAAATTGTTTTAAGAGTTCGTGGTTACCGCCCAGTAATCTTTGTGTTTGATACATTTTGTTCCCGCTCCGCTTATAACTTGAACCATCCCCCGCTGCGGTGCAGAGAGATTTCTTCAATTATATGCCTACAGCTCCGTGCCAGTTACAGCAACTTAGAAATCCGGTTACTTGCGCACGCGTTTTTTACTATAACACACATTTAATTGTTGCTTTTGTTATGCAGTGTAGTTGGGGGAAGCGACAATTAAATTTTAAATTTTTTAGTTCTAAGCGATGAAAAGTATTTATAATCCAAACTTTTTTGTTTTTAATATACGTTGAGTCTAAATGCGAGTAATTAAATATGATCTACTACATACTTAAGGCTAATTTGTGTATGTTATTTTTAGTTCGATTCGCGCATGTGTTCAAATAAATAAATTTGACATTAATTATTATAAGAGTGAAACAAAATTGTTTTATTTTACAAAACTAGTTGCAAGAACAACAAGATACTCGTTGAATCGATTTCCTGCACTAATTTAGTTTTTTCGCGTTTCCCGCCGTTTGGCGACAGTCTATTCGTTTTTCTATTCAGTGTTTACTTTTTTTAATCGATTACTTTTTTGTATGCCAAATAATTTAGGCAAGAAAAAGAGTAGATCTTTCTCAAGATCAATCTGTCGATTCAATGACACGTTTCATTGTAGGGTTGTCAGCAATCTTTAATTGTCGGCTAAAAATAAATATTTGTTGTTTTACCTACCACGAGAATAAAATTTTAATTATAGCAAAACGTTCTATAATATAAAAGGTTCACTATACGCACACTTTAATTAAAATGAGAAACACCTTCTAAAAACTCACTAGATACACATTAAGAATGACAACACACAGAAGTTTAATACCAATTTATTCTTATATCTGGAGATTTCTAACACATGCAATGTTGAAGAAGTACCAATTTTTTTTTACTTTTTCTTGTCTTCGAATCACATTAAAAATAATTCCTGTAACACATCTTTTTATTAGTACCAAACTAAGTAGACCTTAAACTAGAGCGACTAGATACATAGTAAATATTATACATTTTAAGTAACGGATGCCGCTTGTCTCTTGCAGGATTCGAATCCACGACGGCTGGTTTTGTGAGACTGCAAACACCTAACCAGACCAACGTAGCCGAACTGCCGAACTGGGGCAGCCCTATCTGAATTAGATACCGTTATAATTTCATCTGACGGCGCACTTTTTGCTGTCGGTTAACCACAATACTTACGTTATTCGAGATAGTGCCTTAAATGCGCTCGTGAATATCGATTATACGTGATGGAACGAGCACTCGAGTACTCGTGTTCACGTGGAGAGTGTAGACCAGATGTAATCATGAACGTGTTGGTTTTTTGACTCGCACGATGTACTTACTAGCGTTATTATGGTAGCGATATGTGATAATGTTAACGGCTTCGAAAAGACTCTTTCTAAAGTGGCTATAGTTTATACTTGGTAAAAAGATGAGTAAAAGTTTGTATCAGTATTAATGATGACTTTGATAATACCTAGTAACATTAGTGTTTATAAATAGTTGACAATAATAACTTCTTAAATTAATAAAAAGGCTCTACCTATGTTATTGTAGTCCAATACGCATTTGTTCGTACTGCTTGGGATTGTTTCTAAAACACTCATTCAATTTGACATCAAACTTAGATTATGTTGTTGTTCGCACTCGTCCTCGGTTTGTTAAAGCGGTTTTCAACCTATTATCAACTAGATTCACTATAAATTATCATTCATATCAAGTATTTTCAATACCCTAAGTCTTTAGTTTACCCGGCAATATATATAAGCTTAAAATCAAGCGGATAACTATCTTGTTTTATTAGAAAATCCATTAGTTAAACCTTAATAAGCGCAGTATCTATTATCTTTGGCATTTCGATGCATTAGCGAGGAACGGAGGACAATCACTCCCATCCGAATCTATGGGAGGAGATAGAAAGCAGTAGCTGGCTTTCGCGTCGATTCGCTTCGATCGTTAACGACTTTGCTTCCCAAACTTGCCTAAGGGGCTAGGGGCATTTACATGAACAGACTAAAAATTGGCATGTAGGTAAATGACAGTTACTGTCTTATTCAGAGTGCATTTGCTAGTACGGGACTAAGGTTAAACTACTGATTTATGTATGTTAGTACAGTGGTTTAACCTTAGTCCCGGACTAGCAAATGCACTCTGAAGGGAACTTTGGTTTAAAATATAGAGACAAATAATTAGCCTTTATTAGGATTTCTGCTGTAGCAAAAACCTAGATGGCCGTGTTGTAAAATGTGCCGATGAACCGTCGCAAAACTATTAGTTAGTTTAAAATTTTATTTTGTCATTTTAATTAATTTACAATTCAAACCCTTTATTTGAGACAAAAAGGTACAAGGGTTAATTACAATGATTACAATTAAATAGGTGTTCGTATTTTATAATTTCATCTTTTAAATTTTGATGTCATAAACCTTAAAGGATATTATTTTGTCTCACGTTTAATCTATAATGTTTCTGCATCCATGACAGTCGCTATCTTTTCTTAAATCCTACCCGGGGCCGGGGCGTAGAATCTTTCAGTTTGAGAACCGCTGATCTAACAGCTCGGACACGTGTTAACAAGTGGGTATGCGCGATAAGCTGTTATTTATCGTCGACTGCCACTAAAACACCGGCTACGCGATTTGTCACGGACCACGGTATACTTCTTACTCCCGGGATCGTCGATCATACCAACCAGCTACGTATTGTTTCGAAAGCGTGCGGTTGTTGATTTTTGCTAATTAAACTGGTTGAAGAGAGATTGTTGTTTGAGCATCGTAGTGAACGTCGATTAGATGATCGAGCCGTCAAATGTATTGATAGAACGTAGTGTTTTAGTACCGAATAATGGACTTAAAAGATGAGATGAGAGAATCATGAATCATGATGGAATAGACAGCTTTCACTAGGCCTTTTGTATTCGATTCCTATATGCATAAGGCTTCTTTGATATTGTTTAATTCATTGAAAGTAAGTAACAGATACCAGTAACCTCAGATATACCAACACTTACCTACAATGAACGTTTTAAAAAAAACCCTGAAATAACCATAGGTGCTGTAGGACTTCTATTTTTCTTTCTCAATGCGGCAAGTCTTTTCGAGCGATTGCTATCTGACATAGGTAGCTGGATGTAGGTCTTCTATACTTTGCAAGAGACCGTCAACGATTTGCAGTACTAGCAGCTGACCTTTACTAGTTCAAGAGACACTCTTAAAAAAAGAAGTACTCTAAAACCTGTCGTCATGATAGTAGGAGAGGATAAATTGTAGATACGAAACACAACTACGATTAATTACCCTCGGCTGAACTGAACTACTACACTAAGGCTGGGTTGCACCATCTTACTTTAACTTTAACAAACGTCAAAAGTCTGTGAAACTCCATACAGAAACAAATTCAAGTTCATGGTCAACAAATATACATTTTAATATGTTTCTTTGTTTTCGTGATATTTATTCATTCTATATTTGCTTATATCTAAATTCTACACAGACGAAGTCGAGGGCATATGCTAGTATAATAAACTTTCATTTCCAAGTCCGAGTGTCTCTATTTGTATTTCCTTACGTCCCGTTCGGTCCCAGCGGCGGGCCCCCTGGGACGTCCCGTTTACATTCTCTACTAATACGGCACAATGAATGGACGCCGAACTGCGCGCACGCATGCACGTACGGACGCATCGCATGAATGAAGTATACGCTGTGGCACAAGAGATACTAACGACCACCTAATACACAGTTTATTTGTGTATACTAAAGTGGGTGGCCCATAAAATGCCACTATAAACAGTTATCTTTAGTTTTTTACTGGGTAAATGAAACAAACAAATCTGCCAGCACATCTGTGGCCTTGTGTTACCCCATAGGTTCGGACTATAAGAAGCTGTTTCCGGCCGGATTTTTTTAAAACCCGTGAAAAAAACGACTGTTATCAAACAGTATAACAATATCACCGGAAACGTCGTAGCTCAGTGGCGGCAATGCCTTGGTAGTAATTAAAGAAGTTAAGCAACACGTGCCGCGGTCGTGTGTGGATGGGTGACCATTTCGGCCATTATAAGTGACACTTACGTTAGTTGGTCACGGATAATACCGTTTGGTATTAATCATGAAGCCTAGGGAGAGGCTTTGACGCGGCTTGATTATATCCTGACAGTAAGGTTTAGTCACCGGTTTAGTTACAACACTCCTCCACCAATACCTAGTAGTTTTTTTTTTTTATTTGAGTTGGGAGTATGACCCAAACCCACCGTAAGCAGCAGGGGTATATTTATGTTTGTATCTTGCCTATGTATGTAGGTAATCTATGTATGATAGTGTTTAGTTTTTTTTCCAATGTACTATGTAAAATTTATGTTTTTTTTTATTAATTGCCTTTTTAAAAATCTTTATTTCATCGCCCTCAAGACATCTCTGTTTAAGCCTAATGGTCGACTGGTTTTATACCATTTATAGGGTTCCCTTGTAAACAAGAAATGTTTATGCTACTTTTAAGGTATACTACTCTGTCAAGAAAGTACCGGGAAAAGATTAATAATACACAAAATGTTGGTTATTCATCCAAATTTATTTTATCACCTTCAAAGTATGCTCCTTCAGAAGCGATACATTTACGCCAACGAATAATCCAATCATCAAAACATTTTTAAACGCTTTTTCCGGAATCGAGTTCAGTTCTCGCCGCGAATTCTCCTTTATGTCTTCTACAGAATGAAACCGGGTGCTACGAAGTGGTAATTTGAGTTTAGGAAAAAGCAAGAAGTCGGCTGGAGCCATATTTGGTGAATAAGGTGGCTGCTCGATGGTATTTGTTGAGTTTTTGGTCAAAAATTCGTTCACAATGATGGCCTTGTGGGAAGGCGCATTATCGTGGTGCAAAATCCAAGAATTTTTTATTCCACAAATCTGGCCTTTTTCGTCTAATTTTCTCTCTTAAACGCCGCATAACGCTTAAATAATACTCTTTTTTTATCGTTTGACCTTCTGGCAAGAATTCTGAGTGCACAATACCGCGACAGTCAAAGATATAGTCAACATGACTTTGGCTTTCGATCGAGTTTGGCGCGGTTTCTTCGGTTTCGGTTCAGTTGGAAGGCACCACTCCGAAGCTTGTTGACTAGTTTGCATGTCCAACTCGTAAACCCACGTCTCGTCACCAGTAACAATGCGTTTCATGAATGTTGGGTCGGAATTGACTCGTTCTAGCATGTCCTCAGCGTCTTTTTTGCGATTGAGTTTTTGGAGAAAATTCAGGTCTTTTGGGACTAGCCGAGCGGCAACATGTTTCATACCCAATTGATTATTTAAAATGGTACGAATCGACTCGTGTGACACAGAAAGTTCGACGGCTAGCTCTCTCAAACTTGAATGAGGATTTTCAGTCACTATTTCCTTCATTTTTGCGATGTTATCTTCAGTAGCAGACGTTGATGGCCTACCAGAGCGAAGCAAATCTTCCATCACATCTCGACCGCTTTTGAACGCTTTGTACCACTCATAAACACGTGTTTTTGATAAAGTCGATTCACCGTAAGACTTCTGTAAAATTTTCAGAGACTCCGAACACGAAATCCCATGTTGATGTTGATGTTTTTGTCTAATTATCAGATGTAACTCAAACTCCGCGCCAAAATGGAAAACATTTGTGCCAATCTAACAACAATAAAAAAAAATATATAATTTTGAATTTGGAACCATAAACAAATCATCGATTCCCGAAACTTTTTTGACAGAATGTATCGTAAAAGATCAGAAAATTTGATTACGTCTGTGTGTCGTTTATTATAACCGTAGTATTATTCATTCTCTATGTTATAGCAGACAGATAAAGGTATGACATTTGATAAAAGATCGATTAAAAAAACAGATTATGGTTATGATTTCGACATGCACACCTTATTAAGTTCGATAAAAAAATTATGTACAGAACACGCTTTAAATTACCTTGTATGAGTGTTTCTAATACCTATACTTACGAATACAGGTGCTGTTACAGTACAAAATATAGGCATTAGATAATTACAGTGGCTTTTATGTATACGGTAGCTCCAGTCAATGACCGACCAATATGTTAGTGGGTTTTTCTAAGGATGTGCTTGGAATAATATCGTTACGAAATAGGTAGGTTGTATCCGTTTTCAATTTAAATAGAAATACAATAAAATTGGTTTCGAACTATGGCATAGTTCTGAACAACACTACGATTTTCCAAAAGAAAACAAGTGACTACGCTTTACAAAAATTTCAACAGGGGGGTAACCATGAAGTCTTAAAACAATCTCAAATCTGTCAAATTTCGTACGTAGGTAATGTTGAAATTATTTTAAGAGTTCATGGTTACCCCGCTGGTCAAAATTTGAATTGTTTGTGACTCGATCACGTTTTAAATGGAATTAGCTAAGATTTAAGAATATAGCCTAATGCATAGGATAATGTCTATTAATTTGATGATGATGTGGGGCTTATATTAAGCGAGGTGTGGGCACCGTATCTTCATAACTGTCATGTGCCTATTGTTGTGGTCTAGTAATAGTTACTAAAGTATTGTACAGACGTGGTAGGTTACATTATTTTATGGTAGGTTGACGAGCTGTCAACCTACCACAAAATGTAAAATTTTATCAGTTGATAATGATCTCTATTTGTCGGACTTACAGTTGAAATCCAGTTTGATGACCTTCAACTTTTTGGGTAGGTTGACCTGTCGTTGACTGTACCATAGATTCCCGTAGTGAACATAATTAATAATAAATATTGGACAACATCACATACATTGCTCTGGGGGGTAACCGTGAACTCTTAAATAATCTCAAATGTTGTCAAATTTCGTACGTAATGTGACGTACAAATTTCCGATCCTAAGGTAATATAAGGCGAAAGCTCTTGTGTTATAAAAATCAGTAATAACGATGGTAGCACAATACCCAGACCCAATATAGAAAAGTTCGTTTTTTACATGACCCGACTGGGTATCGAACCCGGAACCTCAAAGATAGCGACGCCATAATATAGTCTGGCGTGCTCGTCTCTCAGCTATGGAAGTCGTCTTAATATAAATAAATCTTAAAATTTTAGTACGCAGTAATCGAGATGAAGTATGTACTAATTTCACTCAAAATTCATTATCTAATTTATTTAATTCATTACCTACACATCAAAAATTTTATACGCTTATAATGTTACGGATTACTTAATTACTATGCAACTTTGGCAATTAATCGGATAGCCTATAAATTCCCATAAAGTACTGCTAATTATACGCAAGCGAACACAGTAAAAGCGTTAATTAGGTGGGGCATAGAGGAAATTTAGAACCTCTTTTAATTTTACTGCTGGCCCTTGTGGCTACTTTTAAAAATAAACCGGCCAAGTGCGAGTTGAACTCGCGTGGAGAGTGTTCCGTACAATGCTAAAATCAAATGTGTGCGCCTTGCCACTTTATTTTCAATTGATAGCATTCTTATAGGTTTGCCGGTAATCTACAAGCAATAAACTTTTTTAGTATTTTTTTTTTTAAATTTTAGGCTCAGCAGTTTTGGAGATCAGGTGGTTAATTTTATTTTCGTCTTCTTTTAAGAATAAAAGCAAAACTAATTTTTTTTACAATAATACTAACAAAAATAAATTTGAGATTCTCCTAACGAACCCTTTCATTTGATATTATGACACAGTAAGGTTAGCAACTCTTTTTTTAAATATCCTACACACAGAGACACAGCTTATAACACCCTTCTTTTTCCGTTAGTCGTTAAAAACCTCACCAAAATTAGCCAATCTCCCTATAATTGATTTAGAATTAGGTTTATTTATACGTACAGGCAGGCAGACAAGGCAAAAGTGATAATCAGACACTTGACAGATCTTGATAAAATATAGCATAGAACTATCTCTATCACTGCAGCTTTCTATAGATGTAAATCGCGTCAGAATCGGTCTATTCGTTAAGGAGCTAAGATGCTACAGAGAGACACTTTAAATTTATGACACCTCTTCTGCTTCGGGGGTTAAAAAGGCAATGCGGCTAGCCTCAGATTCAAGTAGCAAGCTTACAAACTTGTTACATATTATTCAGTTAACTAGTAATTTATTTGCATTTCCTAATAAATACCGACGAATATTAGTCATCTGTGGTTAAGAATGCGTATTCCTTTCGCTGGTGCCCTTACTTGCTACGTGCACCTGGTCGATGACGTCACACGGAAGCATTTGTAATAGTTATAATGAAAAGTGGAATTAAAAAAACCCGGCATAGTGCGTGTCGTGCCACACGCAGTATAGGGTTCCGTAGTTGCCTGTCGTTAGCACAATATATTTCAGCAATAACTTCATTTCATCAGTCACTTTTAATGTTTTTGCTCTAAGCAATTTTTGAACGACTATTACTCTTAAACCAACTTACCCATATGATTTTCTTTGAATGTTCACGTAAAGCACTATTAGCATGATTTTTTCTAGATTTTCCAAGCCAATAGTTTAGCGGTTAGACCGAGGAGGGGGGGGGGGGGGGGGGGGCTACTCGAGCAAAAATTCGCACTTTAAAGTTAATTATATCGCAAACGGATCTCTAAATCGAAAAATTTACTTAGCAACCCCTAAGTCATTTTAAAGGATCTGGGGACACGATGGGATAAATGATGAAAAAAACATCCTGTTAACCTGTGACTATATATGTGAAAATCAATAGTAAAAACCAATTATCAAATGTGTACCATAAAAACTAAAAAAGTTAAAAATCAAAATCAACAACATTGACTTCATATTGCATTAACTCGTCCTATCTTTGGTACGTTTAAACATCTCATTATCCGTCTTATTCCTTCCTCTTATCAGAGCGAGAAAGAGTTGAAGATAGGATGAGAATATTGCATAAAATATTTAAAAAAAAAATGAAGTCGATGTTGTTATTTTGTATTTTTATTTTAAACTTTTTAAATTTTTATGATAGACATTTGTAAGTTGGTTTTTACGATTGATTCTCACCTATATAGTCACAGGTTAACAGGATGTACACTAATAAAATCGGACATTTTATATGGGAGCTACCATGAAAAAAAAATTCAAACTTTATGCTACCGTTTTGTCAGCGTGATTGATATACTATACATGTCTCCACAAAATTACAACTCTCTAGGGTCAACAGTCTCCAAGCAAAACCTCGGACGGACAGACAGACGGACATGACGAAACTATAAGAGTTCCTTGTCAGGACTTCGGAACCCTAAAAAGGAATTTCAAAAGGTGGTTAAGTAAGATATCGCAGTCACCATTAAACGAAAATAGTTATCAGAATTTTAGTAAATCTTAGCTGAAGTCTATCAAGATGCTGCGTCATAGCACGTCATTTCAAACTCAATTCCAGGATTTCCAGGATAACGCTACTTGCAGTGTCTCGCTTTATCACGGTCTTAATCTTTTTTTACTTCCAATGATTGATCAAGTTCTGATGTAGACGTAGATCGAGCTAAATTAGGGACTGCAACCGCTACCACGTCTAAAGGTGCATTTTCATTAGTCGAAAGTTCGTTTGATATACCGCATGTAGGCAGTTCTCGCATGCGATATAATATTTAATGAAAGCCATAAGTCGAATGAGTAAGCAACAAATACTTATGATTGCTCCAATCAACAGCAACCTAATTGGGGATGTTGAAAACCATTCTTAAATAAAATACATCATTTTCAGATTATTTATTACTTTGAAATAAATAAAAAGTTAGGCACTTGAGTTAGGTAACAGTGACACCCTAGTTCGTTGTCGTCATACAAATTATAAGAAAGAGATGCATGATGACAGCTCAACAAAAATTTTCAGAATGAATTTTCACAACTAGCCTATTGTCGATCAATAGCACATTGTGTACCACAGTTTCTCAAACCAAATATCTAAGTTGAAGTGACAAGACAAGTTAGGTTTTGTTGTGTATACTTCTATTGACATAATGTAAAAAAAGTCAAAAGAATTCTTCCTGTAAATAGCGTATGAAAAATGTGTTTTAATTATACACCGATTCATTTTAGTGGTTGTTTTCCCGCGGCAGAACAATTTACCTTTAGTAGTACCATCGAAACATGCGAGTGTTTTTTTTAATAAAAATATTTTTGTACTCAACTTATGAAAAAAATAATCATCAACTCGAAAGCGTGAGAAACGATAGTTTCTTTTACGAGATGTGACGTATTTGGGTACTGCCTGCCGCACAAAATAAATGCTTAATGTAAAAAAAGCTCCCGCACAAAGTACAGTATAAACTGCATAGCACGCGCTGCAGGCGATTTGAATTTGAATGCATACAGGTGATTTGAATTAAAAAAAACTTTATTCATCTATTGTACCTAAGATAGAATCATTTTACTGCGGGAAAGCAACCACTAAAATGTCTCGGTGTATTAAACTAGCTGACCCGGCGAACTTCGTACGGCCTTACAGTTTGTTTTTATCAGCTTTTCCAATGTTTTTATTATTTATTCTGCTATTCGGGACGGAGACAATTCCAACAATTTATAAACCATGAACATCGGTCCAGCAGTTCTCGAGTTATAAGTGTTGTAACAAACACGACTTTGTTTTATATATTAAGAAGATAATAGGTAGCAAATAAAAACAAAATTATAGCGGTTCCCCGCATAGATATGCGTTACAGAAATCTCCCTCAGGGACCCACCACACTAGAGCCTTTCGAGCGTCAACGTCGTGACAGCATCCAATCAGTGTTGACGTAACGCTTGCGCAGCGGCATTTACTTAACGCTGATTGGACAATGCCAAGACACGAGACGTCGACACTCGAAAGAAGTTAGTGTGGGGGAGGCCTAATGACCAAGGAAAATGCATCTAATTAGTGTCGTGTTTTTTACGTCGTAATTGAATTCATGTAAACTAATCCCATAATTTGGGCCTAACTACAGTGCATCGATAAAGTGTTGGCTACAATCCAGTTGTAGTAATATCCGACGCTGGTGTATATGACGAGACTCCTGCTGACAGTCATGACCTTGTGTGATACTATCCCAATCTGGATGTAGTCCTTAATTATTAACGCACTGCCCGAGTCTCCACTGAAAAATTCAAAAAGGTTTAATTTAATACAAATACACCTACTACTATTTTTAAGGGAAGGAGTTTAATTAGGTCAATGCTTAGGTTACGAATTTACATAATTGTATTGAATTTTTTCTTGCACCTAAACACATTGAGGTATAATGTACTAGCGTACCTTAAACAACAGCGAAACATGGTAACTTTTGTAAAGTTTTTTGTGATGTTTACCTTGTGTCCTATAAAAATTTCAGTGGCCTATGCTGTGAGTCGGTAAAATCTGTAATCGCTACTGCCAGTAAATCGGTAGCGCATTGTTAGGTCAAAATAGACCTGATACCTTGACTTTGTAAAATGAAAATTCGTACTCAACTTTTAGAAGACGGTCGTAGCCGATAGGCGAGCCGCCGGACTTGGCGTTGCCATCTCTGAGGTCCCGGGTTTGATTTCCGGTCGGTCCATGTAGAAAACGAACTTTCCTATATTGTATAGGGTCTGGGTCATGTGGTAAGTACTGTTGCTGTTTCTGATTCCTATAATACAAGTGCTTTAGACTCGGTTCTACTTACTTTAGACTTAGAGCAATGTATGTGATGTAGTCCAACAATATTTATTTTAATAAACCTGTCCTGTAATAAAATATACAACTTACTCAGCAGCATAATCTCTCCCCTTCTCAGCTCCAGCACAAAAGGTGCCTCTTGTTAGATCCCTCCCTAAGATTCGGGAACATTTATATTCTGACCACACTGTCTGATTTACGTGCTTTAACTTCCATGAATACTTTCTTTTTACATCCTTTAAACAAGTCATAGTTATTATCACAATCGATCAACATTCCTAATCTAGTTTTTGGTTTTTATACATTAATTTGTTATTTAAATTCCACAGGCTTTTTAAATACAAAACAAATTGCATAAGAAACAGCAATCTAAAAATCGTCTGCTCGTGTCCTATTGGATAAACTGTGTTAAATAAGAATGTGATTTACTTACGTCTACGTAACCCCAACCAGCAACAAAAGCTAATGCATTTTGAGGATGTGCTGTACGCTTTGTCAACGCAACTCGTCGAATTTTTTCATTTAAAATGAAAGGAGTTTTGAGCTCGATTAACGCAATATCCGCAATAGCTTCTTCGGGATCAAACTTTGCGTGGATTAAATATGACTTTGCAGAAGATTTCAGCCCCTTTCTTATATCTTCATCACCTGCTTTGATACCTATATGACTATTACGGGAATCACACTCAGCCACGCAATGTGCAGCTGTCAATGTGAAGTGCTGATTTATGATCGATGAACCACATCTATAATACTTCATATTATTATTACAAGCTATATTCAAAAATGCTAAATGTGGATATTGTTCTATGGTCACAAATTTTCCACCAACGATAAATCCTTCCATTTGTCTTTTTGATGTACTACAATATTTTACTAAAAGTAAGACTATAATCAACTGGCTTACGGAACGATTATATTCGTACATGTTTATTAGATGCTTTTTATGAGAAGAAACGTTATAAGTTAATTACAATAGTCGTCATAGCTGATCAAATTTTATAGACGCATTAAATTTTAAATTATACAAGCATGTGTTAGTTTAAAGAAAACCGACTTCAAAATGAAACTAAAAAGCGAAAAATAATATTGACTAAAACATACCTAATCAGTTCTTTTTGGAGTCGGTGCCAGCCATCGAGAGTTAAAATGTGTTCATTCGCACCGACGTCGTTGAAGTCGGTTTTCTTTAAACTAACACATGCTTGTATAATTTAAAATTTAATGCGTCTATAAAATTTGATCAGCTATGACGACTATTGTAATTAACTTATAACGTTTCTTCTAAGGATAAGGTCTCGCGTTAAATAACAGGTTAAATTAAGAAAGGAACTTTCAAATTTTTTTTCGTTACTAGGTGTGCGGGTACGCCCCCAGTAAATAAAAATTGGCGGTCTGGTACCTCATAAGCTCCACGTCTGCTCAACACACTGCGAAATACGTTCTGTCTTCAAATTGCAGTATTATCTTCTAACTCCTATCCGTTAAGGAGTTCTGTGGCTTCCATCATCAGGTCAGCAACATGACATGATGATTACCAGACCCTGAAATGGGACCACCTCGGGAGTATACCCTTTCAAACTAAAAAATAAATTTTGAAATCGGTCCATAATTGACGGCGTAATCGCGTAACATACATAAAAAAAAACAACATTCAGACGAATTGAGAACCTCCTCCTTTTTTTTGAAGTCGGTTAAAAAGTACCTATGTTAGTAAGAACTATTTTATTCTTACAAGAGAGAGTATGGACTTGTTAAAGTTTCGTGGAGAAACGACAAGTTGCTGGTAATTAGGAAAATATCATCAAAAAATATTTTTTTAAAAAGAGTTGCCTCTAAAATTCTGCCAAGCCATTGATCTGTGAGCTTTCTGTTATTATTTATGTATGCCTATAAATTTAAGGAAACCCTGGATTTTCCAAGGAGCCCATCATCAGGTTCTGATTTGGTGATAATGGGACTAACTTGGAAGTACCTATACGTTTTCAAATAAAAAAGAAATTTTGAAATTCGGTTTACCATCTGCGAAGATATCGAATGACCTACAAGATATTATATAATTAAGGTGTTTCAAAAATATCTGCCGCCGCTGCAAATGATGAAAGTAGCCTGTAGCCTACTGGCCTGTGTGTGGCTATAGTAGTGTTGCCCAAATTCAGTCTTGGTCTTGTTCTTGCAAGACCAAGACCAAGAACAAGACCGCGTATTTTTAGCAAGACCAAGACCAAGACTGACCGTGCAAGACTTGAGCAAGAACAAGACATAGCCTGCAAGACTCTTGCGTCTTGCAGCTAGGACTTAGCGCTATTTCACTGAGTAGTTAGGTGTAACAGTTCGGTGTATAGGTAGGAGGTACGCTTAGGAATTCTATGAGACGCAAAAAACTGTATCAAAGAATATGAAAAACTGGACCTATGCGCATTACGACTAATACCATAAACATAGCGAATAAAAAAATATCTATTAAAATCAAACTGAGTGCATGCATAGTTATGTTTTAACCATCGGCACTTTGATAATGCGGCATCAAAGGTTTTGTACTTACTTCTCAAAGAAATTTGCCGCTTTTCGGAAGTACATGGTTATGATACACGCGCCGGCGGCTTCTTTTGAAATCTAAAACAATCGTTGCCGCCACGCCGAAATCATAACATTTGACACTATTTGATTGCCGCCATAGGGCGTAGGTATACTCATGCAAAATAATTTCGAATTTTTTTAAGAGTACCTACAGGTGTTCCAAAGAATAAATAAGTTTCAGAGTGCTTAGAATGAAAATGAATACATTATACTGATCACGCAAGTAGTATTATGATTAGGATAAAATGGTAAGGATAGGTAGTAGATGTCATATTCATTCATTCTAGTAAGTATATATTATAATATTGATTACTTATATGGTTTTAAACTAATTACTTAGGTACTATTATTGTACATTTAGTCATTATATTTCTTAAGTTTTTACAAGAAAAAATAGCAAAAAAGTGTTCAAATATCACCCGTTTAATAAATATTGTAGCCACTTTTAAATATACTTGAAACGTGTAAAAAAATTCTACAAAACTAATAAAATAATAAAAAAGCGTAGGTACTTACCTACTAATAAAATAAAAAGCCTGCGATAAGAGTTTTGTATTACTTACCAGCCCGAATATCTCTGAGAGAGATGATGAGAGTAAGTATTTACTAGCTGTGCCCGCGACTTCGTCCACGAGGAATAGTAACTTTGGAGGTATAGTGACGTTCAGGACTTATTTATTTATTTTAAAACTTCTGTCATCAAACATACAAACGAACTCTTCAGCTTTATAATATTAGTATAGATGTACGCCAAAACATTCACTTATATGTAAAGAATTAGTGCAGTATCATAACCTAATGATAAAGCTGTTGATTTGTGTTGTATTTTATTTTTTATTCAAATAAATGATAAATCGTAAAACTCTTTTATTAAATTTCTTATAAGTTGAGGGTTCAATCTCTTTCTAGACAGATAAGTATTGTTCTTTAAAATACAGTCAAGTTATTGTAATTAATTTGTTTTTTTACATGTTTTAGCAAATGTAAGCTAATAAATCATAAATGTTTATTAAGAAACAGTTACTTCCATGGAAAACGACATATAGGTCAGTTGATTTTTCGAATTTCTTATCAAATCTTCAGTTATTTATTAATCTGCTTGATCTTTACTATGGCTATGTTAATTCAAGCTCACAATGTTCCAATTCTAATACGTTTTTCTAAGATTTAAAGTAAACTTTAATAAATAGTAATAGACTAATAGCTAATTGCAAGACTTGCAAGACTCTTGCTGCAAGACCAAGACCAAGACCAAGACCAGGTGTATTGGCGCAAGACCAAGACCAAGACTGGCTAAGTCTCGTCTTGTTCTTGCATTTGGGCAACACTAGGCTATAGTAGTAAACTAGCCTGTAGTAGCCCTAGATCAAGCTAGCTGGATAGGTTTGGATGGTTTTGAACAAAAAAAAGCTAACTTTAATTTATTATTGTAATAAAACAAATTACGCCTGGAACATAAAATTTCTTCACTAAATATTGTAATATATATATATTAAGTATAAGTAATACTTTCATCCATTGCAGCAGCGGCAGGTATTTTTACCGTAAGAAAAACCGTCGAACATACAACCTCCTCCTTTATGAAGTTGGTTTAAAATTAATATTTACTAATCCTTTTATACCTACTCAGTTAATTTTTAAGTCGGTGCGAATTAACTGTCTATAGCTGGCACCGACTCTAAAATTAAACAAACTTTATCAAATCTGTCAAATTTTGTGTGTAATGACGTACCAAAATTGACAGATTTGAGATTGTTTTAAGAGTTCATGGTTACCCCGCAGGTATGTTTTAGTAAATATTACTTTTCGCCTTTTAGTTAATTTTTTAGTTGTTTTAAAACTTTATTTTATATAGATAACTATTTATTTTTAGAAGTTATAATTACAACAGTAATTTTTCTGATATGCAGTAAGTAAATTAGTGCAAATATATTAATTAAACAAAGGTGCAACTAAAAATTTCCCTTTATTTAACCGCAAAACATAGCCGCCGTACTTTCACGTATCCAGTCATGGTAGCGCGCCACGTTGGTGTATGCTACAAGACTCCGAGTTATACGAGGAACTTTGAATGAGACGATTCCTATTTGAATGTGGCGTTGGATGACTAAGGCACTTCCAGAATCACCTCTGAAACATGTAAAACCTTCATAAATAACCCGGCTAAAAACAATCAAATCAAATGTATGTGTTGCTAGCAACACAAGTTGTCTATGATAGTATCAAATATGTAGTCTGTTTTGTAGAGCTCTTTTGTCTCTAAAACGTTCATTCTTTCTTTCTCTTCCTCATACAGACTAAGATATTGTGTCCGTGTAATTAGTGAAAAAGAAATAGTTGCAGAAATAGACTGTACCGATTTTGGACTTATCATCTAAACCAGAAATAGTCTACAAATAATCGAAGATTTAATCATAATATGGATGAGTGAAGACAAGGGAAGAGGAATCTAAGATTGGATCACCAAAGGGCCACCATGAATATGATGTGGAGATCATTTCTCTGGCATAAAAACGACAATACGCAAAGTCGTAGACTAGAGAATAAAAAATAAAAATATATTAAATAATATACCCTGGAGAAAATAAATATTCTCTCCAGCTGATATACTTTAGATTGACGTTAGATAATTTTAGATATTTCTTTGATGTTTTGGATGATAGTTACTTACATTGCTGCATAGTTTACCCCATCTTTGGTGCCAGCACAGATGCAGCTCAGAGGAATTTTCCCCAGCATTTTCCTGCAATTTTCGTCGGACCACAGGGGTTGCTCTGTATGCTTTAACCAATTCGAATCTAACCCATAGATTTCCTATGGGTTGCAAACAAAGCAAACGAAAATTTTATATTATCATTAAATTTGATAGATGTAAGCAATAATTTAGAAAGTAAAAAAGTAGTGTAAAAGTGGCTTCAAATTACGGGTCCTTAACCCAATAGATCAATAATCTTGAATCGCTGAATCTTCTAATCTGCTGCTAAAAATACTACCTACTACAATAAAAATACACTTAAAATTAAAAATGGCTATAAAATAAAAACTGAAACTTACATCAACCAATCCCCAACCGGCAACATACCCCACTTGCGCGGGAGGAGGTTTCCTCATCAATATAACCCGCTGAATCTTGGGCCCAAACTTTACTGGAGTTTTTAATCTCACCAAACCGATGTCCGCATACAATGTAGAAGTACTGAATTCCTTGTGACTCTTTATCTTGAACGCAGATGATATGACACCTCTATTTCTATGCGAATGACCTACTGTTATAGAGATAAAACCAGTCTTCGTGCAGTATTCCAGGCAATGAGCCGCTGTCAGCGTAAAATGCTGATTAATGATTGAAGCACCACAGCTCCAGGATGATGACTCTTTAGAAGCGCATGAAATATCCATAAACGCTGAATGAGCGTATTTCTCTATAGCCACCCGTTCACCTCCAACAACGTGTCCTTCCATTTCTGCTCGTACATTGTTGCATAATGACAATATCTCGATTATTAGGAGAAGTAACATAGCTGGTAATATAGTCTGTTCAGTAAATTATGAATTGCTGAAGAGAAAGCAATTCATAATCTCCACCAATTCGTTCAAAGGCTTCGTTTAGTCTTACGACTAATATGATTTTTGATCGTCATTCGTAAATGGTGTGCACATTTTATCGGCAAATTAAAATAAAGTTTTTATGACGCCTAATTAAGTACTATATCGTCAATATGCATATGAATTGCTGTGACCGCCAAAATGACGATTTTAACGATTAGTGTCGTATAATTCATTATAATCACGACATCTTGAAAAATTGTCAAGTACGTCAGCTACGCAATTGCAATCTGTAGTTTATTGTAAGGACAAATACAATACGAGTAGAATATTTTTTAAATGTATTCGCTCAATTTTGGTGCTTACATTATTTTGAAATGATTTGTTAAATTAAAGAACTTCATTCATTTTAGTTCGACTAAACATTGAAAGTTCCAGAAAAAATAAGTATTATTTGGACACATTTTATATAAATTTTGTGCTAAGATGCCAAACCTGTACCTGTGCCCATGGGGGGCCATGATTGGTCTACGTTTTTACTCGCTATATAAAAACACTAGTTATTATTATAATGATGTTATTTTAATAAGTTTAGATCACATATTTTGAAAACTATGATAGCATTTATGTAAATGTATAAAAGCAGCATTGCAATAGGATAAGAACACAAAAAGCTACAACTGTTTTTGTAGTTGTAATTTGCTTTTTTGGCTCTTCTGTAAAGTCGCCATTTGGCGGTTACGTATTCGGGGGTTTAAGTCCTATTTTATTCCGGGATTCAGAGCCACAAAGTGCTGAAACTTAAGTTTTATTCTTTAAGGAGTTTTCAACATCAGCTGTTGATGTTACCATAACAGGAGACACTTATTTGTCCTCTATTGTGGTAACACCGTAGTAATTCTCATGAGTTTTTAAGATACTCACGACACCGGGATGGATACGGGTTCAAGATTAAAGCAAAAGTGTTAATACCCAGGATATTAGTTTAGTCCTAAGCCTATCATTTCCCTGTTTCTTGTGAAACTGATGTGTGTTGTATTTTCCATTAGTAAGAAAGCTATTCTTTCTCTTGTTTTGGGTAAATACAATGAGTATTTACATCGAAAAATAAAGTTTACTATCCACAGAAGTTAGGAAAATCGGTCGTCAAGTTGCGCCTTTTTTGATTGGATTTCATTGTTGTTTTTACAAAGAAAAAAAAAAGAAAAATGTTCTTACTACAACAATAAGTTTACTTGACTCATTCATTATAATGCCTAAAGCTGATTGAATCTGATGATATACCATCCTTCTATCAGCTTCTGCCGTCAGTTTTGTACGGTTATATTTACCATATTTGTTGCAGAACCGATGAAAGATACCTATAGTAAACTGGTACTCAAGTGGAGATCACGGGCCATCAGAATCTGCCGGCAGAAGCATTCATCTGATGCATGCTTGTCAACTCGATGGATCAATGACCTTAGATAGATAGCTGGCAGTTACTGTAGCTAGAGAAAATAAAAACAAGAAAACATACCCTTAAGTGGAGGCTGGCGACCAGCAGTGGATTGAAATAGGCTGGGACGCTGATAGTGAAGATTTATTTACTAATGATATCAATAAACTGACGTATACTATTGCAGTTAAAGTTTTTATTAACATTAAACCCACAATTTACTCATTTCTCGTTGATGATCTGATCAAGGCAAGTAACTATGGTTCAATTACATTCTTAACCAAGCCAGAAGGTACAAAAAGGCTTTGTGTCGTGATAAGCCAGCGCGGCGGACATAGGCTAAGCACATCAGCGGTTGTTAACTCTCGTTCCGTCTAGATTAAAATAATGATAAATAAATAAATATTGGACAACATCACATACATTGCTCTGAGCCTAAGGTAAGTATTTAAAGCACTTGTGTTATAGAAATAAAAAACAACGAATGATCGAACCCGAAAACTCAGAGATAGCGACGCCATAATTCGTCGTGCTCTCCTCTCGGCTACGGAGGTCGTCGTAAAATGCCCATTTTTAAAGGATTTTCGCGTTAATTCTAACCGAAAAAGTGACTGGCAAGGCAGAGAAACCTCTTTAGTTAACAAATTGTCGACAAAACAACAAACATCATTTTCATGCCAAGTAATTTCGGAACCTGGTTGACCTGTCATCATAATATAAATAGATGCGCTTTATTGCACATCAAACAAAGATGTTACAGTTAATGTTTACATAAAGATGCACAATTTAGGCACCATGTAGCTAGGGATTAGGCAAAACATGTTTAGGTTACAAGTTTTGTTTATTTACCACAAATCATAGACTTAGTACTTTTGAGAATCCAGTCATAGTAGCGTGCCACGTTGGTGTACAATACGACACTTTCGGAGATATGAGGAATTTTGAATGAGACTATTCCTATTTGGATGTTGCCGTTGATGACTAACGCACTGCCAGAATCGCCCCTGAAACAAGTAAGCAGAACTCGTAATTAAATAACATTACTAATAAAATAAAAACTCTGTTTTTTTATCCGACTACGGCGAAGCCAATGAAGTAGCAATAGTTTCGTAATAATGGCTCAGGTGACTTATGCCATATAAAAGTTATATAAATTATAATATATGACGGAATTTAAGCCTCAGATTCTAAGATCCTCGAAACTGAGATTTAATCACTACGGATTGGTATCAAAAGAAATCACATTGCGACAACATTACATACATCGCGCTGATCCTATGGTAAGTAGCTAAAGCTATCTAAATATCTATCTAGATGTATAACCCTTGAAATTTGACACCCCTTAGGACATATTTTATACCTACCACGACAGCGAATTCCAAGTCTATAACCATGACTAAATTTTTTTTTGTATCGGCAACCTTTATGATATTGCACCACAATCCCTAAATATCCCGGAATGCCAGAAGTGGTTACACAAAAATCACTTTGAATGTGCCATCACTGTGACTGTGACATCACTGCGGCTCAAAAATTTTAATTAAGCGTGACGTCATGCGACATTTCAAATCAGTATGAAAAAAATACATATATTATATTATATTATTTATATTTTAGGAAAAGAAAAAAATACGTGTCCATAATTTTTAATAATCTATATGATAGACTAAAAGAAAAAAGTTAGTCGTCATCCCTATTGTTGATGTTGGTTACTTACACTGCTGCATAATTTTTCCCACTTTTGATGCCAGCGCAGATGGTGCTGTCAGGAATGTCCCCCAGTAAATTCCTGCAGTTTTTCTCGGCCCACAGGGGTTGTTTTGCATGTTTTAACCAACTCGTCGTCATCCCATAGTTTTCCTAAAAATGTAGCAGTTAAATAAATAATTTAGCGATGGACCCTAAATTAGGCACAGCCAGTGTCTTACCGTCACCAGTTTTAGAAAATAATAACAATAGGTCTCGCATCTTTTGTACCTGAATGTATCAAATCCTGCGATTCTGCCATAATAACTATGTCAACGGCAAAGCGAAGATGCGTAAGATATTCGCCATTTACATTGATGCCCAGTCCGTTCAATCCAGGGTCTTGAACACATCCTCCAGTGTGTTGGTGAACAGTTTCGGAGATATAACATCTCCCTGTCTAACACCTCGGAGCAGCTGGATGGGTTTTGTTCGGTGGTTTTATACTTGGACGGACATTGATGCCATACTGTACAGGCTTCTTAGCACCTTCACGTACCACCAATGGACTTGGCATCGCTACAAGGATTCCAGAACAGCCCAGGTTTCGAACGAGTCGAAGGCTTTCTCATAGTCCACAAAGGCCAGGCACAGGGGCTGGTTATACTCTTCGGACTTCTGTATAACCTGCCGCACCATGTAAATGTGGTCTATGGTACTGTAACCTTTGCAAAACCCAACATGTTCCGGTGGCTGGAAAGCGTCAAATCTTTCGGAAAGACGGTTTGTGATGACCCTCGAGAACAGCTTGTAAACGTGACTCAGGAGCGTGATTAGTCTATAGTTTTTCAGGGCCATAACCATGAGCTCTTAAAAGAATCTCAAAGTTGTCAAATCTGTCAATTTTGGTACGTCATTTCATACAAAATTTGACAGAAATGATAATGTTTGACAGATTTGTGATTCTTTTAACAGTTCATGGTTAGGGCCCAGGAGACTTTTGTCTCCTTTCTTGAAAAACAATGCCACCATGCCCCCACTCCACGCTTCCGGAGTTGTCCCATTGGCTATGACGAAATTGAAGAGCCTCTTAAGTTCACCAAGCACAGGTTGGCCTGCAGCTTTTAAGAGCTCAGATGTGATTCCGTCTTCGCCGGGAGCCTTCCTATTACTAAGCTGTCCGAGGGCCGCCTCAATCTCATTCTCCTCCACGTCTAGGAGATCTTCAGTGAAGTGGCGGGTAAGCTTGGCTCTTGGGTCGTTCGCGTCGGGCTGCGGCTGTAGGGAATGCAATGCGTGCAATTGGCCGTAAAAGCCTTCGATTTCGGCCAGAATCTCCGGAACCGATGAGACGATTCTGCCATCCGAGGTTTTCAGCTTTGTCAGGTGACTTTTTCCCAGTCAGTCAAGACCTCATTTTTTATCATCTTTTTAAAAAAAACAAATGTTTTCTTTAATTCCTTTTTAAAAGCTACGACCTATGTAACGACTTAATTAGTCTAAATCAATTGTATAACTTGAAAAGACTAATATTAATACATAGTTGAATTCAATAAGACTTTTAATTTTGCCTGATTTATCCAAAAGTCATTTGTGATTTAATTAAGTCCAAAGAAAGTTAATTTTTATAATTATGTTAGTTATATATTTTTATAATAATGTATTTTATAATTAGTTATTATAGCTATTATTGCGTATAAAATATTCCGTAATTTTTTAATATGTATAATTGATAATATGACTCGGCCTCTTACGTGTATCATTACTTCTTGTCACACATATGATGTGTTTGAGGTAAATGTGATTGTTTTAATTCTGTTCTGAATTTTTAGAAAATAGCATTTATGTTACCTTTAAAGGGCTACTATCTTCTTTTGTAATAAAAATCAATAACTAAAACAGCTAAATAAATAACAGTTTATCAGATTCATTTTTTGTTTCACTGATTTCACCATTTATGATCGCTCTGGCACTAATTATGATTGCTCAGCATGTGAATTTTTTTAAATTTTAATATTTTGATAACCGTTTGTAAAAATTGAATGCCAATAGAAAAAATATACTATTTGAACATCTCACTTTTTAATGAGAAACATAATTCCCATCGAATATTAATATCTGAAAAGCACCAGAGCGATCACACGAATAAGCCCGTTTTGGAGATCGACCCAGCAGCACCAGGTCCCCGTGGCATAAAGTAAGATAAGTAGGACAATCGTTTTGTAAACTAATATTTTACTTTGTAGTTTGTTGTCATGAGAGTTCCAAATATGCGCTTTTCGTTTGCCCAAGACCGCTGCTGTACCTGCTATTTGAGGTGATATCTCTGACACCAGGGCGTCATTACATCAAACCACTATTCAGATATTTGAATTTGCAGCTTCAACTAATGCAGCACCATCCGATTCGGCACCGCCTCTGGAGGCTGTTTAAAGACTAGCGTTTTGCTTGTACTTATGATAAAACCAAATCAATGGCATGACACACTCACATAATTTATAAAACTATCAAACACATAATAATAATACCCTTCTGTTGTGTTTTATCGTTTCGAGTCAAAAGACAGTAAATTATTTATGAGTAGTTTGCATATGTCTTCCTGACCGAAGGAATAATCATCTTAAATTATCGTTGCAGCTATGAAATTTTGATGCAGGTGAGGATCTAGACATTGAGGACGACGATATTAAATATGAACGGTATTTCGTACCTACCAGTATTTTGGCCCTACTATTCTATAGTCATTGGTAATATAATACTATAGATCTGTGAATGAATCTACGCTTATATTTAGGTATAGGTAAACAATTAAAAATTAACTCACATCAATCAAGCCCCAACCGGCAACGTACGCATCTTTTACGGGAGGAGGGTTCCTCATCAAAATAACCCGCTGAATGTTGCGCCCCAATTTTAACGGAGTTTTCAATCTCACCAAACCGATGTCCGCATTTAAGAAAAAGTCATTGTAATCCTTGTGGCTCTTAATCTTGAACGCAGACGATTTAACACCTCTATGTTTATGCTCATCTCCTACTGACACAGAGATAAAACCTTTCTTCGTGCAGTGTTCCAAGCAATGCGCTGCTGTCAGCGTAAAATGCTGATTAACAATTGAACCACCACAACTCCAGCTTGAGCCATCCTTTGAGCCAGTTGCAATGTCTAAAAATACTGAATGAGGGTATTTTTCTATAGCCACACGTTCACCCCCTACAACGTGTCCTTCCATTTCTGCTCGTACATTGTTATATAATACCATTAACTCGATTAGTCGGAGAAGTAACATGACTAGTACTAGGTTCTGTCTGAAATTACGAAATGCTGGATACCAATAAGACTAATAAGATTTTTTTATAGTAATTGGTAATGTTTGTTACGTTTTACTGCGAAATTGAAATTATCGTTTCTGGACTTTTAATTAATTACTAAATGGGGTTCAGAGTGGAGCTAGCAATAATGGTTCAAAAGATTTGTAAAATGAAGTAGTTAGCTGTTGCTCGCGATTAATTTCCGAGGTCTTTACTTATGTATAAAATATAAAATTAATAAATTAAAGACATTGATATTAATTCGATGACACTGACCCAACGCCCCCCCCCAACACCCATAAATCGCTCAAAATATGTAGACTTAAGAGGCAGATTAATTATTACTTTAAGTCTACACCGATTAATACGAGTGGAAGGATCATCATCATCATAATCTCAATTGTTAACTAGTCGACGTGAGTCTCCCTTCCCCAAAGAGTGTCAAAGAGCACGATCTCCCTCATTCGTTTTTATCCAGACACTACCAGCCATCTTTCTAAGGACTGTGGTCCAGCTGGGGGGTCCTACACTCCGTTTGCCAGGACGTAGTCTGAGAACCCACCAGTTTACTCCACCTTCCATCGGTTCTGCGACAAATGTGGCCAGCCTTTTGCCACTGAAGCTTGCCACATTTTTGGACTATGTCCGTTAATTGAAATTTTGGATTTTATCTTTCGGATTTTATCATTTAATGATATCCCAAGCATGGACCTCTCCATAGTTCGCTGAGTGAAATGAAGTCGGTGGGCCAGCATTACTGTCATGTCACGCTGCATGTGTCATCGAATACCTTGCTTTTCAGGTATGTGGCAGTGGCGACAAGAAGGTGTGACGCAACTTCCCAAATGCTGCCCAGCCAAGGTGCACTCTCCTAGGAATTTCCTGCTCGAAGTTGTCTCTACCTATCTGGAGCACTTGACAAGCTTTCAACGGAAACCGGTGCGGGGATGACTTTACTTTTAAGAGACAGGGTGACTTTATCAAATTAAGTTTACAGCAGGCATCTTATGTACAAAGACCGTTTAAAACCATCTTCGTTAGCCAAAGATGTTCATGCCCAGGTAGTAGGCATTTATTCAGGAAGCTACAAGAGCATTAATTTGAGCATTTTCAAGTTGGTTGGTGATGGCGTTTCTCGGTCTCAGGAAACTTTCCAACTCTTTAATCTCACCTTGAGCATTTGGTGGCCATGAAGTGGTTGCCAGGGATTTCTAGCTTTTTCTTTTATGGAAAAGACATGAATGCCGTTGCATACACGACATACTTTCGAATACAGCCAGGTGCCAATTCCCGCAAGCGGTAGAGTTTACTCAGGGAAGTATGCTTAAAGCTCATAAAAAAGCGCGTAGAACGGTAAACAACAAAATTTGGATTCATCTTTAACTTTGCCACAACGGTCTTAACTGACCTTGTGCTGTCAGTTAAGATTTAGCAAATTAAATTTAAAAACAACTATCTCTATGGCCACAACAAATGTTGTCGGAAATTTTTATTTACGTTCTTCTTCGATTAATTATTCGCTATAGTTTTTAAAAAGAGACACACCCTCTAATATGCACGTCATACCTTTACAAGTTCGGTTTTGTTCACACTTTAATCTAAACGTAATTTTGTTACAGTTTTTACGAGATTATCTACTTACTTACTAGATCTTACCCATCAAAGGCTATTTATAGGTTCGCCATATCCTTTCCATTGTCCATGACTTTTTCCGGAGACTCTAAAAGTAGTTAGTAGGTAGGTAAGTAATAGAAAGCTATTATATCGAGAGACTACTGACGTTCAGCTAATAAATTGCACTTGATACTTAATATCAACTAACTCCTAGCCGTTCAGCAGTTCTGTTGCATTAATAATGAGTTCAGCAAATTTATAATATAATGCAAACCACTAAATTTAAAAACTGAACAAACACACTTTTAGTGTCTTTAATTTTTTATTATATTTCTTGATATCCTTGGATTCCATAATCAGATCCTAACTTTATTTAATGGGACTATGTCAAATGGACCTTAGACAACCTGCTCTTTATTTAAAGTATAACCGAGTAAATGGTACCTCTACCTTTAGGTTTGTGGCCTCCGAGACGTGACATCTCTGCTTGAAGTGTAAAATTATTCAATGAGGACTGCGTAAAACACCAATTAATTGAGGAACCACAATCTATGCTTGACCCAAACATTGTGCTCCACAGTTATTATCTCCAAAAAGAAGAAAGGTGTGGGATCATCTTTGTGTCTACTCCTTAAACTCTGACTAGGTATATATTAAAATAAATTGAAATAATACATAAATATTAGTTGTAGTCACAAGTAGTTTCTGTTCACTGTTACTAGCCGGTTCATTCTTGACACATCATTTACGACAAGCATTTAGCTATTCGTAATTTTGTAAAGACTTAGAATTTTAAGTAATCATAAAATGAAAAATAATTGATTGCCATTTGATATGCTAGTTTTGATAGCAGAATAAAAGTTAATTACGTAAACGGCAAAGCGCGCGTTTGTTTTAATTAGCGTATTACGATGCGTAAGACACGTATTGCGATTGACGAGCACTATTTTAATAACAAATAAATCAATTACCGTGCTTTTTTAGACGGAATGCGTTTACCGCACTATAAATTATGTGACGTCTGCCGCCTACGATACAGCAAGCATTAATTAATCTTAATATAGAAAAAAAGTAAAATAAAACTAAGAACCGACTTTAAAAATAAACTAAAAGGCGAAGAATAATGTTTCCTAAACTAAAACATACCTAATTAGTTACTGTTGGAGTCGGTGCTCTATGGAGAGTTAAAATTCGCGTCAACTCCAAAAATAACTGATTACCTCCTTTTTTTTGAAGTTGGTTAAAAACATAGTCGGGTTTGGTACAACACTTATCAAGTTATAACACGAAAACGGCTAGACCGATTTTCGTGGTTGATAATTTGTAAGATTGGTCTCCGCCCCGAATAACAGCATAAACAAAACAAAATTTGGAAAAGCTGACGAAAAACAAAACTGTGATAGGCGGTACAAAGTTCGCAGGGTGACATCAATAATTGGGAATTTCGTTGCGAGGCCGAGCTGACACCACCGATAAACATTGATCTAAAATGACGGACTATGTTTCCGCGGTTACAGTTCAAACCCAGTCCGCAAATTAATGGTATAAAAACGTTTTTGTTTTTTTTTTTAGATATTAATTGTGAACATTCTATTAAATTCACGAGGGGCCGGTGAAGCACCAAAACTAAACTTCATATTTTATGCGCAATATTCATAAATTATCAAATTACACTAAGCGTAATCAATCAGCACCTGCCGACTTTCGTTCAGCGTAAAGTTTTCTATGGCCATGAGGTCCGTCCGAAAGGTGAAGCTCATTTTGTCTAGGTCGTGTCAAGGAAAATCGGTTCTGCCTATCTAGAAATCTACAACAGAATCGAATAAAATGTAAAAAATCATATTGTGGGGCGGTAAGGATTTTTTATAAAATGTCTGTGGCCCGAACCCAGATCTCTTGAAGTATACTAACTAACAACATAGCCCCAATCTAGTTGCTGGGTCAGCAGCACCACAAATGTATGAAGAAATTTGTGAAAAAACAGCAATATGTGGGCTTAAATGCCAAAGGAATAGGGTAATACGGGTGAGTTGCCGTCAGGTGCGTTTCTAGCTAAACCACTCCGACTTTGACTATCATTTGCCTGGACAGGCATCATCGGTTTCCCTTGACATGACCAAAAAGAAATGTGTATAATAAATATATGTATACATTTTGTTATAATATTTTATTGTATAATATGTATATTTTTCTTTCTAATCTGTAGTAATTTACCACACCGCTATTCAATTTTTCTGCCGCGCACAGTGGTTGACTGGTAGAGAATGCCTTAAGGCATTAAGTCCGCCAATTGTACATTTATTTCGTGCAATAAAGAATAAAATAATAATAATAAGAAATGAACTGCACTTCCAAAAATATACAGTGACTAACTAAGTACTTTTATAGTAAGACCGGGGCCATAACCATGAACTCTTAAAACAATCCCAAAGTTGTCAAATCTGTTAATTTTGGTACGTCATTTCATACAAAATTTGACAGTAATGATAATGTTTGACAGATTCGTGATTGTTTTAACAGTTCATGGTTAGGGCCCTGAGAGGAACACTTTGACAGAATGTTTTACCTAACGACAAAAGCAAGTTTTAATAAAGCACCGATATCGAAATTTGGAGACAATATACTTAACAAAATTTTATTTATATTTTAAGTTATAGATTTTGGCGACTTGAGTAATTGTACAGTATAGTAGTTGGTTGCTGTTAAGGTATATAAAAGCCATCTGCAGTTTGCATAGATATCGACAATGTCATGTTAGGGAAATTGCTTTGTCTTAAGTTTCAGAATTTTCCTCCTAGAACTTTTATCAGTTGCTCCTAGTATGGGTATGCTTGATCTTGAATTACTCGGTAATCTAATAATAAGATAAGAAAAAAAACTTTTTTTTGTGTAAAGTCTTATTTATTTACCGCAAGTCATAGCGGCCGTACTGCTAACGATCCAGTTAATGTAGTGCGAAACGTTGATGTATACTCCGATACTTGGAGTAATAGAAGGTTTTCTGTAAGAGAATACTCCTATTTGGATGTGATCTTCGATAACTAGCGCAGCTCCAGAATCACCTCTGAAACATGTTATAGAATTCAGTATTAAATATATACATAAAACATCTTGCAGAATTTTTACTAGTGCTCAACAAATACAATTACCTAAGTTAGGAATAAACACATTATCAAAATTTTATTTTATTTTTATGTTAAAAATCAAAAAACTAGCTTCCTAAACAGAACGCGAAAATTTTATTTGAAACGCATTTTTGGATGATAATACAAACAGTGGTCACTTACGCAGTTGCATAGGGTTTCCCACTCTTGGGGCCAGCGCATATGCCGTCGTCTTGAAGCCGTCCCATAACTTTTCTGCACTCTCTCAAGGACCACACAGGTTGCATTGCGTGCCTTAACCACTTTGAACCCTCCCCATTTTCTCGCTTAAACATAACATAATTGAGTTAAAATTAAGTTAGTTAGATACAGAAACAGAAACAATTGAAACATGAAAGTTAAAATCTAAGGCCAATAATAAAATTTAACTATACGATATGATACGATACAAGGTGCTTGCCCAGCCAGGATCAAAGCCTGCTCCAGTCTAACCAGCCAGTAGGGAGGGACACGCTCTGGGATGGGATATGACGACCGACCAGCTAATCGGTCAAAAGGTCAGCTGAAACCAAACGACCACGACCACAAAGCGAGTTTGTGCTGTGCCGTTTTTGGAGCGGTGCCGTTACACAATACCATTAACTGTCAAGAGCGGATCCACCTTTGTTGGCACGGTGGACATGCATGCGGTCGCTAATTGCTCGCATTTTTTCCCGGTAAATCGTAGAAAGTATAAAACGCAAAAAAATCGCGCTCCCTACGCACGCGCTTATTGCTAATACACCTTCGAATTCAAATATCGGTGGGTACATTCAATATTGAAGTCATTATCGTCTGTATCATATTTATATTCAGTAGTTCCTGGTTCAGGGCTGGGCATGGATCCCTCGGGGTGTCAGGGTCACCTCCACGTGTGGCGGGGTGTTACTAATTACATTCGGTTTCGATCGGGTGTAAGGAGTAGCACCCTGTCCTGGTTCACCCTGGGCAACGGTGGTGAGTAATTTCCTTCATGTTATTCATGCTAACTCACGGCTAAACTCTGCGGGAGACGCTCCCGGCGGGCTATGGCAGCCCGCTCGTGGGTACATCTTGGGGCGGCACTTGCGGGGGGGGGGGTGATGACTCGCTACTCGGATGCTGCCTAGACGGTGGTGGCGGAGGAAATCCGCGACCTGACGCTGCAGTGGCGCGTTAGACGCGGTGGAGGTGGGCCGCGGGGTAGTGGTGGTGTCTCTCGCTTCCCAGTATGTATATTCCTGTATTCGAGCTATGCTGGGCAGCGAGAGGGCGTAAGACGTGGGCGGCCTTTTGTGGCGACGCTTTGCCGTCGCAACGCAAAGGGTGGCCGCGGATCGGGCTGGAAAGCTTAAACCCTTGCTGACCCGATCCGAAGTCATAGAAGAGGGAGAAGGAGACGGCGTTACGCCGAGCTCAGCTTTCCCCTTCTAGCGGACTAGAGGGCGCAGGCCGGGGGCCTTTAGCCCACATTGCATAGTCTGCCAGTCTGGGGTGATTCCGTGTGTACAGGATCACCCATTCCCTATGCCTAAGGCCCGGCATAGCATGCCGTACGTTTGTGACGCATGGACGGAAACCAGAACACGGGTCCCATGTGTTACTAGCATACGTTACGTGGTACACCGCAGGTTTTTAGTGGGTGATACTTCGTCGTAGCACAATGGCGAAAGCCATTGTGAGATGACGAGGAAGTCCCACATAACCTACCGCTGCCCCCGCGGCGTTAGATAGGCGAAATGCATTTTTCCTGCACATCAAAAACAAGGGCATGGATCCCTCGGACTCTTTGAATGCGATAATGTAACCCCCCCCCCCCCCCCCCCTGGACTCGAAGGTTTGGCTGCAAATTGCAGTAGAAGACTGAATATATGACGCTTAAAAACAGTTATAAAATTATTAAGACTAAAACTTACTGTATCACCCCAGCCGGCAACATATGCCACTTGTGCGTTAGGAGGGTTCCTCATCAAAATCACCCTTTGAATGTTGGGCCCCAACTTCAATGGAGTTTTCAATCTTACTAAACCGATATCCGCCCGAAATGTTTGACTATTGAATGCATTATGATACTTAATCCCGTACGCAGATGATACTGTACCTTTGAGTTTATTCGCATGACCTACTGTCAACGAGACGGAACTGAACCGGGAGCAGCCTTCCAAGCAATGAGCCGCTGTTAGTGTAAATTGCTGGTTAATGATTGAAGCACCACACATCCAACCTCTTTCATCATCGTTATCGATGCACCACACTTCTAATATTACTGAATGAGGGTATTCTTCTATAGCTACTTTTTAACCTTCAACAACGAATATCTCGATTAGTCGGCGTAGTAACATGGCTGGACACTTTTTTACAATACTTTTACAAATTGATTTAAAATTGGTTAAAGGCGATTTAATTTTTTCCATGATTAATAAGATTTTTCAAAGTCATTTGATATGGTTGTTCATTTGAATTATGATTAGCTTTTTAGTACCTTTTTTTTAGTTAATTACGATATCGAGTTAAATCGTGTAGTTTCTGCTCAAATCGTTTTGGCTTACCGTCTATCTCGCAACTAGCGCTTTAAGCATAACTAACCATTTTTACAATGCAAAAATTGCCAAAAAATAGACGATGATTGTGGTTGTTACCTTTCATATTTACAATCAAAAGATTTAAATACACAATTGGAAGGATAAAATTCAATTTAGTGGTTCGACGATTAAATACTTTCGAAATAAAGCCGCAGGAACAACTAGGTTGATAATGTAATGTGTAACCCTGTTTTGAATATTATGGACAGGGGTTACTTATGGTGCTGCATAGGGATTCCCTCTTTTCCAGCCAGCACATATTTTGTCGTCGGGAAGACGTCACAATATCCTCTTTTGTCATGGACCCCACAGGTTGCATTGCATGTAACTAATTTGCAGTTTTCTTACCTCGCTTAGAAATGGCATGATGAATATATTCAATTTAGTTTGACGGGAAACGAAAATGCTTGAATGAGGGTGTTCTTCTATGGCCACTTTGTTACCTTTAATAACGCATCATTGCATTTCTGCTAGCACATTGTCATTGATGTGTGCTCGCGAGTTTTTTAACATAGTGTACTGCTGTGGGATAGCATTGGCAAGGCCCATGGCAGTGCCTCCGAAACGATGTATACCTATGGGACTGAATAATCTTCGCGATCTGCGTGATCACGGTTTAGCGACTTCTGGACAATCACCCGACTGTCCCGGTTCGTAGACGGGTTTCGGGTCAATCCGCCCTACCGCGGGTCAAGTCATTTTGGATGCCATGCGGAATAAACTTTTAGGCGTGCCAACTGCTCATAAAGTGATGCGAAAAAAGCCAGATCATGATTCTGATCCTGTTGACGCGGTGCTCGTAGCTCAGTGGCGGCAGCGCTTTGGTATCGATAACTAAAGTTAAGTTAAGTTTATTTATTTTTATTTATTTATTATGAGCATCTGCATGCTTCGGAAAGCACGTTAAAAGTAGGTCCCGGCTGATATCGCTTAATATTATTCGTAGAGACTAGACAGAGGCCTTATGGCGGCTTGATTACATCTGACTGTAAGGTTTAGTCAATGGCCTTACCACACCCCTTTACCAATCCGCACAAGGCTCGCGTGGTGGGGTATGGCCCAAACCACACCTTTCATAATTTATTCTACCCAATAATTTTGAAAGTATTCAGTGGCCAGTAAGAATAGAGAGTAACGCTTTGACAGAATGCTCTGTCCAACGACATGAACAAGTTTCAATAAAACACCGACATTGAAAATTGAAAATAGGTATATTTGTCAAACTTTTATAATCAAAAGTTTTAGATATTGGCGCCTTAAGTAGCACAGTATAGTAGTAAGTTGCTGGTATATGATAGCCATCAGTTCGGCTAGATATCGGTGACGTCATGTGAATGCAATTTTTGCCTTAAATTTCAGCGTTTCCTGCTAGAACTTTGTCCAGTTCCTAGTAAGGATATGCTTGATTCTGAATGACTCGGTAATTTATTAAATACAATTTAGATTACAATACAAACCATTTTTGTGTACATTCTTATTTATTTGCCGCAAGACATACTAGCCATATTGCTAGCAATCCAGTCAATGTAGTGCGAAACGTTGATGTATACTCCGATACTTGTTTTTTTAGGCTTTCCATAGGATACGATTCCGATTTGGATGTGATTTTTAATAACTAGTGCAGATCCAGAGTCACCTCTGAAATATGTTATATAATTCGGTATTACTTTAATATATTACAAAAAAATATATTGGCAGAAAATCTATTACGAGCGCCTAAATACAACCACTTTTACTTAGGTTAGGAACCATCATCATAATAGCAAAATGATATCCTATTTTTATGTTCAAAATCACCAACGAGCCTCCTTTATAGAACGCGATAATGTCATTGCAAACGCATTCTTGGATGATAATATGAACAGTGATCACTCACGATGATGCATGGGGTTTACCATTCTTGGGGCCAGCGCAAATGCCGTCGTCTTGAACACGTCCCATTACTTTTCTGCACTCTCTTAAGGACCACACAGGTTGCATTGCGTACCTTAACCACGTTGCATCTTTCCCATTTTCTCGCTTAAACATAACATAAAAAAAAAAAAAAAATCTAAGACAAATAAAAAATTTTACTATACGATATGATACGAGGTGCTTGCCCAGCCAGGATCAAAGCCTGCTCCGGTCTAACCGGCATACCAGGTAGATAGATATAAAGCCATGTATCCACTATGTTCGCGAACCTCTTGCTTTTCGCGCTCTTGCAACTGCTCCACATAGTGTAATACGTTTGTGCTCCTGGAGCGTGCAACAGTGCGCGGTCTGCATTGGGCGCTCCAATCGGTAGCGGTTTTTGGGTGAATACAAAGGGAGCGGCGCGATTCGTTTCCATTGAAGGTTCGCAAGCATACTGAATACAAGGTTTCACAGTTTATACGGAGAGTCACGCTCCGTGATGTGATAAGACGGCTAAAAACGACCACAATCAAATAGATGTGCATCCTGAGCCTGGTATGGGAAAATGGGCAAGGACGGGTATAAATTATTAGAATTGAGCTCTGATGATGATAAAGTGGTCAATCTGGCCTTGAATGTTGTGTTTCTTTCCCTTAAGCTGGGTCCAGACAAATGTTATTTTGTTCGTACCGTACCTCCACTCTGTATCAGCGTTGCGTTGCAAGAACGCTAGTTTGGAACTGTTCGGTACGGTACTGTGGTACGGCGTCACGATACGAATACAGGTACGCTGTGATCCATCTTGAGTCGGTCTTTTCGCCCCGTTCAAAGGCGATACGATACGGTGTTACGCGCCAGTCTGAACGCAATCGCGGCATACCCTTTGTCACTGCCCAAATCAGCTACAAATTTAAAAAATATAGTGGGACCATGATAATTATACTAATTTTAAAACTGTAATTTTGACATTTAATTTCGCATAATAATCGACAGAACTTTTGTAATTAACACGTTGACATAATATTTGCACGTCGCATTGCAATAGAATATGCTGGAATCTATTGATATTACCTACCTTTGTACCATATTCTGGAAAATAAATGATTCATTATTATTATTATTATTAATTATTATCCCACTGTATTTTTTACATTTTACTAGAAAAATATCCCTACATTATATATATTTTTTAAAATAAATATTGGACAACATCACATACATTGCTCTGATCCTATGGTAAGTAGCGAAAGCACTTGTGTTATAGAATCCAGAAACAACGACGGTACCACAACACCCAGACCCGAGTCAAAATAGAAAAGTTATTTTCCTACATTGACCCGACCGGGGATCGAACCCGGAACCTCAGAGATGGCGACGCCATGTATAGTATAGTCCGGCGTACTCGCCTCTCAGCTACGGAGGTCGTCGAATATTGTCAATAACAATGAAGCACGGGCAAGTAATCGCCAAATTCACATATACTTGCGCAGTCGTCGACATGGTGGGACGAAAAGAACACGCAATGATAGCAGCGACGTAGGAGATTCGGGCTATTTCAATTTTGCGTCCACAGTTTTTGGATCGCTATTCGCAACGCTGATACAAAACGGAGGTACGGTACGGACAAAAGACCATATCTGGACTAACCTTTATGTTTTTTTGATAATTGGTTGGCTTGCTAGTTGTTCTACGTCTTTTTTCCATAAGTGCTATTGTTTTGAGTGTAGTGCTGGCGTCTGATCAACTGTCAGTTTCTTCTGTTTCGAATATTGTTTGATCTGCTTGTCTCAGCTCCTTTTTGCTTACGGCTAATTGCTTCCATTCTATTCAGGTTTTATCATAATATTTCTGATCATGTGTAGGGTGAGTCCTTTAACGTAAATATGAGCTTGCCGAATGTTAACTTCTTCGCCTTAAACTTTATAGCGCTGTGGAGTTCATGCTAATTCGCTTGCCGTGATCTATGAACGTAAGTAGAACATTAAAATTGACAAAATTATTTGCTAGTTGGATATTTATCTCATCGACTAGCTTAAGTCATTGAGGGCGTCTAGTGGAAGTATTGTCAGGTCGCGATTTTTGAATTTGTGGCATGAATTTTTAGCCCAACTGTAAAGAGGAGTTCTTTGAGTCGGAATAATCATTATTTGCATCCTGAAATTCGTTCCTAAAATAATTCTTTCGTCGGAAAACGAGAGGAATATCTGGAGGGATATTTTTAAGTGCTGAAATAGGTAGTGGAATGGTAGGAAGGTAAGATCGTGTTTAAAACGTCAACAATAAGAATAGTGACAAGACGGACTGACAGTGGGAGGACCTTGTTAACTCTTTAGTTAATAAAGCGAGTTTGTGATGTGCATGTCCGTAGAGATGAAAAAATATTGAGGTAGAGATGGAGTTAAATAAGTATTTAAATATTCGGATATAACGGAAATAATACCGATAGATCCTGCTAGTTTTAACAATATTTATAGTTTAAGTACTTTTATAATAATTATGTAAAATATCAATGACTAAATTAGTAAGAAGTTGGATTTCTAATTGGATAAATTTGAGAAACTAACTTTATACACGGTGTTACTTTGCATCCTTGCCATATTTACAGAGGTAACTATATCACTGACAATGATAACAAATCAGTAAAAAAAAGAAAGACCTAAATTTTGTTTTTTTAATCATAAGTATTTTATTTTATTGACAATCTATTAAACACAACACTAATTATCAAAACGCATGCACATCACTGTTCTTATTCATCGGCACAAAAGACTTTGTAGTATTACTTGATTAGTGATCGCGTACCGTTCGAGACAAAATCGGTTTATTCGTATGTGTATTGCAAAACCAAATTTACTAAAAACTTAGTGTGCTTTATTTATGAGAGTCTCTAGTTTATCTAAACAATAGGTATTGTTCCCTACTTTTATCTCTGTGAAAATGGCAAGGATGCAAAGTAACACCGTGTATATCTGCATGCGCTGAAAGACAATCCACTGTCCAAGTTTTCTATTGTGTAGTAGACTAAATATTATGACGCTTAACAGTAATAATTATTAAGACTAAAACTCACTGTAACACCCCAACCGGCAACATATGCCACTTGTTCGTAAGGAGGGTTCCTCATCAATATCACCCTTTGAATGTTGGGCCCAAATTTAAATGGAGTTTTCAATCTTACTAAACCGATATCCGCCCGAAATGTGGGACTATTGTATGCATTATGATACTTAATCCCGTACACAGATGATACCACACCTTTGCGTTTATGCGCATGGCCTGCTGTCAACGAGACGGAACTAAACCGGGAACAGCGTACCAAGCAATGAGCCGCTGTTAGTGTAAATTGCTGGTTAATGATTGAAGCCCCACACGTCCAACCTCCTTTATCTTCATTATCGATGCCCCAAACACTCAAAGATACTGAATGAGGGTAATCTTCTATAGCTACTTTTTCACCTTCTACAACGTATCCCTGCATTTCTGCCAGTACATTGTTATTAAAACATACGAATATCTCGATTAGTCGGCGTAGTAACATGGCTGGACACTTCTTTACAATACTTAGTACAAATTGCTTTAAAGTTAGCAATTTTTTTTTGATGATTAACAAGATTATGATAGTCATTCGATATGGTTGTTACATTTGAATTAAGTAATTAAAATAAGGGTTTTTATTACCCTTTTTAGGGTTCCGTCGTCCTGACAAAGAACCCTTATAGTTTCGTCATGTCCGACTGTCCGTTCGAAGTTTTGTTTGAGCCTAGACAGTTGTTATTTTATAAAGATATGTATATGAATTACGCCTACAAAACGGTAAAAAATTTTTTTTGAAAAATATTTTTTTTGGCGGCGCCTTGAGTAGCATTGTATAGTACTTGGTTGCTGATATACAAAAGCCTTCACAGTTCGCATAGATTGGGGCATCGTCCTTTAAGACAAAGAATGTCTTAAAGGACGATGCACCAAAACGTCCCCCATAACCAACAGATTTGAAATATATATCAGACGATAGATATTAATAAAGTGGTAACTTTTTACATAGCGACATCTCTCAAATGTGTGGGACATTCTGGGAAAATTATATTTTATAATATATTCATATTCATAATATTCATTAAAAAATTAATAGGACAGTCAGAAATTCTTTGATATGTACAATTTTTTTGTTGTTGTTATATTTATATACATCATCTCTGGTACCTATGGAACACATAAAATAATTTCTGCAATACTTTTTGTTTCTTTTATAATAAAAGTGTTCATATTTTAATAACCGTTCAAATAACAAAGCTCATTGTTGCAGTGACGCATACGCATCTCAGAAGCATTCTTATCGTCAACCCTGCCGCCCGCTGAGGCGGACCTCAACCAGGCGAACCCCTTCACCTGTGCCTAAAAAACCAGTGTCAGGTTTATTATTTATTAGTGGAGCAATGTACTGTAGGTAGGTAGGGATCAAAGTGCTCGTTTTTCCCAAATACAGAATTTCTTCTTAATCTTAATCTCCCAACCTTGAGTTTATTGATTAGTTGTAGCAGTGTAGAGCACTGCACCGCAGCCGATGTAGAGTTGCTTGCCTATCCACTAAAACCGGTTTCTTAGATAGACTAACTGAGCCGATTAATTGTATTTTATTTCTAAACCCAATGGATTTTGACATTAATCTCTTAAAAATTACGTATGAAACTTTCGACACACACACAAAAAGGGGGGGGGGGGTGTCCCATACAAATTTGAGCATCACCCTTTAAGCTTTTTGCCTGCTAGAACTTTGTCCAGTTCCTAGTAAAGGTATGCTTGATCTTGAATGACTCGGTAATCTATAAATTTTAAATTATAAAAGAAACTATTATTGTGTAGTCTTATTTATTTGCCGCAAGCCATACTAGCCATATTGCTAGCAATCCAGTCAATGTAGTACGAAACGTTGAGGTATACTCCGATACTTGGATTTCTGACCGGCCTTCTGAATGAGAAGATTCCAATTTGGATGTGATCTTGGATGACTAGCGCACTTCCGGAATCACCTCTGAAACATGTTATAGAGTCATTTATAAAATATCTTACTAATAACCACAGGGCTGCAATAGCATAGCACACTGATTTATTGTGTCATAACGTTTAAGTGTAGGGCTGCATGTTGTGAACGTTCCCTTACAGTGTATTCCCTACTTATTTTTCAACCTTATTTCCTACCTTTCTGCACACTCATTTTTATACTACTCATACTGTTTTTGTACTAAAAGTTTTGGTTACTTAAGTTTTTATTTTGATTTTTGATCGTTTGAATTTTGGGACATATGTTGAATTTGTATCTTACCTGCAGTTATAGATTTGTATCCACAGGTAAATTATATATAATGGGTTTATTGTTACTAATCGTATTGCACTAAAATTTGGCACACATTAAGTTATTATAATGTAGGCGTGCGCTAAGAAAGGAGTTTACAAAACTCACAACCTAAAGGAGTAAAACGGGGGTTCAAAGTTTGAATGGAACACCAAGATCGCGAGGTTAATCCTTCATTAAATAAGCAAATACTTGTTTCAAGGTTTCGTTATTTACTGTGTTTGACATTCATTTATTCACTCAAAATCAAATCTAAAGTAAGCAAAGCCCCGGGCAGAAGCTAGTAATAAATAAAGTAAAAGAAGGTTTTGAAGAGATCGCTGAAATAGGTATGTCAATTTTTAATGTGTTCTTCTCGGTTCTTTATCCGAGTTTTAAGCAAAAATCCGGAAAATAGCAGAATTTTTTCACAATTTTTGCGATTTTGTCAATGTTGCGTCACTAAATTTTCTTAGCAAACCTCAGATTCAGATTCAGCACCCCAAAATACATCAATAATGAAAAAATCAGAACTACCCCAAAACTTTCCTAGTAAAAACACAACTTCACTGAACTAAATACCAAAATCAAAAATCAAACTCATTTATTTCTGCAAATTGGCCATTCTATGCACTTTTACATGTCCCAATATTAATAATTTTTATCTACTTCCGCTTCGTGACGACATTTCGGCTCGTGATGAGAAGAAGCGGTACATCAAACTCAGTCACCTTTGTAGCCTGCTTTTAGTACAGGAAATACAATAACAAAATAATGTAAGTGCGAGCTAGGTAGGTTATTACGTCCATGCACTCCTGTCGTTCAAGTAATCTTCAATTTTGTAATACCTTTCCTTTTTCCATGAGGATTTTTTACATGTTTTTTGAACTCATAAACGGGCAGATCAACAAGAGTTTGTGTAACTTATTGAAATTTTGTATACATTTTCCCAAAAATGAATTACCAACTTTTTTAAGCTGAAGCTCGGAACGGCAAGTATATTTTTATTTTGATGTGAATTACATTTAAAGCTAAACGAACTTAGGTTTTTTTAACATACATAATATTTTTAAAAATGTATTGTGACGCTACTGTTAATATTTTAATATCATTAAAGACCTCCCTCGGAGAGTCGTGAGGCCCAAAACAGTTTATTGGACCTACAGCTCTTTCTGCAACACAAATATTTATTTAATGTCAGCAGCTGAGCCCTATAGCAATAGACATTACGACAACAAGCTATGAAAAAAACTACAGTATACTAATCTTGCCATTTCTTTCATAATTATATACTAGCCATGCCCGCAACTTCGTTTGCGTGCACGGCTAGTATAAATAAATATATGTAACGGCTCAGTGCCGAGAAAAAATGGGAAATGTTGAAGGAGGCCTACACCAAATCGGTCGAGACAGGCTAAAGAAGAAAGAAAAAGATAGCACCGCATCTTGCTTGTATGTAGAGTATAAGCACAACTGATGCGGTAGTTGCACTCATTAAGCATATCTTCGATGCATATGAAAAAGAGAAAGGTGCTTTAGGGGTTTTTCAACCGACTTCAAAAAAGAGGAGGTCCTCAATTTGACTGAATGTTTTTTTTGTATGTTTATTACGCGATCACGCCGTCAATTGTTATAGACCGATTTTAAAATTTCTTTTTTTGTTTGAAAGTGTATACCTACTCCCAAGGTGGCCCCATTTTCACCAAGTCAGAATCTAATAAATCGAGGGCAACCCTCAATTTTTATAGGCACACATAATGTTTTGCATACATTTTCTGACTCAATGCTGATTTTTGGGTCTGGTGATCAGCATCTCATGTTGCTGACCTGATGATGAAAGCCAGAGAACTTCTTAACGGATAGGAGTTAGAAGATAATACTACAATTTATCGACAGAACGTAGTTCGTAGTGTATTGAGCAGACGTGGAGCTTATGAGATACCAGACAGCCAATTTTTATTACTGGTGGCGTAAACCAGCACACCCACTAACGAAAAAAAATCCTTTATCAAATTCACTTGGTATTGAACGCAATACTCAGCGTATGGTAACAATACCAGAATAACCGCGTTTCTGCTTGGAGAGTAGAAAAGGGTACGCAGGACATACAAAAAATGTTACCTAGTTATGTTTTGATCCAAGCGAAATCGTGTCGGGGGACCGCTAAAGAAAATGAAATAGATACAAAATAGGTACTAGTACTTAAGTAGGCAGTGATAAAGTAAAAAATAAGATAATTATAATTACCCAGCAACATTAATGAAAATACAAGAGGTCCCTAGACGCCAAAGTTGAAGGGCCAAAGAGTTAACAAATAGTTAACATATTATTTTTTACTCTTTATTTGTTGCTTTTAGTGTCAGGGGTTTTTTATAACTCTCTGGCTGGCAGCGACTCCAAAAAGAACTGATTAGGTAGTATGTTTTAGTCAATATTATTATTATTTTTTAAGTTTAATTTTGAAGTCGGTTTTTTGTTTTTTTTTTAAACTTATTTTATTGTGATTTGCCTAAGGTTTAAGATTATGTAAAACATAAATGGTATTAATGAAATTACGGCATTATGGTGTCTCAAATGAGCCAGGAAAATTGTTAGAGTCATATCTCACAGATATCACGAAAATAGTTAATGTAAATGGAACTGACTGTTACGGGGCTCCGTTGTTTGCCCCATGGGCATGGGTGTGCCCCATGGCTCTATATTGGGACCTTTTTTTATTCCTGATGTATATTAATGACCTTCCTTACTTTACTAAAGACTTTTGTGAGATGATGCATCATTGATTTCTAAAACTGATAGAGGTAAAGCTACCTTTGACGATGTTAATGATGCTCTCTCTCAACAATCTCATCAAATTCACTATACCCAATGTGAGGTATGTCAGTACGCATATTAATATGTCAGATCATCATATAGATGCAGTCAATTCGAAACCATTTTTGGAAATTACAATAGACTCCCGACTGCAATGGGGTCCCCATATTATTGTCTTGTTGGGCTTTTAACTGATGTCGAAATGGCAAGACTAGTATACTTTAGTTTTTTTTATAGCTTGTTGTCATATGGTCTATTGCTATGGGGCTCAGCTGCTGATATTGAATCAAACTTTCTGTTGCGGCTCATCACCAGCCGATATGTAGTGCCGAAGACGTGGTAGGGCTAAGTTATATAAGGTCCGATTTTATTAGTGTACATCCTGTTAACCTGTGACTATATAGGTGAAAAACAATCGTAAAATCAACTTTCAAATGTCTATCATAAAAAAGTTAAAAATAAATTACAAAATAACAACATCGACTTCATATTGCATAAACTCGTCCTATCTTCAACTCTTTCTCGCTCTGTACAAGGGGAAAGAATAAGACGGATAATCAGATGGTTAAACGTACCAAAGATAGGACGAGTTTATGCAATATGAAGTCAATGTTGTTGATTTTGATTTTTAACTTTTTTAGTTTTTATGGTACACATTTGAAAATTTGTTTTTACGATTGCGTCTCACCTATATAGTCACAGGTTAACAGGATGTATACTAATAAAATCGGACCTTATATATTGGGACGTGTATAAGTGCCTGGAAGAGGGCCCTTCATCATCATCATCATCATCTCGGCCACAGGACGTCTACTGCTGAACATAGGCCTCCCCCAGTGACTTCCAGATCGGCCGGTTGGAAGCGGCCTGCATCCAGCGTCGTCCTGCGACTTTTACAATGTCGTCTGCCCACCTTGTGGGTGGACGTCCCACGCACAAGAGGGCCTTTATACTGAATAAATGACTTTGACTTGTATGATATGGATAGTGGGCACTTACCCTGATGCATGTGGTCCCCCACTTTTGGGGCCAGCGCATATACAGTCGTCTAGAATACGTCCCATTATTTTTCTGCACTCTCTCAAGGACCACAAAGGTTGCATTGCGTGCTTTAACACTTCTGAAACCTTCTCTTTTTCTCGCTGAAACATAACGTAAATGAGAATAATAAAATAAAGTTTGTTTCGAAACAGAAATTATTGAAAAGTATAAATTACAAAAAAAAAGTAACAAATAATGAAATAAACTAGGTTAAAAACGTCTTAAGAGATAAAAAGTATTTTGGAATTAGTAAAGGATATAATGCCGATAGGTCGGCAGTCTATCTCAATGATAACATTTTATTAACCGCACAGTTAATGTAATGACTGTTTGTGCCAAAATAAATATAAAAAAACTGGCCAAGTGCGAGTCGGACTCGCGCACGAAGGGTTCCGTACCATTTTCTATAAAAACGGCAAAAAAAAATACGTTTATTGTATGGGAGCCCCCTTAAATATTTATTGTATTCTGTTTTTTTGTATATTTTGTAATAGCGGCAACAGAAATACATCATCTGTGAAAATTTCAACTCTCTGAGTATCATGGTTCATGAGATACAGCCTGGTGACAGACGGACAGACGGACAGACAGACAGACAGACAGCGGACAGCGGAGCCTTAATAATAGGGTCCCGTTTTACCCTTTGGGTACGGAACCCTAAAAAAGTAATTGCTTGTTTTTAACTTTATAGTTTTAGTACTTTTTTCTGTTAAATAACAGTGACCTTATTAGTCCAGTGGCAAGGTGATAGCAAGTAAAGTAAAAGGTTTGGTTTCTAGTCGCACCAATTCAGGAAAAAACGTTGACAGCAGAAAGGTAACAATGACATAGATACGTAAAGTTGTGGCAAAGTGGCAGTAGATAAAAATTAAAAACCACAGATCAGGCTTGGTAGCATGCATTGGAATAAGCTTATGACCTGGTTTTCCAGCAGTGGACTGACATGACGTGTATTAAATATTAAGACAATTTGAAACAGTTAAATACTAAGATTAAAACTCACTGTATATAGACCCCAACCGGCAATATACGCCACTTTTTCGTAAGGAGGGTTCCTCATCAATATCACCCTCTGAATATTGGGACCCAGCTTTAACGGAGTTTTCAATTTTATCAAACCGATATCCGCCAGAAATGTATGCCTTTTGAAATTCTTATGATACTGAATCGAGAACGCAGATGATTTGAGACCTTTGCGTATATCCGCATGGCCTACTGTCACAGAGACGTGACTGGACCGCGTGCAGTCTGTCAAGCAATGAGCCGCTGTCAGCATAAATTGCTGATTAATGATTGATGCACAACACTTCCAACCTTTCGCAGGTTCGACAACATGCATAAATACTGAATGAGGGTATTGCTCTATATCTACATCATCACCTTCAATAACGTGTCCCTGCATTTCTGCTAGTACATTGTTATTGAAACATACGAATATCTCGATTAGTCGCCGTAGTAACATGACCAGAGTCCTTTACAATACTGCAAATTGCAATTTGATTACAACAGAATTAATTTAAAAAAAAAAATGGTTAACCAGTATCTTTTACAAAGTTTTATATCTTTAACACGTGGTTGGAGTCTCCATTCAATATACCTGTGTTTGGAGATCCCGCGTCGACGTAATAAGATTAACGAGATCTTTGCCATTTGATATGGTTGTTACGTTTTAATTAAGAAATTGTCATTAAGGTTTTTATGACACTTTTCTTAATTAATTACGATATCAAGTAAAACCATGTAGTTTCTACACTAATATTTTAAATTTTTAATCACTGCACTCAGAGTTAAGTAATGATTACTTAGCGTCAGCGCCTTTTAAGTTTATACTCGTAGCACTAGAGGGAATATACAAAAAAACCTAGAAGATTTTGTAATAATTGTGAATCGTATGAGAAGCATCAGAGAACGCTGACGAGACGCGCGTGATGATATTTACGTGACTTTATAAATGAATGAAATAAATAAATGAATAAAATAAATAAATAAATGAAATGAATAAATGAATGAAGTGAATGAAAATTAATAAATGAATGGAAAGATTTTATTTGGCACAATTTAAAATAATTACAATTCACTTTTTATTATTTATAAACAGCCATGTACCAAATAGGCCCCCTCAGCATATGCCGAGGCACAGAGTGCCACGACGCTGGTTTACAGCGGACACCTTAAGAAAAGAGAGTGATCGTCGAGCCCACCAACATCATATATTATTTCTACATAGAACATTTTAGCATGTTTAATGCAAATGTACCTATAATCTAAAGAAAAAAAGAAAAATTAAAATATTCAAATTCCGTACCAACGTGAATTTCATACGAGGTAGGTTTAGGTTAATATAATATAAATGCCTATTTTGTTTATTGTATTTATTATACTTTATACGACAACCCTAACGCTCCATTGACGTATTTGACGTATCTCGACAAACAGGCCTAAGTTCCCATACTGTATAGATATATAAGGTCCGATTTTATTAGTGTTCATCCTGTTAACCTGTGACTATATAAGTGAAAAGCAATTGTAAAAACCAATTTTCAAATGTGTACCATAAAAACTAAAATAGTTAAATATCAAAATCAAAATCAACAACATTGACTTCATATTGCATAAACTCGTCCTATCTTTGGCACGTTTAACCATCTGATTATCCGTCTTATTCCTTCCCCTTGTCAGAGCGAGAAAGAGTTGAAGATAGGACGATTTTATGCAATATGAAGTTGATGTTGTTATTTTGTATTTATATTTTTAACTTTTTTAGTTTTTATGATAAACATTTAAAAGTTGGTTTTTACGATTGCTTATCACCTATAAAGTCACAGGTTAACAGGACGTACACTAATAAAATCGGACCTTATATATACAATATGTACTGTGCTCTCGGTGTACTAGCTAGCGGCTAGCTAGCGCTTCCGAAAACATAGGTCATTGCATTAGGATTTGGTTTCTAAGCTAGAGTTTTTGAAATCGAGGCACATATCCCCACTTAGCACGTATCCGGTAGTTACCCTAATTAAAGTAAAACGACCATAGCATAGGTTCTAAACCTTACATAGTAACATAAACATGTATTAGGTATAAGTTATTTTATAATTAAAGACAAGATAAAGTTACTCTTCATTTAACTATAATTTATATTATAAATGTAGGTATATTACCCAGGCTAGAGACTCCGTCACGAATTTATGTAGGTTTATTTAGGTAAGGATACTTTGTTTTAGGCCAGATAACTATAGTGATTGTTGGAACTATTACTTTTATATTTTACTAAATTATCGGCAGTTTTGGATGTTGGTGCCTTGAGTAGTTGGTTGCTGTTGTGGTACAGACAACAGCTCGTCAACCTACCACAAAACGTCAAATTTTCTTAATTGATATTGATCTCTATGCTTTAAACTTAAAGCTCAAAGGCACGAGAGTTGAGCGCTGGGCGAAAGCTGCTCAGAAGACCATTATGATTACGTGATCAAGTAGTCCCGCGTCCCGCCTGCATCGCCCGCCGTGATTGGTTGGTAGCTCCACGCACACGCGTCTCTGATACGATGATCGTCTCGTAAGATGCGAAGCGATCCCCCCTTTGCCCCAGCGCTCAATATCGATGCTGCGTACTGAAGACAAAAACTTTTGAAGATAAATAACACTTGAAAAAAACATTGACCTCAGGTGGGACCTGAAGTCAATGATTTTTTTCAAGTGTTATTTATCTTCAATTAAACCTTGCATGGAATTGCTAAAAACAAAAATTTACAAAAACTTTTGTTTTTACTTTTTTTTTGTACTTTTTTAATTTATTTAGCGCATCTCATAGCGGCCGTACTGTTGACGATCCAGTCATAGTAGTGCGAAACTTCGACGTATCCTCCGATACTTGCACTCTTAGAAGGCTTTACGAATGAGAATATTCCTATTTGGACGTGACCCTCGATGACCAGAGCACTTCCAGTATCACCTCTGAAACATAAAATAGAATTCGCTGTAAAATATCTTACTAATACATCATTATGAAAACTCTTTAAGGAACACAAACGAGCCTCGTATACAGAAAATATTTATTATTTAAAACAACATTATTTAAAAAAAACACACTAATCCATTGCTGATTACGAAGTGTGCACGCTCGCAAAGTTGTCGTTTTTATTAATTAATATGGTGCGTTTTATACACTTGTTGTACAATCTACTATCATATACATTTTTAAATTTAAATTTGTGAGTATTGTTTCTTTAAATATGCAATCAAATCCCTAGACCTACTGTTAACCAGGGGGTGATTCATTGTTCACCACCCGGTGTACACAATAGGTCAACTTTGCTCTTTTAAAAAAACGTTATTTACTCTCTTCTCCGTCATAGGAGGCTATTGATTTAGTTATATTCTGAAAGCTGGTGAAATATACAATATATCAAACCAAATTTTTAGTCAATCGGACTGACAGATTTTGAAATATGAACGATGAAAAAAGTGACTCAGAGCTTACTGCTTACCCGATGACCCCTACGGTCTATAAAAAAAATACGGATGAAGTTTATTTCCCTTAAACAGCAATTCCAATCAAATTATTTCAATTAACTTGTATTACTTGATTTAAGTAATCAAAATCTGGCTTTATGAGAGTATGAGTAAGGTTGCATGAAGGAGCTAAAAAAAAGATTTCGATGTTGCTCCCATATATAGAAAAAGTTGTTGTATATGACCAGCTAATCACGTGGTTTTAAGTAGTGTCTTATTCTTTTGTAGTAATTTGTACCCAGTATAATGAAATTTTCTTTTTTGGATAATGGATAGTGGTCACTTACGGTCCTGCATAAGGTCCTCTTTTGGAGCCAGCGCACAGCATGCCGCCTTCGGGAAAAGGTCCTAGTAGACTGTCACACTCTTCTAATGACCACACGCGTACCTTTGCGTGCCTTAAATAATTTGCAGGCTTCTCTTTGCCTTCCTTAAAGAAAGAGCAGAAATTAAGATATTAACGTTTAGTTTGAGAGGTATGGAGTGACGATCTTCGCAAGGATGCTGGCAGGAGCTGGATGAGAGTAGCCGTGGATCGTGCAGAGTGGCGTGCAATTGGAGAGGCCTATGTCCAGCAGTGGACTAGTGTGGGCTGATGATGATGATGATGATGATGATTGAGAGGTAACGGAGATTTTTGGGACTTTAAAGTTTAAAACTAGCTTTAAATCCTACGGTTTAACGAAGATGTCCGTAGAAATAAAAAATATTTAATAATCAAATGAAAAATTATTGCCTGTTTAAATGTTAGAAAATTAAACAGATACAACAGAAATGACACCGATACCTAGGTCCTTTTTATTTTCAACATTGATTTTCAGTTTGGTAAAAATGACCATATCAGCGTAGTGGCGTAGTGAATGCAAGTTAAAAGTTTGATTTCTAGTCAAATCAATTCACGGAACAACTTTTTTTATAAATCTAGGCTGCCTTCACTGAAAGACGTTTCCAGAAAAAAAGCAACAATAATATACACAACACTTGTGTTGTACAAACAACTGCGGTACCACAACACCGAGACAATATAGAAATGTTTGTTTTCTACATTGTCCCGACCGGAATTCGAACCCGGGATCAGAGATGGCGACGCCGTGTCGGGCGTGCTCGTCTCTCGGCTACGGAGTTCAACCAACCAAAGATCAGGCTTGATAGAATGCATTGGAAGAAGCCTATGTCCAGGTTATCTAGCAGTAGACTAAAATGACATAAACTGAATATAAATGACAATTAAAAACAGTTATAAAATTAAGACAAACTCACTTTATATAGCCCCCAACCGGCAAGATACGCCGATTTTCTGTAAGGAGGGTTTCTCTTCAATATCACCCTCTTAATCTTGGGCCCCAACTTTAACGGAGTTTTCAGTCTTACCAAACCGATATCCGCCCAAAGTGTCTCGGCATCGAACTCCGGATGAGACTTAATCGCGGACGCAGAAGATGAGACACCTTTGCGTTTATCCGCATGGCCTACCGTCACAGAGATAGATCCAAACCGCGCGCAGCGTCCCAAGCAATTAGCCGCTGTCAGTGTAAATTGCTGATTGATGATTGAAGCACCACAATACCAGCCTAACTCATTCTCAAAATTTTCGTAGCACCAAACTTCCAAAAATACTGAATGAGGGTATTTTTCTATAGCCACTCTGTCACCTTCAACAACGTGTCCCTGCATTTCTGCTAGTACATTGTTATTGAAACATATCAATATCTCGATAATTCGCCGTAGTAGCATGGCTAGACAGTTCTTTATAATACTACAAATTGCTATAAAGTTTTTTAAAAGCCACTATCACATAGTTTGTAACTCTAATTAGATTTTTGATAGTCATTCGATTTGGTTGTTACGTTTTAATTAAGAAGTAGAAATTATGGTTTTTATGTCCGTTTTCGATATCAAGTTAAATCAAGTAGTGCCTGCTTAAATATTTTTGGGGTTGAAGTACTAGACTTTTGAATTTAAAGCCCTAACTTATTACGGAGTTTTTACATCACGAATGATCTTATCGCTTTTAATCTATTTCGCAATAAGCGCTGTTAGCATAAGATACTGATAAGGATTGAAGAACCCACCATTCTTGAGATGGGGCTTCACCTGCGCCACATGCCATTAGTTAGTGCGCTATTCGATATAGTAGTACGCAGGTTTGGCCGGTCTTAGCGAGCTAATTTGCTATATGCTCGGGCTTCATCTGCGTGATGTCTAACGGCGTAATTTGGGGATTGGACCCTGAACCTCAGAGATGGCGGTGCTATATATGTATAGTTCGGCGTATCTATATTATATAGAGCTGCTCAGTGCTCACCTCTCGGCTAAGATGGTCGTATATAATATATCTCTGTAATATTTTGATTAGGTGAAAAAATAAAAATACGTGTCCAATACTTTATAATAATCTACCTGATGACGATGATAAAAAGGGAAGTTATAATTTCTATTGCTAAAGAGTAAGCTGGATCAATCAAGATTTGTGATGATGGTTTTTGTTACGTTTTATTACAATATGACCGTTCGTTATAAGTAAATTATCATATACAGTTAATTAACAGTTGTTTTAAGGAGTAACTTACTGCGATCGCCAACCCGCCTGCCAAGCGTGGTGATTATGGCAAAGTCCTCCTTTTGGAGAGGCCTGTGTCCTGCAGTGGACTGATATAGGCTGGTGATGTGATGTGATATGTTTTAAGGAGTCTCGAGGTCTAAAGGACGTGAATTGCTCGTATAGCTTTCTTGTGATTACAAATATAGATAGTATGTTTTTTGTTAGTGTTATGGACTGTTATTTTAGTGTATTTTGTTGTTTGTGTGATTATTGTTGTCGTCCCCAATTTGTATTGTTATAAAATTGTTATGTATTATTTTTTAATTGTATTTTTTTGTTTTTCTTTCCACTGAAGGCCCCGCAGAATATCAGTGTCGTGGCAGCCTTAAGTTGCTACGACTAATACTAAGCGGGGGTCCTTTTTGTCACGACTTATTGTTACTTTTTTATTGATCAATTTCCAATTTAGTGTGCTAAATAAATATATTTATTTTCTATTCTATGTAGATTCAATATGTGCTGCTTAGTCCTATAACAAAATTTTATATGATATTACGCTGTGAAAATAGCTAAAAGACACCAACCTTTCTGTTCCAACATCAGTCAATTGTCTTATCTTTTTTCACGACATGGGCAGCAGAACTAAGGCTTCCTGACAGAGTCTCAATATGAGCACCCCATTGCAAACGGGAATCTAAAGTGATTCCAAAAAGTGTAGTGGTACTAGACGTATTAAGTTGTTCATCTTTTACAGTAATATGTGTTGGGCCAAAGGACTTGCAAGAGAGCATGCATTATTTACAGCGTCAAATAAATCTTTACCTCTTTTGATTTCAAAAATCAATGACGTATCATCTGCGAATAACACTGTCTCACAGAGGTCTTTCGTATAAGATGGAAGGCCGTTTTTGTAAAGTAGAAAGAGCATAGGTCCTAGTATCGATCCCTGCAGCACGCCCATAGCCAAAATGCACAAACTAACAAACACTATGTTTCAAATGATGCCTAAGATTCAGTAAGCTCTTATCTTACAGTCAGAATACAAAAAGTCAGTATATCAATAGAACTGAGTTTATCTGGGTCGCCTTTTGGTATGATTCAGTAAACCTATACCTAAAAGTGCCTAATTTTTTTCATAATGCGATTCATATTCAATAAAAATATACCTTTCTATTTTATCTGCAGTTTTGGATGTTGGTGCCTTGAGTAGTTGGTTGTTGTAGTAAAAGCTATTTATTAGTTTGCATACAATTTATTAGTTTGCATAGAATCGACGACGTCATTTTTTTTGCGACCCATTCTTTCGTGGGAATGCTTGACCTTTACTAACCGTCCTTAGTCAAAGCAGCAAAATTCTTTTCGTAAGACTATGATTAAACTTTTTCCGTGTTGTTTAGTGATAGACTAATGAGTTAAGAATTGTTATTGTGTAGTTTTATTTATTCAGCGCAATACATAGCCGCCGTACTGTCAACGATCCAGTCATAGTAGTGCGAAACGTTGACGTACACTAAGAGACTTGGAGTGATCGAAGGCTTCTTGAATGAGACGATTCCTATTTGGATGTGACCTTTTATGACAAGTGCACTGCCAGAATCGCCTCTGAAACAAGTAATAGAATTAGTAATGAAATAAAAATGAACGTTCTAAAAATTGATTAGGGTGCTCTATACAACAACTTTAAAAAAACCGGCTAAGTGTGAGTCGGACTCGCGCACGAAGGGTTCCGTACAATTTTCTATAAAAACGGGAAAAAAACACATTTGTTGTATTGGAGCCCCCTTAACTATTTATTGTATTCTATTATTATTTTTTTGTTGTTATATTAATATAGCGGCAACAGAAATACATCATCTGTGAAAATTTCAACTCTCTAGCTAACACGGTTCATGAGATACAGCCTGGTGACTGACGGACAGACAGACGGACAGACAGACAGACGGACAGCGAAGCCTTAGTAATAGGGTCCCGTTTTACCCTTTGGGTACGGAACCCTAAAAAGGGACCAACAACGAAATGACTAATTTTATTTTTATGCTAAAATGACAAACGAGACTGATAAATAAATAAAAAACTAGCTGTTGCCCGTGACTTCGCTCACGTGATCTTTAGTTAATTCAATATATCCCACAGGAACATTTAACCGGAATAAAAATTATCCTATATGTTGGTCCTGAGTCCTGACATAATAAATAAATAATTATAGACCTTTCAAAAGATCCGCAACTAATAGAATATAATTTGAAACTCTTTCTTGGATGCTATGATTATGTCACTTACCCTGCTGCGTAGTCTTTCCCTCTTTTCGAGCCAGCGCATATGCTGCCTTCGGGAATGGTTCTTAGTACATTTTTGCACTCTTTTGTAGACCACACGGGTTGCTCTGCGTGTTTCAGCCAATTTGTAGATATCCTGTTGTGTTCCTATAAAAATAGTATAAATTAATAGAATTAACGTTTAATTTAAAAATAATTAAGCAATTCCTAAGATTTTACAAGCTAGAAATATCCATATCAAAAAAGTACCATGTCAAAAGTATTTTTGAATAAAATGCAGCAAAATAATAAGCTACTTATATAAGTATGGATATACATAATACATATATTAAGGAATACCGATGGGTTTTGCTTTTTTTTAACCTTATTTTATAGTTTAAGGACTTTATTCTGTTTTCTTTTTTATTAAGGAAACAAACAGCTGTAATTTCACATAAAAACAATAAAATAATATATTTTTATTACAATGACCACATTAGCGCATTGGCGCGGGGAATACAAAATTAAAGGTTTGATCTAGTCGAAGTAGAGGCCTCTTATCCAGGAGTGGACGGAACGGACGATTGCTATGATGATTAGAAACAGGTATAAAATTATGTATTTACTTACATCAACCACGCCCCAACCGGCAACATACGCCACTTTTTCATGGGGCGGATTCCTCATCAATATTACCCGCTGAATTTTGGGTCCCAACAATAACGGTGTTTTCAATCTTACTAAACCGATATCCGCTAGAAATGTATGGGGATGGTATTTCTTGTGAGTTTTAATCCTGTAAGCAGATGATAAGGCTCCTTTTCGTTTATGTTCATGGCCTACAGCTACTGAGACGTAGCCGTTCCGTGGGCAGTCTTCCAAGCAATGAGCTGCTGTCATCGTAAAATGATGATTAATGATAGAAGAACCACATCTCCAGCCGGGCACATTTTCATTAGAGCACCAAACCTCCAAGAATGCTGAATGAGGGTATTTCTCTATAGCCACCTTGTCACCTTCAACAATGAATCCCTGCATTTTTGCTAGTACATTGCTATTGAAACATACAATAAGCTCGAGTATTCGCCGTAGTAACATCGCTAGATTCTCTACAATTCTACAAATTGGTAAAGAGTAAGCTGTATGCTGCATATAGAAACAGGATTCGTGTTATTCAATGAATGGTTATTGTTACGTTTTATAAAACACAATTACAATGTGTCCGTTCATTATTGTAGTCAACTATAAAGTAAACAATTTGATGTTCCCACATAGTCGAAGATCCCAGTGCCCCCAGACATAACTTATTTTCTCACATACCAAATGTATGGGATTCAGTAGTGTAAGTATGTACTTTGAGTGTATGCGAACCCGCTAGCTTGGACGGACGGCCAATTAACAGGTATCCGGTGCCAAACTTACGAAAAAAAAAAAAAACAACATTCAGACGAATTGAGAACCTCCTCCTTTTTTTTGAAGTAGGTTAAAAACAAGTTCAGTGCTGATTTTTACGTATGATTTAAAGAATTCAGTTAAAAGTAATAATCCATACTGCCAGCCACTTTCCGTTGGCAGTAACTTTTACCAACCGCTTTCAAACTCCCCAAAATTAATGTGTGAAATAATGTAGGTAGCTATATAATGTAGTATTTAAAATTTGATCAGGCTTGAGCCTAGAAGAGTCTAGAAGAGAGACTGGTGGACTGGCAGTATTGATTATGAATTTTAACTGAATTCTCTAAAATATACGATAAAATCAGCACTGAAACTTTAATAAATGTAAATAATATAAATTTAGCACCGGATACTTCTAATTGGCTGCCGGCCGGCCCAAGCTAGCAGGTACGTACGCATACACTCAAAAAACATACACTACTTTATCCCATTCATTTGGTTTGTGAGAAAAGGAGTTATGTCTGGGACCCTGGGATTTTGCTCTAACAAGTATTGCTAAGTTATCGTTTTTTGTTACAAAATAACCAATTTCTAATTACTTTAGGTTCATAAATCATAAAACCAATCATAAAAAATTTAGTAATTTGCTATGGTATTTAATTTTGGCTGAAAATTAAATTGAATGTGTTTATTACGCTTTAAAACGCAAAGAAATTGCACTTGTAGTTTTTTCTCAATTCTCAAATTTGGCAAGTGAAATTACTTTAATATGCCAGCCTTAGTACTGTTTTTGAGTGAGGGTTTTCAGGACGCTTTTATAGAATAAAATAGAAGTTACTTTTTGAAAGTTAATTTACGAATTATGAATATGGATGTTGTTACATAATTAAACTATGCTTCGGCGCAAAGTCGGGTTGTATTAATGTATGTTTAATCTGTCACTAAGCCGCCATACGGACTTTACTTTGTTTAAGGATAACTTGTGCGATAGTTAAAACCATTAAAACCAATTTATTTCTATAAATAGGCTTAAACTAAGCTCTTTTCAACGTCTCAATGTTTTGCCTACCACTGAAGTGGACTGAAGGAACTGAAGAATTTTTTTTTAGCTGCTCCATACAAACTTACTGGCATACCTCGATGACAATGTATGAAGCATCTAAAAATAAATTCACGATTTCGATGTTGCTCCCATAGGAAAAGTTGTTGTCTATGACCACAGATCAGAGAAAGGACTAGATATGTAATGGAGGCGTGGCGCGTGACACCGCGACATGACCAGGAATGAACATCGCTCCCGAAACAAGCCACGCCACTCTTTAATCACAGCTCAGACGTACAACAGTAATGTTCTCCGATATTTTTGCAAAATGCCGAATTATTGTGAAGTTACGTGCAGAAACAGAAGTGAAACGAAAAACTACAAGAATTATTGAGTCACTTACCTAAATTAAATATGAGGATTTCATTTTTATTTAGCTTAGGAGTAAAAAAAACTTAACAATATCACGAATAAATTCAGTGCCGAATGAGCTACTATAATACCGAACTTGATTGTGATGTTTATTAAGACATGTTAGACATTGATGGCTTAGTACAGTAACCACATAATATTACATCTAATGACACCGCAATGTATTCTGATGCTACCGATATCCACTGCGTCGTGAAAATACCATAGTACGGCCGCATGCGCCGTTCTCGAAGTAATGGTGGTAGTACCGTGCTAGCTAGTGTTTATTGCAGTTTTAAAGTGTGCGTGAAGTGCCTTTAGGCCAATCACAACACCTGTATACGTGTTGTCGTAGACTCTCAGGCTCCTCCAGGGCCATAACCATGAACTCTTAAAACAATCTCAAAGTTGTCAAATCTGTCAATTTTGGTACGTCATTTCATACAGAATTTGACAGAAATGATAATGTTTGACAGATTTGTGATTGTTTTAACAGTTCATGGTTAGGGCCCTGTTGTTTTGTTTTTAAACAGTTTAATATGTGTGTGGGAGCTATGGTAGGAGAAATCCGGCGACACCGGTGCTCTTCGAAATTACGTACGATGTGACTTCTCCGCCATTAATATTTCTATGTCTATGACCATCTGATCACATGGTTTTAAGGAGTGTCCCATTCTTTTGTACAACCTGTATCTTCTTTTGATAGTTAGTGTCAAAATCTATGGGCAGGCAGCACTGACAGTAGATTGCTTTGTTTTTGTTTTTTGCTCTCAATTTGCGATTTTAAAGCCAGAATTGGACAATTCTCGCTATCGCATTGCTTTTGCAAGATACGAAATCAGGGTACAGTGATGACGATCGATTGAGGAGATTTTTGAGGCATGTAATTCGATTCAGCGATTGACACCAGAATTTAACAGGTTGTTAAGTTTTCGCAGATTTACGTTTTCTCCAAATGGAATAAATAGCCTAATAATGGTGCTTGTTTTTAGACACAAAAGCGTCTGTCTAAATCACTATCTTTAAATTAAAAAAAATTGGACCGTGATTAACTTTTTGGCATATTATTCAAATGAACTTAGAATGATGGCTGGTAGAAGATGGATAAAAAAAAGTGCTCTTTGGCGCTCTTTGGGAGAAGGATTTGGTCCAGCAGTAGACTTCAATAGGCTGAGATGATGATGATGATATAATTCAAAAAACATTTTGTATATAATCTTTATTCCGCGCAAAACATACTCGCCGTACTGTTAACGATCCAGTCGTAGTAGCGCGACACGTTGACATAAACTAAGAGGCTTCGAGTGATAAGAGGCTTTTTGAATGAGACGATTCCTATTTGAATGTTACCTTTGATGACTAGCGCACTGCCAGAATCACCTCTGAAACAAAAAGAATTCTTTATCAAACGAAAATGAAATAAACGTTATAACAATTTCTTACTTATCATATACTAGCTGTGCCCGCAACTTCGTTTGCATTTGTGTGAACTACAGGATGTTTGGTAAAATAAATAAATAAATATTGGACAGCATTACATACATTGCTCTGATCCTAAGGTAAGTAGCGAAAGCACTTGTGTTATAGAAATCAGAAACAACGACGGTACCACAACACCCAGACACAAGCCAATATAGAAAAGTTCGTTTTCTACATTGACCCGACTAGGACTGGGGATCGAACTCGGAACCTCAGAGATGGCGACGCCATTTATAGTCCGGCGTGCTCGCCTCTCGGCTATGGAGGTCTTCATCGAGGTATGATATGTAACAAATAAAGAACAATAATAGAAAAATATCCCACAGAAATGAAAACCGAGATAAAAAGTATCCAATATGTTTTGTATGTGTTCTGTATGTGTGCAAAATTTCATACAAATCCGTTCAGCCATTTATTTACGCATGATTGAGTCACAAATATACAAACATCCTCACAAACTTTCGTATTTATAAAATTAGTAGGAAATACTGTGATTTTTTAAATTTAAATTATTGATAGGCTGCTAAAGATACATTTAAAAAAAGCAATAGAAAAAAATTGTGACATTAATGGACTTAATGCAATGCTAAGGCGTTTGCAATCCGGGAATTTTGATGTCAAATAGGTGATGTTTTAAGCGATTGCCTCGCATGGTCGCCTTGTTCCGGATAGAATATATTTAAAACATATTTGGAAAAGTAAAGCAACATCGAGATATTAGTTACGATATAGCAAAAGAACAAGGACAAAACAGTTTTAACACTTTTAACCCATTTAAATAAAGCTAGGTATACAAAAATGCTTATTTGGATGGAACACGAGCTCACAGGAAACCTAATACACCAGTACATTTGTGATTCTTTATTGATACGTAATAAGACTGAACCGTTTTAAAAGGGTTTGATTGAAAAATTGTTCACAGATTGTGTCAAAACCCGGGTTAATTCGCAATAAAGTGATGCTATTTGTGTGTATGGGATTTGAAGGGCATTATTTGTTATAAGCTTTTATTGCTAGGCAGAATCTAAAGAGATTAAAGCAAGAAGTTAAAAGAAAGCGGCCGGTATTTATCAGTGGAAAGGGTGTTGTCTTTCATCACGATAACGATCATCATATCAGCCTGTTGCAGTCTACTGCTGGACATAGGCCTCCCCCAAGGAGCGCCACAGCACACGATCTCCCGCCCTTTGCATCCAGTCGCTGCCAGCTGCCTTCTTCAGGTCATCGGTCCATCAAGCCGGGGGGCGTCCTACCATTGTCTTCAGTCTTCAGATATTCACTTATTTCAACTTCTTCAGAATTCTTTAGGCAGTGACAGGTTAACATCAAGAGAGCAATTGCCAAAACTACTTGTCTCGTTTTAAGATCAGAAGTTCTAAAATTTTTATTGTAACGGTATCATGTCAGTACTAGAAGATGGCAAAAAGTCATTGAATAAAATGGCATAATGTGTTATGTAATTAAACATAAACTTTAAAAGAATATTTTGGGGTTTTTTAAACTATAAAATGCAAGGAAATTTTTGCCTAACCTAATATTCAACTAGCGTTTAATGATATGTCGCCTATGTAGTCTTCAATTGCATGCCATGGCTAGAAAACTATTATTAAGACTAGATTTAATTAGTTTTTAGCCAAAAACTGATTTACCGCTTTGTTTGTTCTTTTGACCGACTCTTTAGCTGGCTCTATAAAATAAAGAAATATAAGGCACGAAAAATGTCGCGGGCAACAGCAAGCTAATGTAATTTAAAGAACTTTCTTATATGAAGGTTACTTACACTGCTGCATAGTTTTTCCCACTTTTGAATCCAGCACATATGCTGTCGTCGGGAATACTTCCCAGAAAAATTCTGCACTTTTCTGACGACCACAGGGGTTGCTCTATGTGCTTCAACCATTTTGAGGATATCCTTTTGTCTTCCTTAAACAAAGCAAATGTCAATATAAAAGCTAAGAAGATCCTGCCTGCCTTTATCTGATTTGATAAAATTACAAAAAAAATGTTGGAACACTATTTTAGCTCTTGTAACTGTGGCAAAAGTAGATATACCCACCGAAATGGTAGAACGATGATATATGCAAACTTGCTGACGAGGGATAGAAAGAAATACCCGAGGATCGGGATCAGTCAACTAACGTGTGCCCGTTGAATATATGTATATAATGGCGATGATGTGCGAACACAATAGAAGTATGGTTTTCATGAGAAACAACTTTAAATAAAAACTGAAACTCACATCAACCACGCCCCAACCGGCGACATGCGCTACCTTTTCGTGGGGAGGATTCCTCATTAATATAACTCGCTGAATCTTGGGTCCCAACTCTAACGCAGTTTTCAACATCACCAAAGCGATATCCGCATCTAATGTAAAGTCATTGTATGTATTGTACGTCTTAATCTTGAGCGCAGATGATATGGTACCTCTATATATATGCTCATGGCCTACTGCCACTGAGATGTAGCCGCGCCGCGTGCAGCCATGCAAACAATGAGCTGCTGTCAGCGTAAAATGCTGATTAATGATTGAAGAACCACAACTCCAGCTCGTAGATTTCTCTGAAGAGCACCAAACTTCCAAAAATGCTGAATAAGGGTATTTTTGTATCGCCACCCTTTGTCCTCCAACAATGTATCCCTGCATTTCTGCTAGAGCATTGTGACACAAACATACAAATATTGCAAATAGCCGCTGTGTTAACATGACTAGTAAAGTGTTCTTTACAATACTGCTGATTGCTAAAGAGAAGTTTGGCTAATTAGATTAACAGGATTTTTGTTTGAATGACTATTCGATATGGTTGAAACGGTTTAATAAAGAAATTGAAATTAAGGTTTTTATGACCCTTTACATAACTACTTACGTAATAAAGTAAATTATGTTGTTTCTGCTTAAATAATTTTGGTGTTTATGTCAACGGCTTAAACGAGTATAATTCGTCTTATACAAACAAATGGCGTCGTTCGTTTGCAAATGCTTGATCATGTAAACTATTTTGTTAGTTTGTAATAGTCCGTAAAAACTACGTGTCAATTCGATCACCGATTCTGAGTCTATCTATAAAGACTATCACGGAATGAGCGCTGTTAGCATAATATTCTGATTAGGTATTGAAATAAGATATCAGGAAATTTATTTGCCAGTATAACATACATCAACAAAACCACATATTTCTTATTTTAGATGAACCATAAACCTACTAGATCCAAACACTCTTCAGCATTATATGACTAAGAGTGCTGAACCAAGTACTTCTCTATATTTACTCTGACAATAATTATAATAGCCAATCATTAAACGAACATTTGAATTGTAACATTTGCATCAGATAAGTGATTACAAAATACAACCTGCCATTTAGTAAGCTAGTAATTATAAAATTATTATTTGTTTTGGTAATATGTTTTGATTGCAGATTTAATTAAACTAATCATTTCTGAGTCACCTAGATGTAAGACTAAAGTTTTTCCTCATTTCTCGAGTCCAGTGCAGTTCGGCAGATAAACTTTGAATCTAAGATGTTAATGTCGGTTATTATTGTGATTATAAAGGGTTAAGGACTCATTTTATTATTAAATAAGCCTATCTATTTACTTTTACTGCATATTACCGGATGCTTAATTCTTAAATAGCGGAAGACAGTTCGTGAAACACATTTGTCTCGTTTTCTCATTATTCACGACAGCCAGCATAATTATTTTTGTTGATTTTATGGTAGTAAAGTCCCTTTAGTTAATTTTATTATTTTTTTATTTGATCGGTTATTTTAGAGCAATGGAGTAAAATTTTGATTTCTACAACTGTATTGATTGCATTTATCACTTTTTTTTATTCCCTCGCGCGTGGGTAAAATAGAAAACAAAGGACGTGCGGTATCAGGCTGCCGCTTGGAAGTTGAAGGGTTAACAAATTGAATAAATAATAACAATGAATTTGAATACTTTGTTCAAGCAAAGAACCAGTTTTGTTCTCTTAACCGTGTGCTTGACTGTCAGTCTGCAGATTATCTAGTTATAATAAAGGAACTGAATCATTATTACACTTTCACGGATTTTACCAGATAAACTGCAGATTATCAAGTTAATCTGCACTCTAACTGATTACGCACATTCATCATTATCATTTCAGCCACAGGACGTCAACTGCTGAACATAGGCCTCCCCCAGAGGGGTGGTGGTTGCTAATTAATAGACACGCTTCGCAGACAGTTTTTTATAATATTTCGCACGCAGACGTTGCTCCCCGTCTCGTGCTACAGGATTTAGCCTCTTACGACACGCTTCCTGTTGGCGATGGGAAAGTGTATTCCTTACGGCCAAACTCTCCCACACGGCACACATAATCACACGTTACGCACATTAAGGTATGATTCCGAACTCAGCAGCACTGCTGCCGTAGCACTACTGGTCCCCATACATTCTCTATAAGTTTAAATGAGATAAAATTCCGCCGCGACAGGCCGGTAGTGACGCATCTGCCGCCCTAGCGATGGTACCTACAGTAAATAAGCACCGAAAAGATATTTTTTGTCATTCAGAACAGAAATTATTTAATTAAAAACATATATGGAAAGATGTACCGATCGAGATCAACAAAACAATGAATACACATCAGCGCATTACAACGAACAGCGCAACACTGTTGCGCAGCACTGCTGCAGCAGCATTGCTTTGATAGCACTGCTGCGTGCTGCCGAGTTCGGAATCATACCTTTATCGGTTACAAATACACGATTCTACTGACGGTGTATGGAATATATAAATAAGCTGATCATCGCACTCAGTGGCATGCCTAATTTTCTAATACATGCTACCGAATCCGATGCTGCCGATCATTGGCTATTTTTATGTCCAATAGTGGACTGAAGTGGGCTGATTATTATAATAACACAATAACGCTTTTGATTAAAATGTAGACCGAAATTCTCATCAACCACGTTCCAGCTGGCAACATACGCCACCTTTTCGCAAGGAGAGAGACAATGTTTCAGTAATATAATCAGCTGAATTTTGGGTTTCCAATATTCGCATCTAATCTGAAGTTTATGTATTTCTTGTGAGAACTAATCCATAACACAAATCATATGTGACCCAGAAGTGACCATTTTGGTTGCAGTCTCAATCACATACATTGCTCTGTTCTCAAGGTAAGTGGCCAAAGCACTTGTGTTATATAAATCAGAAACAATGGAGGTACCAAACTACCCAGACCCGAAACATGTCAATCAATAATGTAAATAATATAAATAACATTATTGACCAGACACGACTTGGAACCTCAAATATAGCACAAAATAATAAAAAAAAACAGAAAGACCACTTCCGCCGTTCTCGAAAACAACTGCCTAAATTGGGCTAACTCCCTACGGTTGCTATTTTGCATTTTTGAAATAAGTTGGTGTTCTTTATTACACCGATATATCGATTAGTTTAAACATTCATCTTATCATACGTCCAGGCCTAAATGGGAAGAGAGAACATTATTTATCTTAAATCATGTACATAAGTAGGTAATACAAAAGATCTCGACATCTCACACGATGACTCTAACTAATGCTATGGTGCCTTGCCACCATTTTATGTGCATTGTATTATGGTGTTATACCTAGTTATCCCGCCAGAAACATTAATGTAAAATAGTGCACTAAGTTGGACCAAAACAAAAATGTAAAAAGACGAATAAAAACTTGAAAAATGATCGCAATTGTGTGTTATACTTAAAAACCCAAACACAGCGCATCAGTAATAAAAATGCTTATCCTTTTTTTTTCTCGTAGCAATAAACCAACCCGTAAATAAACGCGACTCGCAAGTGACAGTCCGACTGAAGTTCTGTCCCAGACTGCCCGAGATGGCCTGCAAACGCAACTGTCAATGTGTGCGTAACAATATGGCGCTTAGTTTCGAGTGGACTATTTGTCTAGCGCGCCGCCGCTATACGTAATTTGTGAAGATAGCGAAGAAGTTCAGCGTGATCGTTTTTCAAAATTTCTTTTTAAAAATATGTATAATTATAACACTTTATTAGCGAGATTAACATTTAAATATGTATAACCATACCCAAATTACAGCTTTCTAGAACTAGTTACGGGTAGACGGACGCATAGATAAGTTTTATACAATGCTATTTCTTTTCTCATTACTTTAATTTAAACCAGAACTATAGCACCTTATATATTACTCTTTTAAACATATCATAATATATTTTATCCGCAGTGCATATTTTTTGTTGTTTGGTTGATCCAATCGAGATAGTAGCTGACATTGGTGTAGACCACGATGCTAGGGGTATCAGGGTTTTTGTACGAGACTATGCCGATCTGAATAGCAACATTAACATCTAAATGGTTAGTTTTCATTATCAACGCGCTGCCGGAATCTCCACTAGAAAAAAAAAACATTAAATTAATAATCTAACCACACGGAAAACAATATTATGGCACTAGGTAATGTTATTACTTACCCTGCTGGGTAACCTTTTATACTTCCAGCACAAAGAGCACCCTTTGGCAGTCTTTTAAATAACTCTCTGCATTTATTTTTAGGCCACACCTGTTGCTGTGAGAATCTTAGCCGTTTTGAACGGGTTTTTATGGTTTCCTGTAAACACGAAAGGATCTATTACTTTCGGTGTTCGTTATTTTTGACTTCATCATCATTTCAGGCACAGAAAGTCTACTGCGGGACATAAGCCTCCCCCAGTGACTTCTGTCATCGGGGGGTTGTTGCCATACTCGCCACGCTTGGCAGGCGGGTTGGCAAGCGCACTTTTTTTATTATTTCGCACGCAGACGCTGCTCCCCGTCTCGTGCTACAGGATTTAGTCGCCTCTTACGTTACGACACGCCTCCTGTTGGCGGTGGGGAAGTGTATTCTTTACGGCCGTCCCCACACGGCACATATTTTTGACTAACTTCAAAAAAGGAGATTCTCAGTTTGACCTTTATATATGTGGCCTTCGTCATCAGGTTAGCAGTATCATATGCATATTGAAAACCTTCTCCACTCCAGAATGTAACAAATATTTTCCTGAAAACCGCATCAAAATGCGCTTACAAAGTACCAGACAGTAATTTTATTTACTGGTAAATCAGTACACCCAGTAACGAGAAAATATCTAAGTTCGTTTTTTTAATTGACTTAGGTGTTGAACGCAAGACCTTATCCAATGATATACGATATCAGAATAAAGCGACTTACTTTTAACTGGACGAGGGCCCTAACCATGAACTGTTAAAACAATCACAAATCTGTCAAACATTATCATTTCTGTCAAATTTTGTATGAAATGACGTACCAAAATTGACAGATTTGACAACTTTGAGATTGTTTTAAGAGTTCATGGTTATGGCCCAGGCTTCTGTTAATAATTTATTTTTTTAAGCAAGTTCTAATGTAATGATAGATCCCCAACTAAACTTGATAAAGGTATTGTTGAGGACTAAACATTAAAAATGGTTAAATAAAATAAAGTTAAAAAAAATAAGAACCGACTTCAAAAATAAAAGCTAATAATAATATTTTTTAAAACACACCTAATTAGTTATCTTTAGAGTTGGTGCAAATGAACACATTTAAACTCTTGTGCCTGCCACCGACTCCAAAATAACTGGGCCCTAACCATGAATCGTTAAAACAATCACAAATCTGTCAAACATTATCATTTCTGTCAAATTTTGTATGAAATGACGTACCAAAATTGACAGATTTAACAACTTTGAGATTGTTTTATAGGTTCATGGTAATGGCCCTGAAGTGCGATTGTGTAAAGTTATTAATGGATGGACAATGAAAACAATTGATCATCGATCGTTTAAAGTAATTCGAATTGTGTAATTTTGTCCATTCCATGAAGACCGAAATGTGACCGGTGGTATAAAAACGTTTCATGGATTTGCGTTTTATTATCGCAAAACATTCGGTAAAACTTTGTTTTTTTTAACAAATATTAAATCGAATTCAAATAAAAGTGCGGTTTTTTAATGAAACTTTACGATTTCACCTCAAGAAAAAACTTTTATTCATTAAAACATTAAATTAAAACTAAAAAGTTAACTCTGCAATTCAAATAACCAAACGCAAAGAACGAATTAAATACGAGTTTCGCCACCCGTCCCTAGAGGATGGCCAAAGTGGGGCGATGTGCCGTTGAAGCATTTCCGGATTATTTAGGGCATCTGTGACTTCAGCCACACACTTGTGGACGGCAGTCTGGCAGAGCCCTAAATTGAAGTCCTTCCCAACTCTTCTTTGGTAGCTGCCCCCGGCGTAAAAATCTAAGGCAGCCATGATCTATAATATTAAAGTAACATTAAAAAATGGTCGGATTCGCTTTGCTCACATTTGTAAAAAAGGAAGACTTACTTTGAGCTCAGCAGAGATCCCTGTAGATCTCAGCCTTTGGGGCATGAACGGCGCGAGTTCATCAACAAGCTGTTGAAATAATGGTAACGACAGCCTGTAGTTGTTGATGAACTCGCCATTCGGCATGTCCCAGGGCATCGACGATCTCCGCAGCTCCCTCCTCCTCATCTGCGAGCGTCTCATGCGACGCTCGCGTTCAATCATACCCATCATAAGCGTGAGCCATTTTATTCTAAAAAAACACAGATTAACAATAAATTGTGCTGAAAAAGAACTCTTGAATCTCACCAAATTTTATTTCCATTTTAACAATAAACACTCACCGTTAAAACACACTTTATTTACACAATATTTACTTCTTCTTCTTTGTTTTATGTGGCGAGCGAACGTAAGTTTGCCAGCAATATTTACGATTGTCATAGGTCAAGAGTCACCGCAATCATTTGACATTAGCAATGACCTCAAAAAAATACGCAATTCGAATTATCTGACAAAATCATGTACATCATTCACTCATCGTTTAAAATTGACGACCCAATCGTTAACGATTTATGAACTCCTTACACAATTAGAATTTCCCGTTTGACAGATCATACCGTACGTTTTGAACCGTCAAATGAATACGATTGCTTTATACAATCGCACCTCTGATTTACCCAATCAGTTATTTTTGGAGTGTTGTGGAAAATATTATTTTTTTAAGCATTTCATTATTGTTTTTAAACTCACATTAACTAAACCATATCCAGCCACGAATGCTTCACCTTGATAGGGCGGTTCCTTCATCAGAATAACTCTCTGAATCTTGGAGTCGAAAGTCATAGGGGTTTGGAGAAACACCAAAGCTATGTCCGCATCTAAGACCGTATCATTGTAGTCTTCATGCGTTTTAAATTTCCGTACAGACGACGTGAGACCTTTAAATTTAAACTCGTGTCCAATCACTACTGATATCAGCTCTGTATTTGAACACTCCACAACGCAATGAGCTGCAGTGAGAAGGAAAAACTGGTTGATGATCGAAGATCCGCAGACATATCTATTGGCTGGATTTTCTTCGCTGGAAATACCTAATAGCGCTGAATAAGGAAAGCTTTCAATAGAAGCGATTTCACCATCAACAATGAATCCTTCCATTTTTGAACTTCCTTCCAACTGAACATCGTTCTAGAACCTTAATGGTAATTGTAAAAACACTGCTGACAGTCCACATAGCCACGAAATGAAGCCACAAAACGGTAATTAATTATTTTATAGCAATTCGTTATGGTTGTTAGCCTTTGTGATTCTTAAAAATTAAGTGGATAAAATTATAGCCCTTTTATCCCAAATTAAGTTTTGTACTACCATCAGATGGGTCACGAATCCTTCGATGTTTTAAAAATCGTTATTGACACAGCTATTTTCGAAAACATTTTATGCTCTTCATTTAAGTGTAGCTTCAATTAGTTTTATGTGCCTCACATACAGAATGAATCACTTTTTGAAAGATAGATACTTTTTATTGCACACCACACAAAACAGATAGTACAGAAGAAAAATTACATTTACAATGGTACAATTTACAAGGCTCATGTTCAACATGTGATCTCCGTTAAGGATTCTCTGCCGGACTCTGCATGAAGGCTTAGACCTTATACTATTAAGCTGCTCTTTAAATTTGCAATACCTATTAGGTAACTAAGTTTTAAGTCCTGTTGCATGTGTACCTATCTACCACCAATGTACAAATAAAGAATTGAATTGGCTTAATAGTACCTAACGGTGTTGTTTTTACTAGAATGAAACAAGTTTAGAGTAGTACTAATTTCAGAGATCCCTAATGTGTCTGATCATGTTTTCCCCACAGAACGCGCAGCAAGCGGTTTTGTGTAAATCTCTATACTTATGGTATTTGCTCTACGTTAACATCCAACGACTTTCTGTTAAGATAATTAGTTTATCGGTCTACCCTGTGCCGGCGGCATCTTCCAGTTCCTTCCCAAAACATCCTAATAATGGTGACTCTTTCCGTCTAATTATTACATTCATAATTCATTTACTCACATTACTTTTCGGATGCTTCCTATACGTTTCCTTAGATCTTTTGCGTATCCGTATGTTATTAATAATGAGCACTATCATCATCATCATCATCATCATCATGACAGCCTGTTGCAGTCCACTGCTGGACGTTTGCCTTCCCTAAAGAGCTTGATCTTCCGCTTTTTAAATCCACCTTCCTAAAGTCGTCGATCCATCGAGCTGATGGCCGTTTTTATAGATAGTGGTACGGAACCCTTCATGCGCGAGTCCGACTTGCACTTTGCCGGTTAAACTAACGAGTAGGTATTGGTGGGACACTGTCTACATTAGCAGTATTTATTTTGTGCCAGCTTCTCCCTGAACGCGGTATGCGACCACGTTATCGACTTATTGTGATCTTCCTAATTAGTTTTATCGCATTCGGGAACTCACTCTCACACTCACTCACATCGAACGAGATATCTACTCGTATAGGTTGGAAGAGTCTGAGGACCATACTTTAACTCTTTTGTTTTTATTTTTTTACATGTTTATAGGTATATCTTGCGAAACAGAATAATTAAACAGTGGAGGACGGAGGCAAACAAAAGATGCAGTTCAGGTAGCATCAAAAAAGCTTGCCCGCAACCTCATCAGACTAAAAAGGGGGGGTAAACAAAGTTCGCAAGGTAATAGGTGTTATGACTGGCCACTGTTCTCTTAACAAACACCTGTATAGGAACAGACAGCCTTAAATGCGGAGGATGCATGAAGGCAGAAGAAACTCCACAGCAGGTGCTTATGGTATGCGGGAGCTTGGCAGAACACGGCACGGGACACGGCTTCTCCAATCACTAGGATCAATCCTTTGGCCTTCGGAGGCCTTCAAGAGCCTGAAAAGGTTGCAGCCCTAATAGGATGATCTGGGCTGGTTGGAGTAAGATAAAAAGATTCAGCACTCACTGGCCAATCAAGAAGCTGAGTGCGGAAACAGCCCAGCTAAACTAAACTAAAATACCTTGCCAAAATTTAAATCACATGGCAAGTATTATTTACATTTTAAAAAAAGTGATATAATGTTTTTGTTTACATATTTGCGCCGTCAATAATATAAACTAAAATAATCTTAAATACCTGGGGTTTTATATTAATTTATTTTCCTATACCGTCATTTACCGCAGTACATTAGTCTAGCGTTATATCGTATCCAGTTGTAGAAGTAGGACACGTTGGTGTAGACCACGAGGCTATAATGGTTTACTTTGTAGGAGACCACACCGATTTGTATGTAGTTGTTCACTATTAGAGCGCTGCCAGAATCACCCCTGCAAAATAAAGAATCTAATTTAATCTGTTAATCTATATTTAAGGCTGTTGTTTCATAAATATCTGCCACGGTTGCAATGGGTAAAAGTATTCCTTATATTAATAGTAGATTACTATAGTAAAGAAATTTCGCGCCACAGATTGGTAATTATCTATTTAAGAAGATACGGTAATAAATACTTGCTTTGTTTTGAATAACACACTGCCATCAGCATTTGACAATGCGCAAGAGCGAGACGTAGAACGAGCGGCCTATTTGGGCAGCTGCTTTTTTTGTTTTTACCTACCGAAAAAACTGATAGAAAAACTTCTTTGTGGGATCACCCGTGACCACTATAGCTTTTATAGATAGTCTGGACTATGGTGGACAGACGACCTGGTAAAGGTTGCAGGAAGCCGCAGGTGCAGGTCGCTGCCAACCGGCCAATCTGGAAGTCACTGGGGGAGGCCTATGTAGCAGTGGACGTCCTGTGGCTGAAATTATGATGATGATGATGGTAAGCTTACCGATCAGGAGCGCCTGGTCCCCTGATGGACCCAGCGCAGAACGCGCCATGCGGCAAGGGCCCCAGCAGACTACACACCTTAGGGGGCTGCATCTCTTGCACGGTGTCCATCAGAGTGAGGGCTACCTCATTACGGTTCTGTCAGAAAGATTTTTTTTTCTTAAATAAATATTATTTATTTTGTTCGACACTAGGACTTAAAAATGGCAGCTCTGTATTGTGGCGCAAGGTATATGTTAACAGTAAAAAATAAATAGGTAGTACGGTTATTTGAACTTAGCCTAGTATCGCCTTTTGTTTATCAGTTTTGTACTTTTTTAAACGGACAAAACTTGTCAATCATATGAGTCAAGATATCGCTAAGAATGTCAAACTGTATGAAAGTTTCAGCGCTAGGTGTGTTGGTAGGTCTGATTAAAAGTGCCTTTAGTAGCCAATTGGCAAATTAAATGATTTTGATTCATAGTTTTTTTTAAACTTACGTTCATAACACCCCAACCAGCCATTTGCGCCACCCTGCTTCTCGGCGCTGACCGCATCAGCGCCACTCTCGATACCGAGCGTCCCAGCGGTAGCGCCCGGTTCCCCATCACCAACGCTATATCGTTCTCTAGCGTCTCACCATCATACCTTTCATGGATTTTATATGATCTCATCCGTACGGAGCTCATGTGCGATGGATTCTCATGGCCATATTTTAAATACACTTCATTACTCTTCCCAACACAGTCTTCCAAGCAATGGCTAGCAGTGAGCATCACTCGCTGATTTAGGATCGAACCCCCACAAATATACGTTTCTCTAGTACACATTATGTTCAAATATATAGAATGGGGGTATCTTCTTATATGCGTCTTATTACCCATTATCACAAACCCCTCCATTTCACTTCGGGCCATATGTACCGAAACCAATATAGAAAGAAACCTCAGAATCATAATTGCGTGTTGTTCTTAAAGATTTCGGGGGGGAAATGAGTTAATTAAACGTTACGGTATAGTTTCATGGCTTCTTTTGTTATTGCCTTTAATGTCAGTAGTGACGTTATAGGTTTTAACTACTAGTTCATTTCGGAGATTGATTAACTTCTTGTTGTTAGATCAATAAAGCTAGTTGAAGCTTAATGAGCTCTAAAATCAGCCTGCGTTTTTATCGATTTTAGAAGGTTAGCACTGAAATATTATTTGTAGATAAATAACACTTGAAAAAAATAATCGACCTCAGGTGAGACTCGTCAGGTGGTAAAGCACTCGCCCGGCATGCGATGGGATGTGGGTTTGAGTCCCACCTGAGGTCGATGATTTTTTTCAAGTGCTATGTATGGAGGCCACGTACCGGCAAGCGCTGCGCGGGACGTCCACCCGTCACCCAGAAGGTGGAAAGACGACTGGGTAAGGGTTGCAGGAAGCCGCTGGATGCAGGCCGCTTGCAAACGGCCAATCTGGAAGTTACTGGGGGAGGCCTATGTTCAACAGTGGATGCCCTGCGGCTGAAATGATGATAACGATGATGAGATTAAGTATTCGTAGTATCTTAGTATACTTATACCTACCATAGTAATGCGACTAGAACTGATCCTCAATTATAGTATTGTTGCGGTCATAAAGTAGCTATATAACGAACAGATCGCCTAACGGTGTCCCGGTAGTCAAGAGCAGTTACCGAAGATTTTATGATACAGGCTGATTTATAGAGCCGATTCGATCACCCCGAGCCATACACTTAAGTACGCTACTTAAAGCAAACATAGATTTAATGACTTAATTCCATGTTGCCAGTATTTATTGTTGAGGCAGAGAAACTTAGAGATCTAGATAGCGTGAAAAGTTTGGTTGATTTTTTTTAAATAATAAAAGCCAAGTACGAGTCGGACTTGAGTGTGTAAATAAATAGTATGTCCATCATGGGAATCGAGTCATTTTTTTGATGCTGAAATTGCACAGTGTATTTATCGAAGGGTTTATACATTTTTATATTCTCATCATCATCATCTCAGCCACAGGACCTCCACTGCTGAACATAGGCCTCCCCCAGTAACTTCCAGATTCTAAATTATTTATTAATTATAGAATTTTATATTCTCACAAATCGATAAATAGCAAAAGTGCCGCTTCAATAATTTTTAATAGTTAGCAGCCTTGAAAGGCTTTCTAATAAGAGCAATGATAATTATGTCAAATTAAACTCACAAATAAAAAATCTTACCAAAAATATTCGCTTTATGATCCAAGATTCTCTACGCAGCAGCCATCGGCGCTTGCAACGGGGCACGGAGAAAAAATGGTACAGTCAACCTTAAAAGTGAGGTATTTTTAATTTGTTATAGCCGTGTTCCTGCTGGGCAGAGGCCGAATATTCTCCACTAAATTATCCATGTCCGAGGTTAGGGCGTGCAAATCTTTGAGAAAATAGTCCAAGTCTACCTCTTGGACAACGCGCAACGTCCGTCAGTAGGCAGACGGTGTGTGACGACTCTAATACACTTTTTAAAGACAACACCTATGTTAAGACTTTTAAAACTACTAGGTCATAACTTGTGTTTGGTTTTTAAGGTAAAAAAGCAGACAGTAATAAATGCATATACTTATACCAAGTCGTGTGAGGTGGTCAGGGAAAGTAAAGGTAGTGCAGTTGTTGTAAGTCGTCTACGCTTTAGCTATGAATGCACAAGTGTAATTAAAGTTAAATTAACTCACCATCATCATCATTTCAGATACAGGACGTCCACTGCTGAACATCGGCCTCCCCCAGTGACTTCCAGATCGGCCAGTTGGAAGCGTCCTGCATCCAGCGTCGTCCTGCAACCTTTACCAGGTCGTCTTCTTACCTTGTAGGTGGACGTCCCACTTAATTTAACTAAGACCTGAATAAATTTAACTTCTGACATTCCAGGATCAAGTATTACACTTCTTATTTTATTAAATTCTACACTACTAGGCTCGTGCCTACATCTTACTTGATACAGTTTCAGCCCCTCTAGCACGATAGGATATGATACGATATAGCGATTTATTGATACCCGACTTTCAAAATATAGTAACATGGTACGGCCATCTTGAAATTTATCGAAACAGTGAGCATGTCCGTGCCGGCGACATCACGGTCATGACTCATGATCGATTTTTCGATACAAGTTCATATTTTGACAAAAAATATGCGATAAATCGCTTTATTATATCATTCATATCGTGTTTTGTTGCTCATGCTAGAGGGGCAGATACGTTACATGATACACGGCTAGGTGAGTACCCTTGCTTACCGCGACTAATATTTGTCATAAAACGGCACCCCTGCCGTCTTCTGTCATCTGTTATTTTATACATAGGGTTAAAATAAATTAACTAAACTAGAATTTGATTCAACACAAGTACTGAATGGTATTATATTAATGTTAATCTATTTTTTGTGGCTGAATGTACCCACGAATAGACACCGTTATCTGCACAGAAGAGCGCATAGCTGTTGTGTTCCGGTTCCGAGCGTCGGCGTCTAATCCCGGGATTATGTTCGTCGGAACAACAATAATAGCTATGCAGACTTCGGTTAATGTAAGTTTAAATGTTTGAGTAAAAATAAAAGAACCAAATTACGTCTATTATGAAATGTAATAACCTTGTTAGTCCAATGTACTTTAAGAAGTACAAACTAGCAAATAACTAACAGCTAGGCGCCTATATCAATTAAAAAATATGTTGGTTTTTGTTGGTGCGTTAAGGTCAATTTATCTCAGATCCTTTGTCAAACATTCAAGTTGGCACTATTTACAAAAACTTTGCTTTCAGTTTAATCGTTAATTACAATGAATCCACCGATTTAGAAACATTCGGTAACAAATTGGCGATAGAACCACGTGACTTTATATTTACATTAGTACCACGTAATTTACCGGCTGTCAGTTCGTTACTGTAGAGTTTTGAATCAGGGCGCTTAATAGGTCGATGAAACAAGTAAACTTTAAGACACATCATCTCAGAAATTTCTTTACAACTTTTTAAAAGTAATAATGTGTTCTAGGGCTTAATAATTTCATATCACCATTATTGAAGCCTCTCTTCTCCATACATTCAATCCTAAATATCGTATACGTAAATATTGCTCAACAAAACGTAAGCCCCCTTTTCAACCTAACAAGAACGCTTTACCTCACATCTATTTCACTTAGCCGTTTCTCATGGCAATTTATAGTAATGTCAGACAGGTTCTCATCATAAATCGGTGCAATTTTGAGCGTCGCTGACGCAGTCCCGATCGGTCTGAGTTATGATGTTACCTCATTCCTTTGTTGAACCTTCCTTTCGTGACCTCCTTTTAGGTGCGACTGGCTAGGATATAGAAATAAGAGAACGCGTCATTACAATCAGTTGGTATTTCTATTATTTACAAAGAATGATAGCTTCACTTATTATAGAAGCCCCAAAAAAATTAGTTACTCATTCTCTCATAAAGGAAATAACGGTGCATTATGGTATGTTGAGCTATTAAATTACATAGAAATAATATTATAAGCTCCAGCCAAAGATGTGTAAGTCCCGTCGCATCCTTTTGATGTGTTTTTTAAATTTAATTTACCTAGTGAGCCCAGCGGACGCTTATGACACTTGTCTGTAATGTGAATGATATTGTGTTTCTTTTTTCAGGGTTAAGGAGTTCAATATAAGCACAAACATACCTACATAACATAATAACGAACTAAAGTAATATAACGAAACATAATGTTCTCTCTGTAGTACCACAAATGAATTTTATAATTGTACTTTTCCCCTTGCCACATCAAAATTATCAAGCAAGGATAAACGATGAAGTCTTTATGTGGTAATAAACATAATTTTATACTTACTGTATTTTTATTTCCAGAAACAATTAGGTTCTTCACCACGGCCGACGATTGCTTAACGGAACTCTTATAAAGAGACGTCTGAGAGTTACGTTCAAAGAGAATTTAAGACAAGATATCTCAGAATCGTAACAAATGGAAAAAGGGTATGTATGCCATTACCCAATGACCCGGGCTACATTCCTTATCTTTTTGTGCTTTATACTCTGCACGAATTTGTTCAAATTTGTATCCCAAAAATCCTAGTAGTAATTGTGTTTAAATGTTAAAATGTAGTGATGAGTTGTATCAAACAACCCGTTTCATGGCTCGGGTGCATTGTGTAAGTTAGCAATCGGGGCGTTCCTAGCAGTGATTTGTGTTGCCAGCCTCGCCACGCGGGCTTCGCTACTTTCTCGAACCATAGACTATTATACGTTTGTATGATATATCCAACCTGTTTTGTGGCTAAAGTCTGCTATAGTAATAGTCAGGACGCCAGCCAGGTTATTTTTAAGCGTGCAAAATATTAGCGGAAAGCTGGATGTTTGCTTTACAGCAGTTACATTTAACTAATAGTTAGGGGTAGGGAAAAATATAATTGGGACATGTAAGTACCCTTTATGGCCAATTTGCAGGTTTTTTATTTTTTTATTTTGGTTTAAAGTGTGACGTAAAAAACAACACTGTATTCGTACTGAGACTGAAGCCTAACTATAAACACAAAATTCATAACATAATGCCATAGTGTCACAGAGCTAATTAATAAGTATTAAGGGGTTGTTTATTTATCAGTGAAACTATAATAAGAAAAAGATTAGTTCAAAGTTAGCTTTTGCTTTGCTAATAATAAAGTACCTACTATACTTTGACCACAACTTTGTCGAAGCTTTCTGGCTACTGTCTGAATATTTTTCCGCAGCAGCTGTTATTATTAGTCTTGTTGGGTGCCAGATAGTAAGTATCTTCAACTCAGTATAAATTAGTCAGAATTTCACGTAAAATGCAACCTGATATCAATATTTTCATTACATATTTTTTTCTTTGCTTGCAACCTACGTAAGCTATCGCAAGCTTCGTCGATACGTCGATAAATCGAAACAGCTCAAATCCCACGCACTATTAGTGTGAGTTCATCGAAGAACCGCCCGCACAGGCCCGTGGACCCGCGATTTACATAAGGTGCGTGCGCGCAAGACCGCTGGGCGCCTGCGCCGTGACAGATTTATCACCGGTATCTCAACGGACCGCCATGTTGTCTCACTAAGTTAACACAATTAAAATATAAATAGTAAGTCCTCTCTAGTTTTAAAGTATAAGTACTCTATTATAAAGTAAGTACAACGTAATTTTGTAGATTTATGAGTCTTCTACTTATAAAACTTTATAACAGTCTGTACTCAGATTTTGCTATGAAAAAAAATGGCAAAGAAATCAGGAAATCAACCTTGAACTTTAAATAAGTAGTACCTATGCAGTATTGAGTTTTTTTTTTAAAACAAAACCATATTCATAAAGAACTATTTTAAGAACTTATGATCTGCACACTGCTAGATTGTTGATTAGATCTTAATGTAGGATCAAAGGAGGCAATTATAAATTTCATTTTAAAGCTTTGAAACCCTGGAAAATTGTAAAATTTTGTATAATTTGCTGGTAAGTTGCCTTTCTGCTTCATTTTATTTTGTGCCATCATGTAGTTACACTAACATAATAAGCTCGAAACTGAATATTTATTGACAGTTTTATAGCTGATTAGAGTGAGAGAGACCAAGCGTATCTCTTTATTCAGAAAACACATTGAAAACATTTTGTTTGAAACTATTAGTTTGAGATGAAAGTTCATGGTTGCACAGCGGGCTATGCTTGGTGTTTTTTTGGGAGTTCGAATCAGAAATGACGAGATCCGTAAACGAATATAAGTCGCTTTCATAGCCCGTCGGATTAGCAAGCTGAAGTGGCAGTGGCGGGGCACATAGTAGAACTGACGGCCGATGGGGCAGAAAGGTTCTGGAATGGAGGCCTCGTACCTGTCATCGCAGTGTAGGAGCGAGGAAGCTGCTGAATGGATTTCATGCTCAGCAGTGGACTTCCTATGGCTAATGGACCAATCATCGGGATCGTTCAGGGATCATGTAGGGTTCGTTTGTAATTAATACAAGGAGGCAAAGGATGGAAGGCTGCTCAATAACAGCAAAACATTTTTTTAAGATTTTAATATAGCCCTATCTAAAGTTAAAGTTGTGTACCTATATTGTTGCAATATATTCGTCTCCTTATTGGCTACTATTCAAAATCAAACCTTGTATTCCTTGGTATCTAATTTCTATGCCTACATTCTCATATTTACACGTATTTTTTACATAACAAGTTATTTAATTACATATTGAGCACCGTCATCGCTTTCTATTCGATAAATAATGATTATAAAACAATACTTCCTCATATTTTAATGAAACTCCGTATTATAATTGCGTTGGCTAAGTGGAATTACATTAGTAACAGTAATATCATTAAAAGCAATGTTTTATTGTTTATAGGTTGTTAAAGACAGCGGTGCGCACGGAAAAAACGGGCTCAAAGGCAATACTGTAAAGAGAGCCGCGCGGGTTTTTAGATAACTTTTGATGTACACAACCGATTAAGATGATTCTTGTATGTAAATATAGCTTAAGGCCTAGGTGAAGTAAGAAAATTATTGTTTCATGTATTTAATCAATGTTTGCACTTTAGAAATCGCAAAACCGTAAAATAAATGTTGGAAAGGGACAGGGCTATATGTATAAGTAAGATGCACAGATTGGTGCCGTGTGCAAAAATGTGTCAGCTCTGATTTGACAGAAGTCCCTATATAAGGCGGTCGATTTCTAGGGTGAGCATGCAGTCCAGCAGCAACCATCGTAATTGTAAGAAGTCAATAAAAGGAAGAATCTTCAAAGTGGGTGTTTCAATAAACCAGCGACCTACCTCCGACCTACTTTCAAAAATACAGTCCACTACTCACCACCACCGAACGTGTTAGGCCACGAATCCCTAACATAGGAAATCATTTTACACTATTATGTATCGAAACTCATAAAGTAGACTTATGATTTTTCCGATGGTGTTGTCATTTTGGATTAAATGTTTGTGCAATTATCAGATTGTTTGTCAAATCGAAAATAAATTTAATTGAAAGTTACAAAGCAAGACTTAAATGAATTAAATTAAACTGTAACCCGAAGACCACCCTAAATAAGCTATTCCTACAGCCGGTGGTCTGATTACGGTTAATAGGTACAGAGTTAAAACACGGTTGTGTACAGCGGTGGAACGTATGGCCACTATCAGACACAACCAATGCTGAACAGCTAGTTCAATTTATACAAATATTTCCTGTGTGTTTTGTGGAGCAATTTTATTTATTTTAGTTTTTTACTCTTATGAATGTTATTAGGAAGTAAGGCAATTATTATCATCAAATTATCTTAGCTTATCTGACCTACTCTTGTTGCATCCTGCTAGCTCACGAACTAGACTCTGAGGAAATGATCCACAAACTTGCAATAGAACAGTGTATTTGAGGTGAAATTAAGGGCCGAACCCAACAAACAAATAACAAAATATATTCTGAAATCATACCAAAAACAAAAGCACGTTCTTTGCTCTTTTTCTCGTAGTTAGAACGGCTATGTTTGACAATTGGTCTTAATATAATAGCTAGGCATTCTAGTTTGTCCCTCACCAACGCCGAGCGATTGGTATAATTCTGTACCGTACCGTGTACGGATTCCGAAACATTAAAAGGAAATTTTTGAGATAGATACCTACCTCATGTTATTTCGTATTTGGCAAGTGAGCTGGTTGTTATCCTTCAACTCATGACAAGGCAGAACGTACCGCCATAGCTTTAGTAGCAGGTAGCGTGGGCGTTATGTGGTGTAATTGGATGGAACTATAGTTTCTAAGATATGGATAATGTATACTGTGCTAAGTTAAGTAAATACATACATGCTTAATTAACTTTTTGTTGTTATGCTATTCGAATTTTTAAAATCTAGCTCTACTACTAGCTTTTGTGTGACCTAATGATGGACAGATGTAAATTTGTGTATACCTACTGTGGTTCAGGATTTTTATTGGAAATATTAATTTGTTCATTTTTCAATGCTGAGCGGCCTTTTTGACCCATGTCCTACTATAATATTTTCTTTTTATGTATTTTTATTAGATATGTTTGTGTCAAAAAAGAACATTTTGTATTCTATTCTTAGAAACAAATTATTCCCATGTTGCATGATTTTATAATTTTGATCTGGAGACAGTGTTACTCAATCTACCAGTAATCTCTTATTTTTCGAAAGCACCAATGGTTTATGAAATTTATGGAGCCTGTGGTAGATAGGTATTAAACACACATAATAAGTACATAAAACATCATTAAATGCATACAGTCGATAACTTGAAAAAACTGTGAAATAAATAAACTACTTACAAATACCGGTCTCAGTTTTCACTTCGCGAACTTTTCGATCGCGGAGAAAATCTTCGTTTACGAGGTTTCCGCGCAAAAACGTCGTATGTAAATACACAGTCATTAATTTCACCATCATAGCCGCGCGGTGTAAATTACCCCTCGACTCAATTGGTGGTATCGGGACGTTTGTCTAGGGCTGTCTCACAACTTAGTATTATAGGTAAGTCCGGCAAGTTCAGCATAAATTATATTGAACCGAATATCACTATGAAAAAGCAATGCAAAGCTGCTGGTAGCGGATGAAAAATAATAATCTAGAATCGAATAAATCGGACTGTATTAGAGAAAGGATTTGGTTTGGATTCATTTCTATGTCATCTAGACTTGCCGCCAGGTAGTACAAAAATAACACAAAAACTCTCTGGATAGCCAAAAGGTAAATTTTATTTTAAAATATTATTTTATTTTATATTCATATAGAAAAACAAAAGTCATGAGCAGAATATAGAGTATACCTACCTACATGTTCATATACCTTCGAACAAACCATATTGAATAAGATAACATTTATTTCTGTTGCAAAGTCTTGGCCTCAACTAAAAATAAAACATCGAAGTACCTTTAGTTCCAAGACATGATCAAGATTGTCAAGCTCATTGTCAGGGTTAAGTCTTCTCAAGCCGGCAGCCCTACCGAAGTGACCTCGTAAATCCGGGCGCTCATTACGCCGCCTAACGAGCGGTCGCGGGCGCAGGCGCACGTGCCGCGATATATTAACATGGATACGCTCACACCGAAGCGTAACAGAAATGACTACAGAAATGTTCGTCACGGTTTGCAGAGATATCCATGACCTCATAGCAGTGATACTTCGAACTTGATTTGTTTTTAAGGGTTCAATCATACAAATTAAAAACGAAATCTTTAGTATAGGATCACTAGTGCGTCGATCTGTTAGAGACAATTTTGTCCGAATCTACTTACTCATGACGAGACTTGATACCACAGGATTGCCGTGACGCATAACAGTTTAAAGATAGATAAATGCAAATGTATTAACAATCTCTAATGTTTATCGACAAAATCGTACCATTTGTCAATATCGCTCTTAGATCTGCTCGATATCGAATTAGCAGCAAATAATTCTAATGACATGTGAAATAGTGTCAAATGTGCGGGAGATGCCGAGTACCTGAACTCATTTCAATCATGTGCCCGATTTCTTGTTCGGAATATCGATGAGCGACTTCAGTTGCGCAATAACTCATCTCCGATCATAATCCAAGTCCAGAGAGATGTGAGCAACTCCAATCTGTCAACGTTGTGATTATGGTTTAGTGAACAATTCAACAGGTTTTATAATAAACGAGGTTGTAGGGATTTGGCAATAAGCTGAATTAGAAGAACGACTAAATAATATAAACTTAAAAGTTCTAACTAGGTGTGTTACACAATGGTGTAAATGAGGACCAATCTGAACGCCTACTCTCGAGACTTTACATGCGATTGTGGTTAGTTGCGGTAATTATTGATTTTCTTATGGGAAATAGTAAACACTAATGGGGAAATGCTTTGATCTTCCTCATTAATTACAGGTGTACTTTGGCGGGGCAATCAGGACTGAAATTATTTTATAGCCATATTAGATGCTGGCCCATACTCCATACGCAGTTTAAAATTGATTACAGAGAGTGTACGTACGATAGGTACATTCATGATCATAAGTCAATGTTCATAATACAACGTTATTAGAATAAAAGAGACTATCTACTTAAGCAATAACAAAAAAGTACTTTAAAAATATGAAGTCTTACTCTATTTTACCTTAAATTTTGAAAACTACAGTAATATATCCTATGAAAATTTATTGTAGTGACATAAAAAACGTAACAAACAGACAAAGTTAGTTTCGCATTTATATTTTTTTGTAAAGAGTAGATAGTAGTGTAATGTCCAATATGAAGTAAAATGATCTTAAATTATTAGATGATCATTCTTATATATCAATTGACATTAATAAGTAGTATTAAATCGAATTAAATAAAATTGACAATTACCTACTTAGATGCTTAATGTTATTTTCTATCTATGACTACTTTTAGTAAATAGTACTTACATCACATCTTCAATGATTTGGTGGGCAGCGGTTGTTAAAAGCGCGTTACTCAACGGTGGCCATTGCGCCCACGCATAGGACCATTTGTCCCAATCTGTCTGTGCGTCATCCGTGCATATGATCTAGTTTTATCTTCATCTTTATGGCTAGTGTCGAGTTGCAATCAGTTTGATTATAGGATCAAATTAAGAACATTATTTAAAAAAATCAGCTGTTCCACCAATTTAAGTCGGGAAGCACTCAGATTGTTACTACCTGGGACCTATTGGGTCCCAGGCAGAATTGTCTGCTAATAAAAAGTGGCATAATTGAATATCAATTGGATCTCATTGTAATTGTTTGACACATTAGGTGTTGGGAGTTTTCACTAATAATGTAACACGATAAATTCTAAAAATTTATCTTCTTCTTCGATTTCGATGACGACGATTTGCTGCTGATTTTCAATGCAGATGCACATTGATAATTTAACTAGTTAAGGCTCTACTCGCTGCCATTTTGTTGACCTCCCAGACAAAATTGATTTAAGTGGATCTAAGTGTTTCTCATAATAATTTGAAAATATATGTGTTGCTAAAAGGATTTCTGCAACCTTTACCAGGACCTATTATAGGTCTACCTTGTGGGTGAACGTACCACGCTACGCTTGCTGGAACGTGGCCTCCATTCCAGAACCTTGGGGGCCATCGGCCGTCAGTGCTACGTGCTATGCTTCTGGCCTATCTGGAAGTCACTAGGGGGAGTGTGTTCAGTGGACGTCCTGTGGCTGAAATGATGATGATGGAAAGTATTTTTTAGGGATATTAAAAACATTAATCATTAGTAGAGTAATTATAGAGTTGGTTGAATTATTTATCTTTCTATGGCCAAGCGCATTGTCCCGTTCCATACCATGATCCTAAATGCTGCATGTCAGTTTATGTATGGATTGTTATCAAATCTCCGTAACCTAAACCAGGGGACACAGACCATTTTTGACTTGCACATATATATAATTCAGAATTATTTAAATGTGCAAGGTTGGTCACGATGTTTTCATTAACTTTAACCAAGCAATTACCTATAATGTATAAATCCGTACATAGATTAGAAAAACGGTTGAATTAAACACGACTGTTTATGACCTAGCAAGCTAGTTATATTAAAGATCGCTCTTTTATGTTTTATCACGTAGCGCCATCAATGGATATTGTCATAAACAATTGAAGAGCAGCTGCCCTTAAAATTGAGGTCTTCTTAACCAAGGGCACTCTTGCGGCGTTCCTGTCAAATAAATATCTCGTCCAATTAACAGGGAGCATTATTATAGTTGGTACGGCACCTGCTATGAGAGAGCGGCATGCTCGGCTGAGCGCGATGCTTGCGCAGCCAACTGTGACGTAAGAAGCCGTTAAAAATAAAACTGATTTGAAATCGGAACGCGGTCTGATTTTAAACTTTTCGTCTAAATTCAGTTTGCATTAAATTATTTTTGTTTGCTTTCTGTACTTTCCAAAATGACAGTTACTTTAAAATGTAACGTATTTGGAAAGTTGTGAACAATCCCGAGTTTTTATCATACGAAAAATTATCTAATTCAGTGCCGAAAAGAGTGCCGATGAACACAACCATGTACCGTTTTGTTAAACTGAATCATCAATATACAGGATGTTGTATACCTATTGTATATTAGCCAGAAACATTATTATTTATTTAACACATACAACTTTAATGTCAAACAATATCAAAATCATAAAAAGATATGCTCCATACCTACGAATATTGAGACACTTCGTACTTATCATCTCAAAGTTACTCATATTGACGAACATATTTGCTTCCCTTATTATGGGTACTGACAAAACCAACCTGTATACAAATACTGCGTTTTATTTTAAAACATCTACAGTATGGATGTAGCATAACCAACATGCAACAATAAATTACACTGTCAGTTAATCTCTTTGTTCCCATTCCCCGAGTACAGCTACATTCTGATAGAAACAAGGCACATCCTTACCACAACTTCCCACCGATACGTCTTATCTCGCAAATTATGTTACGATACGAGCCTACTTGCACAACGATACGTTCCTAAATCGTCATCAGGCCAATATTGTTCACGCTGGCCAGTCCTAACTAGCCGCCGGCCTGAGGAACTACGACAAGTCCATAATAAGCCGTATTTCAAGCCAATTATGCTATCGTTTTACTGCTTAAATCGTCTTTATGTGCCTTTAATTTGTTTAAAGGGGCTTATTTGTTGGCCATACTGTTGTACTAAAGTAGAGGACAGGGGTTCTCAACATGTTAGTAAAGTAGGGTAAATGAGCAACAGTCAAAGTGATGTATGTATTAAAATAGCCTACCATCAAGGTTCCTGCTGAAAATCAGCGTCGTGGTCGTGATACGTCCCTGGCTGTCACGACGAATGCTGAGCGGGGGCCTTTTTGACACATTTTTTATTTTAAATCCTGTTGTGTATTTCTTTTGTATTCTGTATGTGTCAAATAAATCATTTTCTATTCTAAACATTTACTTTTATTAACACAAAATCCGCAAACCTTTATATTGTTTGTATATTTTGCGCTGAAAAATCTTACAGACAAAAAAAAATTAACATACAAAGTTTTAGTAAATGGTCTACAGAAAACATCGCATTAAATAAGTTTAAAACTACATATTACATTACATTTAGATTTTACATATTTATTTTATACATTACTTACATAAGTTAGAGTATATTCTTGTGATACGGAAATCCAAGTAGTAATTTTGATTTATTTGCATACTAGATATGTATAAAAGCGTCAATTTTCATTTTTAAAATAACAGATTTAACAAATAATTAAATTACTTTCTTTTTTCATAGACACAGGGTCGTTCATATTAGACATGTGAGTATCGACAAAAAATTGAGAGATATCTTATTAGTAAAAGTCATGTAGATAACCACTATTGTGGCTGAACTTTAAAGAATCGATACGGTGCATTAGAGCTGATCTTAATTAGCTTTAATCAACGTAAAGTTTGTAACGTGTCTGCAGAACTTAAATCATAGTTCTTTACGCGAAATATAAATACCACCTCATAGCTGAGGTGAAGCACAGCCCTACGCAGGATCGTATTTAGGTTTACTCTATTTTATTTGTAATTCGTGTAAATGGGGACAATTAAACGTACGGAAACTGTAAAAATATAATTACTTCTAACTAAGTATGTTTTGAAATGGGGTAACTCTTGCTTGATTCATAGTTTGGGAAGTAAAGACTTGATACACTCGATATCAGTTGCGTAGTTCACCACAATGATAAATAGAATTTGAATACTTGTACACTATTGTTTATTATGATGGTTTCAAAATGCTGATAAAATATTTATCCGTTATGTACTTTAATCATGTTGACTTACTTATTATTTAACTAAATGCATCCTTCTGACAGTGCAATTAGGCAAAACGTTAAAATAAAAAACGCCGAGTGGCCATTTCACAAGATATTTTTAAGAAATACTCGTAATTTTCTTTACGGAAACATTTGTGAGATATACATGCATGGGCCGATGCGATGCGATGCGATATATGTACATATACTTAGTGTTAGTGTCATTAATATCAATCAACATGTCTTAACGATATTCGGTGTGCAAAATTTATAGTGTTAGTTCGTTAGTTTTCAATTAACATTAGCAAAGTCCATCAATATACAAAGTAAATGAAATTATTAAACAAACAATTTACATGATAATAGATAATGAAAAGTTCATAAATCGCTATATTCATGTTTGAAATATTATACAATAAGTACTATAACTAATTGTTTTAAGTTACAAATTTCTATGTTGTTGTTTTTTTTTTAATATTAAAATATAAGTATAAGTATATTTTAAATGTTGTGTATGCCTATAATAGGTATATATATAAGATGTTTTTAATTATGTCGTGTCTCTAAAATGTAGCTATATATATGTACTGTTGGTGTACCTTTTAATATAAATAAATAAATAAACAATTTAAATACAAAATCATATGAATAAGGAATCGTTATTAATTATTATTATAGCGTGTCACTTTATAACTGCATAAATAGTGATACCTAAATGTTTTAACACGAGAATTTTATATATTAGAAAGGTATACAGGGTATTAAAAAAGTGTGTAAGTAGGTTCAGTGTCGATAACGGAACCCGTAAAAAATTAAAAATAAATATTAAAGAGTTATGTTGTTTAGTTAAAAAGTGTTGTTAAGTTATCGCAGTGTTCGGGCGTATGTAGGTTTTTCATTGCGTTTGATAGTAGCTAGGTAAATAAATCTAGGAAGTTAAAATTTAGCATATAAACAAAATAAAAGCTTATTTTTATCGATTTTATTACTAAACGATAACTATTTAAGTTATTAGGTACTACATTAGGTTCATATAATGATAATTTTCGTTTTTTTATAACTTTTTTTTGGAATTATTTTTTACGTGTTCCTTTATCGATACAGAACTCACTCTGAAGCAATGGCACGCTTTTTTTTAACACCCTGTATATTAATATAGATAATAGCTTAGGTGCGATTGTTTCGATACTTTTGTAGGTACAGGATTGATTTCCTAAGGACGTAAGTGTGGAATTATTTGTTAAAGTCTGACAGTAATTATTCTGAAAAAACAAACGCTAATCTTTTACCAAGGTAGGAATAAAAATTTCCAAGATTCTAATCAAAGCAAGCTCTGAGCAAATCCAAGTTTGTTGACTGCGTCGTCGCCGGACCGTGACGAAGAGCAATATTAACAAGTTGTGCTGTCTCCCTCTACAGCATTATGGGAGAGAGAAACAAAAAAATATATTTCAGTTCTTTTATGAAATAATTACTTGGACGTACTTTTAGTCGCACATTTATAAGCATCGTGGTTACTCTGTGAAAATAAAGAAAGGCTTTCACGGCTTTAATCTTAAACAGTTGATCAGTACAGCTCTACTACTTTCTAAGAATGAAATTACCTTTATGCTTGCTTTAATGACTTGTGACTATAGGTACTTAAAAGGATTCTTATGAGTGGGTGATACATACTAATACAAGGCTACATCGTTTTCTGTATAATTGTAATATACAATGTAAGTACCAAATAAAATATCTTCTTTCTTCTTGCACTCTTACAGCGATTCCCATCCTTTCTTTGTTAGTCAGTTTTCAAATAATTGACTTTGTTGAATTGTTTGGTATCGTCTGATACTGGCCACTCAGATTAATAATATAAATAAATAAATACTTCCAACAATCAACTAATTATACGTATAGCACTAAACTAACCAAAGCTTTTGCTTTGCCTAATATAATCTTTTTTCCTCGCCTAGCCTAGTTTTGTACTTTAAAGTGATTACCTCCAAACTAGACTATACTTGGATCCATCATCATCATCATTTCAGCAACAGGACGTCAGTCAACTGCTAGCCCCATTGACTTCCAGATTGGCCGGTTGGAAGCGACCTGCATCCAGCGGCTTACCATATTGTATTCTTTCCACCTTGTGGGTGCAAATCATAACCAGGGTACTCCCCTAGCCATGTAGCATGTAACGTATCTGATACTGTATCCAGTGAGTACGTAGGCACGAGCCTGCTGCAAGCCGCTAGAGCGTAGAGAGCATTACCGCAGTGACCCGCCGAGATACAGTATCAGATGCTTTACATGCTACACGGCTAGGTGAGTAGGGGTCCTGCTATACGGCGTCGGTACGTAGCCTCCATTCCAGAACATTTCTGCCCCATCTGATTTGGATTTGTGATCTTGTTTTAATATAACAGAAGTTTTACTTTTAGTTGTTTACACAAGGTCGGCACAGTCAAATCCCGGCCGATTGCGGACCTCGAATTGGTGAGTCCTGCGCATAGCCTACGATATCCAACCATCCACCTGCCAAGTGAACCGTGGGCTTGATAATTAAATGGCCATTTCTAGCATATCGTTAGTCCATCAGTCTATCAGTTACCGACGCTGATTATAGCTGGTGCTTAAGGTGGGTGACCGGCTCGCCAGCCGACCGCGGAGAGGGGCGTCATGCCTGGCCGCGCGGGTAACGACGCCGTCTTACAGAAATCATATCTCACTGTTCTTTTAATTACCCATAATTAATGTTAGGCTTTGGAAAATTTTAATTGAAAGCAAGCAAAAAAGAAATTTAACACTTGACATTGTAAAATCAACGTGCAACAACAAGCGGTGTAGAATTAAAAAAAAAAAAATTACTGACGTTTACAAACTTGACCAATGATTTTTAAAATCATTTAAAATCTTTCCGATCTGGTTTAATAACTGATTAAGAAATATTTCTGTAATAAAGGTACTTTATTTGTTTTGTGTTAAATCCTTTAGCCAAACTTGCTAAACATCGATTTTATCCCATAATTTAGCATCCCTAATCATCGGATACGATACGAGCATCTATTTGGCTAAGATATTGCGTATTTACGCACAAACAGTATATAGTATTATAATGTGTTGAAAACTCTCTTGCACCCTTCTAAGAGACTTCTAAAAAAAGTCAAAAGTGTCAAAACAATAAATCAATTTTTGGTTTGTGAACTAAATAAAGAAATGAAGGTAGTACAAAATGAAGTTTTTAAATCATTTAGTTTCCCTCTTGCCTACTCAACTCAATCTTAAAAACCAAATAAAAAAAATGGACACGACACGTGTACGAGGCTTTATAAATGATTGTTTTCATTATAAAATAATAATAATAAAATCCTTTTATTCGCTGACCGTATTACAGGTTTGATCATAAATCTATAGGTACTTACTTACTAATTGTAAAAACAACATTCTTATCATTCTTTTTACTACTTTAACAAAATATTGAACAATAATATTCCTAAACTTATTTTATGATATATTACGTTTCCAGCAGCCATTTAGTTAAGTATAAATCAATAAGTCAGCTTGTCTTTCGACAAAGGCCTCCCCCAATTTTTTCCACTTATCACTGTCTCGAGCTATCCTTCTCCATCCTTTTGGTAAATCATCCTCCCATCTTTTTGATTTGACGACCTTTCTGCCTTTTCCTATTTCAAGAGTACCATTCCATAATGTCTGTCAACCATTATCCACTGTTCCTCCTCATTATATGCCCGGTCCAGTTCCATTTAAGTTTTCATATTTTTTGTAACACATCGCTCACTTTCGTTCTTTTCCTTATTTTTGTTGTTCTCCTCCTGTACCGCAGTTTTATGTTGAGCATGCTTCTCTCCATGCCGCGTTGACAAACCAAGAGTTTCTGGTTGTTTTTGCTAGTAGGCCAAGTTGGACACCCATAAGTATGACATGGTAGCATACATATTATACAATTTGCTTTTTATTGACATTGGTGTTTTTTCCTTTTTAACTTTTCCTTTAATGACCAAAACCGCTTCCAGGCGTTGCTTATTCTTCTACTTATTTCTTTAGAGTCTTTGATATTTTACTGGTATCAGTTGTCCTAAATATATATTCGTCCACATATTCGATAATTTCTTGTCCCACTCTGATATTGACTCTTAAATCCCGATTCATGGTCAGGTCTGCTTTTCTGCTTTCGTAATCTAGTTGTTGTAGCATAGTTTGTAGTGATTTTGGTTTTTTGGAGAATATCACAATATCATCGACAAATCGTAGGTGATTCAGACCAGATCTGTTGATATTGATTCCAAACTCTTCCCATTCTAGGTTCCTGAATATATTTCCTAGGATGTATTTTTAAAGAATGGTTTTACTGACATACAAATCTGTCAAATACTATAGCGGTACATTATGGTACAATAACTCGCAACATTAACTACAAAAATATCTTTGTGTTTCTTTCATATGACTTTAAACCGATTACTTCATATTTTGTAGTAAGATTGTACTGTACGTGATCACAAAAGAACAAAATGACATTATACAACTGTAGTTCAATCGATAGAACTTTACCGCAGTAAACCGAACAGGCCTGGAGTGGACTACTCTGCGGAAATCAGCCAAGGTGCTCCTCAATGATTGATCTGTAGTATACAAAAAAGAACATCAGAGATGGTGCACACAACTATGTACTTACGTGTAGGCTTATGTTATACTAAAGTCATTAAAATTATTTATTATTGCAAATAGGCCAGTAAAGGCACTTTTACACTTTTTTTTACCCTACCACTGTTTCGGGACAATTTGTAAGCTAGTGCCGAGACGAAGCAGCGCAAGAAACTCGGTCACTGTCAGCCTCTTTTAAAATACATATTTTTATAAGATTGGTTTCAATATCTGCAGCAGAGCCCCTGTATTGCCCTTGAACAGTATTTCATGACATTAAACTGTGAAAATATATAAAATACACTAATATTGCCGTTTCAACATCAGTGAATTGTCTTATCTTTCTCACTGCAAAAGCAGCTGAACTAAGTCTGCCTGACAGAGCCACAATATAAGCACTGCAAACGGGAATTTAAGTTATTTCTATGAACGTAGTAGAATTAGTAGTAACTAGTTTTTCATTTTTTGCAATAATATGCGTTGAGACATCTATCGATCGACGGTACTGTAGCCTTTACCCTGCTTGCGTGCAAGACGGTTCGTAATGACTCTCGAAAACAGCTTATAGATATGACTCAGAAGCGTGATGGGTCTGTAATTCTTTAGCAAAGACTTATTGCCCTTTTTGAAGAACAGCACCACCACGCCCCCGTGCCAAGCCTGTGGCGTTTTGCCCTCAAGGATGACGGAGTTAAAGAGCCTCTGCAAAGCTTTTAGAATCGGCGTACCGCCAGCTTTCAGAAGCTCAGCCGTAACTCCGTCGTCCCCCGGCGCCTTGTTGTTCTTAAGCTGTTTGAGAGCCATACTAATCTCGTACAGGCTGACGTCCGGGATATCTTCGGTATAGTGTCGGGTTAATTTAGCTCTCGGATCTGCCGCTATACTATACTATTAACAGGCGGTTGCGTTGTCGCAAATATAAATAAAACATGGAAACAAAATATAAAGTGATACATACTGATGTCCTTATTAACAAGTATTTGGTCCACAATGCTAATAATATTATTCCTCTGTTCGTAGCATTTTTCACAACAATAAAGTAAATTGAATATATCTGCTGTTAAATAGAGTACGATCCACGTTATAACTAATGCTGTGAGCAATAATTGTTGCATAAAATGATAACTCTGAAATTTGTAAAAAAAACCTCAATAGGGCTAATTTTGGTAACTACATAAACTACTTTTTGCTGGTATTCAGCAACGAAACCTCAATGAATCATTCTCTCATACACATAACGTTTGGGGCTAGAAAATTTGTGTTATTTTAGAAATAATTTGGTTTTTATTGGTTATATATTTCCTTACCTTCAAATCACTGTCTGCGTTGTGGAAGTCCTCAAAATTATCTGAACTATTGGGGTCCCAGACTCGAAAGATATAGTTGACAAAATTTACTATGCCCCACAATACGTACACATTATGTATTAAAATCTGTAAACAGCAATAAAAAAATGTATTACGTTCAATAATGTTAGAGTCAGTCATTAATTCAATACATATAGGCCCTCTACCGGGCATTTAAACGCGTACCAACAAATTCTTAAATCTTACTTATTATCACAGAAGCATTGACAAAAACTGTATTTTAACTTACTCTTACACCAAATGCTTTGTTTATAAAGTTGTTTTGTTCCATCAACAACAGATAACATTTATTTAACCAAAGTATATGATAGAAGCTTTGGCGTTTGAACACATTTGCTGGATTATGGACCAATGTTGAAGCCATTGTTGTGCCTCTTGACCAACAACACCAGTTTTGCACACCACGAACATTAAACATATTTCTATCGTCGGTATATGAATAAATATCTTGCAGTTTATCTTTTAATGTTTTGAGTCTATACTCAATTTGAATAATGTGCGCACACATTTCTATCCTGGTAAGATTGCATACCATAGCGATACTTGTTGCAGTACAATTTCCAATAAGATCTAATAATTCATTGTTATTACGATTATGGAACCAAGTGACAACACTTATCAAGAATACGAGACACCAAAATAAACAAAAGAACATTGTTAGCCTAAATACTTTTGCTTTGATGACAAGAAAATCCGTCCCGAGGAGTTGATCAATTTGCTCATACAGCTTAAAATAGCTCAAGTACAAGTGTTTACCAAATTTGGAAACATATCCCAAATCAACGATGTAGTGTGTTAAACCAAAATACTGTAGGTAATCTAAAAACCCTATGGTATTGAAACGTATTGATTTACCCGCAACTATGTCATCATAAGTTTTTATAATTTTGACTGCGGATAACATGATTATCAGGATAATAACAATTATAAAAGCCCGTAATAGTTGTGACCACGACCATGTTATTTTTAGCCGATCGTTGTCACGGGTAAGATTCGTTAGCATAAAGATTTTCAACAATCGATTAATTGGATTCATAGTATCAAACGCATCTTTAGGTTTTCTTCGGTCTCTTGCTTTAATTTTCATTTTGACGCAGCTAAAAGCTTATCGATAGAGTTAGTATGATGAAGGCGTTTTAAATCAACGTAGGTGTGGAATTGTGGATAATGTAGTTTTACTAATGTGTTTACAGTCTATGTTTATTATTTGAACTCTTTTAGTGTGGTCTATAAATTATAAATTAATGACAGCATTTGAGTGCGAGGCAAATAACATAATTATGTCCTCGACTTTCATTTTATAGCCGGAGAGCTCCTAACTACGTAAATAGGTTTGCAATTTATTGACTTACGAAATACCTCCAGTTAGTGTTCTATAGTATCATTCATTATTAATTGATATGGTCACCTGGCAACTGTTCAGCGGTGGGAGTAAGAATCGTTGGACAAAAAAGGGGTTGTTACATTTCTCTTGTGCCCTTTTTCGTCGCCTGTGTGACTAAATATTCTACTATACTACTCTACTATACTCGAATTATACCATATCAGATCCAGAGCTCTATAAATTGCAAACCTCTTTGTTGCCCAACCACTTTTGCCCACTTTACTGAACAGCTTCCAGGTGACCGGCTCAATTAAGCCTTTGTCTGCCACGAAACTAGACACAATATAAATTTATAATATGGGGGTCACCGTCGACTACCACACCATGGCGCTCAAAATCAAAATTATGATAGTATAACTAACTAACTAAAAGGATTTCTTTGTTCTTTATCAATAAATTGCAAAGATATTCTATAAATTGCAAATTACGTAGCTAACTCTCAAACCATTTTAAAACCTTTCTATATTTTGCGATAAAAACTCCAGTATACTTTAGGAGTTAAAGCTAGAATAAGTTGTTTGTGAGTCTTAACTGGTAACTTGGCAGCTGCAGAAACATTATTTTAAAATTATTGAAATTAGCAGTTTTAAAAATAACATTAAGAATATAATAGAAGATCATTTATTCAGAATCATGCATAGCACACATTATTATTTTAGGTTATATTATTATGGCTAACAAGCTGTTTGATAACATCTTAATAAAATCTTACATACTTCTGTTGCAATAAAATCGGCCCAGTCTTGCTACGGGCGGTCGGGTCTATACATTAAATAATAATTATAATAAAACTCACCGATTATTAACCAATTTAATGCAGCAGTAGGATATATTATGCTGGTGCCGAAAACTCACCAGCAATAAAATTCCAAACAACTTTAGTGGCGCCTATTCAAATAGTGCGGAAAGGTAAACGTTGCTCAAAGAAGGTTGTCAAAATAATGACCAAGTTACAAACATTTTTGATTGAAACATATTTAAGCCGGCATCACGCATAGCATGTAAAAAAGTGTAGTAACGGCATTAGATCATTACGTTTTAAAAAAGTAGCTAGGTATCATTACATTTCAAGACTAAAACAATGGTATAAGTTAAGCCTGTTAAAATTTACTTCATATTTTTTAGTAAGATTAAACTATACGTGATCACAAAAGAACAAAATTGTATGATCTGGCTGTAGTCCAATCGATAGAACTTTATCGCTGTGAACTGGACAGGTCTAGAATAGACTACTCTGCGGAAATCAGCCAAGGTGCTCCTCATTGATTGATCTGTAAGATATAAGAAAACACCATCAGAGATGGTGCATTTACAACTATTTACTTACGTGTAGGCTAATGTTATACCAAAGTAATCAAAATGATTAATTTTTGCAAATAGGCCATTCAATGCACTTTTACACTTCCCATTTTTTTACTACTGACTCATCACTAACGTCACGATCACTTATGGTGTAATAACCCTTTTTCATTAGAGTCATTTTAACTTGCAATAATTTGAATTCTTATAAACTCGTACAGGCAGTTCAACAAAGGATTGTGGTAATTTATTAAAAATAATAATACATTTTCCCATGGAAATTCCCACCTTGTGCGATCTAAACATTGGAACGACAAGTTAATCTTTATGCAAGGTACTTATGTATTTCTTTTTTTTTTTTAAATAGAGTGCAGATTTTTGCGAAGATACATAATATTTTTTTTAAATATATTGTGAAGCGACTGTAACACAAAATGTGCGCCGCGCCGCTATACGTAATTTGTGACTGTAAGTACCTACGTTATTTTTTTAAAACAGTTCTTTTAGCAAATCTAACGGTCTAAGATTGTGAATAGAACGAACAGCTCTCTTTTTTTCAGGACAAATATGGTTTTAATATCTGCACCTGAGCCCTATAACAGTAAAACATATAAACAAAGATGTTTTAAAAATATTTGTCACGGCTGCAGTGTAATAATATAGATTAGATTACGATAGTGAAGAAATTTCGTGCCACGGATTGGTAAGTAATTATTTTTGTAAGAAGAGACGGTAAATAAAAAAATACTTGCTTCATTTTGCATAACACTCTCTGCCATTCGCATTTGACAGTGCGCAAGAGCAAAACGTAGTGCTCTAGCGGTCTAGTTGGCATAATTAGGCAGATGTTTAAGACAAAATAAAGCCTTATCTTTAGTTTTTTTTTTGACGTGATAACCTCTTATACATATATCGATGAACGCCGGCTGCACGCACAAAAAAGTGTCACGTTCCAGCTGAGCCGAATGTGCAAGCGAGAGCGCGAAACAAAAGATAGGCACGACGATCGGCCTAAGCCATAGAAATATTAATGTCTGATCTGATGCCTTAGCGTTCGGCTTGTGACGCATTTATCTCCGTTCTATACTTCATCGGCCGATGCGTCTGAGTAGCATCAATGCTTTATTAAGACGTTATCACGTGAAATTATCGTCCGTGAACCGACTTTACAGACAACCATTTTTTAGAATAAAAAACTGATGATGTTCGGAACATAAAATTATGAAACACCTCATATAAAGTGATACATACTGATTTCCTTATTAACAAGTATTTGGTCCACGATGCTAATAATATTATTCCTCAGTTTGTAGCAGTTTTCACAGCAAGAAACCAAAATGGATATATCTGATGTTAAATAGAGTACGATCCACGTTGTCACTAAACTTGTGAGCAATAATTGTTGCCTAAAATGATAACTCTGAAAATTGAAAAAAATACCTCTTAAATGCTCATTCTGGTGTTAAACTACTTTTTGAATGAGGACCAACAACGGAAAGAGGCAAATCTTTATGTGATGAGCACGAGCATTTAATATTGTATCTAAGTTATGGATGTTTAATGACACGAATTAAGTCTAAGTGTATGTCTATCAATATCTATAGTCGCCAGATTACGAGCATTGCTTAGTTTGATAGGGGCTAGAAAATTTGTGTGATTCTAGACATAATTAGTTCATTAAGTGGCATTTTACTTACCCCCAACTCACTGTCTGCGTTTTGCTGGAAGTCCTCAAAATTATCTGAACTATTGGGGTCCCAGACTCGAAACATATAGTTGACGAAACAAACTATGGCCCACAATACGTACACATTATGTATTAAAATCTGTAAAACAGCATCAATATTCGTATTACGTTCAATAATGTTAGAGTCAAAGTAATTTCTTCAATACATAGCTATACCGGGCACTTAAACACGTACCAAAATACTTAATTAAATCTAACTTATTATCACACATGCATTGACAAAAACTGTATTTTAACTTACTCTTACACCAAATGCTTTGTTTATAAAGTAGTTTTGTTCCATCAACAACAGATAACATTTATTTAACCAAAGGATATGATAGAAGCTTTGGCGTTTGAACACATTTGCTGGATTATGGACCAATGTTGTAGCCATTGTTGAGTCTCTTGACCAACAAGACCAGTTTTGCACACCACGAACATTAAACACACTTCTATCGTCGGTATGTGAATAAATATCTTGCAGTTTATCCCTTAATATTTTTAATCTATACTCAATTTGAATAATGTGCGCACACATTTCTATCCTGGTAAAATTGCATATCATAGCGATACTTGATGCAGTTACATTTCCTACAAGATCTAATATTAAATCGTCATTACGATTATGGAACCAAATGAAAACGCCTAACGCGACTGCAAAACACCAAAATGAACAAAAGAACACTGTTATCCTAAATATTTTTGCTTTGATGTCACGAAAATCCGTGCCGAGTACTTTATCAATTTGCTCATACAGCTTAAAATAGGTCAAGTATAAGTGTTTGCCAAATTTGGAAACATATCCCAAATCAACGATGTAGTGTGTTAAACCAAAATACTCTAGGTAATCTAAAAACCCTATGGTATTGAAATGTATTGATTTACCCGCAACTATGTCATCATAAGTTTTTATAATTTTGACTGCGGATAACATGATTATCAGGATAATAACAATTATAAAAGCCCGTAATAGTTGTGACCACGACCATGTTATTTTTAGCCGATCGTTGTCACGGGTAAGATTTTTTAGCATAAAGATTTTCAACAATCGATTAATTGGATTCATTGTTTCATAGGCATCTATAGTTTTTCTACAGTCTTTTATTTTAATTCTCATGATGACGAAAGCTTGCAGATCGAGCTAGTATGAAGGCGGTTTTAATTTAACTTTTGTGGTTGTGGATTGTAGTGACCAATGTGTTTACACTGTATGGTTATTATGTGTGTTGTCTATGAAAATATCCGTTAATGACAGTACTTGACTCGCCGGTCACTCACAGTACTAATTCAGTCCGCGGCTTTCCCTGGATGGATAACTTTATACTTAACCTTGATATTTTATAGTTCCAATAGAATTTGGCCGATATTGCATTAAGTTATTTGCGGGTTTTCACAGGCTTATATTTAAAAAAAAATATAACGAATACCAGACACCAAAATTAGCAAAATATTACTGACCTTAGTAATTTAGATTTGACATGACATGAGTAGGTATCAGTCCTAAGGACCTTATCAATATGTCACTCATACAGTTTACAGTTATAAGGTTTGAATTGGAAAACATAGGTAACTCAAATCAACGATATATCGAAATGAACCCAAATAGGTAAATAATAAATATGTTTTATTTCAGTAAATCTTAACAATCTAGTTGCCGGGGCTTCCCAGTAAGTAATCTAATATCTCTATTAAGTTTACGATTTATTTTGTTGTAAGCGTAAGGGGCTTGGACTATATTTTGCCGTCTAGCAAAGACTGTGCGTGCTGGGTATACCAGAGCCGCAACGTCGCACCTTCTTTTATTAAGTTGGGCATGGTCGAGAGGTAAAGGGTAATTAACCTTTAAGGTGTTGAAAAGGTATCGCTGTAGGTCGTCACAATACTGTGTGTAAAATTATGGTTCAATGATAAGATCCTCTGTAAATAAATTAGAATAGTTTTTGACCACGACCAAGTTTTTTTTATCAGTTCATTGTCACGGCTAAGATTCAAGTTTTTTAAGAATTTTATTAATTTGAACATTTGTCAAATGCACCTACAGTTTTTTTTCGGACTTTTATTTCAACTTTCATGATGACTCAAAAGCTTAGTGTAAGACCTATTAAAAAGCATTTCGGTTTATTCTGTAAAATTACCAACAAACTTTTTGTGATAGTATAGCTAATGTGTTTACACGGTATTTTTATTATTTGAACACTGCAGATAGTTGTCTACAAATCATACGTTTGACAGTAATTTACTGTACTATTTGTGATAGTACAGCTAAATGTGTTTACACTGTATGTTTATTATTTGAACAGTACACATAGTTGTCTATAAAACATACATTTTACAATTAAGTTCATTGCTGCTACTTTTCCTGATCGCCCTAGTGCCCTGGGTCATGCCAAATGTAACAGTTTATGTTAGAGACAGGAAAATGCGTATCATTTGGGAGGAGGGGGTCCATAATAAATAAATATTGGACAACATCACATACATTGCTCTGATCCTTAGGTAAGTAGCTAAAGCACTTGTGTTATAGAAATCAGAAACAACGACGGTACCGGTACCACAACAGCCAGACCCGAGCCAATATAGAATAGTTCGTTTTCTACACTGAACCGACCGGGAATCGAACCCGGAACCTCAGAGACGGCGACGCCAAGTCCAGCGTGCTCGCCTCTCGGCTACGGAGGTCGACAATAATGTCTACTCGAGAGTCTCTATTGATGATATTTTTGTAGAGGTTTAGTACTTACTTGGCAATTGATGGTGCTTCTAGCCACCACCCATCAAGAAAGGCCCTTAACCGCTGTCAACCCCATGCCAACAGTAATAACGATGAATGAATACTCTCCGTGTAGATCTGCGCAATATTATTAGAAACAAAGACATACTTCACACATTAATGAGTGATTCACTCAACATATAACAAATTTTAATGATCCATTTTCAATGTGACCGCAAACATTTGTCAGGTAGCACTAGCGACCAATAGACATGTTTAGTAGATTTGGTTTCCAAATGAACTGGAAGCGTCATTGTAAGTACCAGAGCGTGACTGAGGGTACCTACATGGTCTGATGAGCATGCACACACTTCATTCAAAACATGAATTATAGCCAGCCATCAACGTTAGAGCTGCAATTTAATTTTCCTACTAGCTAGATTTGTGTTAACTAGGTTTCACTATGTCCTATTCGGATATCTCGAAACTTAAAGCACATATAGTGTTCTTTCTTACAGCCGACAAGAGTTCGAGATGGTTTTCAGATTGGAGGCTAAAATGTAACATCTCTACTCTCATTACGACTCGCGTGACACCAATTTATGGTCTTATCTCTCTCCAATAAATGGTGTCTTCTCACTTTCTTCATCAATATAAATATCTGTGGATTCTGAAATGGCACGACGATTGCCTGAAGGGATCTTAGATTTTTTTGTCTACCTACCTTACCTTTCTTTTTAAGACCGTTTTGTATACGGTTGTAATGTCAGATCGGATGTACCAATATCTTTTAAATTGTAATAAAATTGTGATAAAGTTTTACTTTTATTTCGAACTAGCTGACCCGGCAAACTTCGTACCGCCTAACTGTTTTTAGATTCGACAGCTTTTCTAGTTTTTATTATTTATTCTGCTATTCAAGGCGGAGATAAATCCATAATTTATAAACCATGAAAATCGGTCCTGCCGTTCTCGAGTTATAGGTGTTGTAACAAACACGACTTTGTTTTGTATATTAAGATTAAGTGTAAACATAAGTAAATAAATTATAAAATAACCTTGGTCTCTTACTACAGAGTTGCAAATATGAATTCTAAAGTAATTATTCCATGCTCCAAATATATCTGGCTATAATTGGGACGATCACCAACATTGGTGCATACATAAACTTTATCTGCCAACCCACACGGACACCTTAGGTCATTGAACCGTGGCAGGTTGTGATAATTAAATTCACTTGATCTCAAGATCCTGGTATTGTCTTGTCGCGCATGTTAAACAACGTCTATGTCACTATATCAAGTTAAGAAAATGAGGAAGTGACAATTGAATTAGCTGATGACCATAGCTATGTTTAGGGATGTCACAAATCAGTTATTTCACACTATTCTAGCATTTGAAAACTTTCACCGTAAGTTTTCCTCATTATTATACCTCATTGATTTCATTTATTTTCAAATTAAGTAGATGGAAGTATGGAGTTCTAATTAGCTATATGGAGTAGTTTAAAAAAGTTTTTCTGCATGTAATAAAAATAAGGTTTCTAAATAGAGATGACCCTATGATTTATCAATGTTAATAGAACAAATGTGTGTCACATTACAGTGCAGAGGGACGCGTAATCTCGACGGTGACGCTACGATCGCCGCACGCGCCTGTTTCAACTAAAAAACGATTTAAATAATAAAATTGTATTAATCGCGACCTCTTTAGTTGGAACGCTTGGCTGTCAGATCAGTGCGTCAATCATCTTCGATAAAAAAATAAGTAAAAAAAAGTTTGCGTGAATGTGGCAGTTTTTGGCGCGAAACAAACAGGTCGCTGCGATGCTGGGTGTTCTAGGCGTGGCTGCTGTGGTGGTGATCGTCCTTAGCACCAGAGGAGCCAGCCACTACGTGGTGGAAAGTCGGCCTGAGGAAACGGAGGATGTCAGCAATAATCCCCATATTTTTTCCACTTACACGTAAGTTGACTTTCGTAAAAGGTTTCTTCAAACTATTGCAACTTAAATGTAAAACATTAATAACATGATTTTTTACACATTCATTCCTTGCTAATATTATAAACGAAATCGTGCTCTTTGGCGCTCTTTGGGGGAGGGTTAAGTCCAGCAGTGGACTGCAATAGGCTGAGATGATGATGATAAATATTATTTATATACGCGAAAGTTTATAAGTATGGATGTTTGTTACCCATTCACGCAAAAACTACTGAACGGATTTGTATGAAATTTTATACACACATATAATATGATCTAGATTAACATATAGGATACTTTTATCCCGGTTAAATTTTCCTGTGGGATATCTTGTACGTTTTTTGTTACAAATTATACCTAACATCCTGTAGTCCACGCAAACGTAGAGATATGACGTATCTTAATTAATAAATAAAATATTTAATTAACTGTGTCTGAAATGTTTTGGGAAAACCTTTTACCTTGCATTGGAATTAGGGTTCTCAAAAGTTCTATGAGTAGGTCATGAACTTTGTTTCTAGACATAACTCAATTTTTATTTAAGCTGTTGTTATTCTTTGAGTTCATTCACATTTAATAAGTTATTATTGTAGTATACTTATCTCTGGTAACATGCAATAACACATTACAATACATAAGAAAAAAATACTAATTTAATTAATTATCTGTCTGTGACTAATGATTGAAATGTTCTTTGTCAGAGTTATCAAATAGGTAGGTAATGTAGGTAACAACAACACTACCCAGTAACAAACACGTAATTACTTTTAAACTTTCGCGTTGCTTAACCCGATCGAAAAGAGGTAACATTTTGTACCTAAATTATGATCGCGTTACTTCCCGTTTTTTTTGAATTTTAAACACGTAAGTAATTGCCAGTTAAGATAAAGTAGCTTGTTTAAAGAAAATTTGGTTGGACTAAACAAAAGAGGATAATGTACTATCTCATTTTATAACATTGGATAAAAAGAATCAGCTGTAACAAGCAAAGCAGCAGGAATTGACAGAATGTGTGCCACCATACTTTAAACCTTAACACACTTTTCAAACGGTCGAAAACCAATTAAAATTATCAACATGGTTAGCCATATTCAGGGTGTTAGGTAAATGGTATATTAAGCCGAAACTAGATTATGTTAACATTATGCATATAAATACCATGGTGAAGTCAGAAATTTGATTTGAAACAAATCTGATTTAAAAATTATTTGTTTTGTATTAAAATTGAGAAAATTAAAATGACGATATCGATTTTCTGACTTCACCATACTATTTATGTGCATATTGTTATTATAGGCTAGTTTTGTTTTGATATAGTAACATTTACGTAACAACCTTTATAGGGTTAAGGGGAAGCGTACATCTTAACTCTGAAGATAAACATAATTGTCCTTACTACAAACCATGTCTAAGAATAGCCAACCAATTTAAAATGTTAATACATCAGACATTCGAGACAAATTATTAACAAACATTTTCAATTGGTTGACTTATCTTTAGTCAGTGTTTAAACCTAGTCTATCTTTTTTGTAGTAAGGCCAAATGTGTTTTGAAAAAAGTGGTCATGAGGGCTTTATTTATAATGCCCTGGCAATATGGATGGTCATTCATGTCATATCGGGCCAAGTGATTTATTATTATTATCTACCTAAACTTCATTATTTACCGTTGGGTCTGGACTTTTTAGATATTGCTTTGCAATGTTTGGGCAATTTTACATCTCTTCTGTCATTGGATAGGATCATCCTAGTTATTGTGGCGAATTTTAAGTTTCATTTTAGTGCAGCCATTTTTTGCGAATGATGGACTGCTTGAAATCGATCGCTTCGAAAGTATAAAAAATATCTAAATACATAACTGATCGCAACCGCCACCGCGCCCGCAGGTTTATCGCATAAGTTTTTTCGATTTCATTTGGTCATAATTCAATCTAAGAAATATAACTAATTATTACTGCGTAGTATAAGAAATTTAATACTATCTTACCAATTGGGTACGTGTGTGCGCACGCGCAAGTGCAATTGCACTCGACCTTGTTAGAGAATTGAACTTACGACTTCTTGCTCACCGTCCAATAAAGTGGAGTTGAGTAATTAACAATAGCGATGACGACTGGGTAAAGAAAATGAAATTCTATTTATTTAGTCCGTCAATAAAATTGTCAAAAAATATGTAGGTACTTGACTCTTATTTTTACTTTTGTCAATCAACTTAAAAATTACAAAGATAAAGTGCGTCAAAGTTTGGGAGCGGCCGGTGCTCATGACGTCACTTCTAAGTAAAAATTGTACCTAGGCGTGATGTCAGTCGATATTTTAAATCTACATATATATCTTTGCAATATTTTTATTATATGAAAAAATATAACATACTTAAGTACTTTTAAATAATCTACATGATAGACGAAAAAAAATAGTCATCATCTCTATTGTGTTTAAATCAGTCAGCTAGTTTGAATATGTATACCTGCATTTATTGACTAAGCTAAACTTTGGAAATGTGAATTTAGCGCATTTTCAAATTCCTAAGTTTATTGTGATTATTATCTTCTCTTGTTACATTTACGAGCAAAATTAAGCAAATAGTAGGTACCTTACAACTAGAATTCAGGATTATCACGCAAAAATTTAAATAGTACAGGCATTTAGGTACTTATTCGCTGTGTTTTTAATTACTTTTATTTATACAAAGACGTACGACTTACGTCTATTACTACTACTATTTGATTTTTGCGTGATAATCCTGAATTCTAGTTGTAAGGTATACTATTTGCTTAATTTTGCTCGTAAATGTAACAAGAGAAGATAATAATCACAATAAACTTAGGAATTAGGCGTAAGGCGTACGACCGGGTACAATTTAAATTACTATTAAACAAGTTGTATGACATAGGAATCCGTGGGCTAGCTCACGATTGGTTCAGATCCTACTTGCGAAACCGTGAACAATACGTCGAAATTCAACACTACGACCATGAATCGGGAAGAGTTCGTACTTGCAGATCAGATAAGCAGCCCATGAACAACTCTATACCCCAGGGTAGTGTCTTGGGCTGTACACTCTTCTTGATCTACATAAATGATCTCCCAAAAATATGTAATTCGCCTTGCGTGCTGTTTGCGGACGACCTTTCCATAGTAACACCATGTCGCTCTTCCTCTGCTCTAAACGATGACCTTTCTGCCATACTCCAAGGTATTGCCTCGTGGATGGATGACCATAACTTAGAAATAAACTTCGCTAAAACAAAAATCTTACAATTTAGACCCTACCAAAAAACAGAATTAAATATTGACTTTTCATCTAATAACCATAAGTTCGATACTGTTAGCACATTTACCCTATTAGGATTGAATATTGACACCCATTTAAACTGGAAAGAGCATATCAAAAAACTTAAGCTTAAAATGTCTAAGTTTATATATGCTTTAAGAGCACTAAAAAGAAACACTGATTTCAACACATCGTTAACAGCGTACTACGCGTATAGCTACGCCTGGTTAACGTACGGCATAATAATGTGGGGAAATAGCCCCGATATAGACGACCTTTTCATTTTACAAAAAAAGTGTGTACGTATACTCGCACACATAAAAAACATAGACAGCTGTAGGCCATACTTCGTAAAATATAATATGCTTACCTTGACTTCAATCTACATATTAGAACTCGGAAAATTTGTACGCAATCATCCAAAACTTTTCGTGACGAAGGGTGACCGTAATCCAACAAGCCGCTACAAACACAATTTACAAATACCAGAAAACAAGCTCAAGTTAACCTCTTCTGGCCCCCTGTCAATGGCTATTAGGGTCTATAATAAATTACCAAACTATTTAAAAGCCGAAACAAAAAACGATATATTTGTTAAACAATTAAAGAAAAAATTAATAGCCAAATGCTACTACGACTTAAAAGAATTCTTTGACGATAAAAATATTTAATGCAAGTTCCTTGGCAACATAAAAAATGTTGGTCTACCCTCCACACAAAAACTATACCTACTTGACATACTGTATTAACCTGAGTGATCCTCTTCTGTAATTAAATTTAATCTTAGTTTAGATGAATCTCGTGTATTACTTCTTGACATTATATACTTTATTTATTTTATTTAACGAATTAAATGCGACTGTTTTCTTTTGAATTTTAAATATGACGATTTTATAATTAAATAATAATAATAGTAATATTGTATTTGTAAATATAAATAAGAATGCAATACCCTTACAGGGTCCATAAGTATGATCTCACACAATGTAACACCTTATGTATACACTTATGACGCAATAAATGAATATGAATATGAATATGAATTTGCAAATGTGCTAAAAACCTGAGCCCGACCGACAATGTCGTGTCTTAACTACATATGACTACATTTTCTGCGCAACTTAAGTTAACTTTCTTTAAGTCCAGAGTGAATAGGCATCTTCTGGGCAAGCTCGCTCCATCGTAGATCCCATCTATGCTCTAGAGCAAGATTGGGGTCAAGAGTAAGCCCATCTTAAGTAAAAAAAAAAAAAAAAAACTTTCTTTTTTCCCTTTTTATTTTCGTCCGCACCATTACCTATCTATAAAAACGAGCAAAAAAAATCACGTTTGTTGTATGGGTGCCCCCTTAAATATATACTTCATTCTGGTTTTTAGTATTTGTTTTTATAGCGGCAGCAGAAATACATCATCTGTGAAATTTTCAACTGTCTAACTATCACGGTTCATGAGATACAGCCTGGTGACAGACAGATAGATGGACAGGGGAGTCTTAGTAATAGGGTCCCGTTTTACCCTTTGGGTACGGAACCCTTAAAATCGATAGATGTAATCGGCAAAGTTGTTCTCAAGTCAAGGTGTGACCAAGGGAAATAGGAATTATTTTTTTATATTATTGACATAATGTATACAAGTACTAACATTTTTATTATAATGTAATTAGGACGAGTTCCAATGAACAACTTGTATGATTGCGCTAACTTTCTAGATGCGTCAGCAACGCTAATGAAACAGAATTACTTCCCATAATTTGAGTTCTATATCTAAATCAGTTTAATAGAGGTTCTGTTAATTTTCATAGTAATAAAATACCACCCAGACTTCTTAATACTCGTAATGGCATCGATTAGAAGCGATATTGCTCATCGTAATAGAAACTGCGGAAGTGCCTACATTCAAATTTATAGCAAAATCTCACAACGTTGAAAATGAGGTTCCCGAGGAAACTGCTGTAATTAGATTGCAGATTAGAATTAATTAAGCAAGCTACGTTAATTAGGCTACTAGTGCAACAGATTCATTACTAAATAAATGTAATTTGAGGCTTTGAATGTAGTTAAGAGATGTAGAGTTAAATAAATGTTCATTCAGGATGACGATATTCTTTGTTAACAATTTGAGCGCCGTAATCGTCGCTGGTGACCTGCAAACAATAAATTTTCTATTGTGTCTAGTTTCGTGGCAGACAAAGGCTTAAGGCGTCTGTTGTAAAAATGACTGGGAAGTTAAAGTATTGCTTGAGTATTTTTTATACTAAATCATTTTGCAGATTGCCAGCTGAGGATCGTTTCATGCCATCCATAGGAAATGGACATGTAGCAACAAACATCTTTAGTGATACCGTTTACATGAACGGCCTATACAATGGTCGAAAAGGTGTAAGCCGTCGCGCAAGAATACCTGCCTACGCGAACATACGCCTAAACTCAACTCTTACGCATTTCCCTTTTAAACCAGTCTACAGTTTAGACACAAAAGATGGCGTTTTCAAAGTGCGAGTCGATAGAGACAGATCAATTGTCACACAGAGAATATACGCTCATAGATTTTATACAAGAGCTATCGTGAACCAAATACAAGTAGTCTCTAAGCCTCATGTTGGTAAGTATCTGTTTTTTCTCGTCCAAGTAACATTGCTTTTATATTTTACACGGCGTTTTTATTTCCAGATCCGAACTTCATACACCATGAGATCTGGATAGCCGTTAAACTAATGCCAGGGCCTAAAAGCGATGACATAACATTCGAGGAACCAGTTCCCGAAATATACGATGGTAGAACAATTTGGAGTTCTTGTGGACAAACGAAGGAGACTGAGGACCCTGTGTATCAGCCTCTCCCCGTGGATGTTTGTGTTTATTGGACATCTGTACCTGATCATTTAGTAGTCCCACAGCATGGTTCTAGAGTTTTTACGTTTCCGATGACGGTAGACCACAATAAGACGGTAGCAAGAGAAGAGCTTCTGAAAGGTTGGTGGTGTTCTATTTATGGATTTATGTAGCTTATGAGTACTTGTTTAGTTCATATGCCCAATTGTTTCGTTACAATGTGACTGTTAGATTGGCTAACTAGATAAAGTATAAACAAAATTTGACGTAAAATACACGCGTAAACAGTATTGCAGGAGGATGGCGAGGAGTTGTTCCAGAAACACGTGGAACCTTGGAATCAGCTATATCAACAATCAGGACTTGACATTGAGGGAAATTTGAACCTGGTAAGCGTATACCTACCTAATTTAAACTATGATTTTCAAGGCTTATTATTAGGTCTAACGTAAACTATTGTCGGACCTGATAATAAGCACATTATGAATGTTAAAACTATCATCCACATATATTTTGCAAGTCCAAAATAGTAAATGGCATCTGGTACTATTTCCTGAGCTCGCTGCCATCAGAAGAATCCTATCAGCCTTTGAATAAATTCTTCGGGTTGAGTCCAACAGGACTTGCAAGAGGAGGCACTTTCGATGACTATGAAGGTACATACAAAATTATTATTTTTATATATGTATACCTTATAAAATATTATAAATAGCTTTTATAACTATAAGGTAATCTTATAAAGTATATAAAGTTAGTCACCTTCGGCTCCTGTTGCCATAGTCGTCAAGCTATTATGTATAACCTAAATTGTAGACTCAATTTTCCAGGTCACAACTTCTGGGACACTGAAATGTGGATGTTCCCGTCGATTCTCCTGCTTTACCCTCAATACGCTAAGACGCTGCTGCAGTACCGGTTAGACAATGCGTACGTGGCTTTACAACTCGCTAAACTCACGGGGAATAAAGGTTACAGGTAAGTCGACTCGAGAGAATGAGTACAGAAATACCTTTGATAATCACAGGGAGCTTATTTAATACATGATAATGTCAAGACAGACAACCGCATCTCTATTCAGAATTCAATTAATGAAAGTAACTACACAATCGACTAGAACAGAAGTGTACCGTTTACGTTTCTTGAAATGATAATATCCGCAATCAGGATATCCAGAATAGAACCAAAGTCAACGACCATAGCTATTCAAATTGCTAAATTGGAATCGCTATCAGAACTGTAAAGTTGGAAAATAAGGTTCTGGAATGACGAACACGAACTGAAAGACGCAGCGTGGTGTGGACGCATGACACAAGAACTGCAATGACCTAGTTGAGGTTGCGAATGCGGCTGTAGCGTTGTACCTATTCATTCGGGATGTTAAAGATGACCTTGTTCACAGCAGTGGAGATTTAGATGCTGATGATAATGAAATAACTATTGAATAATATTATTCTACCAACAAGGTGGACAGACGACCTGGTAAAGGTTGCAGGAAGCCACTGGATGCAGGTTGCTTCCAGCCGGCCGATCTGGAAGTCACTGGGGCAGGCCTATGTTCAGCAGTGGACATCCTGTTACTGAAATGATGATGAATATTATTATTCTACCTCGTTTCCTGCCAAGACAGTCCGAAGAGAGGGCGAGGACACGATAACCCTGAAATCTGGCAACCTACTCTATTACCGGGAGGGCGAACAACTGTCCCAAGGTGGTGTCGGGTTTCTCGTCCACAAGTCCCTCATTAACAACATCGTCACCATCGGAAGTGTATCGAGTAGGGTGGCATACCTGATACTCAGAATGTCAAATAGATACTCGCTGAAGGTTATACAGGTATATGCACCGACCTCTACACACCCCGATGAGGAAGTGGAGGCTATGTATGAGGACGTTAGTAGAGCCATACATACTACTAAACCCACTTCAATGTTGTTATGGGAGACTTCAACGCGAAACTGGGCATGAGAGGCGATAATGAGCTGAGAGTGGGGCGATTTGGATATGGGCAACGGAACCCTAGGGGACAAAGGCTGGCCGAATTTCTGAAGAAGGAGGGCCTCTTCGCGATGAATTCCTTTTTCCAGAAGCCGCCTCAGAGAAAGTGGACCTGGATGAGCCCCGATGGGTCCACGAAAAATGAGATAGACTTCATCATGACCACAGAGCGACGAGTGTTCAATGATGTCTCAGTGATCAACGGGGTGAAAACCGGTAGCGATCACCGAATGGTTAGAGGCACATTGAACATCAACGTCAAGCTAGAAAGGTCCCGTTTGATGAAGTCTACGCTCCGACCCTCTAATGCCCATATTTACTGCCCCGAAAGCTTTCAGCTTGAGCTGTCAAATCGCTTTGAATGCCTAGAAAACTGCGAGTCAGTGGACGAGATTAACAACAGGTTTGTAGAAACTGTCCAGACGGTCGGGTCGAAATTTTTTAAGCCCCGTCGAAGAGACAGACTGCAAAAACTTACCGACCACACCCTCAAACTCATGGCAGAACGACGTTTACTGGCACTGCAGTCCTCCGTTGACGCTAAGTTGTATCGGCAGCACAATAGACGGATATGGAAGTCCTTGCGACATGATATCCGAAACTTTAATACGAATAGTATTAAAGAGGCGATAAAGCGGAACCAAGGCTCCAAAGTGTTTGCAAGAGACATGTCTATTGGGCAAAGCCAGCTGACGAAGCTGAAGACGGAGGATGGTAGTATAATGTCGACAAAAGCCGAAGTTTTGAGGGAGATCGAAAAGTTCTATGGGCAGTTATACACCTCGGTCACTAAACCTGTTAGTAGTTCAGCCGCAGATCCAAGAACTAAGCTGACCCGACACTATATCGAAGATATCCCGGACATCAGCCTATATGAGATTAGGATGGCTCTCAAACAGCTCAGGAACAACAAGGCGCCGGGTGATGACGGGATCACCTCAGAGATTCTGAAAGCGGGTGGAACACCGGTACTAAAGGTCCTTCAGAAACTCTTTAACTCCGTCTTGCTCGAGGGAATAACGCCGGAGGCATGGAACAGAGGTGTGGTGGTGCTCTTCTTCAAGAAAGGAGATAACACCTTGCTGAAGAACTACAGACCCATCTCGTTTCTGAGCCATGTCTACAAGTTGTTTTCGAGGGTCATCACGAATCGTCTCGCACGTAGGTTCGATGACTTCCAGCCTCCCGAACAAGCAGGTTTCCGAAAAGGCTTTAGTACCATAGACCACATCCATACGCTGCGACAAGTTATACAGAAGACCGAAGAGTATAACTTACCACTATGCTTGGCGTTTGTGGACTATGAGAAGGCCTTCGATTCAATCGAGACTTGGGCAGTGCTACAGTCTCTCCAGCGGTGCCATATTGACTATCGGTACATCGAGGTGCTGAAATGTTTATATAAAAACGCCACTATGACGTTCCGAGTACAGGAGCAGAGCACGAAAGCTATTCCTCTGCAGGGAGGCGTAAGGCAGGAAGACGTTATTTCTCCGAAACTGTTTACCGCCGCATTCGAAGATGCTTTTAAACTCCTGGAATGGGAAGGATTCGGCATCAACATTAATGGCGAATTCATTACTCACCTTCGGTTTGCCGACGATATTGTGGTCATGGCAGAGTCGCTGGAAGACCTCGGTACAATGCTCGATGGCCTTAATAGAGTTTCCCAACAGGTAGGTCTTCAGATGAACATGGACAAAACAAAGATTATGTCGAATGCCCATGTTGCGCCCTACCCAGTACCAGTTGGGAGCTCTATTCTCGAAATTGTTGACAAATATGTTTACCTGGGACAAGTTATCCAGTTGGGTAGGTCCAATTTTAAGAAAGAGGTCAATCGACGAATCCAACTCGGATAGGCAGCGTTCGGAAAACTACGCAACATCTTCTCGTCCAAAATACCTCAGTGCCTAAAGACGAAAGTATACAACCAGTGTGTGTTACTAGTGATGACATACGGAACTGAAACGTGGCCTCTTACTATGGGCCTTATTAAGAAGCTTAAAGTTGCACAGCGCGCTATGGAAAGGGCTATGCTCGGTGTTTCTTTGCGAGATCAAATCAGAAATGAGGAGATCCGTGAACGAACCAAAGTCGCTGACATAGCCCGACGGATTAGCCGGCTGAAGTGGCAGTGGGCGGGGCACATAGCACGTAGAACTGACGGCCGATGGGGCAGAAAGCTTCTGGAATGGAGGCCGCGTATCGGCAAGCGCAGCGTAGGACGCCCACCCACAAGGTGGGCAGACGACCTGGTAAAGGTTGCAGGACGACGCTGGATGCAGGCCGCTTCCAATCGGCCGATCTGGAAGTCACTGGGGGAGGCCTATATTCAGCAGTGGACGTCCTGTGGCTGAGATGATAATGTTTCCGGCCAGAGAAATTGCCTGTGACGTCTATAAATCTCCATCAAGAGAGTTTATATTACCTTAACTTGGCAGATTCCCTTGGGAAAGCGCGTACACAGGCGTGGAGGTGACGCAACCTTGCTGCCCTGAAGTTGCGGAGTTTCAGCAGCACATTACGGGGTGCATCTCCTTTGCAGTTAGACAGTATTTATCCACAACAAGAGACGAGGAGTGGTTGAAGGTAATATTAAATGCGCTAGAGAATACACCAATTTTCATAGCCTCAAAGTAAAAATTAACATCTTGTGTTATCAAAGCAGGTGGTAGTACAAGGACTCGGAAGCTTTCTCTTTAATAACTTTTAATATACAGTTACACACAATGATCAACACTTTCGAATGTGCAGAGCCCACAATAATTTCAATGCAAGAAAAAGTTGAAAATGTCCTATTCCTTAGACATACAATAGAAAAATATTTAAATGTCGTGTGCAGCTATAAATGGAATTTAAATTTGTCAACTTGTTTAGTCTTTAAGTATTTTCTGTTAATGTTGTGATTTATGTTATGGTACTGTACCTTTAATTCTTAAAATTCTTCTTCTTCTAAGAGTGCCTCTCCAACTAGTAAAGGTCAGCGACTAGTACTACAAAGCGTTGACGATTCCTTGCCAACTGCATCCATGGCATTCACCTACCAATCCTTCTGCTTTCCTCGACCTTAAATAAAATAAAAATAAAATCAATGGTATAAAAACAAAGATTTTTTCCGAAACTTTTTTAGCAAGTTCTTTATTTGATTCGATTTAGAATCTAGGATCTTCGTGGTCAAGGCGACACTTACCCCCACCACGGAGCCCACCTATCAAGTTGTCAAAAAACTCTTAACAATACTCAGCCAGTTATCAACCAAAACAAAAATATTAAATGTACTCTCGTATTTTTTCCTAAATTTTAGCATGGTGGCTGTTCTATAGTGACCAACATTGCAGACTTCTGGGCATCACGAGCTGTTATAAACTACAACACAGGACTTTACGACATTGAGAGTAAGTAAATAATAAATTTAGTCAGCATAATCAAAAGCGGGTTGCCTTATTAGATCTCGATCCATTGGTCAAATGGGTTCGAATAGAACTAAGCGCTAAAGAGGAATAAGAAGAACTGACGCTAAACTAGGACGCTCTAGTGTTTGACCCAAGATACATAATATACTCTTAGTAGAATTATTGTCTAATGAACAAGAATAACGCATTTATACATTTTCAGACGTGATGGGTCCTGACGAAGATCACAGCAATGTAACCAATTCAGCATTCACAAACGTTGTTGCTGGATATTCACTGTATTTAGCACAGTAAGATTATTTTTCAAATATAAAATTAGATTTAAATAAGCTCAGACTTCTAATTCGTCGTGTTCCAGTATTGAGCGACAAAACACTCAAGCTCGATCAATTATTTTATTATTACAATCAGATTTTTATTTCTTCACGTTTTTTTATAGGTACAATCATTAATGTAACTTTGAAATACTTATAAAATACTGATGAGCAGACGATCCACCTACCTCATGCTAAGTGAATATCGTTAGCTATGATGTGAGATCGACAGACATCGATTTTAAGACTGATCAGCCGTCAGAAAGGCCGTATTTTTTATTTTTTTATTGTAGGTACGTATCCTGCCTTTGCAAGTCGTACTACATGGCGAAGGACCCCGATCACTGGGCGGACATTGCGTGGAGCCTTTCATTGCCGTACGATAAGGAGTTGAACTACCACCCACAGTTCTCAGGGTACCGGAGGGGGGAGGGCATCAAACAGGCCGATGTGGTGCTACTAGGATTCCCACTGCAGTATCCGATGAATACGTAAGAATTTGGTAATAATAAACAGGCTAGTAAGCGATGGCTCGTCTAGAATGCTGAAAAACACGGTGTTTTTTATAACATAAACTGTCTTATTCAGAGTGCATTTGCTAGTCCAGACTAAGGTAAAACCACTGATTCTTGTACGTTAAAACAGTGGTTTAACCTAAGTCTGAGACCTTAGACTGAGGTTCAACTACTGATTTTTGTACGTTAGTACAGTGCTTTCACCTTAGTCCCGGACTAGCAAATGCACTCTGAATAGGACAGTAGGAGTTTTAAAAATAAAATTTTGGTGCGCAAATACAATTTAATTCAATTTATATCTAAAAAACCGTTCCCTGTTACAAACTAAATGTTTCGATTGAGATAAGGAATGTTTAGTCATTGTCCTAAAGGGTATGGTTTCGTATATGGTCATGGAATACAGAGATCTGATGACAATCACCCGAAATGTTGGACGAAATTTAATTAAGAAAATTTAATAAAGGAGTAGATGGTTAGATTACGAGTGACTAAATTGTATATGGTAGAGGAAATCACCGACCTCAGATGACCTAAAACAATGCAGGCGGATTACGGCGATGATGATCTTTGGTCAGAACCCAACATTGTTAATATCCCTAAATATAACTTCTAGGAGTACCAGAAGCAATGACCTCTCGTACTACGAGTCGGTGACGCGCGGGAGTGGCCCTGCGATGACTTGGAGTATGCACACCATTGGGCACTTGGACTTGGAAGACAATTTGAGGGCAGCTGCTATGTTTAACAAGAGCTACTTGGGCTATGTTAGAGAACCATTTAAGGTGAGATTAAAAAACATACGACATATTTTTTTTATTCTAAAGGCAGGTGAACATTTTCACTGGTCTTCACTGAAATAAGTGAAATCATACATTTATGGACAATAAGTTTGATTTAACTAGTATATTCAAGATTTGCTGTTCTTCTATGTTGTTGTTGTTGTTGTCCTCCCAGACGTATCCGTCGATGGCGACACCCTGCATATTGCACTAGACGTTCGCATTCCTCCTAGCATGCGCACGCATGTGACTTGCGAAACCAAATTTAGATTTGAAGGTGCGGTCACAGACAGCGCAGTGAAGCTGTCCACTGGTGTTGTATGTGTAAACATAGGAAGGCTTAGGTCGAGATTTTTGAAGTTGGCGTTTGGCGTCGAGATCTTCAATACGGGACCGTTCGAAACATTCAACACCCGAACTGACTGCTTTGCGCCACTCCGGTCTCCGAATTGCCAGCTCCTCCCACGTGTCACTACTTATACCGACAGATGTTAAATGCCGCCTGAGAACATCCCGATACCGCAGGTATTGTCCTCCAGGTCTTCTATGTAGGGTTGTTGTCACAAAAATATGTCATTATCACGCATCCCACGGGATTGAAAACAGTGTATTTCTCGGGGTAGTAATACCTAATACCGGTATCTGGTGAAGACTTTTTACCTAGAAGAAATCCATTCAACCGTGCGTAAACCGGTAACATTCTAGATTTTACGAATAAACGTAATAATAAGTTAGTTGAACTAAAGTTCGATTACTAATACTACTATTAGTAATCGAACTTTAGTTGGGTAAAGCTCACTTGGGTAAAGCGTTTAGAAGATTCGTAACATTTCTTACTTACCTACTTTTTCTGTTATAGGTGTGGACCGAACTGCGCAGACCGAAAGTCGGAGCTGTTAATTTCTTCACCGGCATGGGGGGTTTCTTGCAGACTCTCGTGTTTGGGTACGCAGGGGTGAGGGTCCACTTAGACCGGCTGGAAATCATCAGGCCACAGCTGCCTCCTGAAGCTACAAGGTTCAGGGTTAGAGGTAAGCTCATTAAATAGGTACAATGACTTTACAACTTGTTAATACAATGACATTACAAATTGACGACCTCCATTACCGAGAGGCTCCGAGAGGCGTGCACGCCGGACTATACATATGGCGCCGTCATCTCTGTGGTTCCGGGTTCGATCCCCGGTCGGGTCGATGTTGAAAACCAACTATTCTATATTGTCTCGGGTATGGGCGTTGTGGTACCGTCGTTGCTTATGAATTCTATAACACAAGTGCTTTAGCTACTTACCTTAGGATCAGTCCTTAGGATTAGAAAGCAGAATTGCTCTGAAGCAATATTACCTATATGTAATGCTGTTCAATATTTATTTATATTTAACTTGTGTTCGAATATGGAGAGCTAACGGATATTACATCGGCTGGAGATTACTAGGCCATAAGTGCCTGAACTGAATCTATTTAGGTTAAAGGCTAGAGGTGGCTCATGAAAAGCAAAGACATTGCGAGATGAAGGGGACTTCCAGAGACTCTCTACGAAAACTGCTCTGCAGCTCTTTAGTAGGTATTCAGATACGCGGAAAAGGAAAAATATAAATACACCAGTGTAAACAATAGTACACGTATAAGATTATTTTCTTTGTTTATTTTGTTCTCTTCAAACGACGACAGAAATGTTTAAGCAATGTACCGAATAAGTGTAACATAAAAAATATTCTACTCTTTATCTGGAGATCAGTATACTCTATGCAACTGTCAATATATTAGTACCTACCTACTTTAATTTACAGGTATTAAATATCTCGGTGCAAACCTGACGCTGGACATCGAGGTGAAGAGCACAGCACTGACGGTGCACTCGCTGGACGAAGGAGTGCCCTTGGTTTTCAACAATGGACGGTATAACGTCACGTTGGTGCCTGGATTGACAGGTAAGGAAATATATTTAAAATTGTAACATAAAAGCAATGTGGCAAAAGCAATAACCAACAGTATACTTACATTTTTCATGCAGCGAATTCACCGGCTCCAGAAAGATTGCGTTTAACATTCCATCAGGAGTTTGTAGTTTAGAAATTAAGTCGTTTCTTTTTTTGCAGTGACACTAACTGGTAAGGGCCCGTTCACAATCCGCGCGTCCCAGTGGAAGGACTGCAAGCTGCCTGACGACACTATAGGGCAGAACTACTTACGGCCGTTTGATTCGTAGTGTTGCTAGGGTTTACCAATTAAATTTTTATTAAGACTAGTAGCTAGCTAAAGGTAGTCAACAGGTTATCATCCCACCACAAAACCTCAAGTTTCCTTAATTGATACTGAACTTTAATTACATTTTAATTAGGGTGATTCTAACGCTTACTTAAAATAACTGTTCCTATAAGACTAACATCATGATCTCGAAGATACATTTTCCCATTTAACCGTAAAGTGTTTGAACAGCTTATTTAGTAAATGCAAGTGCATTTTTAGTGGTACCATAATAAAAGTTGTTATTTTGAATAAATAATAGAATCGCCCCCTAAAACCAAGTAACTTTTATTGGGGCCACATGCATAACATTTTAAACTTACATAATGAAATGTTAATAACTACACGCAATGACAAAAAATAGAGATGCCAAGCGGTTGTATGAGATCGCGAAACTTCTTAAGTAGTATCGATCTTTCGCTTGGTTGCATGGACCGTGACAACGAGATGGTAGTAGTCATCGGAAATATCGTATTTCAGATCGTATCGGTGAAAATTACAATGTGTCATGTGTTGCATAAAACCCGTGTTCTGTAGATAAAAATACAGAAATAACTTATTAGAAAATAATTGAAAAATGTTATAAATGTTCCCAAGATAAATTTTGACATTAATAAAATATGTATTAATATTTATATGTGCCGCGTGGTGCCGGTACGTTAAAAGAATTGCACCACCCCTTCTCTTCCTATGGGTGTCGTAAGAGGCGACTACAGGAGAACCGCCATAAGAAGCCGGGCAGCAGCGTCTCCTCTCCACCATTGGCCAAACTGCGATCGCCAACCTGCCTGCCAAGCGTGGCGATTATGGCAAAATCCTCCTTTTGGAGAAGCCTGTGTCCAGCAGTGGACTGATTGGGCCGGTGATGTTGTACTATCGCAGAATGATGAACTCTGTTACTATTACAGAAATATATTTAAATATACAATCTAGTCTTAACTTAATAATTCTTTATTACGCTATAAGATTATTTATTTTCTGTAAAGGGTTTTAAAATAATAACAAAACATAATTTTAAAGTGGGTATAATATTGTATATTTACAAAAAATACAAAATATCAATCACAAGATTTAATATCAATATGAGAAAATGCAACAATCTTAAAACTTATTATAATATATTTATTTAGTTATTTATACTCAATGTAACAAGTGGTAAATAAACACTTGCAACTGCAAAAATATGTATTACTAGATTCACTAGTAAGTACTATCATCGATCCCGTACCTTTACCAATAATTAAAAGTACATGCTATTTATGTAAATAGGTACATAAATAAATATTATTGTACTTCATTGTTTTATTTGAGTAGCTATTTCGATGTTCAGTAATTAAAGAAGAATGTTATTTTTCGTTTTGTAGTAACAAAATGTGTATGTAAGTACACATTATTTTCTATTGTGTTAAATATATAGTTAGATCTCCTATGCAAGATTAAAGTACAACAACCAAAATTATGTAAATTAGCACCATATAAAATAAAACTAGAATCTCCATAGGGTTTTATTACAAACATTACTCGTATCGTAAACTTAGATGAAAGGTGCAGCCATATTTCAGATTTAATTGTTTTCATAAAAATAAAGGCCCTGCTACACAAACTGCCCTTTCTGAGGGCTTTATAGACAAACTTTTATATCCAAAATCTTAGCAATTTAATGCAACATAAAACATAATAATATAAGCAAGATACAAAAGCTTAAAAATATAAGCGAACATTTTCGGAAAGCATGTATTCGCTAAATATTTTTTGTATAAATTGTGCTTCAATCAAATATATTCAGCCATTTTGAAGATTTTGGACTTGGAGGTTCTTGTGCACAAGACCCTGAAAACGCTAGCTTTGTAAGACTTCAGAATTGACATTAGTTACATTAAAAATTGATGTGACAGGTGATTAATATTTTCATAGCAATCGTTCTATAATTTTGATGAATCAACACCTGTTTTGTAATCTTTAACTTCCACCGATAACAATTTAGGAATCTGCACGTGTGTTTAGAATGTAGGTTAAACAAACACAATGTGATAGTAAACCTGTACCTAGACAATTTTTGCAATGAAAATTGATAATGTTTTTGATTAGACAAAAGTCGTCAAGTAACCGAGATAATAAACTATATGTAGCTTATTATACTGAGTGTACCTACTGAGGAGTACTAAAAATAGCGTTATCAGCTGCTCACAATATGCATCAACTTTTTACAGGAGCATCATCGAAATCGTGAAAAGAAAATTTGCAAATTTGAGCTACTGATTGTGTGGTTTTAAGGAGCACCTAAATTGTGTAATGGTAGGTAGGCATTATATTAATATATTAGAGTCGGGGGATTTTAATTCCCCTATCCCCTGCATTAAAATCCCCATCTCACTTTCTACTACTTAGTTCACTAACTAGGAATTTTGATGCATTTTTAATTATAGAAAGACTGATTTACGAGGTAGTACAATATATTGTATAATCTCAACAGTAAAAATATTTCCTAATACAACCTATAACAGCTCTGCTATTTAGTATTTGTTGTGAAATTATTTGTAATTTCAATGATCATCACTCATTTTTTAAAGTAATTGTACTTAAAAAGCATTAAAAACACTCTTTAGAGTTGTTCAATAAAAAAAAGCTTCTTCTAATCTAATTAAATGTATTAGGAAGTATACTTTTCATAGATAACGTAGATCTACATAGAGATGATAACACATCAATGTCGTAGAAATACTGACTTACGAGGTAGTACATATTGTATAATCCCAACAAAAAAATATATTTCCCAATACAACCCATAACAGCTCGGCTATTTATAATTTATAGTGAGATTATTTGTAATTTCAATGATGGTCTTATTTTTTAAAGTAGTTGTACCTAAAAATAATTTAAAACACTGTTTAGAGTTGTTTAATAACAAAAAAAACCTTCTTTTCTAATCTAATACTAATAAATGTATTAGGAAGTATACTTTCCATAGATAACGTAGATCTAAATAGAGATGATGACACATCAATATCAATACCTATCGCAGTCGTAAGGCTTATAGGACTAATATTGTTACAAAATGCGGTCTAAAAATGTTTAATGCGATAAATTGCTAATTATTTATAGCTTGTTAAAACTTCGCTTATCATTATGAGCTTTGGATATTTATCAGAGCGTTAAGTACATAAAATTTTAACGAACTGATATTAGCACTAAAACTACCTACTTTACATAATAAAAAATGCAAAAATATGTAACCTTGCATTATTATTTTAAAAGGCCAAGTTATTGTTCCCGTGAGTTAATATCACCAGCTTTTGTGAACACCTGCGAAGAGTATTGTACTCTATGTCGGTTGATGTTTTGACCTCTATAGGTTTTTTTTACTTCTAACTATCAAACATCAAGAGCATCACTAGCATTAGTTCGAGACTAGTTTTGAGATATTACTCCTCTAATATAAGTTTATTAGTACTTAATAAATAAATAAATCATGCGTAATACTAACGCAAACTATTTCCTAGAAACTTTTTAATAAGCTAAGCAAAAAGTTACTAGAAAACTCCAGAAAGTATTATTCATCATCATCATCATTTCAGCCACAGGACGTCCACTGCTGAACATAGGCCTCCCCCAGTGACTCCCAGATCGGCCGATTGGAAGCGGCCTGCATCCGTCGTCGAAAGTATTATTATTTAAAAAAACAGGATTTTATCAACTCGATACCAACGGTACTTTTATATCTCATAAGTCCGACCTTTTATTTTAAAAACGAAACATTATTTTATAAACAAATCTCTTTTATAAATTACGACCTTTTTGGCACCAAAAAATATTTCGAACTGTACATTTACCTGCCTACGGTTTCAAATTACTATGGACCAGTCCGTTCTACGCTGACGGCACAAAAACTAAGCTGTATAATGAAATTTGGTGGCAATAAACTCGACATAATGACGTAAAGACAATTTTATAAATGCCAACTTGTAAATTTTTGGCGTATCTACTGGCTACGATATACAGGGTTACTTAAAAATTACCAAATGCTGATTCTGGTGCCCAAATACCAATAACTTTTTTTAAATTTAGACATACATTAAATCTCACTTAGAATGAAAGTATTCTGTAATAGGAAAGAGCTTTTGCTTTTTGAAATTTTTAAGTCGGACTCAACATATAGGTTATTTGAAAAAAAAAAATACATATATTACTGAATATTTATTTTCAAACATCTTGGTCCCGATTAAAAAAATGTTGTATTCATGCACCAGACTCAGCAAGTATAAGGTTATTAGTTTTACTAAAGCCCTGTATATTTTTACTGCTTGTTTTTTTGTTGTTTTAGATATCTACGCAAACGATAATGGAATGTGGTAATGTTTAGCTACTACCTATCAAACAACGAGAATAATCGTTAAAATATTACAAAAAAATACCTTAAAAATAATAATTGTTCTTGTACATGTAACTATACATAAATCACAATAACTATAGCTCACCAAGTTCGTGGGCGATACTTATGCGCGGCGAAAGGGGTTGGGACGAGATTATTATTTATTTATTTTCTACTATAGTGTGTTGTATTTTACTTTTCTGCTTACTAATCTTCTTCTTCTTTGCGTGTCGACTCACTCATGCTTTTATATATGTGAGGACCAAAACTCATTCAACTCAACTCGTTTTGGTATTGGTATGGTATTGGCTATCGGTGGCCTTGTAAAGACCCTACACCTGCTTACTAATAATAAGCAGGAAAGTGCTTTACTTTCCCATAACACCATCGCGCATGAACTTTACAGACTAAAGGTTTCATTAAGTACCTATCTAAAACCAATTGGAAAATCAATTAACCAGACCATTTTGTCTTATACTCTATGTACTGGCACTTTATCAAAAATATAAGTACACAATTTTGGCTTCCATATTAGCAGTTAAAATGTATTTTTATGTTAATAATAATGTTTAAATATACAATGTGATAAGGGCAGTACTTCTATCTAACCCGTTAAGGATAATAAGTGCAATATCAAATTTTATCGATGAAAAATAATAATTTGAAGGTTCAAACTCTCACCCCCTGTAAATAGCGGCCTTTTTGTTTTTTTTTACACTAGGCAATAACAAGGCTTCATGTGTAGCAGAAACATGAAAGAAATACCACAAGATAGCTGAAAGAACAGAGTAACTGACCAACTACTTCATTTCTGATGTTTAGGGTTTTGTCGGCTAGGAAAAAACAATTCGATAAAATTTCCAAAAAAATCGTTATCGTAAATCGTTACCTAAATCTTAATTTTTGTATTCTTTTCAGATTTGTTTTGACCTCAAATTATTGTTTTTGTCGGTACAATTTGCTATTAAACTTAGCCTTACCGGGTTAGAAGTACCGTCCATATCACATTGTATACAACCGAAATAAGAGATTTCAAATTTTTCTAAACTAGGATTATGAATAGATGATTGGCAGATACAAAACCGTTCAAACCAGATTTAGTTAAATTTTTACCTTAACTTATCGTATACTCAGCGATCGCATAAAAACACATTACATTAAAATTTATATTGTATCTTAGTTGGCTGGACTGAGGGGTTAAGAGGGTTATAAACCCTTAGTCAGCATCTCCAACGATTTTATAAACCATACAAGGCTGTAGTTGTCTTTTTAAACACGATTTACTCACTTTATAATCTGATATTGGAAGTTTTTTGACCTACTTTTGTCGTAACGATTTGAGACATTGTAAGTGAAGAACGGATGACGATACAAAAACTTGATACCATGAACATCAGCTGGCATCATCATGAGATCACGGATCATGTAGCCAGGCGTTCCAGCTTTCCATACATAAATATAAAGGAGTGTTTCATACTTTTAAAACTATATTCAACATAATTACACAACAGGACACGACTGAATCGGTTTTAAAACACGGTTAACACAACATTCCTCACATAGTTTAACCCTTACAAGTATTCAATAAATATTATCCTAAATCAAATCCTACTATGTTGTCCAAATCGTAGTTAAATATAGCATAGTCATGCCAATACAGCTTGTACAGCTTCCTTATAAGTGGCAGTTCTAGTTGAGAGAAGTACCTGTAGAGTTTCTCGGATGTACCCGAGGTACGCGTGAGTCGCGGGAATTGTATGTTGGACGCGTTGATAGTGTGCAGCGTGAGGAGGGAGTCTTCCAGGAGGGTTTCGTATTTACCTGAAACATTGAGAGAAGTTGGTTGAATAATTGGAGATCATTTGGTATACTCGTAGTGGTTCGCGTTCCGGATTACAAAGCTAAGCGGATGCGAGTTCCAATGCCTAAAGGGACCAATGTTTGTATGATGAGAAAATTATCAAGATTTTATGAAGGCCATTTCCCCGTATCAATAAAAGAGCCATAATTAATAAGGTAAATTTAGACAACAGAATATCGATGCATCTTAATTTCGAGAGGTATTTCATATTTGTCTCAGCTACGACGACCTGTTTAACAAAATTTACAGTTCAAATACTGACTTAGAGCCGATCAGCCAATAATAATTTGGTCGATCTTTTTTTAAATGACAACGCGCACACTCAAACGATTCGAAATCGGTAGACATGCATAATAATACAAAGACCAATCCACTATCGGCAGATTAACACCTATATTGTACTATGCGTAAGTGTACATCACTGATCGTATTGGTGTCAAAAGTAACGGGCCGTTAGAGTCGTTCCTATAAAATTTGACGAAGCGTCATTTATAGGAACGCTTTTGAGTATGTCAAATTGACAATTCTTACCATCCGTAAGCAAAACCAATCGTTTCTCGGATATAGGAACCGGGCTTAAGTGTGTAGGTAGGTGCGTGGTCTTAACGATATTACGCTTTTTTGTGTAGAATAAACTCACTCCTTAAAACCACGAGATCAGCTGCTCATATACAACCACTTTTTCTATGGGAGCAACATCGAAATCGAGAATATTTTTTTAGCTGCTCCATACAAACAACAAAAGAAAAAGTTGTTGCCTATCACCAGCTGATCACGTGCTTTTAAGAAGTGTCGGATTCTTTTGTACACCCTGTATTTTATCTCGAAAGTAATGTATTATGCAAAATTTTAATACTGACTTAATCAAAGTTAGTGTGTGCTGACTAAACGATTTCCTGGTCCTGTTTCTTTTCCACGAATTCCTGTCAGAAATATCTGGCATGTAAGTACCAATAAACTAAAAACAGAAGCCCACAGCACGTGTTGTTAAAACCTCCACTTTACGGAACTGTATCAGACCGTGTATAAATCTCAAATTATGTTATTACTAGGTAGGATATTACTAATAAACATTAGCGTTTGTAACCATGTTGCTAAAAGTTTCGTCTTATTGTTTGATGTGTAACAACAAATTATTTTAGTAACTACATTCAAAGCACGTTTGTTTAACTTAAGTTTTTTTCTTTTTTTATAGCAGGGCATTCCAAGGATCTTGAGACGATTTGGAATTAAGGAATTAACATCCTTGTGTTGCAAGGCACCAGTTTTTTTTTTTTGCATCGAGGGCGTCCTCCTAGGCGGTTTAAATTTATTTAATCAAGTTCGATTTTTAAATCGAACTGATAGAAGCGAACGTACCTTTGAAAAGCGGTCGGAGATCTAGCCTTATATCGAAAAAAGATTTGGGACAAAGAAAATGTTAGTAGTTCGTTAGAAACCTTGCGTTTGGGTAGAAGATCGTTGTTAGATAATACATAATTATATATGTGGAAGTAACTTACGGATTCTAATAAAACAAGGTAAGGTCTTTACTTCCTCAAACCAATCATCAAATGCAAATACGATTGTGTTTTATATAAGATTTGAAATATTTGAGAGTGCAACTGACATGGGACAACGATCGCAAAACAGCGATGAACGACATAAAGCAACGTTCGGTTCGCAAGCGAACATCGATACTCGGTCTAACACTCTATCTTCAATTACCTCATTTAGTTACTTACACGGGCACTGTAACTCATTTTGTCTAGAAATATAGAGCGTCACTCATCGTAGAGAAGATTTTCTATTTCCTATCCTCTCTACCACCAAGGATCTAAACAGGCATTCATTATCAACTAAGTTCATTGGTGAACGAATCAAATTTTTTCTCATGTAAATTGAATGCTGTAGTAAATTTTTATTACCCAAGAGAGAATCGATTGTTATAACCCATAGTTATCGGTAAATCATGGTGATAGATATTAGCGGTGACCTTAATTATGCAGCTTGACGTTGTCTCGACAAATATCACGACCTATCGATCCCGTTAGTTTTTCCCATCCTGTATAAGTACGAGATATTCAATATTTGAAAGCAAGCATATTTTTATAGATCTCTACATAAATTGAACTGGTGACGTATTTTTGAATCATGCGAATTCCAATTCGAATACGAAATGACAAGATTCGGATGCGAATGACTAAAATCCCTATTTTTGAAAATTAATTCCGTGAATTCTGCAACGAGTGGTCCGACCCACTCGTATTTCGATTCTACTAGTAGAAAGTTCGGAAGTATGACATTGACATATAAACATATGGCTCACAGATTAAAAACTTCTTTTTTCGTTCCATTCTATGCGATTTATTGCCGGTTTTTAAATACAATTAGTTTTTGCATTCCGGTTTTTAATATTTTATGCGTGAAACGAAAATAGTTACAAGAATTTTACTATAATAGCAACACATAATTCGAGTGCTTCAAAAATGCGTAAAATCGAGAGCAATAGAAATAGAATTCGCACACGAATTGTAATGGTGTTCGATTTCAAGATTCATTTCTAATGCTTTAAAAATGCGTCTCCTGGACTTTTGAGTTTAAGGCACTCGCTCCGTTAAGAACTTGCCTAGCATATAGTTTTTGATGAAATCTATTTACACCTAGACTGTAGGTTGCGTGGACTGAACCTTGATTCATGAATAAAGCAAGATCGAATAACAAACATCCGAACCCACAAACATTTTGCATTTATTAAGTTCGGGTATAATATTTGTAACATAAATAAGCTTAAAAACGATTTATGTCTTAAAGGTTTAGAGAGCAAAATAGTTGTTCTGAATGACATCTTAAATATAAACTATTGTGTGCAAAATAGTGACTTAAGAAATGAACAAAACCATAATGAACCGTTGTGGTTTAAAAATGACAAAGCACCAATGAGAGTGGCGGTTTTAACAGTGGTTGCATTGATTTCCAACGTGAGTACGACTATTTTTATGCACACAAATAAAATTCAAAGATATCAACGTTAAACGTTATATCCTCATTTGAAATTATAATGTTCTGACATTTTTGAGATTCAACATCTTAAGCGATTTCCATGTCAGATTTATCAATACGTCAATCCGTGTTCACGGTCGTTTCTGATTAACCGGTATTTCATCGATACATGATGTCAACAACACGAATTAAGTTCGTCTTGTGTAATATTAAAAATCGCATGATGATAAGACTGATCGGACATATAAATAACATTGACATAATATAACTCGTATAGAGATTTTTGAGTTTTCATTTTCATAGTAGATTATTAGATGAAAAGTAGGTAATGTCGAAACGGCAGGAATAGTACCTACCTTAGGTATTTTCATAACTTGTCGTAGTATGTGTTTTGCTATGGTATTCAGCTGCAGACTTAAATCTACCTTGTATTTTCAGAAAAGAGCCGTCGTGTAATATACTGCTAGGGTCTTGAGACTTTCGGTGGGATTTTAAAAAGATATAATTTTAATGCATTATAAACAAAATTTCAGTCTAACTAGCTTAAATTGTGATTTTTATCATTGGAAGGTAACTCTTGAGAGTAAATAAATAAATAAAATACCAGACTCTTGTTGAACTACATAAAAAATAAAATTATCTTGTCTCTCATCTCTCATTCTCACAAACGTAATATTGCTACTGTGTTTATTTATTGAGAAATTTCGGTTATTAAGTTTATGATGACAAAATATAAAAATTATTATTTACCTTTCAGTTATTATACCATAAAGTATTGGCGCGGGTCTGGGTGTTGTGGTACCGTCGTTGATTCTGATTTATATAACACAAGTGCTTTAGCATCTTACTATAGGATCAAAGCAATGCATGTGATGTTATCCAATATTTAATTATTTAGTTTATAAAGTACCTACAGTAGTAAGCCACAGCAGAGCTAATAAACTATACAAAAAATATACGGATAGGTGCATTTTAATGGCTGTAATTAATGACAATTCCACCTACCATTACCATCTTCCGCACGTAAATAATACAGTATGTTTCTATGATAGGGAAAAAACATTAAATTTTACTTCGATTTTCGTTTTTTATGGACACGGATTTCTTAGGAAGTCCATATTTAACCTCTTTAATAAATGTAGTTACTGCTACTAAGCACTTAATATGCACTACATGCAAAGGTTTCAAGAAAAAAAAAACAAATTACACCAATTATTTAATACTAACTAAGCAGAACTTGTAACAGGGCGATCAGGTTACGGACAGAATTACCTAAATACAGTAGGTATATAATATTACACCCATTTAACTCAACAACACAAGTATTTGTACCTAAAAATGTTTGTATTCATCACCCTCAACTGTTAGCCCTTGCCGAATCCGAAACCGCAACCACCTAGGATTCGTAGTCTGGAACAGTCCCTAAATATTGCTCCTTGAATTTTTATTGAGGTCAAGCAAGTTAATAGCTTTTGGGTTTTAGTCGGTCGTCATTCTGAGAACACGAAAACTTTGACCACAATCTTCTTTACTTATTTGTCACTATTTCGCAGACAGCTGACAAATAATCGCGAACCATCCCGTCACCATCTTATGAATAAATCATCTCCCATCGTCAGTGGAAATGACGTAAGACCCCGACAAAAAATGTCTGAAGTAAAATATTTTAATGGTTCTACGAGTATGAAGCCTTTGTCGGGTCCTTCTATTAGCCGCGACGTGGTTTGGCTTTTAATTTATTTTGAGCATGTGGCCGATGGGAATCCGCCATAGCGTTTCGACAGAGGACTTTAAAGGTCCTATTAACGAGAAAGAAATTATGATATCATTGTCTCGAATTGATTGGAATGATGGAATCTAGAGCTATCGGTGCTTTTAAAATAATTATTGTGGTAATGTTGGTTGAACTACCTAAGCAATTAAAAAAAACATCTATTTTTTTTTCGACTGATAAAAAAATATATTGAAATAAATAAAAATACTACTGAAATAAAATAGATTGACTTTTTAAAGTTGTTAAGTTTGAATGAAAATATTGAATAAAACAACACAAATATCAAATATATAATTCTTATTGAAATTTTATAACATTCGCACTGTTGTGTTTGTTTTCCGGGGTTAAAAGGGAAGACGCAGTCATGTGGCAATTACTTTGCTGAACCTCGCATATCGTTGAAGCGTAGCACAGACAGCGTCTGTATTTTTTCAATTAAATAATTACACGTAATTACTAAAGTGTACCGAGTACGACTCAGAATTAAGAACAACGGTATACGGATGTTCAGTTGGTGCTTAAAGGTAATGGTAAATCCGTTTAGTTTACTTGTTGCGGTCGCATGAAACCGCGATACAACTACATTTCTACCAAGTCTCGTTCTGCTGGGATGAGGAATTAAACCAATCAAATTATAACTAAGTCAGTTTTTTATACGCTCTAACGATTGCGTATAGCTAACAGAACGAGACTGACAGTGAATCCGATTGACTGTAAAGGCACTTAGTCTGTAGGTACGACTAAAATTGAAAGTTGCTGTAAACTAAAATTAAATGGAATAAGTACCAACTGGGCCGACACTTATTTTTAGGCTACAATTCTAGTTAGCGTTCGGTTCAGTGAGGTACGCTTACGAATAAAGATTATGAGATTGTAACATTTAATGTCTCTTCACCGCATGACATTTACAGTGGAGGACAAAAAGAAGTACTAAATTATAAAATATAAAAAACTATCTAGCATGTAGCTTATGGAATCCGTAGCTATGGTTCATTATTTCGATAAGTAGAACATGATTTAATTGATAGTGTTTCTGTTATTAAAATAACCCATAAAGAAACACAATATATTTTTGTCAAATATTTTTGAGTTAAACAGAGTAATTGACTAAGTAAATGACACATAACTTGGAAATAAGTAATATAAAAAAGTAAATATTTTTACATTAATATACGTAAACATTGAAATTATACGAAAAAGATCCAGTGTTTTCGAAACACGATTACTTTCCTTGATTTATGCTTCTTGATAACAAACAACGGAATTAACGTTCAATTGTAATTATTAGGTCATCAAAAAAGCGATAAGATCGGCCTTCATGGATAAAAAAACGAAACCAATCTTCAAAAAGCGAACTATATTTTTTTAAACTTTTATTTAATTATTTTAGGCGGTATTTGTTGAGAGCCCGCCACTTACTCTATTACAAAGCTTCAAACAAATGCGTATGACTACCAAGATTTGATTGAAATTGTTAGTTAATTAAATGGCAGTGAAGAGAGTAAAAAATGGCAATCATTTAGCTAACATTCCCATTTCCTTATACACGGCCCTATTGGCTTATACTATAATTCGGTAAAGATTGATGAAGAATATCGTGTAAACAAAGCAACTGTCATTCGTATAGACGAGAGGAAGAGATCGCTTCTAGCGTTAAGACCGCCTAAATTATACCATTCTAAGTGTATTTTTTCTCTGTACTAACTTTTTTGTTCATTTAAGAGAGTCAATCTATGTATAAGATGGTATAAGTTTATCTCTTAGGTAGTAGTTATGACAAGTTGTTTTTTTAGAAAACTACTTATTCTTTGATGATTGGTATTAAATTGACATAAAAGTCTCTCAGCTTTAAATAGATGAACATGATATATTCATATATATGATTATTTTTTTGGGTAATCTCTTACCATTTATCTGTATTAATATTATACCTAAAATAACTACAGTAGAAGTAAACATGTTGATGGTTCAAAAGTACCACGAAGTGTGTTCATAGTATCGCGTTTGACGTGCATATGGCATTGATGACGTTGGTTTCGTCCATTTAATTGACATCCTGGGAAAGCACCAAAGCCATCTGTTAAGAAAGTTTAATGACTGCGCTTTGTTTATAAAAACCTTATCCATCTTGACCTAACTATAAACGCTGATCAAATTTAATTTGTTTATTAAATATAGAGACATATAATTTTTTTGTCATTGTTGAAAGATAACAAACTGCCCCATGATATCAAAAATGAACAAAAGTTCACATTATTTGACAAAAAGGTAAAACAATATTTAATTAAAAAAATGCTTCTATAGCCTAGATGAATACTTGAAAAACTCACACTAAATAATCCTGCCGTCAGCAAATGTAAGTATTTACCTCTATCAAAAATTCATTATAAAACTATTATTAACAGATATAATATTAATTTATGGCGTACTGAGACTGTATGATGGTTTAATTACAAAATGTAAAAAAAAAAAATAGGTATTTCTTAATTTTTAAAATGATAAAAATGTAGCCCTTTTACCATATTTTTGCAACACCTGTAAATAAGGTTACTAAGTTTAAGCACAATTGTACCTAATTTAAGAACTGTACACACTTGGTATGCAAATAAACACTTGAATACTTGAATACTTGAAGGACAATACAATTAAATCAAACGATTTAAACATGGCTGGTCAATCAAACATCTCGAAATATGAAGCAATAAGTCCCTAACTGAGAGTGGCATGGACTTGCTGAATTATTACCAGCAATCAAAATTAATAAACTCTTGCATGAAATAATGGCTCTATGAATGAGTCCCATATATGCAGTATTTCGGAGGTTAAATGTATTTTATTATATCGTCCTCGATTTTATTGCTGATGTCTACGTTTCCGGACTTTGGAGTAAATTAGATGGAGTGTTGTGTCTGTTGTATGACTAGTCTGGAATATCATTAGTTGGCAAGAAATGTGAAAAATAGACAAACAAAAAATTTTTTTGCACTTTTAATATTTGACAACCGTTTCGCGCTCCAGGAGACGTATTTTTGAATCATGCTAATTCCAATTCGAATACGAAATGGCAAGATTCGCATGCGAATGACAAAAATCGCTATTTTTGAAAATTCATTCTGTGAATTCTGCAACGAGTGGTCCGATTCACTCGTATTTCGATTCTACTAGTAGAAAGTTTAGACGTATGACTTTGACAAGTAAATATGGTATATATGGTTCACAGATTAAAAACGTTTTTTTTCGTTCCGTTCCATGCGATTCATTGCCGGTTTTTAAAATCAATAAGTTTTTGCATTCCGGTTTTAAATATTTTTTGCGTGAAACGAAAATAGTTAAAGAATTTTACCATAATAGCAACACAGAATTCAAATGATTCAAAAATGCGTAAAATCGGGAGTGATAGAAATAGAATTCGCACACGAATCGTTTTCGTGTTCGAATTCAAGATTCATTTCGAATGCTTCAAAATACGTCTCCAGGCTGCAAAAATACGTCTCCAGGCTGCAAAAAGCCAGGAGGTTGCAGGTTCGAATCCTGCAAGATGGATGGAGATGGAGTGATGCGCACAAGTATTTGTAGCTTGCTAACACTAACATGGGTGTTTTTAAACGTTTAGATATGTCTTTTTGTTATCAAGTCTCCATAGTATAGGTTTCGCATAGTTGTTGAAAATGAATTTATTTATTAAGTATTATTGTACCAAATGCGACTAACAAAATGTTCACAGTTCTATAAAAAAAATTAACGTCATCTCAAATGACTTATTATTTACCTCTTTTTTCTTGAAGTCGGTACGAAAATTTAAGCAACATAATATATTCTTGCGCCTGAACAAAACATTAGCCAATTTTAATAGGCATTGACAATTTCAAAAATGCTGCCTAGATTTTCGATTTACCTAATTACAAAAATTCTGAGATAAGTTTATTTTGCCCCGGCCTGGGATAATCATATTTGAGCCGTCCGTGACCAGTCCAATTTACATAAATGCTTGCCGATAATCAAAAGTTATGCAAACCTTTTATGGAGTTATATGCCGCACAAAAGCACCTTTAGGAAAAACAAATAAACGAGAATCATTTCTCGGAATTAAGTCCTGAGACCGGGCCAATGGGCCGGGCGCTATTCGCAGTTTATTTTTAAACCTATACTTATCATATTAAAACAGGATATACATAGCGTATAGAAAAAAAGTTATGTAAACTAAGTGATAGATAAATAATGCAATGCATGTATGAAAGCTTTGCGTCGGGGATAACCCCTAAGTATAAACTTAGAATCTTGTTCGAAAATACGGTGTTAAGCCATTGACTGCCACGAAACGAGACACAATAGAAATTGAGTCATTTGACGATCGTCTGATGTAGTGGTTCACGCTCTGGACTACAATGCCTGGTGGTTGCGGGTTCGAATCCCGCAAGGGGAAAATGTTACTGTGATGAGCACGAGCATTTGTATAAGTCTTGGATGTTTATGAATGTATATAGTATGATTATCCGTCTAAACGCCATAAAGATTTGCTAAGTTTGGGGCTAGCTAATTGGTGTGATTGTGGAAACAATTTATTATTATTAGGTATTATATTTGTGGGGGTCACCGGTCACCCTCTCGGCGTTCTCGTTTGCCTCGCAGTTAGCTGGATTTTAGTCTTGTTATTATGAATTTCGCCGTATTTACCCAATGCGACGATTGTTTACGTATTATATTCTTAGTACCTAGTCTGTGTAAACGATTTGATAAAATTACGACAGCAGGCGACTAATAGCATTGTTCTAATGTCCTTGTGGTATAATAAATAATTAGCTAACTTATTATGTTCAGACAGAGTCACATGAACCTATTGTTGACTTTGCGTTGTATTCTGTAATATCGTTTGACAGTCCATAACTCGCCTTATCAATACAAAAACATCTCACTTATCGCGCGAAAGTTTAGGCAATATTGTTAGTTACTTTAACGATGTGATTTTAGTGACATAACATTTAACACTAAAGGTCATTGTAAATAGCAGTGTGTCTTTAATTATCTTCACATATTATAAACAGGTGAAGTTTGATTGAATGTAGAATGAAATCTCCAGAACTACATTCGATTTAAATGATAACTGTTTGACCCTTTTGTACACCACCTGGATAAAGATCGCTTTCTAGGCATAGGACCGCCTAAATTGTACACTTTTTTGTAAATATCAAATGTAACTTCTATGTTTGGTGTGCAATATAGAGTATCTATCTATGGACTTAAGTTTAGTTAAGATACTTTATGCTACTCTTTATTCCAAATAAATACTACGATATAGACGCGCTAATAAACATTGATGTTGCTGTTCAAGTGTCGAGAACATTTAATGTGAAAACAATAATATTGTTTACTAACAATATCCACAGGCTAATTCTCTGGCAAAGATAGTACCTAAACAGACAGACGACCGCCTAGTGCTTCGCGCTCCGGTCAACAAAGTTGTGGGTTCGATAAGTTCGATTCGAAGCTGCAAAGGGATAAATTTATTTGTGTTGAGCTGAGCACGATTACCTTATTGTACCTTAGTCATCGATTTTCATCACTATATTATTTATGTATGATTATCCGTTGTCTAGTCGCCATAAAACCAATAAAACCATTTTTTTGCAATTAGGCTTAAACTAAGCACTTTTACACATCCCATTTTTTTGTACCCTACCACTGCTTCGGGACAAAGGGCCTAGCAAAAAAAAGCAGTGCAAAAAGCTCGTTCACTCTCTTTTAAATAGTGTTAAACATACAATACAAAAAGTATTATAAGATACATGTACCTTGCCTGTGCGAGCAAGGCAGTCTTTAACTCCAAACATTTATTATTATCACATAATATGTCATTAAAATAATCAATAACAGTATAATAAATACCTACCCTATTTTCTTAAGAATAATTTTAACATGAGCTTTTAAAAACATGGGCAGTTCTGCAATAGATGCTGGTAATTTGTTAAAAAAGCGAATACGTTTTCCCATGAACGAATTACCTACCATAGTAAAAGCTATCTAGCTTAATTTGGGGTTTAATAATTAGTGTTATTGTTGAAAGTTCTTTATTATTATTCTCTTTTAACCTAGTAGCTAATGAAAGGCATACTCATTTATCTTTAATAACATTAAGATGTACAAATTCATACTAATTACGATAAGCCTTATGTTAATGGTTACGATAAAAGCCAATATTAAAGAGTTTATCAACGTCTAACAACAATAATTCTATTGACAAGTGCACTTGGATGTACGAGCACCACAGATACTACACGGCAAAGGTTATTGTAATTATGAGTTATTAGTGTATTATTACCTAGAATTATACCTATAACATTATCTTATGAACATCAATCATTTTCTCACTATAAAGACAACATAAATAAGTTGTCGGAATATTTATAATCTGAAGTTGGAATAGTCTAGACTAGAGTCTAGTTTCCACAGGCGCATATAACTTTTTAGAGGGACAAGTTTCAAGCAATGGGTCTTGCCAAAGTCAAAATTCAATTGTGTGCATTATGGTCGGACCTCGGGTGTAAATCAAACTGAGGATCTGTATGGATATGGCATCCCTTTGCTCCCAAATAGATCGACCGATTTTTCGGGAGATTACTTAAATGATCCAGTAATGAGTAGGTATCAACTAATCATCATCATCACCAGCCTATATCAGTCCACTGCTGGACACAGACCTCTCCAAAAGGAGGATTTTGCCATAATCGCCACGCTTGGCAGGCGGGTTGGCGATCGCAGTTTGGTCAATGGTGGAAAGGAGACGCTGCTGCCCGTCTTTTTGTGGCGGTTCTCCTGTAGTCGCCTCTTACGGCACCCATAGGAAGGGAAGAGGTGGTGCTATTCTTTTAACGTGCCGGCACCACACGACACTAATATTGGCTACATACTCAGTTAGTTATCCCATCGAAAATGGACCGCTGGAAAATGCCTAGTAAACACTTAAGTGTGAAAGGTTAAACTTGAACACGGACCGAGACGATTGTTTACCATGACGATACGATTACGAACACCTACTTTGACGCAAATCGTTCGTAAACCGAATATTTGCGGTCGGAAGACTTTGTTTGCCATCTTAAGGCAATGGATTATGGATCCATAGATCCATACTCACATACAAGGGTCCAGTTATCGCTTTTTTAGCTGAACTAATAAAGATTAGTAACTTAGGTTTATTAACCATATAGTATTATTAAAAATCGAAAGAGCGTCAGATTTGATTAAGGATTCTAATTTAATTTGTAAGGAAATTATAAAGAAATCCATAGCAGGTATTTACTCGAAGAAGGCTAGAACTGTTAAAATACACAAACAACACATTTTAAACACGTCAGACACACTTTTACTGCAAGATGATGATATGGATCTAATAAAATAAAAGCAGAACCAACACTTTCCCCTGGTGAGACACGTTTACATGGAGTAGGTTTACTATTGTACTTTTTTAATTGCATTGGAATAATTCTTGCATAAAATAAAACTTACGTATAGATTAGATAGCTGTGTTATTTGTTATTTGTGTTAGAAAAATATAAGTTTGTCTCTACTTTTAACAATTGTACGGCCATACCATATTGAGGAAGTCATGACACGGTTTGATAACGCTGGAGCGTTATGTTCACAGAAAACTATTATTGGACAGGATAGGTACATATTTGGTAAGTATCGATGTTTCAATGGCTTTAGAAATGTATTGGTTCTAGGTTAAAATGTGTCTGGAATAATGCCATAAAGGTATTCTAGTCGATTTTCAGCCTAATGTGTGTATGTATTTTTACTTGGTAGAATTTAATAAGTTAACACAGTAACTGTCATTTCATATAGGTTTGTCTGTCACTCATTTATTACTGATAGAGAAATGCGTTTATTTTACAAAATTAGTCTGTTAAGCTAAAATAATTATGGGAAATACCTACTAACAAAAGTATGTTATATCTGCATATATTAAAAAAGCACATAAGTAGTATGAACTGGTTTTTTCCTGTCATTAACTTATTTTTATTTTTAATCAATCATGTAGCTACGACAGCGTTATTTTCTTAATTTTGTCTCTACTTACGCATGAACCTATCAAAAATGATATATTAAGGAGGCATCAAATTTAAGTCAAGGACAAGCACTAACAAGGTAAGTAAACTGAAGAATTAGGTATAAAAACAGATTTTTGAATGATGTGAAAATTATTAAGATAACAGATTTCTATCCATTCATTAAAAAAAGACGAATTTAATTTGATCACATTTAACCTAATGTTAATTGAAATTCACGGCCCGTCCGTGTATTCCGTTGGTTTGTCTAAGGTTGCTCGCCCACGAACGATAATCGGTGACCGATTTTTTGTAGGAGAAAAATAGAACGTGCTGATTACAATAGTGCGACCCACACGTCCTACAAATAGTAGGTCAGAAATCCTATGAAAAATTGTCTGACTAAAAATCGGGCCGACTATCAGTCCTACAAAAAGTCTGACGTGGGCAAGCAGCCTAAAGCTTATTAACAGTAGGTAGTACTTAGATAGGCGTTTTGTGTAAAAGCAAAACTGACTGACTGACCAGTCAGTCAGTTATTTCTGTTAAGTTTTGACGTGATGTCATAGATAGTCTAAAAATTGGGCAGTTAACGTTAACGGTTGCAATTTTTTACTATGAAATGGTTGAACGCGGTTTTTTTAAATGACAATAGGGTTAGCCAATCGGGTGTTTGCAGCCCAACCAAACTACCTCTTAGAATTCAATACAGATTAAGCCATCTCTAGATGAAAATATAGGCTAGCCTTCGGTGGAGCCTACACTTTACGTGAATTACAGTGCCCGCCATGTTAAAAATGTAATTAATTGACCGTATAACAAAGAAATAAGGTTCAAAATATGGTGACAACTTTTTTCCCCGAGCTTGAAAAAGAAGGGTTAAATTATTTAAGTAAACTCACCAACTAAGCTGTACTTGATGAGGCAGGGGTGGCACAAGCTTGTGATTGGCTGCCAGTGTTCATTGTTGGCTACATCTGCCAATTCCTCAGACTTGTTCGTCAGGAACAGCGCGAACTCCCTGAAGGTGACATCGTGGCCTAACTCCAACGATTCGTTTGACGGGTTCTCGCGGAATGCCTTGATTATCCGTCTGCCTACTCGGTCCTGGAAAGTTAGGTGTTGGTTAGTCCTCCATGATCCTACTTTTTACTGACTCGATCGTGGTCGTTATATCTAGTCTTCCGCCGGATGCACATAAGTCTCGCTAGTTTCAGCTTTTCATTTTAGCGTTTACGATCGATTGGGGTAGGTTTAGCCACTTTGCTACGAATCAGATAACGAACATTTTGTGTGCTGGCTAGAAGACCTAATTGGTGTGTGTGTTGTCTGGTGCTTATTCATATTCATAGTGCTAGCCTTTAGCCAACAGATTATACTGTCACTTATTTAAAAAACTCCCAATCTCAATTCATTAACTTATGTTACATAGTATCACAGTAGAAGTAATTAAGATAGTGAACAAACAAATACATTGATAGCCTTACTTCTCAGTAAAAAATACAAAACACAACATAATTAAGTATCTTTTATGATAATCCTGGATGTACATACTAGACTGACAAAGGTATGGTAGACGGTGTTTTATAAGATGAGTTATCAGTAAAGTGCAGACACATATTGTCCATTCATTAACCATAATAATTGGAGTATCTGTCTAAATAATTAATATCTACAAGTATTTTTTAAATAACAAAGATGATAAGAATTATCAAGTTGTATCCAACCAGTTTCATTACATAATATAATAAAAAAGATATAGGAAATAGACATAGCACAACTTTTTTTGGAAAAATACGCCATATTTTTTAATGTGTAAGTTTTAGCTTGGATCTTACAGTAAATTAGTACAGGCAGTCTATCTTAAAAGAAGGAAGTAATTGATGAACATTAAATATACTGCAAAGGGATTAAACCGGTGGCAAACAAGATACAGAACTATTAACTATGCTATTAATAAGTATGAAGTGCATGCATATTTTTTTAAAATTAATATGATACATATGTATATTATTAAGGAAAAAATATAATATTCAAATTGGGTGTAAAAAGTTGCAAAAAGGTAGCCCAGCTGGAAAATATTTATGTATTACAATACCTGGAAATATTTAGCACTTTGCGTTTCTCCTTCTAATTTATTTCTGTACGCCGACAACAGCCTCTCAAACGGGTTCCGGACAATAATCATCTTGTGGTAACTGTCCAGCATGTAGTCCCTCTCCGGCCGTGGCACACTGCTCAGGTTCCGGAACATTCCCGGAGAGTGTGCAAGGTAGGCCGGAATGGAGAGGACGTCTGTGTCATTCCATTTGCCTGTCAGTATCATCAGTATTCTCTTCCAGTTTGTACATGCCACCTGTCACATGAAAGTCTATTTAAAGTTAGGATTCCAGTTGAGCTAGCTTTTCATACAAATGATAGCCAATTATGATGCCATATGATAATTCTCTGTCAGCCAGAGAATTACCATAGCATCATAATTGGCTATTAAATGCACATCATGTATGTTTCTTAAAAACAGTAATAAAGTTAAAATAAAATAATAAAAGTGTGGAGCAGACTCTACTTTTGCAACAAAACAGATCTTCTTGTCTTCTTTAGTGGTAATCATTGGCACTGCTGTTGTAACTATGAAGTTTATTATTAATAGGACTTCACCCAATATTGTTGTTGATAATAAATAAATAGGGATCATTCAATTTAAAATTTGTAAACTAATGTTTGTATTTGACTAGGTACAGTCTACAAGATAATAATTAATAATTAAAAACTTATTTAATTTACTCTTTCTTATTTTAAAATTCACACATGATCTGTGTCATGGCCAATGATAAATCATATTGACAAACTTTGCGTGATGTTAAACCAATAATTTACCTAATCGAAAACCCGGTCCGCCTTGACCCTTACCTTAGGCACATAACAATAAAGAAGCTTGTGCGTCTCGTCCACTAGAATATGCTCGAGCTGATTATTTGGAAGGTTTTCTAATGTCCATTTCGGCGAAAAACGCTGACACGATTCTTGAATAAGCTCCTGACGGGCCAAGTTCATGGACTGGGTCAATTCCAAAGAGTGTTCAACAGTCAAGTCATTGTCGTTTAATTCACTTATTTCACCCACGTGCCCACGGGCGCAGAACAGAACACTAAACAACACTATATTAACATCCGACCCGCGCATTTTCACCAATAATTACCATCACACACTGAATAAAATAAAATAGCAAACTTTCATTAAAATCAGACTACTTATGTAGGGCATCCAGTTTTAACTATTCTGGTGCACGCACTAACTTAGCACAAAGGGGTGTTTATTTATTGCAACGGCAGTTTTACTTATAAAAAGTGGTTTTAAGACCTCTTGTATATTATACAAAATAAACTTTATCGTAAAATAATCATGAATTCATGCACGTCCACTTGCATAAAGTTTGACAGAACAACTAAATGAATGAATGATCAATGAAATGACATTGCTTGCCATTTGCCAAGCCAATGATACTTCATTCATTCGTCTGCGCAACTGTCAGTTGATGAGCGAATGAATGAAGTTGTAGGATTTAGAACAAGCCAAGCCAGACCATGAGAGTAAGGGTAAAAACACATGGATGCAAAAATACATATAAATATTTATTTCAGTTTCCTAAACTATTACATATTATAGGGTTTGGAATCTTCTTTGAAGCAAGTATTTGCTTGTGTTGTGTTGATTGTTGATGGTGGATGATGGTTTAATAATACGTTCGTCCTAAGCTTAATCATGTCTTCATGAGTTGAAAATCTATTAGAGAATTTTTGACTTTTGGGGTAGGTCGACGTGCTGTTGACTGTACCTACTACAAGCCACAGTATACTATAATTATATATACGGTATATTATATAAATATTAATACATTTACTGTTTAGTATGTATGTGTGATTTTTAGAACAAAAACAAAAAATCATGCTTTTTTATTAGGAAATGGTTACAAATTACAATACTGTTTTACAACAATGCAGATATCCTTTCTAATTCACTTTAATCCCGTCGCTTGAATTCAATTTTTCGGGTATGTTGGTCTGAAATATAAAGGAAAACATTAAGAGAATATGTACGATAACGACAATCAATTAATTTTCTTGTTACTCATTTAAGTTTAATTTGCAATATTTTAATAGGTACCTACTAAACAGGTAGGTAGTCTGCTTAAGCTCAAATTTTGTATTTACATTAAAGGCCCACTCCATTATAGAATTACTATTATATTATAGCCAAAGCCTTTCGGTAGGTAAGTACTTACCCTGAGATGTTGAATGTAGCATACTTGGTGGTACTGGTGTATAAGAGCGAAAGCCTCCTCTGCGACTGCTAGTTGATGATGTTGCCACGCCAGCACTGCTAAACAAGCCCATAGTGTCTCGTCTTCGACAGTCCGGCAAAGCTGCGTTCAATACACAATTAGGAAAAATTAAACAGAAATCTAAGTCATTTATTTATAATGTAAGCTGAGACAATGACAATTTTAAGCTTCACATTTTAATGTTATTAATTTTCAAAAATATTTTAATGATAAGAAGTGATTCCTAGGTTACTAAGCAATAAGTGTAACAAATAAGATTGGGCTAGTGTAAAACCTTTTTATTAGACATCAACCTTGCCTGTTCATAATAATGTCTATGATGAAGTAACTTGGTAATTATACGCTGCCTATCTTGCCTTTGCTTGCATTCGGAATATAGCAAATCTTTTTGGTCGTATTTATTAACAAAACAGGCCATGCAGTATTTCTTGAAAATGGTGACGCATTCCCCTTAGTTTCTAATGCTAATAACTTACTTGTAAAGCCGCCTGCCACATGTTGGCAGCAACATATTTCAGCAGCTTCTCTGGGAATGGTACAAGCGATACGTGCAAGATGGATCCGTTTCCGCGGCAAATCCTCACTACACCTTCTTCTACGCTTACGATTGTGGGATTTCGACCTAAATCGCTGTAATTTATACAAACATTAAGAGTACTAAATCTTAATCTTCTTAATATATAAAACAAAGTCGGGTTTGTAACAACACTTATAACTCGAGAACGGCTGGACCGTTTTTTATGGTTTATAATTTGTTGGATTTGTCTCTGCCCCAAATAGCAGATCAAATAATAAAAACATTGGAAAAGCTGTCGAAAAAAAAAATGATAGGCGGTACGAAGTTTGCCGGGACCGCTAGTTATATATAAAACAAAGTCGGGTTTGTTACGACAGTTATAACTCGAGCACGGCTGGACCGATTTTCATAGTTTATAATTTGTTACATTTGTCTCCATCCCGAATACCAGAATAAATAATAAAACATTGGAAAAATGTACAAAAAAAACTGTTAGGCGATACGGAGTTTGCCGGGTCAGCTATTAAACAATTTAAAAATGCGGTCACTTTGACCTTTGAGCAGCTGTTTAAACTAACAACTTTATTCAGCCTAGGTGGGTAATAGGTTATTCATTAGAACTGTAAACTATTTATTTACAACTCGATTAGACTTGCAGGATATTTGGGGATTTAGTAAGATTAATTTTGAGTGGTGATTTATACATTTTTTTAATAATGACATGCTTCCTCTCGAATTTCGATTAATTTATTTTCTTTCATATTATAAATTAAAATAAATCGTATTTACTTTACCTAATCTCCTTGCTGACGGTGGTGAGAGCTAGCCAATCAGGCTGAGTGGCCGCCCGTGGACAGCACCACGCTACCGCTGAATTAGCTCGTAATCCTACCAACAACTCTGTCTCTGCACTCCAAGCTATACTCAGGATTTGAGATCCTAAATAAAATAAAAATGCTTTAATAGTTCCGTCATTAGACTACTTTTTTAAAGTCGTACTTAGTTTACAAATTATATTTTAACAACGGGAAGTTGTTTTATGAAATGTGATTTGAAAAAATTTAACATCAGCTTAAATAATTATATATAAAAACCGTGTTCCGAATTTTACTTGCAAGGATGGCATTAGAATTCAATAAAAATTTAAATTCTCGTTCTTTGCAAAATGTCTTAGGAGCTGAAAATAACACCTGCATAAGTTTACTACGCTTATAATCATCTTATTTTTGAAACATGAGCCTGTGTAAAATTACTTACCCAATTTCACGAATTTAGGCTTGCTGTCCTTAACAGTGACAACGTACAAATCCCTGTTATAGTCCAGCAAAGCCAACTGCCTTTCGTTTAATGGTCCCGTCTGGCTCAAAGCTATGGTAGAGACCGTCATCTTGTGAGACAGCTTCGTCACAGCATTATCTGCTGAGCTTCGGACAACCAACCCAGTGGGAAGATCGAAGACGTGAATCACTGCAACAAAAGAAGCTCTTAGCATCTCGGAAATAATTAGTAACTAAGCAGGGTTGCTGCAACTACGATATTTTTATCAAGTTTTAGAATTGGAGAAGATACGGTCAAATCTAAGAATAACGTATTGCCTTCGTGTATATATCCTTACTCTTCTTATCCGTCTGATCTATAGCAGCAAGAGCATCAGGGCCCAGCGATACGGCAGCTCTGCCCAAAGTCTCAGGACGAGCTCCCCAGCGAGGGCTGGCCAACAGCCGCCCCATGTAACTGTACACTGAGAGTCCGGCTCGTTCAACAATGCAGAGACATCTGAAATAAAAAAGGTCATCTTAACCAACCCGTGTCTTAGTAAAAATATTAAGTGCCCTAAAAATATTAATTATGTGAATAAGAGATCGTGTAAGTACAAAAAATACGCAATGAGCTCCTGATATTCCTAAATACAGTTTTCCAAGAGGCCCACATATTGATTAAACAGAAAAAAACTTTATGGAATGTTGCATACCTACACTAATATCATCAAGGTAGATGATAATTTGGAAGGTAAATTAAATAGAAATGTCTTTTTTTTGGGTTTTGCTAATTCCTAAGCAAGTGCAAAATGTAAGTTGCAGCAAGCATGACCATTAGCAGATTCCATATTTAAAAGAAAATACACTATTTCTTTTTTTAAGCTATTATAATATTATAACTGCATCCTTGTTTTGTTTTTTAGTGGAGTTTGAAAAAACATTACCTATGGCTTACTTTGTACCGTTTATGATTACACCGTATATTATGATTACCTACTCTTTTAATCTGGAACATGCACTAAGATTTTAAAAAACTAAGTAAGTAAACTATTAACTCTAATCAACGCTAACCTTTCTGCTAGTAGAAGCATACTAATCGTCCCTTCCTTCAAATCAAACGTTACTGGTGTATTCCAAGATGTCAACTTATGTATGAAGCATTGCTTTACTGTGGCAATCACCAAGTGGTTAAATCCTAAAGCCATCTGTATGACCCTATCCGGGTAGTCCAGTTGATCACTCTGATCCGTGATGATGTCTTTTATTGATATTACTTTCCGACCGACTTGGGTGCATGCGTAATTTTTCCATGTGAATTCTCTAAAACAGTTAAAAAAGTAATTAATTTGTTTTTTTTTTTCGGGTAATATTTCAGCTTTGGACGGGATCTAATCTCTAATTCTCATTTTTGGTTCATTTTTATAATCATTACCTGTCAATAACATGTGCAAATAACACATGTCCGTTAGCACAGGCTGCAGCCAACTGAGTTCCATCTGAAGACCAGGCAAGGCTGTAGATGCTACCAGTCAAGGGTCGGTCCAGACAGTGAGACCACTATGGTAGAAAAAACACTTAAAATTTTAGTTACAATTTCATCATCATCATTTCAGCCATAGGATACAATTTACTATTATAAAAAATATTATTGATGGTCACACCACACCCCAGTTGATCGGCTTTGCATAATTTAATACGCATGTGAAGCTAGGATGTGCTTGCACGTATTTGGTCTATTTTTTTTTATATTGGACAACATCACATACATTACTCTGATCCTAAAGTAAGTAGCTAAAGCAAGTGTGTTAAAGAAATCAGAAACAACGCCGGTACCACAACACCCAGACCTGACACAATATAGAAAAGTTCGTTTCCTACATTACATTTACTCGACCGGGGATCGAACCCAGAACCTCAGAGATGGCGACGCCTCCTGTAGTCCAGCGTGCTCACCTCTCGGCTACGAAGGTTTATTTTATTCTTTATCATTTTTATTTCTATCATAAAAAAAACGTAATGATGGACATCTTCTGACCATAATTATTGGTAGCTAAAAAACCTAAAATAACACTTCATTTTGCTACACAATCAAGTAAATAACGGGTGTTAAGTCACCACACCACACATACTATTACAATCACATCTACTCAAATAAAGAAACATTGCTTAGTTTTATTCAAAAATAGAATGATGCAACAAACGGTGAGGTCTTAGATCAAATAACGTCGAACTACGTCCGGTAGTCAATATTTTTTGTCCATATAGATGTATTTATAATGTGACAAGGTTTTCTTACTCCGTTAGCATTGCACAGTCTTATTAAATTATAGCTGCCTATGACAAATAAATCTCCAGCGGGGGACCAGCTAACGCTCGTGATGGGCTGATCGTGTTTGACGCTTACTGATATTTGTTGGCCGAACGTGTCCCAGATCTAAAACAAAACTTAATTTAACAAATTGAAATAAAAAGTGTGATATTAGAAATCTGAATATTATAATAAACTTCATTGACCTTCATGGAGGTTGATTAGTATTAAAACGTATAATAATTTATCAAACCTTAGTAAGGCCATCTTCGGAGCCAGATATAATCAAATTATTGTTTGCGTTCCACGCTGCACATAAAATCAGACCCTCGTGAGCCTTCCACTGTAAATAAATAAATATTAATAAAAAAAATAGCAACGATTGATTTAACCAAGGATTTAAAAAAATGTTACTATCTTCGTAATATGATTTAATAATTAAGCATCACGAATAATAAGACTAGATAAATTACAAGCAAAAAACGTATCTAACAAGTGGCATTGGGAAGATATTGACCTTCCAAGTCAAGGACCTCGTCTAATCGTTTGCTAATAACTAGGCAGGTACCAAAGATACACCTCGAACTACTATTACAGTTATTTTAAGTTGCTATGTGTGTGTTCATGCATCTTTCCAAGTATCATAAAATATAGACCATAGCATTGTTATTGTTAATTGAATGACGATATTGACGAACTAAAACATTCAAATCTAATTGTTACTTGAAGTTCATCATCCAAAACGCTTCAATTAAAACGACTACTTTCAAGGCACATACGCCCTTTCTTAAAAGGTATCAAATCTGACATAGTATGCTCACTTTGGTAATCTTAGTGCTTGAATTCAACTGCTTTATGACGAGAAAGTTCCCTTTAGTGTAAAGTATGGAGCTGCTGTCTGGACTCCAAACTGCATTGTAGCATGGCAAATCTGACTGAACGATTGTAGAGCGGAGCAGCCCATTTCTGGACCAAACTTTGACAAATCCGTCTTCACCAGCTTGAAAACAGAATTTTAGTTATTACAAAAATCTAAGCTCTACTAGAGCAAGATTGGGGTCAAGAGTAAGCCCATCTCAAATAAAAAAAAAAAACTTATAATAAACTTACCTACTTCAAATTCTCCTCTAAAAATTGTCAAATAATGAGGCAATTTCACTCATAATTATGAACAAAACCTATTCGGAATCGATCATTACCTGTTAGAAGACCAGCACCATCTGGACTCCACTGGGCTATCAAACAAGCCCCTTGATGAGCATTTACACTTTTCTCTATTCGTCCGTTGTGATTTACAATGTTAAATCTGTAATCATATTATCATTTTAATCAAACAAGCCAAAATTTGGACCCTTAATCATAGCCCTAATGAAGACCTAATAAGACTTTAAAAAATAACGTTAAAATATTTAAAAAAATAATGATAATTATTTCCACAGTTAAGTAGAGTTCTTACCAAGTGCACTTATTGCCTGCCTTCGATTGTGAACAGGCTCACTATTAGACTCAATATTAATAAAATGCGGTTTAGATGTTAGACGGGGCGGCGGGGGATTTTTAAATTTTATTTAACTCACTTTCCATCAGCAGAAGATATCAGGATGACATCGTGTTGATGTTTATTGCCTCCAACGCTGACCTTCGGGAACAAATGCATCCCAGTAGGAAAAAAGTCATCAGAAAACGTCGCGATGACCATATTTTCATTGTTTACTAAGTTCCATTTTAAAAGTTTATGGTCATCTCTGAAAAGTGGACATAAGTAAGATCAAATAGGACTAAGTAGATCTACAAGATTAGCAAGACTTTTCAGATCAATCTTAACTAGACAATTTTCTATTTTATTGGCTTCTTTTAACGGAATAAATAAGGGCACTTCTACTAAGTAGGTAATCATTCTAATACGATAACTTTATTAACGGTATATTTAGCTTCCAACGGCTAAAGCGCTGACCAGCGCTGATGCGATTATACCTTCGATTTTTATGGACAACCAATGAAGTGGTTTTTATTTTCTTTGAAGTTTAAACACAATTTTGCTTACCCACAAGAAAAAACGTCTTCCGTATTATTCCAACTTACACATACAACGACCCCAATATGTTTGGGTTCTTTGAAAGACGATATTTTTAATTTCATTTTGCAAATTTTTGTTCACTTTCGTTGTGTTGTGTTTTCGCACTGTAACCATAGTAACGACTTTCGCGCCATTTCCACTGACCAGTTAATCACTGCCATTTCCTTTTTTGGGGGCTTATTCTATAGTGCGCAAAAAAAGACTTTACCGTTAAAATATAAGTAAAAATCAGTCAAGCAAGAATTAAAAAAATAAATTTGGGCAAACAAGTTGGAAAGGGTTTTTATTTTGATATAAAGCTAAATTGAACCAAAATTAATTTTAAATATTTTTATACTAATGTCATCTGCAACTTCTAAACGTAAGATATTAATGTCACTTTTGACTTTGACATATTATCTGTCATTCTGATTCTCACATGTTCGCATTTGCTCAAAAGTTTGCAAGTTTTTGTGTGTAACCTAATTAAAATAACCATGTCCGACGTACCAGATCTTAGCAGCGACGATGAGAACTACGAGGAAGATGACTGGCAGGAAATGGAGACTAGCAACACGATGGTGACGTGCTTATTTTGTTCTGAAGTTCTACCATCAGTGGAGGACGGGTTTACCCATTGTGGTACAGCTCACAGCTTCATTCTGAACGATTTAAAGCTCAAATTCAACATGGACTGCTATTCGTATATCAAAATGATCAATTACATCAAGACTCACAAATCTAAACCTGATGACATTACAAAAGCAACCGAATCGCTTTGGGAAGACGAAAAGTATTTGAAACCGGTTGAAAACGATGAATGGTTGATGTTTGACTTCGATTCGCTAACAGAAAAACCGAGTTCACCAAAGTCTTATCATGCGAATGTAGAAAATGGGCTAGTAACATTATCACAAAGTCATTTCATTGAGCTACAGCGAACAATACAGACTCTGACATCTCAGCTTAGTGAAAGCCAGACACATTTACAAATGGCTAAAGAAGACATTAAGAAGATGCAAGATTCTATGAAGACTATAGTTGATGCTGGACATTCAAATGGCAATGGTGATGAGAAAGCTATGATCGTAAACTGTGTGTCGAAAGTTCCATTAGAAGATGATGAGGGTTATTTTAATACATATGCACATTTCGGCATTCACTATGAAATGCTTTCAGACAAGGTTCGGACAGAAAGCTATAGAGATGCTATAATGAATAATAAAGAAACATTAAAAGATAAAGTTGTCTTAGATCTGGGATGCGGTACTGGAATCTTGTCAATGTTCTCAGCGACAGCTGGTGCTAAAAAAGTTTATGCCCTGGACCAGTCAGAAATAATTTATCATGCAATAGACATAATAACAGAAAACAATTTGCAGAATGTGATTAAAACAATTAAAGGCAGACTCGAAAATACAAATCTGGATGAGAAAGTCGATATCATTGTTTCAGAATGGATGGGGTACTTTTTATTATTTGAAGGTATGCTGGATAGTGTAATATATGCAAGAGACAACTGCCTAAAACCTGGAGGGCTGCTACTACCCAACAAATGTAATATAAGTCTTGTGGCTAACGGGGACATGGATACACACAATAAGCTTATAAACTTCTGGTCTGATGTGTATGGGTACAAAATGAACTGCATGAAATCTGAAGTGGTTAGAGAAGCAAGCGTTGAAATCATCGGATCAAAACATATTATATCGGAGCCATATGTTATAAAAGAAGTTGACATGGTAACATGTGATACGAATACAATGGATTTTACTTCAGTTTTTAAGCTACCAATCACAAAAGATGGTCATTTGACATCACTTGTAGGATACTTTGACACATTTTTTGATTTACCTAATAAAGTGTCTTTTTCAACTGGACCTGAGAAGACACCGACACATTGGAAACAAACTGTTTTCTACTTCCGAGACTGTAAGGAGGTTAAGCAAGGGGACGTTATTGAGGGGACAATAATTTGTAATAGACTTAAAAGTAATGTCAGAGGACTATCTGTTGAAATCAATATACTTGGAAAAAGTCATAAATATCTACTTAGTTAATTTTTTTACTGTTTAGTCATAAGAATTAAATGATACAGGTATCTTTAGATCGCTTCAGTAATTGACTACAATTTCTATTTGCATTTATAATGTACTGTCAACAGCTTATCAATCTCCAATAAAATGTTTTTTCTTTTAAATGAGCATTTGTACCTAAGTCATGGATGTTTATAAACATATATAAGTATGTTTATCCGTTATCTAGTCGCCATAGTACAAGCATTGCTTAGTTTGGGACTAGCTAATTGGTGTGATTGTGGAAACAATTTATAAAAAAAAGAAAATACATTTTATTAAAGTTCATAAGTTGTTGCTTGTAGACATAGTATAATTTTATTCTGTGCTTGTAGATATGTTAGCTATGTAAAGCTATGAGATTTCAAATTTTCAAAACTGTCTCTTTAGATCTGTTACATGTTATAGGCTCTCAACATTGTACTAAAAAGTTTACTGATCCAGTACCTATACATTCAGTGCATCACTTAAAAAAAATCTTTGTTGTTATCAATCTGTGCCAAATTTCATACAAATCTATTTAGCAGTTAATGAGTGATTGTGTTATAAACATAACAAACCTTTGTTCTGTTAGTACATATTGTACACTTATTTTGTCTGCTGAGTCATCAGAAGGTTTCTAGTACTATGAGTACCTAATTCTTTATCCAGGAACACCTAAATTGAAAGAACACTGCCATATTGTAAACATTTTGTCATTATGTCATTTACATGTAAATATATTGTATGGAAAGTGTTATTAAATAAAACGCAATTTCTACGAAAATCTTTATTTTATTTTACATATAATTTACACATATCTAAAGGTGTTTAGTTTTTATTTACACAATGTAGAAAAAGAATCTATAGTTAAAAAAAAATCACCACATGACTTGAGATTTTAAGTTTTTACGTAATACAATAAAAATAGTGAGAAATGCTGAGTGTAGGTATATGCTAATTACTGATATTAAATGCATTAAAAATATGTGAGTGTCACCACAGTGGTAGGTGCTGTAAGTGATAAATAGGTACTTATTTCTTAAGTAGGAAGGTTATTTATTCTTTGTAATAAAAGTCTTTTTCAAGGCTTCGGAATGTAGGCATATTTTTATTTGAAAGCAAATATGTAGGTACTTAGAAAAATATGCAGACAAATATTCAGATACTGGGACCCTAGACCCTAGGTACCACTGCAAGCTATATACCGATACGATGTCCATAAGGCTCAGTATGCTAAAATCTACCCTTTCATAAAGCTATATCCCCCAATTAGAATGGTATCAATTAACTACACTCTAGAATATACTGAATTCTTATTTTTATGTTAATAAATACACTAAATGCACAATATACAGAATTTTTCATTAAACCTAAGTATTATAAGTAATTCAAGTAGATGATAAATATATATTTATATAAAAAGATCTATTGTTACTTTCTCTACTAAGCGTCACCATGTTGGATTACATCTATTCTTAAATACCCAAAGTAGTTAAGAAGGGACCTAATTTTATTATGATTATGGGTTTCTTGATTTGATATTAAATGAGAATGGTCCCATGTTCCTATCAGGAAAACTAGGCCTCTGATATTATAATTGTGTAAATAGTTTGTCCAAGGTCTCGAATTTCTCGAAATGTTGGTTGTTTTTGAAGCGTGTGACTTGGCGTTAAGAGGAAAATTTGGTTTTCTTTTTCCTTAAAATTTACAATGTTTTTTCCTTCGCCAATAGTCTATAAGAAGGACGGTACATTTACGTTGGGTCCTCCTTACCTCATAACCCTTTTCACCATGCACATTTTTCATTTCTGCCAACATTGAAAAACTATAAGTAATAAAATTAAAAATAATAGAGAATTATTATAATTTGTTTGAATTATTAATACATTATTCTCTATTAGAGCCTTATCACCACGTAAGACCCTAAGTTTCCCTTGGTAGTGGTATGTACGCATGTACCTAAGCGTAATTAGTATTGATGCTTTTCAATCCGTAAACAGAGCAGTCGGGAAGTCACGTGATTTAGCATTTTATCAACACGTTAAAGTTTAGGAAACACAATTTCAAGTAAGTTGACCAAATTGCAGTTTTTTAAATTAATACGTAATAATAACAAAAACGTTTTAAAATGTTATTAAGCTACATTCAAAACAAGGGAAGTCTATAGATATATTAATTATGCATAGGTAAATATAATGCTGCTTTATAAGTACTTACCTAGTTTCTGTGTCTTAATTTACAAGGAAGAGAAATAAATGTTGGTATACTGGGGACTGTTAGTTAAATAGTGAAAATTTTGGAATCAATAAAAAAATTTGATCCAAGTATTAGTATTTTAAGCGAATTTTAAATGTTTTTTGTGTAGCTGAGTGTGGACTATGGTAGATCCATATTGAATCGGAGATTACAGATCGCAGGGTCGTGGAGGCTTCTCTAAACCATGAAATGTGCTATAACTCTTCATTGTAAGCAAACATGGAAATACAAGCTTTGCCAAATAGCATATACGTTCCTTTCTCCCTCTCTTTATCGACTTTCTCCCTCAGTCTACTGGCTTGCTGTCTTTCACGCTTTGACTAATTTGAGCGCAATCTATCAAGCAACTGCGTCCTTAAAGAACTATATTTTTAGCTAAGGTATATAAATAATGATAACCCATGAAGTAGGTAGATAATTTCTTTTTTACATGAAGATTTTACTAGCTATAGGTATGTACTATCGACCTATACCTAGATTGTGAAATTGCAATTATTTAGAAAATAATTTCATATTAAATAACATTTGGTCAGGAATATCAAGATCTCCAATTGAATCGGAAACATTAAAATTAATAAGCGTATTTTTCATATGGGTTAAATTTAACACTAATTAAGCTACGTTTCTTATTTTATTGTTAATATTAAATACAATTTTACTATAATAAGGTGTTTTATTCATCGAAGAAAAGTGCACATGACTTTAATGATAAGTATAATTTGCTCCATCACCAGCATTTTTTTTGATATAGAATACTTAATTGTAAGTATTTAGCCCTTAAAACCTAATCTATTTCAAAATAATTTCAGTACAATTTTTATATGTTAAATACGTTTTAATGAGTACGATTGAAAAGTAAATGTACCTACTTACTATAGCGACAAAAGCATCAAGATTTTTTGTGGCCGTTTTAGATGAGATTTTCTACCGGAAAACTTATTGTTACACAATGAATCCTTGGCATAGATTCGGATATATTATCTGTAAAAACACCCTGTTTGGTCCAAATGGAGGTTTCTGTTGATCAAATACAACAGCTTATTTATACTACGGAGAATTGCAAGAAAAAAATCAGTAAACCGTGATCCAGCTGACATTGTTTCTATGAAAGAGTGTTTTTTTAGATTTAGGTGAAAGCCCCTCATTAACAGTTGTATTTGACCCCATAATTGCCCCCATTGGGTTAAACAGAGTTTTTGTTACACCTTGTACAGATGGGGATTCCCAAAATAATCTTAAATAGCGAATTACAATAAACCCTAAACTACTGGCGTATACCGCTCAGCGGCTGGTCGCCATTTGACATTGGCTCACTATGTTGTCTTCCACATAGAGAATTATACATTGAGGTTTCGCCACAGTAGACGTAAATACAGTAGGCTCACTACTTCATTAAGATGACGTCACACGGCTGGTTCACGAGAATTCACAGAAAATTTGATTGAAGACTAGCATAGAATGAAACTAGAGCAATGAAATTCTGCGATCGCTTGTGCGTTATGACTTTTATTTATTACATTATAGACTAAACATGATTATGAAGCATTTAATGCCTACCAGTATCAACCACCGAGAAATTAGATCCATACCTATAAGTACAACTACTAATACCTACCTACATGAATTCGACATTGAATCTTAAAAAAAAATCTTTCTATATCTCCTATCTAAGTAATGCGAAAAGCAAGGCTTTGGAGATCGCTTGAACTTGAACACTATTATATTCAAGTCAAGAAGGAGAAGGCAACTAAGTACTCAAAAATGTTATTGCTTTACTTTAATCTACAGTTAAGTAGATAACTGACTTTATTTAGGTGCTTTTAGGTACTTATTCAAGTATACCTTAAATGTGATACCTACCTGTCTAATACTTAGCTTAGTAACTTATAAAAAAAAACAGGTAAACTTGCATCTACGAGTATTTGACTGATAAGCGATTGGATTACTGTATGTACCTATACTGTGGCTTTGCGTTGTGCTTTAAACTTTGTGGCGCACACATTGCAACGATAGAAGCACCGCACACTTAAACGTTTAGCTTTTCTTTAACAGAGAGTTAAATACGCTGTAACAACTAGTTTTAACACTATTTACAAATGTGGCCAAATATTATTCTTCTGTGGGAGGTGGTGGGTTGTTGATCTCCTCCTCTTGTTTAGCTCTGGCTTCTGCATCTGAAAATAGATAGATAGATACTCTTTATTGCACACCAAACAAAGAAGTTACAGTTGATATTTACAGAAAGACGTACAATTTAGGCGGTCTTATCGCTAAAAAGCGATCTCTTCCAGACAACCTTCAGACAGAGGACAACTATAAAGAAAGGGGAAAGTGGTGCAGAGTGCTTATTGTGTAATTTTATACACATACCTACAATAGCAATATCAATAAGTATAAACTACATACAACATACAAAAACTACCTATTAAATATAATTTTATTTCTTATAGTTTTATTTACCAACACGACCATAAATTGGCGCACACATAAATAAAATCAATAAAGAATAGCGCTTTAAAATACTAAAATTTTAATTTGAACGCTGAGATAACGTGCTTTTATATTGCCACATTTTATAACAGCAGCTGTCTTGTCAAAAAATATTTAATTAGGTACTTAATTGTTTGTACTAGCCAGTTTGGTGCGTGACATCACGGAATAGTTAAAGCAACTATTCCGTGCTTGACACTTATTCGGTGCGAAGACGTTGTCTGGTACTACCAAGATTATAAGGGGCGTGCTTAAGTAACATTTTTCGCCAACTGCTGTAGCTGATACCTAGTGCACCTCGAATCTGTCAGCGTCTGGCGGCCCACGTATAGCGCACGAACTTGATAGGCTATACTATACCCCAATACGCCTAGAAACCCTCATAGGACAGTTAAAATAGGTTAGGTTACGTACCTTTCATAGCCTGTTCCTTCCATATTTTCTTATTGTCACTCAAGCAAGCTATCCACGGCTTTCGAATCTTGAATTTTGGGCTGGGCTCGCTTCCTGTAAGTGAAATAGTAGGTGTTTATTTATTTGGATAATGAAGAATGAAGTAAAAGTATTTAATTAACGGTTCACAAACTCGTCAACTTTTAAATTAACTTATTGATTCGACTTTGATTTCTATTGATTGATTGATAGTGCAAAAGTGTACATACCTTTACCTGTATTCTCTTCATTGATAGGCTCATGGCTTGTACTAGTAGAATTCTTCGTGTTAGAGTGCAGCGGCCCCAGGACACACTCCAGCATGTCAGCACAGACTCCCATACTAGGCTCCACAATGAATTCTATGAAGCCGATTTGAGACTCCGCTACCAGGGTGTTGTTTCTGTCACACAGAGGACTAAAGGGTAGGCCCAGGTCCCGCTCTTTGTCCCCTTGCAAGAAGAATTCGTCGAGAAGACTCATAGTCCATCGGTGGTGGAGATCCCATCTCTGGAATTTGAAATTATTTTGGTCAGAGTAACCGACAGTAATTAAGAACTTAAAGCGCTTTAAAATAAACGCAACTATCATTCCACTACATTACATTGAGATAATATTATCCTTCTTCCGATTCTATCAGACTACAACGTAGAATTTATGTGGTGGTGGTGTCAAGGACAATTCAACCCCATCCACTAACACAAGTACCTTTCATCAAAAACAACCCTTCAACTAGATTCCGAACCTTTGCCCATTTTTGATTTCGCCTATACCGTTACACAAGGTGCAAGCCTATACGCCATGAATAAGGCACATACAGTACAGTTGGCCACTTGAGCGCTGGCTCGCCTACCGACTTCATGCCCGATGGACCGACGACCTTAGATGGATGGCTTGCAGTCGATGAATGAAAAAAGCGGGAGATCGTGCTCTTTGGCGGCAATAGGCTGAATAGATAGATAGTACAGTTACAGTTTGCAATAAGAAAAGGACGAAGAAGATCCTCAAAATGTTATACGAGTATATCATTATCAACCCACTTCAAAAGCAATATGCGCCATCATCGTAAATCAGTATGAATAAATAACTTAGCATGTTTACACATGACACGATTGGTGAGTCTGGGGTTCGATTCACATTTTGGGATAGTTCAAAAAATGTATACTGGTGCGCGTCTGGTTGTACTGCGAATTGCCCGAAGGAAATCCATTGTCTAGTACCTCGTAACGTTACACAAAGATGTCTATAAATTGTAGCCTTAGTGTTATTCTATGAAATGCATAAGCTATATTACCTACTGTAAAGTGTCATCAAAAACCATGATCGTATGCGCACAAGAGTCACACACGTATCCATCCTCACACATTTATAATATTAGTAGTAAGTTAGTACTTTTACTGTCGATATCCGTAGACGAAAGGCGAGAACGCCAGACTTGGCGTCGCCACTGTTGTTTCTGATTTGTATTAACATGCTTTTGCTACATAACTTGGGATCGGAGCAATGCATGTGATGATTATTATTACCTTCGCAGGATGTGATATATCACAGCAATGCAACACCAGCGACGCAGCTTTGGACTTGTCGACAGTAGGCTCTGCCAGCGTGAGTAGCGACCTCATGTTCTTCAGCTGCTGGAAGTGGAACGACATGTCGGTGGCCAGCACCATGTCGATGACCAGGGTCCGGAACTCACGGAACTCGTCTCTGGACAAGTTCTGAAGGATGTTGCAGTCTTCGTCGCGCATTAGCCTGAAGAGAAAGGTTTAAAAAGATTTTGTTAAGCCCGATGTAAAAGTCAAATTCAAAAGTTTATTGCATGGTACGTTACAATTGTGCGGTGTTAGGTAAATTAAGGTATACGTGACTGTCTGGTTTAGTGGTACGCTTTCTGGACTACAACAAGGTCAGATGAACCATGATCGGGGCCCAGAGGCAATGCAATCCTCGGGGCCCCTTTTAAACTTAAATTGCATTAATTACAAATCAGACATTTCAAAACTTATGTTTTTCATACAACACGTAAAGGATCCATATAATTAATTTTACTATGTACTTAATAGTTCTGTTCTGTACCGTATTCTGTTCTGTTCTGTAAAGTATTTCATTTTCATCAACTGATAGGATGCGTCGAAATAAAGCAGTAATATCTCTATTGTTTCCGAGGACACAATTTTTCCAATTCACAATAGGAAACTTTTTCAATTTCTTTCATGCGCGCCCGGGGCCCCTAACCGATGCGGGGCCCCTAGGCAGTTGCCTACTCTGTCTTATGGTTAATCCGGGGCTCACTTCAAAGCTAGATGTCTGACGAGCACGAGCAATAAAATTTGTAAGTACCTAAATTGTGATTTTTTACGTATTTAAGTAAGTTTGGTAGCTTCGTTTTGGGGTAGGTAATTGGTGCCATTGTGGAAACTAAGTGCTTATTATAATGTTATATTATTAATGTCTTTGTTTCATTAGTTAACTTCCTTGGGTGATTCTACTGTAACTGTTTTTATATTATGTAGTGGTGTGTTAGGATTCGATATTGCACACTTTTCGCGGAACTTTTATAGCGGAGTAAAAGAGCGCTGCAACGTGCGGGTAGTTTCCACTAGATATTGATAAGTCACGGATTCCGTTCAATAATATATTCAGCTGCAGCTGACGACAGTGTACTTAAAACGTGATATGGTATTAAATTATTAATACAATTTTAAAGGATTGAGGTCAAGTATCAAGTTACTAGTAGTAGGTTGTTATATCCTTATAATCAAAGCTTTTCAAATACAAAATAATAAAGCTATAAAGATTTATTTGCAAACTAAATACCGTACCTAATTAAGAAAACTTTAGTTTTCTTTTCTGGGTCAAAGATCTGGCTTCCAGCGATACTGGCGCAAAATAAATTATACTTACCTTTTAGTAATACATTTTTCCTCCAAAAATGTGAGCCAAAAGTTATTATACGAAGACGAAATCAGCTGAGATGTCACTTAGATTGGTTGATAAGTGGTAAAGGCGTGCGCAATTTATATCTATTATAATTCGGGTCCCGTACCTATCTCAATCTTGATCGATGGATGGGCTTGGGCATGCCAAGACGGACGATTATTGGATCAAACATTAGGAAAGGGTTAACAGATTTTTTTCCGTCAATTGGGTAACACGTTGAAAGAAAATGTCTATTCCGCTACGAAGTATAATGCAATGCAAGTTAATGTCATGTCAAGGAAAGAGCTTTCTAGACTCCTATTACAGGCGTAATACAGGGTGTACAAGAGAATAGGACACTCCTTAAAACCACGTGATCAGCTGGTCATACAACAACTTTTTCTATGGAAGCAGCATCGAAATCGATAAATTTTATTCAGCTTCTGCATACAAACTTACTCGCATATCTCGATGATAATGTATGGAGCATCTGAAAATAAAATCACGATTTCGATGTTACTTTCATAGGAGAAGTTGTTGTGTATGATCAGCTGATCACGTGATTTTAAGGAGTGTCCCATTCTTTTATACACACTGTATAAGAGAATCTGCCACTTTTTAGAATACAAACCATTCGTGGCGTTCACAAAACTAACCAAAGGTTCATCGCAAATGATTCATTTTAATTTCATTTATGTTTAACAAACAGACGGCGATAATTACATACAATAATTGCACGTCAAACAAAAATTCTAAAACCTTAACGGTTGATAAATTAATTTGTATTTTATTGCGACACAATTTCTTGGACTATTATAGTATGAATTTAATTAATTTTTGTTCGGGCTCAAAAATTCTTGATACCAGATACGGTGTTAGGAATTATAGGGTCCGGACTTAGACACAAAAGGGAATGCTATTTCAATAGATTTCTTTTATCGCCATATGGTGTTAAAGGACAGACGTGTCCGCTTCTTATTTATTTGGCCATTGACTAGCTCATGAACTCATGACCTCGTATAGTAATTGGCAACCGTTTTTTTAACAGAAAATTATCTATACATAATATTTTCTATATTGTCTCGGGTCTGGGTGTTGTGATGCCGTCGATGTTTCTGATTTCTATAACACAAGTGCTTTTTAACCGACTTCAAAAAAAAGGAGGAGGTTCTCAATTCGTCTGAATGTTGTTGTTTTTTTTTTTTTTTTTGTATGTTTGTTACGCGATTGCGCCGTCAATTATGGACCGATTTCAAAATTTATTTTTTAGTTTGAAAGGGTATACTCCCGAGGCGGTCCCATTTCCACCAAGTCAGATTCTGATGATGGGATCCCTGGGAAATCGAAGGCAACCCTCAATTTTTATATATAGGCACCCATAATGTTTTGCATATATTTCCTGACTCGATGCTGATTTTTGGGTCTGGTAATCATCATGTCATGTTGCTGACCTGATGATGGAAGCCACAGAACTCCTTAACGGATAGGAGTTGGAAGATAATACTGCAATTTGTCGACAGAACGTATTTTGCAGTGTGTTGAGCAGACGTGGAGCTTATGAGATACCAGACCGCCAATTTTTATTTACTGGGGGCGTACCCGCACACCCAGTAACGAAAAAAAATTTGAAAGTTCCTTTCTTAATTTAACTTGTTATTTAACGCGAGACCTTATCCTATGGTTACGACACCAAAATAGCCGCCGTTCTGGTTGGAGTGTAGGTAAACCCTTTTCTTAAGACTTAAAAATTTTCGTCGAAAAATTGACCCTATATAACACTTATTTTTATCATACCATTGGATGGGGGGTCCATAGAGGACCAATATTAGCTAAGGTTACTTTGCTGTAAAGTAATTTTTGGCGAAGTTAGGAGGGAAAAAATAGAGGACTTAACACTTAAAATTGTAAAATAAAAAAAGGTTAATAAAAAACTAAAAACCGCGAATGAACACATTTTAACTCTCGATGGCTGGCACCGACTCCAAAAAGAACTGATTAGGTATGTTTTTATTATTTTTTGCTTTTTAGTTTCATTTTTAAATCGGTTTTTAGTTTTTTATTAAACTTTTTTTTTAGGATCAGAGCAACGTATGTAATCTTGTTAAATATTTATTTATTTATTCTTAAAATGAACTGATTTGTTATTAATGGATGTATCTTACATATCAAGGTGTTAGAAAATGGTATATCATGCCCCAATTAGCATATGTTAACATATGCGTAATACTATGGTGAAGTCAGAAATTAGATATCATAATTTTTGAAATAAATATTTTCATACAAATGAAAATCAAAAAAAAATGTTTTGTATAAAAATTTAAAACAATTAAAATGATGATAATATCACAATTCTGACTTCACCATACTATTTATATTTCGGCTAGATATACCTATTACCGAACACCTTGTATAATTATTCTTCTTCTTTTTTCGTGTTGATGGCATACTTGTAAGATACCCTGAACGAACTTGGCGATGTTAATTATGTTTGAAGTCTTTCCCACTTGGGTAAGCAAGAAAATGGGTCATAATTTGAGGTTTTGCAACGTCTAGATAGTCCAACAGCTAATAAAGAGTTTTTTATTTTTATTTTTGCGTTTAGCTGAACATATTTAAAAACTTTTGTTTGTAGGAATTGTCTATGCCTTTTATTACATTCTTCGGTAAAGACAAAATTCTTCAAAGTAAGTTTATTTAAAAGATGGAGGAACTTTGAATATCCTCAAGGTTGTCTTTATCTTTCCACAGAACTTAGAAATTAACATCAAGGAGTCTCCAGTTGTTTGATCAGTCCTTCTGCAGAACTGATATCGCTTCGAATAGGCTCGCAAATAGATATTAGTTTTTTTCTTTTTATGACTTCAACGATCTTGGTGTACAGTGAATGTAATAAATACATTACGAAGCATACCTGCTAAAAGCCTGAAGTGTTTTTTTTTCTACCTCGCTCTCTAGTTCTTTCTTAGGAAGTTCTTCTCTAAAGTTATACGTAGAAAATTTACATTAGGTGACACTTTTATATTTTTTTACTTCAAAAACGAAGGTCATGGAGCGATTACTTTCACTAATATGTGTTAAGTACGAAACAATGTTCTTCAACGAGATTTACTGCGACATTCATAAATAACTACAAAATAGACAATATGGTGTATCAGAGAACCATTTGAAGTTTTTACGATCATCCAATTGTCGCGACATTCCTTTTCTCTACAAGTCTAGACAAATAAGACGGGTTTTGCTCTCGGAATATCTCCTTTGTTATAAAACCGAGTCCTTATAAGTGATCAATAAAATATACAGCCTGTAAAAAATAATCTGCCAATCATTTGTAGTGTTCACATGAGATCCGAACGCGTGAAGGCACGATCCCTTTCCCTTGGGAAATTATATCGTATTATAACGAGTACGCATCCCTGCTTCTTTGTTCGGTGAATTCAGATTTTTTCATTCATTTCTTCTTTATCATTTTTCCTTTTAAGAAATCGACAGTGGGTTCTTTTCGCGAAATTGGCTGTGAGTCGTTCTTGAGACGCATGTCTTGAAGCACAAAAGATGAAATGGTCTTTGAAGAACGTCCAAAATTATCTGCTATTGTAAAGCTTGGAAATACTCTCAAGGTCCCAAAAGACATTCAAAGATCACCTTGTCTAGGGTATAAGAAATCTGATAATTAATTGAAAATAGTAATCATTGAAAATTTTAAGGTAAGATAACTTTGAAACTATAGTTTGCAACTTGATAACTTTTCTTTGGATTAGAACGTAATTCACAATGGAAAGAGTTGACTGAAAATGTTCTTTAATTAAATGGATTTTCAACAATAGTTCTATAACCATAGTAATGGTGATGTACTGAAATTGACTAAGATTACCTAAACTGTTTTGACTGATCGATAAAAAAGTCAAACCAAGTTTAAAATATTCACTTTCTTCAATTCTTTTACCACACCACATCTATTTTCCTTCCCTTTTATTATCTGCACAGATTGCTCAGTGTCGAAGCACGCGCATCGCTCTAGACAATTTGCATTTTAATCAAACCTAACCTTCAGTGACCGGCGCTGAAGTTGTCACGTCAAGCGGGGATCAGAAAATATTATCCCCGGTACCGGGAAACCGTTATCCGGTGTTAATGCGTGTGTCCGGCGGCAAATTGAGTTGAGGTTGGAAACTACTCTGGTATTTTTATAGCTTTGTATAAATTGACAGCACTGTGGAATGAAGGTTACTTTGAGAAGGGATTTTTTGGTTTGTTAAACAGTGGTTTATTTACTTAGATGATTTTTTGTGGGTGATTTATTTAGCAACAAACATAACGATGAAGTGGCGATAAAGTTCAAGACACAGCACGCTTATTTGGTAAATACCTTTTCACTCACTCATTCTTTGAAATCACGCAGAAAAGCAAGCGTTATTTACTCGCGCACAGAAAAAGGCAAAGCCTAGAAGCCTATAGGATCTAAAATGATACTCATAGGTAAGTCTGCACGTACCTACCTAAATTCTGCAATAAATTTACCAATCTTTAAATTAACAAATCTTACCTGAAAGCAGCACTTATATGGTGATTCTCCAACACAGCCCGGTCGTTATAAAGCAACGCAGTGTCAGAGCCGGACATGACGTGGAAGTTATTTGTGGTTCCCGTGTGCTCAAAGTCGTGGACCACCGCCGCTACAAGTGTCGCAAAGATCTCCAGATCTGATAGCCAGTTCTGAAAAGGCAATGGTTTAGTTAGTTTACTTTCTTCTAATATTGTCGAAGAAAGCGGTTTTTTAATAGTGCTGAAACATACCAGATTTTAGAAAACACTAGACTAGAAGATAATATAAAATTAATATATGAATTGCTTTGGATATGTGGCTAACGATAAGGATTGCGAAGTGTTGACATATGAGATCTTTCGTCGTAGTTGACAAAGAATTTCTTCTCTACCCACATAATTAAAAAGGAAGTCGCTGTATGTTTATTGCTAGCACCTTCTTTCGATACTGTCAAGGTTGCCTTAAAATTGTCTGTTTCCCTGGTAACTTTAAGTACTCACCATAAGTCCAGTTTGGCATAGCATGTAATGCACGGTCTGTGCCACATCAGCGGCGTGAAGGTTATTGTGGTAAGGGTTGTGGAACTTGCAGTATCCTTCTTCTATTCGACTGAGAAAGTTTTCAAGGATCGTGGAAGGCACCTGTTGAGAAAAAAAAGCAAATTAAAAAGTGAAATCATAAGCAATATTATTTTTGAATATAAATTTCATGCTGTTTATGACATAAATTACTTTTGAATACATTAACAATAAAAATAGTATATATTACTCAAGTTATTTATATTTTTGTTAGTAAAACAGTTTCCAGAATAAGAACAGTTTCTAGAGTGTATCTCCTTTAAACACACAAATTTAAACACTGCTTTAGATCTTGAAAATACTGAATTAGATAGAATATTTACTGTTGGTATAAATTATTCGCTAGTACCATTAAAGTTTATTGAAGACGGAATAAATTCTGCAAATAAAAATTTGCAGAATTTGAAAGACGGTACGCATATTAAATATTGGTAAGCCACATTTATCCGTGAGCGAGGTTGGGATTTTGGGAACTTTCCGGGACATCAGCTAGGTATATCAATTATAACGGGTAGTTATGGGTTTTATTATTACTGGTAATGATTAAAATTGTAATTATTGCAGCTTTTAATGCAGACACACTTTTAAAAAAATATATAAATCCTTCCTAATAAAATTGTTTCAAATACAAGTAGGATGGAAAATACGGTTATTGAATTTTTTTTAAGGAAGTCAGCTATGACATTTAAAAACCAATTGCGAGTAGGTAAGTATCAAATTTTTGGTTGTTATCACTACTATGGTAAATTTTTTATACCTTGCGGAACTAGTTAATTAACATGATATATCGATAAAAACAAATGGCCTATAAGTGTGAAAAAGAAACGACGAACGATTTCCTAATCACATCACATCACCAGCCTATATCAGTCCACTGCTGGACACAGGCCTCTCCAAAAGGAGGATTTTGCCATAATCGCCACGCTTGGCAGGCGGGTTGGCGATCGCAGTTTGGCCAATGGTGGAGAGGAGACGCTGCTGCCCGTCTTCTTATGGTGGTTCTCCTGTAGTCGCCTCTTACGACACCCATAGGAAGAGAAGGGGTGGTGCAATTCTTTTAAAGTGCCGGCACCACACGGCACTATTTTTCTAATGTTATGATTTTATTTGTTTTCGGAGCAAGCTATGTTTATATTTTCATAAATTATTAAATTAAACAATAGTTTCTATCTAAATTCTGAAAAGTTTACGTCGAGTACTTTTACCGAAACTTTGTATTTATATACGTTACAAATGATTTAATCGTTTAGAATTCATAAGAAACTTTAAACTTCTGAATCACGAGGCTATTAAAACTTTCGTTTCGACTTGCTAGCGTTGATTAAATCTTCTCCGAAATCATGTCTCTAAATTATGACGGTAAAAATTGTGTTTTTAACGATTTCTTAATTTAGAGACAAAATGTTTAGACTTTAGGGGTTTATGAAATCTCAAGTTTGTCTGTTAAAACTGTTTTGATATATGTATTAGGTCTAAACTATTATTAATAAAATTGATATTAAGGAAATAAGGTTTATTTTTTACACCTTTGAAGGTCTAAGTAAAAATCTAGTTTTAACGTCATCGCCCCCTTGCTAATTTATCGAGAATGATCATAAAATTTGTGTCGTACAGCACAATTAAGGAAAAACGTTCATTTTTAAACGTTAGGGTTCATGTTTATTTATCTTATTTTGAAAAGTATTTCCAACGGTTTCATACAATCACGAGAAACGTATAAATTAAATTCTACCATCGATTTCTTCAGGTTGAAACGAAAAGTAAATGAAAGAAACGCAAACTTTCCTGGAAGTAACAAGCCGACAAATTGGATTAATGCCGGCTAAATGGAACCTTTTACTTATCTGCAAATCTTGGTAATAAGGGGCGTTCTCGCCACGCGTATTCACCCGCGAGCAAAGATAGCCTGTGCTTTTGTTAGAAAAAATACTTAGAATTGATTTACATTTATTAGTTTATAATATGAATGCATTTGAGTTTATACAATTCAGCATTGTCGAGCTACTTTTCTGTAGGCCCAGAAACGAATACTTATAAAGGTGAGCTCTCCTATATGTTTTATGTTTTACGTAGGGCAGCTCCTATATGAATTATATTTTGCCAAAAATGCTTGGAAAGAGTTCACCGGTAAATATCTAAATATGTCTTTTTTATTTACCACCTAATGCTCATTACGGGATAGTCTGCTTGATAAACAGTTGACCAACCATACGGAACTTAATGATGCTCAATTTGGATTCAAACCCGAACTGTCCACGGAGAGCGCCATCCTGTGCCTCAAGCAGACTGTTCAGTATTATACGACGAGAAAAACACCAGTATTTGCCTGTTTTCTGGACCTGTCAAAGGCTTTCGACCTGGTGTCCTATGAGGTCTTGTGGAATAAGCTATATAAGGAAACAACACTGCCGCCTGAAGTCACATCCTTGTTTCAGTACTGGTATGGCAATCAGAAAAACAGAGTAAGGTGGGCAGGTGCTCACTCCGATGAGTACGGGATGGAGTGCGGGGTGAGGCAGGGGGGTTTAGCTCGCCCCGCCTCTTCAACCTGTACATGAATCGCCTGATCGATGAGTTTAGCAGAACACATATAGGTTGTCACATTAATGGAGTCTGCATGAATAACATGAGCTACGCAGATGATATGGTTCTGTTGAGCCCATCGATTGGTGGTCTAAGGAAACTTGTGGCTGTCTGTGAGTCTTATGCGGTGTCTCACGGACTCAATTACAACGTCAAAAAGAGTGAGCTTATGATGTTTAAATCTAAGTCTATCAACTACTCCGAAGTTCCGGGAGTCCCGCTCGGTGGTAGTCCTTTGAGCTGGGTGACGAAATTTAAGTACTTGGGTCATTGGGTCACTGATGATCTCACGGACAACATGAATATTGAGCGAGAGCGTAGGTCGCTGGCTGTGCGATGTAATATGCTGGCCCGTAGGTTTGCACGATGTACGAATGCAGTAAAGATAACTCTCTGCAAAGCTGACTGCCAATCTTTTTACACGTGCAGCCTTTGGGCTAGTTATACGCAGAGGGCATACAGTGACCTGCGTGTCCAATATAACAACGTACTCAGGATACTGTTGGGGCTGCCGTGGCGTTGTAGCGCGTCAGGAATGTTTGCGGAAGCTCATATAGACGATTTCTACGCCATATTAAGAAAAAGGTCCGCCTCCATGCTCACCAGGCTCCGCGACAACACTAACGGTCTCCTGAGTGTGTTTAAAGACCGGTGGGACACCCTTCTGCTGCGACACTGGGTAAAGCTCCACACCGGATAAAATTATTATTATTATGTTTTCTTTTCTTTTTATTATTTATTTATCTCCATACTAACCCTTAATAATATAAGTTATGTTTTACTAATACTATGGAACCTGTTTTCTGAAAATAAATAATTTGAATTTGAATTACCGAAAATATTTTTAATGAGAAAGTTCCTTATAATTTGATATTTCCTCTCTTTGATATTTTTATCCAAGGGATGCCGCCCTGACTTGATTCAGAAGGTCAACAATAATTTGTTAAAATATTAATGAAAGAATAGATGGACTCGTAGGACTGGTTTTATAATAACATCACGAATATGGGAATGAATGAATGTATTGAACATTCAACACTTGTTTTAAAACAAGGCAGTGAGTGTGAGTATTTCCAATCAAAGAGAAATGATTTAATTTCGTAGACAAACAGAAAGCTATGTTGAATGGCAACTTTTTTGGGTGGTGAGTGATGACGACAAAGAAGATAATCATTAAACTTAAATACCGAGTACAAAAACATGTCATATTATTTTATCTAATTGTGCTCACAGTGATGATTTGATGATGATATTTAGGATATAATAATGAAACTGATGTCGATTGCCACCTTCCATAAATTTATGTATCATTCCGTATATGTTGAGTAGTTTGTACCCAAGAACACCTACCTTAAATTTATGTATCATTCCGTATCTGTTGAGTAGTTCGTACCCAAGGTACTTGACGGGGGCGCCGCACGAGGCTTCATGTAAGGCAAACACATCGAAGGACCACTCGTCCAAGGTCTGAAACAAAAGGAAACATCATTTACATCTGTAGGGTTGTAGCTCAGTGACGGCAGCGCATTGGTAATGATAAAACGAAGTGCAACCTATGCGGCGGTTGTGAATGGATGGGTGGCCATTGTTTTTTTGTATTAGTGACACAATTGGTTATATTAATATTAAAAAAAAAAAACCTTACTTCGAGCTCATGACATTCATAATAATAAGTGTGTTGTCTGGCGCATCATCATCATAATCGTTTCAGTCACAGGACGTCCACAGCTAAATATAGGCCTTCCCTATTGACTTCCAGATCGGCCGGTTGAAAGCGCGTTGTATTTAGCGGCTTTCTGCAACCTTTACAAGGTCGTCTGTCCATCTTGGGTGTGGACGTCCCACGCTGCGTTTGCCAGTACGTGGCCTCAATTCCAGGATCTTTCTGCCCCACGGGCCGTCAGTTCTACGTGATTTGTGCCCCGCCCACTGCCACTTTAGCTTGCTAATCCGTCGAGCTATGTCAGTGACTTTTGCTAGTTCACGGATCTCCTCTTTTCTGATTTGATCTCGTAAAGAAACACCGAGCATAGCCCTTTTCATAGCGCGCTGTACAATTTTCTGGCGTCTGGCGCATATGCGTCGATGAGAGACTTCAGTATTAAAGTGACAGCACGTATCACCTAACTCACCTAAGGCATACAAACTAAAATAGAGTCTATTTTGTTACAGAGTTGGTTCACATTATTAATCGTCGATAACTAAAGTGAAGTTAGAAGTAATCGTGGTTTTGTGTAGAGAATCGGCAGGCAAAACAAGTTTATCTTTGGCGTAGCTTTGGCTAGGCCTTGGGCTACTTAGTAGTCTACGATAATAGGTTGCTTTGACAGATGCAAATAAAAATTACTAAGACTTCTTCATAAAAATAATATCTTCGAATTGCAAAGTTGAAGTGGCTATGAACAACATCGTACGCACGCAGAGCTGACAACTTTGGGTATGGAAGGTTCTAAAGGGATGACCACAAAATCAGGCCTCCAACCTGGTGGACTGATGGCATAGTCCAGATAGCGAAAAGCGGTCTAAGAGGCCTTTTAAGAAAGTATTGATCTAGCAAATCAAAATAACCATTCACTTGTATCAAACTTTGACAATTTTGGAACTATTAAAACTGGTCGTGTTTTTTTTACACGGCAAGTTTGAGTTGGTCATACTTATTTTGTCTAAGGATTGAAAGACGGAGATGGTTGTGGTTATACGTCAGAACTTAGGAAAATTTTTCGTTGTAGGCCACCGACATGCTAGAGCGTTCTATGTGAGAGGTTTATGTCCAGCAGTTGACTTTCAAAGACGAAAAATGATAAAACAAAAACCTAACGTCGAGAACAAACTTACTGCCTAAATTAAAACCTAATTACAGTTACATTAAGTGGCACCCACAAACAGCGAAGAGAAATTATAATTACATTAATCGCCGAGGGCAATCAAACAAGGGAGTTGTCGAACAAAGAGCGAGGGAACGACTGACGAGGAGCGATTTAAATTATTACGAAAGAAAAAAATTTGGTACAGACAGCATACGAATAGAGTACCTAAATGTAAAGCAAGCTTATAAATGTAATTCAGTATTTACTGAAAACCTTCGCAGAAAAAAAAATCGCGGGAAAACTATAGGTTATTCCTCTCCTAAATACCAAAGTCCTGAGGTAGTGCCTACCCAAAAATCACCCCATGCATGTACGTCACGCGATTTTTATAGTTTTTGAGAGAGATATTTATTTATATTTTTTCTTTTTTTTAATCTTGACTTTCGATTCATTTTTGGTTGCAGTGACGTATGCAATATGTATACCTACCAACAATCCCAAAAAAATATGGTGGCTTGATCTTATACCATGGCGTAATGCCAAAAGTTGCAAAATAAAATAAAACTTATGTTGATTCTGACATACGCGGCCATTTTTACTGGGACAGCTTTTCTTATTACTTACCTAAGTGCCAGGCGTTGTTCAATCCGTTTAAAAATTGTATATATAATAGATGCCTCCGACTGCAAATTGATTCTTAAATCTTGTTTTCATCTTTTAAGTTCACTTTTTACAAAGTCGGGTTTTTTGATTTTATTAATTAATTAATTTTATTTGACATTTTAGTTTTTAGTGTTCTACTCCTACTTTTCAATGAACTATAAAGACTTATTTATAACTCTTCATTAAACAAAAAGGATTTAACTTAAGCAAGTAGTATCTGAAATTGGTTTTTCTCGTTTAATTCATGTACCAATAGGAATTCCGGATAATAACATAGCCTATGTCACTCCCACAACTGAGACGAATCTAATGACATATCATATGTTGAAATCCGTTAAACGGTTTTTCTTTCCAATTTTTTCAGTGTATTTTCATGCCTATTCCCGTAGGAATTTTGGAAAATAAAGTATTGAATACTATTAGCACTGAAAATATGTGACCCTTAGTTCATAAAAGAAAGTTTCAAAATCGGTTTATCAGTATTGCAGGTCCGTTTTCCCGCGAATTGCTGTTCCCGCAGGAATTTCGGGAAATAACATACCCCTTGTCACTCCCACAATTGAGACGAATCTATTGTGATATATGATACTTTAATATACGTTAAGCGGTTTAGGCTGTAGGCCGCCAAAGAAATAGACAAACGTCATACATACGTATATACATACATACGCTCAAAAAACATAACCCTCGTTTGGCAGTCGGGTAGTAAATGTTGGCTTAATTAATTTCATCCGAACTAATGCATTTTATAATAATTTCTGCTGCTGACCTTACAGCGGTTTGTATTTGAGATCTGCAAGAGCTGTGTGTTGAGGTACTGAATAGGACTGTCAACATGCTGCTTACCAACGAAGTGGCTTTATGTGGGACGCGTAAAATAGAAAATGTCTAAAAACTTTATTATGCACCACAAAGCATTGTTTTTGCAGTGACTTTTGTGTCAGAGAAACACTACAGAGCTTAAAACTCAATGAAACGGGAATTGACGCGATCATAATTTAGGTACAAAAAACCTCCGACTCAAAAAGCAACATATAAAAAGTAAAAAATAATATAAAATATTTGTTAACTCTTTGGCCCTTCAACTTTATTACAAGAAATGTTACCTAGTTATGTTTGATCCAAGCGTCATTCGCGTCGGGGCGCGGGGGTTAAAAATGTTACCTCTTTCGCCTGACTTTTCATTGAACGTTTCAAATTATATTATGCAACGCGAAATTTTAAAAGTAAATACTACAGAGTTCATTATTTTTACGTGGTATAGAAGATCCCATCAATTTATTGGTTACTTTCTTTTCGGTTTGAGGTTATTGTTGAAAATCTTTTGAATGAGACAAGTAAACTTAAAATAGTTAATGGGGAATGGCTGCCAAGAATCTTATTCAATACTACATAGTTACTTATAGTCAAAGAAAAAGCCAGTGTTTACCATTTGATTCAATTATTTAAGGAGCAGCTGTTAGGTTTAAAAAATGAACAAAGTTTAAAAAACTGAGATTTAACTAAAGATTAAATTGCTCCGCTACAGAGAGATTTACATTATTAGTTCAAGCTCTGAAAAGATAAAAAATATAACACCAACTATGATGAACGACGTGCTATAAAAATGTATTCTAGATCTCTAGTCTGTGTCATAAATCTCCTAGTTATAATCTTTAGCGTGAGAATGTGGCTTTTAAATGTAATGTATATCATTACTTATATTAGAAACGCGAAAGTTTGGTGTATGGATGTTTATTACTCTTTCACGCAAAACTACAAAACATATTTGGATGAAATTTTTTACGCGTTTAGATTATGATTTATATTAACATTAAGATACTTTTTATCCTCGTTTAATATTCCTGGTGAATATTTTTCTATATATTGTTCTTATTATTCTTTATTTGAACGGTTTTTTGTTACCACACTACTTGTAGTCCACGCAAAATCAGCATTTGGAAGCCCACTGCTGGACATAGGCTACAGGAACCACAGGACTGATGGATTGATTGATATTCTCGGTGTTTCTTTACGAGATCTAATCAGAAATGAGTAGATCACGAACAAAAGTCACTGACTAGCCCAACGGATTAGCAAGCTAAAGTGGCAGTGGGCGGGGCACATAGAACTGGAAGGCCGATGATGGGACAGAAAGATACCGGAATGGAGACCAAGTACCGGCAAGCGCAGCGTGGGACGTTCAACCACAAGGTGGACAGACGACCTGGTAAAGGGTGCAAGAAGCCGCTGGATGCAGGCCGCTTCCAACCGGCCAATCTGGAAGACACTGGGGGAGGCCTATGTTCACAAGAGGAACGTCCTGTGGCTTGAATGACGATTGTGATGACATTGGCTTTATTATTGTTATTGCGCACTACTATTTGGGCTACCGTATACATTAACATTGTTATACACTTTGATTATATAATAAACTTTCAGAAGCCAGAGAGGAACGCATCAAATCACTTCTGAGAATACAACCGAATGTACTTCAGTATAAAATATATTTTTCTTCCTAACCTTGTTAATATTTCCTCTATCCCTTATAAATCCCCTTTATTAATTTACCAAAATAAACCTTCATTTTTTCTCGCAGACATTATTAAAACCGGACTCTTATATCAGCCACATCTAGTATAAAGCTCTTGTTTCCTCTAATTGAACCATGTACAGTAAAAAAAAATATCTGAGCTAATGTGAACCTTATTTTTTTAGTGATAAGGATCTTTAAGTTTCAGCTAATCCTAGCTTTGATGTAAACAGACATAGTGTGACCGCATGTATAATTAAAAAAGGGACAAGCGGTATTAAAACATTTGACCCTTTGTCGTTTAATTAGGAACTCGAAACTTGTCTCATTATAATTGAAGCTTCATTTTGTACATGATGGTTTTATGTTTTTTAGGGTTCCGTACGTAAAAAGGAAAAATATAAAATTTAGCATAGGTCACTTCGTTGTCCGTCTCTTTGTCAATATCGTTTTTGTTAGGAACGCGTGGGGTATTAAGTTAAAAGAGTATTACCGAATAATGCCGTCTCCTGTCCTTTGGAATTGTAAAAAAAATATTCAAATTATGTCAGATGGTAGCATTATAAATGGATTATATAGACAGGACAGACTAATAATATAGAGAAAGAATAATAATAACAAACATGGCAATTCTTGTCAAGCCACATCTAGTTCAGGTTTAAATACATGCCTGCTAATTGGACCTGCCCAGTACACACGTTGCGTTCACGTTTGTAATTGAACAACGGGCACACACCGTATACAAAGGCTCTGACCGCTTCAAAATAGAGGTAAATCAGGTTGGCCTGTTTCCTAACCTGGTCGAGGCTAGTTCATACGTCAAGCGGCGCAAAATCAGGGAAGCTAGATAGTCTTTGGAAATTTGTTCGTAATTGTTTACTACTGCTATTGTTAAGAATAGTATTTGGAAGTTTGTTCGATACTGTTTACTACTGCAATTGTTAAATAAGGCACAATCTGTTGTATGTTTTCCTCGAAAATTATCCTCGAGTTTTTCAATATCATTTTTACTCAAGTCTAAGAAACGAAAAACGTCACAGCTTAGAAAAACACGGTTATATCTAAGTAAGACCCTTGGACCATGGAACCACCGTAAAATTGTTAACTCCAAAAAGTAGCCTTTGATATCTGTTTCCTTAATTGCTGCTCTGGTATTTATAATAGCAATGAATTAAATAAGGATAAAAATTGCCGTTTTTTTTTTAAATTGAAAAATTTCAACCGATTTTGACGACTCCAAATGAGTTCAATATTATTAACACAATTTTTACTAGCTTAGCGTAAATAACTACGTAATCAAATGTTAGAAAGTTTAATCGATTGTAACCTATTTCTAAATTATCAATCTGAAGCTTTATTATGTTTAGATGTTTTTTTATTTTAATATTTGTTGAAGAAATAGTTCTTCAACAAATTTTTTAAAAAACGTGCTAATTAAACTTGCGTTGATTATTTTTCGTATTTCTTGTTGATACTTTACAGTCTGAGAAATGATTTATTTTAGATTTTTTTGAAATTATAAAAAATAATCGGTAACCGTCTCCCGGTTTTTTTTTAAATTTAAAAGTGACTGAAATATATTTAATATTCATTTATTTATAAGTAATATAGATACGTCTGTGATTTAGTCACAGAAGTTCATAAATTATGTCTACCAAATTTTAACTTTATACCGATTGAGTAGATTTGGAGCAAATTTGCTACGCCAGACGGACGGACAGGCAAACCAGTAATCGTATTAAAGTTCTTATTTTTCATTCGGATGTACGTAGCCCTAAAATCTATTTGAAATCTATTACCTTGAGAACTCTGACGACGTCCTGAGGGAACTGCATAAGGGCAGTACTTGTGACCCTCCTGTAGATCCTGTCCACGAAGATCCCTGCTCTGATCGCGTGCGCCACAGAACGGAACTTGGGTTTCTCATCAGACTTTCTCTTCGCTGTCGCCAACTGCCTCGTGAAGGTAGACGCGAGCCACTCCCGCACCTCTGGAGGGACAGCGTCAGGCTGGACCTCCGATAGCTCGTCATCTTCGTCCGCCAATCGCCTGCGCACAACCCGAAAAAACTATTAGAATTGAACTGCTGCATTATTTGATGAGACGTAAGCGGACGGCAAGCCTCTTAACACAATCTTAATAAAAAAAATATCACCATCAGTAATTTCACGCCAGTAGTCGTTTTACTTTATTAGTCAGTTTGATAATTGATTCCATTGAAAGCTGCAAAGCTACGTGACAATTATACAGCACTTTAATTGTTGTTGCAAAAATTTTAAATTTTACTTTCGTAACTCTTACTCCTTAGTAAATAAAATATGTTGATTGTATTACATTGTTTCATGATACATGTAAAAAATAAGACATCAAAATATCTAAAATATTCTGTCAATATAGTTTCAAATTGAAAATTAGAGATTTAAAACTAGATCTAATTTTAATCAAACCATACTATTGTTCATTCAGATAATTTATTATTATTAATTAATACTAAGAACTACCTCTAATAATACTATTGAATCACTTAAATACTTAGAACGGTGAGTTTCTTAGAGAAATACTTTTCTATTGCAAGTTTACGTATATTTTTGTTCGCTGAAATAGATCGCTCGTTAGGTGCACTGGATAAAATAGAATAAGATTCTAAAATAGACTCACTAAGTGGACTGAACGTTGTTAAAAAAATCAATTAAAGTTATTATAAAGTAAAGTTCCTCTTTATTTTCAATCAACTAAGTGAGGCTTCATAAAAAGTAATTACATTATCATAATAAAAGCCTGCCAATATTAAAAACAATGTTAATATTCGACAAATTCCAGGGGATATAAAAAAAAAGATTATTATCTTGAAGTAATGAGTGGTTGTTATGAATTTGATATTTTTAATTAAACGGGCGATAAAAAGTTGAAAGTAGGAGTAAGATGAGGACATGCGATACACAATGTACACACACTAGCCTAGACGTTTGGGGTACTCACATGCAACGTGCTCAAGATGTATCAGTCTATTGATAAACACATTGCTTTCCAAAAAATCGTCGTCAATCAGCGAGAAGTTTTCAATAGTTTATAAACCAGTGTTTGTATCAATAAAATTATATAAAAAACAGATTTTTAAACTAATGAAAATTACTCGCTAAGGGCTCAGCTGCCATCTCAGAGATATTTAGAGACACATTCAGGACACTGAATGTTTTGTCGCATTTCATTTGTAAAGAAAAGCTATTTCCAAAGATACTCTCTTGTAAATATCCAAACCATTAGCGCCAACTGGCCTTATAAGTAAACTAATATTTTATTTTTGAACGACTGTAAGTTAAATCTTTGAAATTGTGTTTTAAATTATAACAATAATGGAAAACAATGTTTTACTTAACACCAAATTTACGACATAATAATCAAGCAGGTATCAGAGATGCTTAAGGTTAGTAAGGGTCGCTTGTGTCCATTACTACTTGAATAAGATAATTTATCGATACGAGCTGATGTGAAAAAGTGAACTGTGAAATATTTTTTAAGGTTATCGCCTACTGTCTGCTGCCCCTTTCTCGATAAAACTTTTATCTTGAAGCCAGTCCCCAAAGTATTGAACCGAAAACATTTTCAGTCTTAAAACAGTAAAAATATACGCTTGACTGTAGGCTTAGTTTTGTATTATTTTGCGGATTAAATTAATGTAATTTTAAAATGATATGATAATTTTGGATGCCATACTTTAAGCCACTGTACGAAGATAATTTTTAGCCAGTGCTGAAATGACTAGGCGATAACCTTTATTCAAGTAGAAATAGAGTCTAAAGTAACTGGTAACATCGACACACCTAAACACCAGTGTTGGGGCCGACTGCTGGCGCGCCACTGCCGGTCTAAAATAAAAGACGACGTCATTGGGACACAGAATGGGAACTCTCAAGGATTTGGAAGGTCAAGACAAACAACATTTACATAGATGACCGGCTAGTATTATCAGTTACACGAAACTAAGTACGGCTAAATTAAAATTATTCTCACTGAAGTAAATAATGTTGTAAATTTATGTAAAGAATCATGTTACTGATCATACTATCTGGATAAAAATTAATTTGAACAATGCCATAGAAAACTGTGTGGGTAATAACAATAGTATTGTAAAGAGAATAAAACGTAGATATAACAAAACAAATCAAAAGTGTAGTAAGTATATAATGTCTTGCTTAGAAAGTGAAGTATTTAAATTTTAAATGTGTTTTATAAAGACAAAAAACCAGATAACAGTTGAATTGAAATAAGGGTAATTTTAATAATAAATGAATTATTATAAACATACTACTTAAAGATAATTGATAATAAAAGTAAGGTATCAAAATAACTTTGCTAAAACTAAAAATCGCAAACAACACCCAGTGACAACCAAAACACGATTAAGCTTTTATGAAAATAAATGGCCTAAGGAGTTAAAATATTTACACATGCCTAGGACGGGTATAGATGGCAAAACGAAGATAGGGGTTGAAGACAGGTCACAAGGTTCAAAACGACACACGGGGCTAGTCGAAACTAGTCTAAACGAATAGAAAAACACTATTCTACTTGAGAACAAGTAACGCAGCTTATATGTCAATCTTTAAACTCAATTTATTAATGAAATGTAACTTGTTCTCAACACTGCAGATTAATAAAAAATAACCGACTGAAACACAAAAAACTCAGAAGCTCTATGAGTTTCGAGTATAAAAACCTCCAAACCGATAGAACCTCTACAGAAATTCGGGAAGAGACAGTATCTAAACTACCAGGAGAACAGGAAACTGAGAAAGTTGATGAAGCTTCAACAGAACAGAAAGACCTAGCACAGAGTGGACAGAAGGGAGGCGCGACTACTTGGCCATTGTCGGCGTTGTTGTAACGGTATTAACTTTGCTTCGTTCGGTTTCTCTACTGAGCATCTCGCCCAGCAAGGGGTGCGTAGGCGCCGCATGTGGAGCGTGGTCTGCTGCGCGCGCGGCTGCCCCTCATCACGCCTATCCCTGCATTAGACATAATCACTGGCGGCGCGAGGTGCGTCCACTGCTCGTAATACACATCCTAAAACTTGTGTGGCATGCTTTGAATCCAATGGAAGAAACAAAATTAAAAATTTCAATGGCGGAGCATTTTATTTTATTAATATTCAAGTATGTAGCACTGGTTCTTATAAAATACATTTCAGAATACAGTGTGAGTTGAGGTAGAGAAAATTACGTAGATTTTAGAATACAGCTCAAAGCAAAGCAAATGAGTAAATCGTAAAGGAAATTACTGTCATTTTCTCGGTAACCTTCGATAAAATTGACATTTATTCAAAACTAATTATTTTGTAAATTATCTAATATCTACTAGTAAATGTTAGGGTTTTAAAATTGAAGAAAATTGAGTTTCAATCAAAAATTTTTTTTTTAAATTATACCAATTGCTATTTAATTCTAAAAATGCATAAGTATGCAAAATACTAGTTGGTTTACTCTACTTCCTAATATGTACATGAAATTAAACGAAATTATTAAATGTGACATTTCTTAGGCTTCATTTCAAAGCTCAGTAATTAAATTAAATATTTGCGGGGATTCGTTTGCAACGGGAACTTCAAAGGTATTGAAACCCTTGAAGATATTCTATATATGCCTTGATTTTTGCTGTAATAAGTAGGAAGTCATGTACTACGTCTATGTTTAACTTACGGACGATATATTTTTTTAATCAGACATTCATTTTTTTAACATAGAGATTGCTTGAATCTGCACCCTGTTTAAGCTGACCAGCATATAGCATGAAACACAATATCAAATATTATTTTTGTATATTGCATAAAACGATCGGTCAGAAACAAAAACAGCAGGCAATGAAATGTTTTGTTCCCCTGACGTCGTTCATTCGAGAGATAATACGATACATGGGCCTAACAAAGGTATACCTATCATCAAATATAATTTAGTAGGTACAAAAGGCCGTTTTGTTTAAATAAAAGAGTATCGGATAAAGGTAACAGGGGAAAAACGTGTGGTCTTAGATCCAGCGTATTATTTATCTGTTAGTTACAACAAAAAATGTATAATCGTTGAAGATCATTCATCACCATCCATCACCCATAAAATAATATCCTGAGTAACTTTTCATTAATAGGAAAAGTAATCAAAATCGGCTTAGCTGGCGGAGATATCGCGTAACATGCACACAAAATAGAAAATTTCGTTTTCTACATTCCACATCTGGAATCGAACCCAGGACGTCAGAGATGGCGACGTTATCTCTCGGCTATGAAGCAAGAAACGTAGCAAGTACGTTTTCCAACAGTATCTATATTAAATTAATTTTTCTACGAAATACCAATAATCCGTGTGACAGCTTTTATATTCTGTTAATCCTTTCATTTTAATAACGTGCCTTTTAGTCGGTCGCTCTGTAAGCTGTCTGGATTTTCTTGTTTAAATTATTTCTATATATAATTCGTGTTCATGGCAAAGCCTGTCATTTTCATTTGAAGTGAGTACCTATATTGATTTGAGATTATTTTATTGAAACACACGCACACATACAAACACATGCGCGCACACAAACACATGCGCGCACACAAACACACACACACTAACAAATACACGCGCGCACACGCACACATACACGTTAGAATTATGTTTGAAAGACGGAAAAATTAAGGCCCTCATAACATAGGTTTTAGCCTAGCATAAAAAAATGGAAGTGATCTCACCCGGCGCTAGTGAAAACTAGCGCTATTTCTATAATATTACCTCCAATTGCTTATTACTTTTTATGTATATTTGTAACTCCTTAAAAGCAATAAACTTATTTTTCATTTATTATCATTTCATTTTTATTTTATTTCATCCCAATGAGATCATGGAAGTACTGATAATAATACGTGGTAATAATCCCAAACCTATCAACTCTAAAATAACGATGAAAGTTAAAATTTGTACAGATTAGCAAAGTTTTAATTAGATGATAATTTACAAAAAAATTGGGTACCTACTATGTTTATCGTTATCATGAAATATTGTTACAATTTTAACAATGTCGTATTATATAGCCCAGCCTGTATTTTTATAATTGTGGTAACTAAACTGGTTGTGCTATCTACTTTTATCTTTATCTTTGAGGGTATAACTAGGAACGTTTTCCATGTGGTAGACTCATGATATTATCCTTTAATGAGATTTCGTTGAAGCGGTATCGCAGATTTTTAATATCCAGAGACTCGATACAAAAACACAAATCAAATCTCATCTCGACAGTCTTTCAAAACAGGCATAATCGGAAACTAGTATTTGCTCCAATTTAGTGCAGTTGGACTCTCAAAGCAAACATTCCGTCGAAATTTGGCGGAATTCTACTGAAATTACCGAATGATGGTAACTTTATTGACTGGTACTGGGTACTTTGTGCAATCTGAGCTGTACTAAGGGTGTATTACGATTTTCTCAAAAGCTTTTGATGATCGTAAACGCGGATTTGTATGGACGGGTATGGTTTCATTAACGTGTCACTAGGCAGCGCTACTTAGAAGTCAGTAAAAATATTCGTTAATAACTCAATCACGTTATTTATGAAAACTCGGTATAGCCCCTCTGGATTTTTGTAAGAATCGCTCGATAAAGGAAAATAAATAACTTTCTTCATTCTACAAATGAGTTTTATTCATTTACTGAGTCTTTACAGATTTTTTTTCTGATTGATGTAAAATATTTCGTTTACTTAGTAAATTGGTATCTTTGGGAAACTTTAAAAATCTTGAAAATAAAGAGTAAAGAGACTGAAATAGTACGTAACAGATTTTACTATCGACTCTAATTAAGGACATTTTTAATTAAAGTGTTATCTATTAGTTTAATTTAATAAATAAACAGCCGTCATCTAATAGACTTGAAGTAAGCAAACGATAACCTTGTATAATGAATGAGGTATCAGACAGTTATTATTTTTCATAGGTATTTCCTAGCACATCCAGCCCTGAAGCAATTTGGAATGAGTCGTTTTTAAAAAAAAAACAAACCAGTAATAGAAACCTCCACCTTAAACCAGAAATAGGACCAATGGGTTCTATTACTGGTTTAATGTGAATTACAGTGCCATGACGCTGATCAGGTAGGTAGGTACCTAATCAAATTGTTTTTGTTCACAAAGGGATAATTTAAGATTTTAAGCCAATAGTAGTCAATCTCTAATGTAAAATCAATACTTGGTCCTAGCACAACTGTTCATAATTAATTAGCTAGGCTAGGGATACTTGATCCAGATGTTTTGAATATTTAACGATTGAAGGCAACGGTGGATTCGTTCCACATCCAATTAATCTTAGGCAGTTCATTAAATAACAATTCGCTATATTTTCTCAAGCTTATAATCAATTGTTGGTTCTATAGAAAATGTTATTGTATCTGAGATCAGAATCAGCAATCAGCCAATAAAAGGATTTTGGATAATTCAATTGTTATTTTATTTCGAACAATCGTTCTTGTTATTGTCATTCGAACATGCGTAGTAAAAGCATCTGCCGATAAACAAATGAATACCAGGAAATGTATGCATTTATGATTTTATAAATTTCGTTTCATGAAAACTATGTTTTCCAAACTTTTTTGTAGAGATTTAATAAAAAACCTAAATATCATGAGGTTTTAGGCTCTGGCGATGCGACGGAAAGTTTAACAATATCTTTATATGGGCTACTAGTTATTTACGACACGATTTGTAGTGCCGCTGTGATACCTCTTGAAAGCAAAGGAAAGTATCGAATTCCCGGCTCGGTTCAATTCAGAAACAGAAATAAACTAAACTGAAGGACACCTGGAAAAATATATTGTCTGGTACCACGTAAAGTTAGGATGTTCATTCCTAATTTCGGGTCCATGACGATTTCTGTTGTTTGGTGTTTTTCACTTTAAGAGCCAGTTCCAATATTGCGGTACCGCGATAACCGTCTGAGGAACATAGTTAGTTGAACTCTAAGGAAATGATCGCAACTTAAGTTTTACTGAAACATGTCCCCACAAAAAGTCGTTGTCCTGGTATATGACGATATCATTTGAATGTAGTTCTTAACTTCGAAACCAGAGTTATACAAAATAATAGGACAATCCCTCAAATCATGGCAGGTTATCAGCTGAATATTATTCAACAACTTATTCTTTAAAAGCAATATCGAAATCGAAAAAAAATTGATGTTCTTTACAAACCTACGCACATTATATATGGAGCAACTGAAAAAAACCACACGATTTCGATGTTGCTCTCATTGCTGTATTTCTTAAGAAGTGTTTTTTTTTGTACATCCTGTATAAATTATGTACAATTTCCTTTATTTAAAAATATATTTCTGGCAAATTATTTGTCATCTTTTCAAGCAAAACATAAAAAAGTGGGTTAAAATCTTGTTTGTTATTGAAGTCAGCTTATTAAAAATGTTTTTACTTTTTTATAATAAGTCTCTATCTAGACAAATCATAACAAATCATCAAACATATTAAGTCCTTTGGTACCTACACAAATTTAGTCTATGATTTTTCTACCAGGTGATAATCTTTGATCTATTGAATAAAAAAGAATCATTAAAATCGTTTACCATTGAAATACGACATCGCGCTACATACACTCTATAACACAAAAAGTCGTGTTGATAACATCCATATTCCATACTTACAATCAACAAAGAAAACACTGTTGATTCATTGACATTCTAATTTTCCAGAGAGTAAAATTGCATGCCAAATTGCGATCTACCTAATGTTTCTAGGGCAGCCTTTCTAATTAAAGCCACCCAGTAATTGACTTACCTTTTCGGCACTCCAGCCGAGACGCCACTCGTTTGACGAGCTTTGCAAGGTTTCCCTTTGAATAGATCCATTTTCTACCGTAAACTGTCTCATTAACTAGCAGAGGTAAGCGCGCTATCAAATGAATAGTATAATTTTACTGCTTCACCAATGCACTCTCCTTATTAGTTCATACTGAAAATTTTTCGGGAAAGTAAAAATTGGTTTAAAAATCTTAACTAATTTGTAATACAAAAACTAAACTCCATTAGTTGGAATTAATTTACCTTACCATAAACAGTAAATTTAAATTACGATATTAGTAACGAATTTATTAGTAGGAAGTAATTTAAAGAAGAACTAAACGTTATTTATGATTTTTGCAGCAATAATGGAAGTAGGTACTAACAATTGGACATTTAGAATGAAGATTTAGATATTGGTTGGCCCCATAGTACATTACACCTCAATAGCCTCATACAAAAAAGTTTTTTAATTCAGCACAAGATGTGTCCTTTTAAGGATGTGCGTAATCAGAAAAATCAAATGAATAATAAATCAGTTCTGTGACGTAGCTTTTTCTCCTACGATAGCCTAATTTGTTAACATGATTACCCAGTCTTAATTAAAGCGTCTTTGCATTTTGCTTACCTTTTCGGTAGCTACTCGAGCGAAGTGAGAAGCCACTCATTACCGTTTGACGAGCTTCGCAGAGGTTTCCCTTTGAGTAAGCAAAACGAAGAAACGTGGGTGGGGTGACTTCACGCAACATATTAACTGAGGCAGGTTTTTACAGAAAAATATATACTGCAAGTCTTTATAAATACAGGGTGACAGGTTGCAGGAAGAATCACTAACTTTTTTTCTCTTTGTTTTAACCCTTTAGCGGACTATATAGGCCATGTATATTGCCGTGATAACAATAAAACATAAATTGTATTTATGCATCAGATTTATTTTTTCCTGCCGTTTCAGCCTAATTGCATAGGCCGTGGCCACGGAAAGATTGGCCATACCCGTGTTGAAAAAATGCAACAAGAAAGTTCAAAATGTATAACTTATTATATTGTGTTTTAAATATTGTCCGCGATTGAAGTGAATAGTTTTTACTGCGGTCTTTTAGATGTTGGCCATACCGCCAACATCTAAATAATAATATTGACAATTATCTCATACAACCATTATTCGAACATTTTGTATGGTTTTTTTACAACATAAATGTTTGTCCTACTCGTTTTAAAGATTAAGTTGTTGAATTAGAAGGATTATATCTAGTACATATTCTTGTATGATTTAATGCAGTTTACCTATATTGTCATAGCAATTATTAGGTTTATTGTAGACGATGCTTGCCTAAATTATTTTTTATAGGACATTTATAATTTAATATTGACTGATGTCAAAGTCAAATTATCTATTCATTTAAAAGGGTACGCTTAAAAAAATGACCAGTTTCAACGCCTAACAACAATTAACAAATCATAAATTGCTTATGATATCATACAATTTCGTCAATCAAGTTTCTCAAACGAACTTTATGAAAAAATGCTCCGACATTGATCTCAAAAGAATGAAAGCGAAAATATATTAGTTTAAGCCACTAGAAGGGTTTATAAAGTGTTGTAGTAGAAACGAAATATCGAGTTAGTGGTATCAGATAGAATTTATGTCGACGACGTAAACCGTTTCGGAGACGGATACGATCTGGAACATAAATGTTATGAGAGGTTTTCTCGATTCATCAAAACGTTAAACTCGATTACGCTTCACAAATCAATTTTAGTGTCCGAGGAAAAGTGACTTTCGGTCGATTTTATGTTGGTGCATTGTTTCTTTTTTTTCACATTAATAAGTTTTTTTTTTAAATAATTTTGGAAAATATAATAGTATTTTTCTGAAACTCTACAATTTACATAGGCATTTTTTTATTATGTAGATTGATTTATGGTTCGTAAGCAGCGTTGCATATACTTTATTCTCATATATAAAACAAACCAAGGTTAAAGTAATACTGCTTTCAGGTTAAATAGCTAGGGCTAATATAATAAATACGCACTGAAGGTTCTTGGTAGCGTTTAGAATATAAAACGACCTACCATTTGAAAAAATAATATTACCGCCAAAGCAATGACTCCCTGTAATTTAAATGAGTAAATACTCTTTAGGCAACTGGTTCCCGATGTTTTCTGCGTAAACATTTTGTCCATAATCATTAGAAAACTCATAAAAACGACACGACATTGTCACCATAGAAATTAAAATTAATGTTAAATATTTTTGTTTACGTATCTAATTATGATACCAGAGGGCCCTTGTGAAGCGTAATCTGACTTCAATAACGAAACCACTTTGTCTTAAAACGACGAGCAATAAAGAAAATGATTATACATACTTGGTCTCATCTATGTAGACTGCTTCGAGAACTTTCGCTGCGTACTGTAGGTTCTTTTGTAGAGTCTCAGCTGATATTTCACCTCTATTTAATTGTCTTAGGAGATAGCGTAATCTGTGGACAAAGAGATGAATTAATTAGTTTTCAAATTAACGTCGTAATCTGATAATTACAGCCGGGAGTCATGAACACGACTCCTAAATAAATATTTCTGGGATTTTCATTATTAAAATATTCTCGAATCTTAAATACATAGGTATCACCAACACAAGGTTCTTCTTCACTATAATAATAAAACTAAGATTTAAATTTTAGAACTACTTGTGCAGCCTCTTTTGCGTAAAGTTATAAGAAGAAAGGAAAACAAGTAATCGCCCCACAGGCTTACAAAAATGAATAATATTATCATTATTGTTAAGCTAGATCAAAATCTAACTTTATGTGTGACAAATTATAGCTACGAGTAATAAAATTCAATTTAGCCGTTAAATAAGCGTAATTGGATAACAAACATCCAAGAATACAACATTTAACGTTAGCAAGTCTTCAAGAATTCACTCCTAGGTCAAAGAGTATGCCGAGAATAGTTTGTCTCCAAGAATTCTAATTCAACAAGTTCTTTGAAAACGGTTCAAAGCCATAAAGGTTGCGTTCCAAGAAAATATTATATTACTGCCACTCAAGTTTCAAAAAACAATTGCTGTTTTATTTTGACATCAGGTTAGAACTTAAAACTCTGGCCAAGCCCAAGTTTTGCGCACCGAGAGTCTATTATTTGTTGTTTAAATAATTTCATAGTTTGCAGTTTTGCACTGTAATCACATCGCTTTTTTTAAAACATATTATTGTTTATTTTTTAGTTTAGACATAGAAGTTTGTCAGTTATGTATACCGCAATTCTTGCTGAATCCCGCAGCAAAAACGGCCTAAAACTGACTATATTGGACTGTCTTTAGCGGATCATTCATTATTTGAAAATACTCAATAATTCTAAACAATGACATTCATCATCACGGTATTATTGTACTGTGTCATCACCTTGCTATTGAGAGAACTCAATGTATGCCACTAGTTAAGCCTAACTTTCGTTTCTTTTTTTCATCTGCTGCCAGTAGCTTTTCAATCGTCGTTCTACCTAGTAAGATGGCGAAATTTGCTGCTGCTAAGTCACGAACACCACTCAAGAACACATCTTAAACCATCCACGTGCACTATCAAACCATCCAAGAACACGTCTTAAACCATCAATCCATCCATCAAAACCATCGGTTATCGATTCTGGAAATGACCAGTCCACTGCTACCTCAGCTATAAGCAGGTACATAATTATGAAAAATAATGGAATTCAAATTATATTCACCTATTTAATCGTGGGTCAATATTCTATAAAAACAAAAATCAAGCAATCTGTTCACCCCTGAGGTACAACAGATGGGTAGACAGCAGCAGTGAGTAAATCGGTTTTCCATTTTTCACATTGGGACCGAAACACTGAAAAAGGATGCAACAAATTGTATGCAGTAAGTTTCAAAGCTGGTGATTTGGCAAGGAGATCTGAATGGGTTATCCGATCACCTATTCTGCTATAGTAGGTACCTATCCGTGAATCGAGAATCCAAGCTGTCAGTGTTCTATGAGATAATAGTCCGGATCTATACAGAACGCTGACCATTAGTACACAATGGTCAGTAATTATTTGAGGAAAAAATAAGTCTTTAGCAATTGACGAAGAATATTATATTATAATAATGATAGCCACTACTTTTTTGATGACCTACGTAGCCGAGAGGCGGGCACGCCGGCGTGATCGCCATCTCTGAGGTCCTGGGTTCGATCCCGGTCGGGTCAATGTAGAAAACGAACTTTTCTATACCATCTCGGGTCTGAATGTTGTGGTATCGTTGTTTCTGATATCTATAAGTATCACAAGTGCTTTAGCTACATACCAATGATCAGAGCAATGTAAGTGATGTTGTCTAATAATTATCCAACTTCTCACTAAATTTATTATAAATGCGAAAGTTTGTGAGGATGTTTGGATATTTGGATGTTTGTGACTTAATCACGCGTAAACGTCTCAACGGATTTAGATGAAATTTCGCACACATGTAGAATATGATCTGGATTAGCATATGGGATACTTTTTAACCCGGTCAAATGTTCTTGTGGGATATTATGCTATATTTTTTTCTTTATTTGAAAGTTTCGCATTATGTATCATACCAAACATCCTGTAGTCCACACAAACGAAGTTACGGCACAGCTAGTTTATTTATATTTTTATAAATCATATATTCGTTCTAACAAGAATCACATACTTTTGAATGAACTAATATTCCGTAGTCCAGCAATTTAGGAATTTCATCAAAATGAAATCTGCCTATCGCAAATAATGGGCCACAAACAATTCACGATCCGCATACATTTCAAACAAAACTGTTTACGATGTACGCCATAATGCGAAGTGAAATATTTGGTTCGCTGTAAAATTTTAGTTTGAATTTGCAGGATTACTGAAATATCAGACTGTTACATTGCGCTAGTCAACAAAATTACGATAGAATAAATATAACGCTCGACCAGAACATCTATACACATACCATACATACATATACCAGTATGCTCTAGAGCAAGATTGGGGTCAAGAGCAAGCCCATCTCAAAAAAAAAACTCCTTTGAAGTTCAGTTACCTGGGCCCTAACCATGAACTGTTAAAACAATCATAATGAAAAAGAAATGATAATGTTTGACAGATTTGTGATTGTTTTAACAGTTCATGGTTAGGGCTCTGGTTAGGTTAAGTTACAAAATCCAATTCATCGCGTTTAATGACTTCTGAACTTTATAATAGGTTCTCTTAATGATTTTTGTAGGAATTACGGAATATTACAATAATTCGGTGGATGGCGGTGGATTTCTATTATGAGCCTCATGATGATTATCGTTCAGTTTACTTTCTTTAGCGAATAGCGAAGCGCGTCTTTTATTCTGAACTTAGAGGAGGGCAAGCGTAAACGCGGTGGAGAACTCCTCCGATATAAAGATGTTCAGAAGCGTCACACGAAAAGATGCAATATTAAACCCTCTCAGTGGGAAGATTTGGCAGCACAGTGCAGCGGTCTGATGGCGCGGGTATGTACAGAGGCAAGTGCGCGACTTTAAGGAGCAGCGTAAAGCCGATCTCAACATCAACGTGACCAAATCCTAACCCGTCAACCTAAAGCCATCAAATAAATAATAAAATCCATCAATTACAATACTGTAAACAGTAATCTCACGTGCCCCCCCACATTGTTCACGGGAGCTTACTACTGCAAAAATTGGGTACGTAAGCCATCTTCGTAAACATCAGTGCAGATTGGACTAGGGCTAGGGGTCGAAGTGGTCGCCATGGCCGAAATCGGTCGGAGAGAGTTACTTTTTTATGTGTAGGTATAAAACAGCCCACATAATAAAGTAGCCTCAACATACTTGTTCGCCCTAACACATTTCAATACCTATTACTTTCGCCTTTAATAGCCCTCAACGAACATCAGGGGTCTCAAAGTGCCCACTGCGGTGATTACATAGTATTTGTGTTTTATTTTATAGCTGGGACATCAAGAAATTGCAATTTATCGTTTCCCAATTACTTATTGGAATGAGAACTTTAGTACAATTTATCTTTGTAGAGTTGTTTTTAAATATGTAACTAAGTTGAATATAAGCAAATAATGTGTTTTGATATTGTATTGTACACTTAAGAGCAATGAATCCACAAACATTATTTTTAAAACTTGTTTCTTATTCGAAGTGAATGCGAGGTTTAAAAAACAAAGAGCTTTACAAAGGCCAGTTAAAATTCTTTTAGTAAGTATTTAAAATCGCAATGTATCTGTCTATCTGTATAATGTAAAAATGCTGCACAGTCTTAATGCTGCCTCGAGACGTGGGGCTTGGGTTGAATTTGGACAAGACAAAGGTAATGTTCAACGAACATGTCATCCCGGACCCAATTTCCGTCGAGGGCACAACGCTCGAGGTTGTCCAAGAGTACGTCTACCTTGGACAAGTACTACAGCTCGGTAGAGACAACTTCAAACGGGAAATCGCCAGAAGAGTGCAGCATTTGGGAAATTGCGTCATATCTTCACGTCGACACTGCCGCAGTGCCTAAAAAGCCGGGTGTTTAACCAATGCGTCCTACCAGTTTTAACCTAAGGAGCCGAAACGTGGAACATGAAAGTCAAGTTGGCCCACACGTCACTCAGCGTACTATGGAAAGGTCGATGTTGGGGATCTCATTAAGGGATAAGATCCGGAACGAGGTCATACGACATAAGGCTAAGGTGTCTGATATTGTCCAAAAATGTAGCAAGCTGAAGTGGCAGTGAGCTGGCCATGTCTGTCGCAGAACCGACGAGAGGTGGAGCAGGAAGGTTCTTGAATGGAGACCACGCTTAGGCAAACGTAGTGTAGGATGCCCCCCGGCTAGATGGACCGATGACCTGAAGAAGGCAGCTGGCAGCGACTGGATGCAAAGAGCGGGAGATCCTGCGCTGTGGCACTCCTTGGGGGAGGCCTATGTCCAGCAGTGGACTGCAACAGGCTGATATGATGAAGTATTTAAAAAATATATGTTTGTATTTTTGTAGTAATCTTGCCAACAGCTTCTTACAAGTCGGTTTAAAAAAAAACAAGCAACTTTTTAGTTTTATTAAAGAGTTTAGTAATAAGTTGAATTTCACCTGAAACACTTTATAGTATATTACAAGGTAGCTCTCAGAATCGCAAACCTTAAGTGGCAGTGGACGGGGCACATTGCTCGCAGGACTGATGGTTGTTGGGGCAGGAAGGTCCTTGAATGGCGGCCGCGGGCCGGAGGGCGTTAGTGTTGGTAGGCCCCCCACAAGGTGGACCGACGATCTGGTGAAGGTCGCGGGAAGCCGCTGGATGCGGGTGGCACAGGACCGATCTTTGTGGAAAACCTTGGGGGAGGCCTATGTCCAGCAGTGGACGTCTTTCGGCTGATGGATGGATGGGATGGATTACGAGAATATTTTAAAAACTTTTGTAGAACAAGATGAATGTAGAAACGTCTAAATCAATAAATCTGTAATAAAATCACTAGGTATCTTGTTATTTTTACTACTCAAACGTAACGATCTTTAATTAAAGTGTATTTGTTTTCTATAAACGGTACATATGCATGTGCGGATTAACAGGAAAAAACGTTAGTTTTCCGGTAGTCAATTATTAAGAATGTTTTGTTGTTGCTATATTTTTTCTATTTTTGTGTTAGCATGAAGTCAGAGACTCATACTAAGTTAAAATTTAGAGCTGACATAGTGGTGGAATAAAATCTTGAACATAATAAAATATTTTTTGATTTGTTATTTGGTCAAAAATTGGTGTCAACTATGAGCTTTAGCTCTAGTTATATACACTGTTACTCATAAAAATGATACTTCACAGAGTCTGCTGAAAATGTGATATCGGCGAGCAACTTCAGTTTTCCAAAGAACAAGGTGAAGCAGTGGTTATTTTTTTATTCAATTCTGTGACAATAATATAGGTTTACTTACACAGAATCATACTTTACATAGAGAAAAAAACAGTTTTCGGCTTTAAAACTGCCATTCGTAATTTTATTATTAAAACCAAGTATTTTTTGAAGAACTTTATTTTCTTCCATTATTTGTGTCTTGCAGTGTAGATCATAATCATGTAAGTTTACACGTTCTAGCCATCACAATGCTGGCGGTCTGTCGCCTATTACGAGTAGTTACCTAGGCTGTAGAATAACTAGGCACAATCAATGGCCATAGATCAAACGATATCCGAGCTGATTCCATCCAGTTCAGTGATATTACACCATTGTAATGGCTGCGTATTATAAGCATAACACAATGACAAGACATATTGTGGAATAAAGATCGGGATGTGTCCAATAAGCAACTTCAAATTTCAAGTTTTTTATGTTTTATATACACAAAGGTGACTAATAATAGGCGAAAATCAGTTTAGTGGCAGGAGGAGTGGCCCACGTCTAAAAACGGACCAACGTGGGCTGATTATGATGAGTAGGTAATAAAAATCTAGGCAGGTCTACTAAAAATTTAATCCACTGTTTCAAAGTGTCTGCAGATTTTGGTTATTTGCTTGGGTGCTCAGTTTTTAAATTACAGTTGATGCGTTTTATGTAGTAATGTTTAAGGTTCTTAGGGCGGAACCCTAAGAACCTTAAACCCGAAGGGTTTTACCCAAAGGGTAAAACGGGACCCTATTACTGAGGCTCCGCTGTCCGTCTGTCTGTCTGTCTGTCCGTCTATCACCAGGCTGTATCTCATGAACCGTGATAGTCAGAGAGTTGAAATTTCCACAAATGATGTATTTCTGTTGCCGCTATAACAACAAATACAAAATACAAGAAATATCTATGGGGGCTCCCATACAACAAACATGATTGTTTGCCGTTTTTATAGTTAATGTTACGGAACCTTCGTGCGCGAGTCCAATTCGCACTTGGCCAGTTTTTTTAAGTATTGTTAGAAGGAGAAGAACTGAATTTTAAAAAAGTGTAAATTTTTGTTTTTAGAAATTCCATGCAAGGTTTAATTTAAGATAAATAACACTTGAAAAAATCATCGACCTCAGGTGGGACTCGAACCCACGTCCCATCGCATGCCGGGCGAGTGCTTTACCTGAGGTCGATGATTTTTTCAAGTGTTATTTATCTTCAATTAAACCTTGCATGGAATTGCTAAAAACAAAAATTTACAATGTTCTGATCTTACCAATAGTCAAATATTTGTAAAAATATTTCTATCGGGTGTTGACGGGTAGTATACTACTCAGCTATACATATAGCTACAACATTGATCAGAGATACGCTGGCTTTGACAGCAAAAAACACTTGAGGAATTTCATCTTGTCACGTGACGTCCTCGGTAGCTTAGTTGGTAAAGCACTCGCCCGGCATGCGATGGGACGTGGGTTCGAGTCCCACCTGAGGTCGATGATTTTTTCAAGTGTTATTTATCTTAAAAAAGTGCTTCTGCATACAAAAGTGCTACCCGAACGAAATGTATAATATACTTAGCTGTTTTTTCTCGTTTTAACAATCAGGTTTTCCTATTATAGATTTAGGTAAACTGATAATGATGTAGCTAAATCAAATGCAGGTCTTACCTAAGGGCGGCCTTATCGCAGGCGTCGGGCGTGTCGACGGCGGGCAAGTGCTCTGTGTCCAGGTCTAGCTGGTCAAGCTGTTCGTCTGTTGGCGTGGAACAGCTCTCGGTCTTGCTGCGACTGGACGAGCGGCGGACTATCGTCAGCGCGCCTTGTTCTGTGAACAAAAGGAGTAACGTTAATGTAACTATTGACACTTATTGAACACCACAAAAAATAGATGAAGAACACAAATTTCATGGTCCCTGGAGAAGTTGGAAAAAAAACTTTCTATCGGACCTGCTAATTCCTCTATGTACTCTATTCATCTATATGAACTTCCTTTACATAGATATAGGAAGTACAATTGTATGTAAGTAGTTTTTCTTGATAATAAGGCCTTTAAGAACGAGCTTTAGATAACTAATTAAGTATCATATATTATTCGTTCTCTAAAGCTCTATCTTCTTACTTAAACTTAGCAAATTATAAGGTTGCACAGCAAAATGTACAGAAAAAATACATGCACATACATTTCACTGCAAAATGGTAGCTAAAATGTTGATCAACTACACGGATTTTAATTTAAAGTTACACACACGCTTTAAATGAATACACAGTAAAAAAGAGGGTCAGTTTTCGGCAATTATAATTATTATTTTAACATAAAGTAATATAAATACGAGAATTGCTATAGAACCGTAAAAATAGGACATACGAGATATGAGCTGAAGAACAATATTTACTTGCGCAGTTGCGCCGTATAAAAGGAAAATATTGGTAAAATGAATGAACGCAACGTAACTAACAAAATAAGAGTGAAATCACAAAATAATATCTATGCAGGATTGCCGTAATTAAAAGAGAAAAATGATAATAGAAACTTAATAAAAATTATTTTACATGAACTAGTCAGACTGTTAGTAGGTAATTGTATAAGATGTTGGGTTCGTTTTCAGGAACAGAAATAAATTCTATTGTATCGTATCGTCTGGCGTTTAGCTGCTAGAATTTTAATTCTATTGAGCATACCGCAACTGAGCCTATGAGTTTTATAAATAATCACATTGCATAATTTGTTGTTAACGTAAATATGCAGTTTTTCCTACAGCCAAATTCGAGTAAGGACCTTTGTAAATCGGGTGGCCCCAAATAAAAATAATAAAAAAAAACATTATTTACATTAAACGTTCCTAAGTGCTTGGACCACGGAAATTAATAAGTGCCTTTCAACTTAATCCTGTAAAACCTGATTGGCTGTGACAAACTGACAGACAGTTACAAAAAGTTAAGTACTTATTCTTATGGGTAATTTTTTTTTCCGTAAAGCACTTAGTGAACTTTCCTCTTTCTAAAAACAGTTGAACTCTTGTTCTTTTTCCTTTTTTCCCTAGAGCGAAACATAGCGTAACATGTTTCGTTGTCGATTTGCTCGCGACGGTCATTTTAATATACGTATTCGAATACGGTGCGGTAACGTGCAATAAACCCGTGTATTGGAAAACTGTAAATTATAGTTTTTTGAAATAACAAAGTCTAGAGTTTTTCTACATGTGAACTAGGTTATCGGATAAGTGAGTTGTTCTATAGAACTTTGGATTTTATACTTATTACTACTACAATGTGAATTTGGCGAGCTCTGCAACTGGTAGGCGAGCACGCCGGACTTGGCGTCCCTATCCCTGAGGTCCCAGGTTAGATTCTCGGTCGGGTCAAAGTAGGAAAGTAACCTTTATATATTCTTTTAGATCTGGGTGTTTTGGTCCCGTTGTTGTTTCTAATTCCTGTAACTCAAGTTCTTTGTCTACTTAGCATAGGATCAGAGCAATGTATGTTGTTGTTCAATATTTATATTTATTTATTTAATGTGTCAGTCGCCACAGGCATTATGGTGAGTTGATTACTTTTGAGAGTATTTGAGAAGTTTAGTCACTGGCCTTGTAATATCCCTCACCTATCCGCACTGGGTTCGCGTGGTAGAGTATTATGGCTGTATGGCCCAAACCACCTCGTCATTAAGTGAGGTTTGTGCAGTGGGTAGGGCGTTGTATAGCCATCAATTTCATTGTGATAATTGATTACAAAGTCACACAATGCAAAAAATGTCTTCAATGTTATTTATGCCTTTTATTGAAAATGTTTCTCAAATATGAACGTAACAAATTCATGTGCATAAGAAAGGCTTAAAACAAGTAACGAACACATTCATCACATACGATAGTTGAACAGAAAAATACGTTGTTTAGAAGCACTCAGATAAACCCGATCCATCTTTATTCTTTGAAAACTAGATAGAAAAGTGTGAGAGACTTTGTAAAGGAATCAATCATTCTAGGTGTTTAAAGAAACAAAAATGCTGGGTACAATAAGCTCGTATAAGTATCAAAATATTTCTCATAGCGTTTGCCATGTTTGTGGTACGCTTGTTTTGTTGACCATAATTATCTTAGCGCGGAAAATCTAGGTATTACATTAAAAACTATAAGAATGGCATAAAAATGGAACACTGTACCATTTTGGACCATATGAAGGTAACCCTAAAATACAAAATTTACGCGTATAAAGCTGTAAAAGTTAGAAAATTATTTACATTTACACAATCTAAGTTCAAACCGAAAACTATACTCGTGAATTGTTAGTTTAAATCCTGTAAGCACACAGTGTATCGCCCTTCACTGGTCGCCATGGCAACGGGGCTAAGTCAACAGAAACCGGCAAACATCGGAAATGCTACGCTGCGGATTGCGGGACAGTTGTGAAAAAACGATTCTAGCTGTCGCTCTTCTTTTGTTTTAATATATGACCTCCGTCACACAAGTAAACCATCCATCTGTTACGAGGTACCAGACAATGAATTTTGTCAGAGGCGTGATAAATGACAGTAAAATGATCACCCATCCACTCACCACCGCAGCGTGGGTTACTTAAACTTTGAGAATTAATACCAAAGCGTTGTTGTCAATGAGCTCCGAGCATCTCTGATACTCGTTTATATAATGTTTTTAAACATAATCTCGGTATCTACTACGATGATAGGTATCAATATTAATAATAAGAGTTTATTGAACGTAAAAGTTTGTTACTTAACTACGCTTTTAATTCTGAACGGAATTAGATGATATTTGGCATTTTTTATTTCATTATATTTGGAAATGAAGTTAAAATTCCTGTATTATTACAGGATACTGGATTTGTTGACTTGTCTTTAGTAGGATTTCCAGACGTAAAGAGATTGTTTTATCCATAGTATATTACTTTCATAGGCAAATAACCTCTTTTCATGTACAACAAATAAAATACTAATCTCAGAATATGACGTTTAATATAAGCTAGTGCAAATACTATACGATAAGAAAACATAAAATAATACTCTTCAAAGCAAATTCCGTTTTCTTGCGATATCATCCGTGTCTCAAAGAACTGTAAATATACAGGATGTGCAAAAGAATACGACAATCCTCAAAACCATGGCACTTATTTCGAAATCGAAAGAAAAAAACGTCACCTTTCACCATCACCTTGATCCTAAAGTTCATCATCATCATCATTAATTCAGCCACAGGACGTCCACTGCTGAACATAGGCCTCTACAAGTGACTTCAATATTGGCCGGTTGAAGAGCAGCGTGGGACAGGTCCACAAGGTGAACAGGCGGCCTGGTAAAGGTTGCAGGAAGCCGCTGGATGTTGGCCGTCCTAAAGTTAAACCTATTTATTTACCTTAATGTACAGAATGATCTGATAAGTATTTAAAGTTAACCTATATGAAATATCCAAGCAAATGCAATGTTTAGTGTAGGTACTGTGGTACCTATTTGTGAATAGATTAAATTTGAGTAATTATTACTCGTTTTGTTTGAAGATATATCGCTTAGTTATCCGATGCAAGGAAATATAAAAACCGGCCAAGTGTGAGTCTGACTCGCGCACAAAGGGTTCCGTACCATTATCTATAAAAACGACAAAAAAAATCATGTACCTATGTTGTATGAGAGCTTCACTTAAATATTTATTTTATTTTGTTTTTAGAACTTGCTGTTATATCGGCAACAAAAATACATGATCTGTGAAAATTTCAACTGTCTAACTATCACGGTTCATGAGATACAGCCTGGTAACAGACGGACAGACAGACAGACAGACGGACGGCGGTAGTAATAGGACTTAGTAATAGGACTTTACCCGTTTTACCCTTTGGGTACGGAATCCTAAAAAGCACTAGGCAACTTACAATTTTCATAATCTCAAAGAAAGGAATACATCCTTGTGTAACAAGGTAGCAGTCAATCCCACTATTATTATAAATGCGAAAGTTTGTGAGGATGTTTGGATGTTTGTGACTCAATAACGCGAAAATAGCTCAACGGATTTGGATAAAATTTCGCACTTAAATAGGATATGATCTGGATGATCATATTTATACGTTCTGCCGTAGCTAGTGAATCATAAATTATATATTTATTTGAGGGAAGTTTTAGGTTTTACTTTCTCCCTGTTAAAGATATTTATGGCGCGGTTCTAAATTATTTATCATCTTCGAGACATTGATGAATATGTTTCTTTATGCACCTATAGCTTCTTGCAGTGATTTTTTTGTGTAGAGTGTAGGAATAAACCAAAGTGGAAATATTCATCTCATAATTAAATAAATAATAATAAATTGTTTTCACAATCACACCAATTATCTAGCCCCAAACTAAGCGAAGCTGTACTACGGCGACTAGATAAACATACTTAAATAAGTTTATCAACATCCATGACTTAGGTACAAAATGCTCGTGCTCACACTTACATTTGCCCCTTGCGGGATTCGAACCTGCAAACGCCAGGTTTTGTAGTCCGGAGCGCAAACCATTACACGAGGTCGTCGGAAGTTAAATATAAAACGGGATAAAAGTTATGCTATTTTGTGGTATCATAAACATTCAGATAGAAACGTACTTACCAGGCTATCTTATTACAATATATTAATTAATGTATTGGAAAATATATTAGAAGGTGAATCATATTTAACAAGGCGGGTTCCATGTGAAAGTATGTGAAAGATTCAGTAATGGATGATGGATGTAATAATGGGTGCAAGTTAACGTTTCAAAATACCGGGCTACCGACATTTTAATTCCTTTGTAAACTTAAGTACATGCTATGCAAATGACTGATCAAATACCCGAAAGGTATGGTCCGTTACTTACTAATCATTTATGTAAAGCCATTTGTAAAAGTCAAGGCTTAAAAATATGTCATTAAAGGACCATTTACTTATTAGTTTGACGCTTGAAAATAAAGTTCATTATCATTCGTTGGTAAAATTTTAATTGCCTTACAATTAATAAATACTAAAGCTTCAAGTGATTGGTAATTACATCTTGTGCATTTATTAGTGGTTTCCTAGTTTTTACAATCCTTGATTTCTTTCAGCAATAATAATTATTATTCTTAAATTGTGCATCTTACTGTAATTGTCATTGTAACTTCTTTGATGTTGTGTAAAAAAGAATCGATCTTTCTTTCTTTGATAAAAACGTCTAAATTGTTACGTTACCGAAGTAATTTTTATCGAGTCTCAATAAACAATGAGTTGCGTGCAGGCTGATTTAAATTATTATCGGAATAAAGCGGATTGGGAGTTTTATTTGAAGGCTGAAGTGAGCTGTAACCACCCTCAATTCGAATCGATAATCAAATAAACCTTGTAATCTACGAATTGTTCGTCTTACAAAGATTACAATTACAAATCTAATGAACTGCTGTTCGTTAGTCATCCTAAAACTCGAGAAGGGCTGAAACGATTTGGCTTATTTTGGTTCTGAAATATTTGTAGAAATAAAAGTAAAGAATATGAAAATTTTATTTTCCCATACAAACTGTTCTATACCTCCCAAACAGGCGGCATAGGCAGTTCGAAGTTCGCTGGGACTAGCTAATAGTTATTTAAATAAAATATTGATTGTTCTTCTCCTACGGGGTGTCAATAATCTTTAAACGAACTGTGTATATTCATCGTCATCATTTTAGCCATTGGTGAACATAGGCCTCTCCCAATGTCTTCCAGATTGGTCAGCTGGAAGCGGCCTGCATCCAGCGGCTTCCTGCAAGAGCTTGCCAGGTATGTGGCCCTCATTTTAGCACCATTCTGCTCCATCGACCGTCAGTTCTAGCCATGTGCCCCGCCCAGTGCCACTTCGGCTTGCTAATACGTTAGGCTATGTCAGTGTTTTTTTGAATTTTTAAATTGAAAAAGACAACAGTTGTCTTTTTTACTTTAAAAATATGTATTCCACATACCGGTAAAGTAATTTGCTAAAAGAAATACATAAAAAGTTAAGTTATTATGAAATAATAATTTACAAAAAGTAAAAAAAATCACGCCTAATTTAGAGTCATGGTGCGGCAAGCATCGACTCGAAAAAACAAAAAGGAATAATGCGTGCAGCATTTCCTAGATGGCGTTGATGTCACAAATAAATTGAGAAGGCAAATTTCGTCCGGTCGAGATAATATGTCCCTGTAGCTTAATTGGTAAAGCGCCTGCGCGCTACTGGCATTCAATTGATAGCAGGAGATTAGGGTTCAAATCCCGACATGGACGAGATGTCTTTTTCAATTTAAAAATATGTAGTGTTTTTTTTGTTTCCGAATCTCCTCATTTCAAATTCGATCTCGTAAAAAACACTGAGCATAGCCCTTTCCATAGCATTCTGTAAAACCTTGAGCTTTCTCATGAGGCCAAATCAAAATTTGGACGTTTGTACATTTTCTGGTGAAGTAATTAAATATCGTTATAAATTTAAATCATTATTGACATAATTCCTGGAATTAATTTGAATATTGATATATACTCGCTTTATCCCTTTTTTGCGTCGAAGTTGCGCGGGAATGGTAATTTATCTGGGATCATATTAAATATGGAATAATAACAATGCATTTGTATCAATAAAATATATTTTATTACTTGGTACGTCAAGCATAAATTAACTTTTCCTTGTTGCGTCCTGCTTCTTCTATATATGTTATACCTACAGCATATGTATATAAATTTCTAATGTACATAAACGACAAAAAATGTGGGAAGAGGTTCTTAGCTGTTGCTAAGGAAATTGTTCATAATTCGTTCTCAAGGATCCTTTCGTCATCGGATTGTAAAGCGCTATAATGCCATTCAATTTAATCTAATAACTTTAATTAGGAGAAAAATACAAATCTTAATAATATCCTTTTGTGAGCAACGGGAGCAATGAATTCGTCTTGGCGTACAGAAATAAATAACAGAACTTAAACCTACTTTAATAGGCGCCGGGATGCGAGCATTTGCTCAACTTTGTCCTGCAATAATTAATGATTAGATCCACCCTACTGTCTAAAACCTCTTTTACTTGGCACACCCCAGAAAATAAATAAAATAGCATTTTCGACTCTCTAATGTGAATGCGATATAGGTATATTTATCAAGGTTTTAATTAAATTAAAATAAAAATATGACCTAAATAGTATCCCACGTGAGAAACTAGTTTAGAGCCTCTTTATAACCAGTCATACAGAATCGTCGTCATGGAATAATCAGTCGCAAACAGTAATGCAATCGCAGCGAGGCGTTTCACGGATGGATTTTATGTTAGGTTTATTTTGTCATCGAAATAAAACATTTTATAGCTGCTGTGTAAAACAAGATCTCGAAATACGTGATATGAATAAAGTTCATGAGGTTTTCCTGACCTCTACAAGTTTGGGGTGAACGAAAAAGCAAGTAAAAAAAATCTGGGAAGTCTTTATCAAGCAACGTATTCAATATTAGGTATTGCGTTAAAAAACTCATCAAACTACCACAGAATAATATTTTTTTCTTTAGTTAAGTGAAATCTAGTTTGACCTGCTCTTGCTGTATGTACCACTATGCGGTGATAGTTAGAACTATAAGTACTCTACGAAAAAAGTCGTAGAAATATTTTCATGAAGGCGAAGGCAGCCCTCATTTGTAAACATTAATATTTATCATATTTTATCTTGTTGTACGCTACCTACCCTTACATCTAAACAATATTTTAGAATAACTTTGAACCTTTAAATTCCGTGATGATTTAGTTGCGAAAAGTCTAATTTATTATGTATGCTGCCATTGCGTTTGGAAAATTGAACAAAGACAAAATATTTTCCACCGAGCAAGGAGTCAAGGAATTAGGTACACAGTCTTTTTAAACTCAAAAAACTGTTGATGTTTTTCGATAACCGCAATCTAATTACAATGTCCAAAGAACTCATTGTATTAACACTACACGAAATCTACAACAAAAATATTTGAAAGAAAACATTTTCTTGTAATCCGCCAGGTAATAGGGTAAAGGAACAACTGATTAGGGTAGATGTTATAAACTAAGCCTGCCTCTGACGTGCGGTCACGCGCGTGCGGCGGCTGATAAGGACGTGTCTTGCGTGATTGATACACGACGTGATCTGTCGCGATAGTAGCGACACGGTACAAACCTCTACGATTTTGTACTTGTAATACACACGTGAAACTAACGTTTAGTAACGCCATTTATATTAATTGGCTTGCCAGCCGCAGAGACTAATGCTAAGCGGAAAACAATTTTGGCACAGATTTTATATAGGTACTACGAACATTTAATTTGTATTCAATTGCACACCCCACGTTATAAGATTAATTTTCATTAATTAATTTTAATTAATTCAATTTCTCCAGAGGTATACATAACAAAATAAATATTGGACAACATCACATACATTGCTCTGATCCTACGGTAAGTAGCTAAAGCACTTGTGTTATAGAAATCAGAAACAACGACGGTACCACAACACCCAGACCCGAGCCAATATAGAAAAGTTCGTTTTCTACATTGACCCGACCGGGGATCGAACCCGGAACCTCAAAGATGGCGGCGCCATTTAAAGTCCGGCGTGCTCGCCTCTCGGCTACGGAGGTCGTCAAAATATCAGCAATAAACTTTTGTCTCAATCGTAAATTAAAATAAGATTTTCTAATTTGGTTAACACTCGACTAGTTAGTCTAATGAATGAACAAAAATATTTTGTATAAGAAATAACATCAGTAGAGCTCTTAATCTGGCACAGCCTCGTTATTTTGGTGATCTCACTAGGAAAAACCAAGTGCCCGTCCGACTCGTGCACATAGGGTTCCGTACACACTTGCAGATTTGTAAATTTTTGGTTTATAGCGAGGAATGAATCTCGAAGATTTTTACTGTTATCACAAGTATCCGGTTTTTGGAGTTTTTGGAGTAGTCAGCGGAAAGTGCTCTATAGATAGGTTTTGATTTTCTCGTGAGTATTAAAACTAAATACCTTCACACGTGCTGACACATTGGTATATAGACAGACAACGAAGTGGTTAAGTGAAGTACGGAACCCTAAAAACCGCATATATTTTGGTAGCATGTAATAAACTAAGCTTTATATGAGATGTGACATCACGTTCTTGCGCAAGCTGATACTACAAGACACATCGCATGTTTCATATACGACGTGAGCTATCGCAATGATAGTTTATGAACATAACGTTTGTAACAAGTTGCTTTTCTCAGTTTAAGGTAAGTGTTGCGGACTTTAAATTCTACTTTACGATGTTACCATTGCGCAATGTCCTTGCAAGTAATGATATATATCTTTGGAAAATAAGGGGAGGGATGTCTTAATAAAGACAGGGTTTTGCAAAACAACTGTAATAAAAGTCGGAACAAAAAACTCGCTATGTTTTTAGAGCCCAGACAAAAATAAAGTTTTTAAAACAACGTATTTTTAGCACAAAAATGTACCAAAAAGCACAGCTTTACTACGCTTAAATATTTTTTCAAGTTCGGTTAGATTTAAAAACATACCAGTTAAAATGTTTCAAGCTCTAAAAAACCGTGGGCCTAAATAAGTTGGAAATACAATACACGCCATGAATATAGGAGTTATTGTTTTTATCAAATAGCAAAATTTCGGGCTATTTGGCTACAACTTTAGTTGTCATTTTTTAAATAATCTGTTTAGTAAATAAAATTATATCTGTTTATTAAATACTTATATCAGTGACGTTCACTTGACATTTTACAGATTTACTCTTTGACCGGTTTTTTTTAAAATTATTTATAAAATATTTTGATAGTTACTCCATGCTAGTGGCACAATATCTTTAACCAAGATGATGGTTTTTAATTTAATTTATCATAACTACCTTCATTAGAAATATGAACATTGTCATTACTACCTTATAAACTGCAGAATTTGGTATAGTTAGTATAAAAAAGAGGCTTACCACTTTAACTTTGAATTTCCATTTGGATATTGAAATGTCGCGCACTGGTGCTTGATGTTTGACAAGACGATTTGAATTTTCCACGGATATGCTATTTTGAGCTTTGTTGCAATGTAATAAAATCATACGTGGTTTTCTATTTATTTAACCAAAAAAGGGTTGAAACCGAAAAAGGCGAATTTTTCTTACGATTTTTCCACTTTATTCTAAAAGTCTGAAATTTTATGCCAGGGATATTTCAATTTACGTAGGTATGTCACAAGTGTTGAGAAATGTAACTCCAGAAAAATGTCTATTAGGAAGAAATATGCTAAAAATATTGCAATAACTTCGGTCTTCAGAGAAACAAATGAAATAACTTTTCACGTACTGGCGTTGTTGCGGTGCGTGACAGCAGATAATGACATGTCACGTTGGAGTTCATATTTACGACACGGTGGAAATATTTTTTTATTATAAATTCTACACTGTACTACAGAAAAGGTTATAATCCTAACTATCCAACAGAAAAGAAGATTTTATACGGCTAGTAGGACCTAAAGTTTCTTTAAATGAATAAATAATTATTTAAGGGGTGTTTAAAAATAAAAATAATAAAAAATAAAATACATTTCTTTCTGCAACTAAAGATTTGCACATTGCTTAGACACTAAATTAACATATTAAAAATAAATGTAATTAAATCTTTTTTGATTAGACATAGGTTTAGTTAAAATTGAAAAATACTCTTTTTTTTCGAGGACCAAAATAGTCGTCATTATTATCAGCTTTTAGAAAACCACTGCTAGACAGAGGCGTCTCTTATAAAACTTATAGTACAGACGAGAATAGTAGTTAGTTTAAGTACTAGTAATAGAAAATAATATATTTTAATATTTGGCATAGGTAGGCCAGTTATTAACAGGAAATATTGTATGCATTAAAATAATAACAGTTATAATCTCTCCTATTAATGTCACAGCTCTATCTTATAGTACACCATTTGCATAAATTATCACAATAAGAATAATACATATTGTATATAAAGATGGACATAAAAACAAATAGCTAAAATAAAATACTGCGTTCCAGAGAATCAAAAGGTAAAAAAAACCGTCAACGACAGAGAGGGTAGAAACGCTACGATACGGGATGTGAACGTGCGAGTGCGAGGTGCGCAAGGTTTGACAAAAATTATATTGAAAACGTGCACTATTGGCTACGTGGCTGTTGCGATGTTTTTTTGTTTCGGATGTTATTTATGTACCTAGTTTTTTTAACCCTTGTCATTGAAATTAAGTGTTTTTATTCTTACGCTATTTTCCCATACACATGGGGTCTTTTTATTTTCATATAGCGATAAGGTAAAATATAAATTATAAAATTTATAATGTTTGGTGAAGATATCGTGTGACAAGCACACACAAAAAAAAATTAATTGAGAACTTCAACCCTTTAATATATGTAAGGTAGATAGGAGATACCATTAAAAAAAACTATATCTATCGTAACAAATTAATATTTTTTTCAAGTTTTACTACGTAGAGCTGTTATTTATACAGCATAATCACTTATTTATTTGCGTAGAATCTCTTTTACTCTATTTTTACGTTATGTTCGTTACATAATCCTAAATTCGGTAAAAAATGCTTTTATCTACGAATGTCAACATTGAAAAATTACGGATCATATACGAGTACCAAAATAATGTATTTCATCGTATTTCATGTAGTTTTTCATCGCAACAACCGCGCATATGCCGTGCTTACTCGGCGTGCCGTTGCGGGGAGCGGGGGGCGGCGGGCGGGGCGCCTCCTCCCGCGGTGCGCCCGCGCCGCCCGGCGGGCTCGCCACTGGAACACCAACCATCAGCTTATTATATATACCTACCGACAATACGAGAACAATAATTTAGTATGGTACACTAGTCTAAGCGAGGCTTTATTATGTATGGTTTTTATGGGACTAGCCTTATGGCACATTTACATAAGGTCGGTAGGCAAACTGGCCGAATGCGGCTATTGTTTTTGGAAAACCCGTATTCGTTATCCAAATTTTTGACGTTTTGACGACCTACGTAGCCGAGAGGCCAGAACGCCGGACTATATAAGGTCCGATTTTATTAGTGTTCATCCTGTTAACCTGTGACTATATAGGTGAAAAGCAATCGTAAAAACCAATTTTCAAATGTGTACCATAAAAACTAAAAAAGTTAAAAATCAACAACATCGACTTCATATTGCATAAACTCGTCCTATCTTTGCTACGTTTAACCATCTGATTATCCGTCTTATTCCTTCCCCTTGTACAGAGCGAGAAAGAGTTGAAGATAGGACGAGTTTATGCAATAGGAAGTCGATTTTGTTATTTTGTAATTTATTTTTAACTTTTTTAGTTTTTATGATAGACATTTGAAAGTTGGTTTTTACGATTGCTTTTCACCTATATAGTCACAGGTTAACAGGATGAACACTAATAAAATCGGACCTTATATATGGCGCCGCCATCTCTAAGGTTCCAGGTTCGATCCCCAGTCGGGTCAATGTAGAAAACGAACTTTTCTTTATTTTATCGAGTCTGGGTGTTGTGGTAGCGTCGTTGTTTCTGATTTCTATAACACAAGTACTTTAGCTACTTACCTTAGGATCAGAGCAATGTATGTGATGTTGTCCAATATAATTACAAAAAACTGGCCCCCTTTTAAAAGCTCTTAAATTAAGCATGCTATTTATAAGTAGAAAATTTAAGCACAGGCCTAGTTCAAGAGCTAATAGTAAAAGGTCTAGTCTATTTTACATTGATCGGTGACCGAATGCGTCGACCACCTAACGTTAGTTGACCGAAAAGTGGCAAGTCGAATACGGCCTAGCTGAACAGTTTATACTAGTCATTGATCGAATAAGAGCTGCAATGCCTATAACCGAATAATGTAAACGTGGCATTATATTCGTAATTTTTTCTTAATGAAGTAGAGCACCACTTCACCTCTGATCCATGCCTCCGGCGTTATTCCCTCGAGCAAGACGGAGTTAAAACGTTTCTGAAGGACTTTCAGTATCGGTGTTCAACCCGCTTTAAGAATCTCTGGGGCGATTCTGTCATCACCCGGCGCATTTATGTTTCTGAGCCGTTTGAGAGCCATCCTAATCTCATATAGGCTGATGTCCGGGATATCTTCGATTTTAAGCATAATACATAACAAAAAAATAGTTACTAGGAAATCTATCAGTTTCATAAACCATAACTTCTAAACCATCTGTTTTTGGGAAACTATTTTTTATTTATAACTAATAATAACCACGCCAGATGGATAAAACAATCAATGCACTTTAAATTTGATATGCCTGTATAATGTTCAAGACAAGATGAACCTGTAGAAGTATGGTCTCTCGTTCAACCTAAATTCTTATTGTTTATATGGCGTGTATAGAGGCACTATTTACACGTATATTTCTTGATCTTACCAATTTGGAATAGCTAAATAAGCAGCATTTCTTCAAGAAATAAAAATAACCCACACCTGATTCGGAAATACGTTATATCGTTCTTCAACACATAAATGTTACCACAGTAACATTTTAAACCAAAAAACAATGCATATCTTTGCTTTACTTAGCGTTTTAGATTTGAATAACGTAGTGTTCCTCTAATGAAATAACAGAACAAACTACCGCTTACATTAAACTGGAAACGAGGGTTTTGTTAAAAGCTTTATTATATTTTCCATTTGTGTTAAGCTTTGTGGAGGTTTACTTAAACAGGGACTAACAGAATAGTTTATTACATTTCTGTTTGACGCAACAAATCCGGGGATAGGTAGGCTGGTAGAAACGTGTCGTCTAATAATTTAATAAGGCATATCCTATAAAATATTTGATAGTTTTAGATGTCAAGTGAATAAGGTTTAAATTGTGTTGGTAACCATTCCAGTCCACAGCTCGAATCAGTCCAGTTGATAACTTATTTATTTTTGAGATCAGATATTAGAAAATAAAACTTGTTATTAGCCATTTTGTTTTCAAATTAGACTCGATAATAATAAGCCGTCTCTATTATACAATACCAATAACGGCTTGGCTTAGTGGGATGCCTCGTCAAATGGCTCCTTGTAGGTACAAAACAAGACAGCTGGCCTAACTAACCGCATTGTCACGCTACTGTTATTTTGTATATTATTATGAAACAAATACATTACAAAATGAAATAAAAGACAGCATTGTGACAATTAAATGTTACAATAACAAGGTCACAATATGTTTTATGAATGCCAAAAATATTATTATTAACCGTTTTTGGTTAACCTTTGAGGTATAATGCACTAGCGTACAGTACATTAGATTTTAACACACGTTAGGAAAAATTCAAATTTTGCAATTTACTAAAAGAAGACACAAAAACATAATATTAATAAATAAAGTCCCAAAATTTTTGATATCCCGTTAGCAATTACGACAACTTCCCGTGTTCCATATCGTATGTATTTCATATTTCGTTTACAATTCCTCGAAACTCACATGAACAGCTATCGACCGCGAATGCTCGTGAATGTGGCCCGTGTATTATTTCACGATACATAACCTGGACACAGTTAAAATAGACTTAGAAGTCTTAACTGTTACCTCATTGACAAAAGTTTGATTTTAAATAGAATAGAAAACTTTTATACGAAACACATTTTAGGCAAAAAGAGTGTCAAAAAGGTCTCATTTGTCGTTACAGCCGAAGACGTAACGACGCTGGTTTTTAGCGGAAACCCCGACTAGGAAAGCGATATAATAATATCGGACCACCAAATATTATTATAAAATTTGCCAGTCAATGTACTAACCGCAAATTTTATTATTACGCGGTCTTATGCAACTTCTTGGCAGCCAATAGGTTAACCGTTAAAGTGCGAAATTGAGTGTTTGGTGTGAAATTTCTGCAAGAGGTAATATTGCAGAACAACGCGTTAGATGATTAGACTATACAATCTTACTTATTTATACCAGAAATAGCTTCATTGCTAAGTTAAAGAAAATGTCATCTACCTACGTATATCTAGGTTAATGCAACCAGCAGGGCTAGCATGCGCGCATCGGTTATTTTATCGATAGACAAGACAAATTTTGTCTTCGACGATAATTTTGTCGTTTTCCCTAACCTAACGGATCACAGACGTCTCGAATCCTTTTTCTTAATATTTTCAGGGTCTCCCGTTGATCATAGCCACTTATTTTTACGTTATAACACGGCAATGCCATAATATTTTGGTTTTTTCTTTGTTATCGTCGAAGACAAAACGACATATTTACGTCAAAAGTCGATAAAATGCCACGACAAAATTTTATCGTGTTGCGCATGCTAGCCCTGCAGATATGCCAGATATACGTTGGTATTTGAGTGTCATACTCACGACACCACGACGGCTGTAAGACAAGACTTCAATCTCTCCGTGGACTAACTAAGCGGTTATCGGGACTATGATTGCTCGAATTCATGCAATTTCATGCAATCTGATTCGTGTATCAAATACAAAAAGAGCTTACCACATCTAACGCTGTTGTGACATGGACGTCTGGACATAATGGGAGGGGTTCACCCCTAGTACCCCTTCTGTCCAAACTTTCACCCTGTTCCCGATGTCCGAGCTGGACTGGTTATTAATACGGTGGAATATATTTTGATTTAAACTTGAATAAAACTGTCACAGGGCATTCCTCTTTCTAGAAATAGCAATTTTTTTACCAAAACAAATTGAAAGACGATTTTTGAGTGTATTTGTGACTTTGTTGTTTTATTTTAGTTAACTGTACAGATACAAAATTGGTAGAGAATGCTTTTAGCAAGTCCGCCATTTGTACCACATGTTTTTGTCTGTGCAATAAAGTTTAAATAAATAAAAAATAAAATACAATTGTGAATTTATTTGCTCTTCTCTACGCTGTCCTATCATAGGACCTGAGATAAAATACACAGGCGGTGCAAAAAGGGAAACAAAAGCAAAAAAAATCGTAATAATGAAATGTAGAGGAATGACAATAAGATACATTATTATATTTTGTCAGTAAGATACAATAAGAGAAGGAGGGAGTACGCTAATAATTTTATGAGCATCGCATATACCTACTGAAACCCTTTTCATGATTCTTTACTAACCTTAGTTCATCAAAGATTGCGAATGTTTGGCTGAATGTCTTATATCCGCTACAAGATAAACGGGAAATGTATATCACCGACTGCCTGTGCACTAACTAGATTGCGGCTTGGAGCAGACATAGTTCTATCTGTCTACTCCCCGATCTAGACAAACGGTATACTAGTCATAACTGTGCTGTCGACAGATTTTGTGTCTAAGCATAGGGCTGTCAAATCAGTAAAAAATAGCTACCTAATCCAACATTTATTAATTTTCGGAATACGTGAGTTTTCAAATTGGTCTGTAGATACTTAAAGATTAGTTATAAACGTAGCGTTAACACATTGATTGTATTTGAAAAAAAGCGCATATCTAACATAGAATGATACAACATGAGAGACTCACTACTAAAAGCGTACCAATTATAACATTAAATGCGAATAGTTTGTCATTTCAATTTGTATTTGGTAACAATAATAGGCGTCGATCCAATTACGACGAGAGTGTCAGTAATAGTTAGGGAACACTAACTTTCATCGTCGCTTTTGAACTCGAAACAGATAGATAGAAAGCTTGTTTGGTCCTTAGTTTTACGCTACGTACAAGCGACATGTAGTGAACCAAATGCATGATTAACTAATGCCTTATTGTCATATTATATATTAGTCGTATAAGGACTCCATGTCACTAATCTAATAAGAAACGATGATGGAACATGGAGAAACATTTAGCATAATAAAACCTTCATTATTTTTATTTTGCAATTAATCACAATGTAACACGCTTTTATTTATAAAAAAGGCAATGTAGATACTCATATAATGATATTTTTCTTATCAGGCTTAAATTCTTTTTAACTTTTTAGTTCTTTTTATTAACAAGTACTTAGTAAAACCTTGTTTTTTTAAGTTGTTTTTGCTTTTATTTTTATATTTAACTTTTTAATATGTTTCGATGCGAGGTTGACTATGGCGTAGTTCGTAGCGCGTAGCAAACAAACATAAGACGAATCAAACGCGACACAGTTGTCGCTTAATTACTAAGTTCATATGGCCACCGACCAGCTCCATGGTAAGACTTGGTTACCATCCTAGCACCAAAGTACGCACAAAGCTTGTAAAAATCATTGCATTTGCTTGTAATATTGTAATATAATAATAATATAATCCAATGCAATAAATTCACACTATACCAATAAATAATGGTTAGGTTTAGTGGAATGGCTTGTTAAAAAGCCCCATTTATTAAGCCAAATTGGAAACACAGGTTTAGTTTTCGTGCTAACCGGCCATGCAGAATATGTCCATTATAGGCTGAACTATCATTGTGCAGGATTCCCTTTGTTCCGAGAGTTCAAGTTATTTTTAATGTTAATATAAAGCTCGACTTGTAGCCGTATTATTTAGCTCGTTTGTCGAATACCATTGACGCAAATGCGTCCTGTGAATTGTTTCTAATAAAGTTTAAATACTTCACTTGACTTCAAAATATATACTAATAATATAAAGATGTATGTTTGTTTAGATGAAAGAGGTAATATCCAAAAATATTAATTCGATAAAATATTTTTGGATTAATATAATTTATAACAAATCTTGCAAGTGAAAAATGCACATTTTCAGATTGGTGCAAGATAGATGTCATTATATGTAGATGGCGTTTACGTAGATTTCTTTGTTTAGTTGTTAAAATTGTTGGATAATGATAAAATTACTATTACTACCCGTATTCGTCGGGGGAAGCCACGGGCACAGCTTGTATAAATATTCTCCCAAACCCCTTACAAATTGAAGCTATAATATCATATTCACACTACACATACGGGTTACTACTCATACTAAACCTCATTTTACCATAAATATGAATAATTCAAACGCCATAAAGTCCACGTTGAGATTGTGAAAACGCCTCACCACGATATTGAACAATTCTTCGTTAAACTGGAGCAGAGGCTGTACTGACTGAACCCTATGAAATATTAAGCCCCTCGACTCGACTCGTAAATTCTCTGATATTATTAATGCAATAACATCTCAGTGTGGTAGAAATGATGGATATAATGCGTTATAGTCGGAAAATAGGGAGGAAATGAAATCCTACTAATATTATAAATGCGAAAGTTTGTAAGTATGGATGGATGTTTGTTACTCTTTCACGCAAAAACTACTGAATGGATTTGAATGAAATTTTGCACACATATAGAATATGATCTGGATTAACATATAGGATACTCTTTATCTCAGATAAATGATCTTGTGAGATACATTGAATAAAGATCACGAGAGCGAAGTCGCGTGCAAAAGCTAGTAAATAGTATTTTATTAAGTTTTAATGATCAGAAAGCAAGATGACTAATAGGTACTTCAAAAAATCGACCGTCTATCATCATCTTGAATTAACCTAGCATGTTATTGCTAACAAACAAAATTTTGTTCAAAAAGAAAGTTGCAAGGTGGGTAGTCGGAAATGCTTCTTTACGTATAAATAGTACAACAGATATTTTTATAGAGTTAACTATTGGTTATAATATTGACAGTTGCAGAAACATACCTCCTATCATCACCAAACATTTTAAAGAAATAAGTTTTTAGTGTTTTGAAATACTTGGATCATATTACTAGCTGTTCCTCGCGGCTTCGCACGCTTATATATTATTATTCTTCTTCTATTTTACAAAATGATGATAGTGAAGAAGATAGGTTGGTTTTCAGACGATTTATAAAATGTTTTTAATACTCACGAAAAGTAAGTATAATATGTCCTATATCCAACCTAACATCATAAAAGCTCTTGGCTAATTTAATAAGTATTTTATTTACTTACTATTCGTATAACATAATATTTTGGTCTTCGTGTTGTATTGATTTGGTATTCTTATTGTATTTTCTTTTTTTGTATTTTTTTTTAAATTACATCACATACTTTGCTCTGATCCTAAAGTAAGTAGCGAAAGCTCTTGTGTTATAGAAATCAAATAGAACGTCGATACCACAACACCCAGCCCCGAGACAATATAGACAAGTTCGTTTTCTACATTGACCCGACCTGGGATCGAACCTGGAACCTCATAGATAGCGACGCCAATATACCTATAGTTCGGCGTACTTGCCTCTCGACTACGGAGGTCGTCAAAAATTTGATAACCATTGCGAAGTAATATTTAAGGAAGAAAATAAGAAAACCACGTCTATATAATTTGGTTTACATAAGCCACAGGATATTTTTAGCTGTATTTCATTAGTATTGTACTGCTTTTGTATTTTCATATACCTAATACGTACACCGATCCCAGCGCTTTGTCCTGTTGTACTTCTACATGTATTTTTTGTCTGTTCTTTATGATTATGGAAACGTAAATGATTTTTGTGCTACCTTATTGTCACAATTATCCTTGTTTACGGCTGTTACATTATTATGAAGTGAATAAATGAATATGAATGATTTGTTTCCCTGACATTTGCAAAATAAAATAAATGAAAATAAATCTGAAAGATTAAATTAAGAGCCTTAGTGAGAATCATCATTAATTTATTAAATTTAGCATTAAATCCTATTAATTTAGCCTTATTGCCTTCAGACAACCCTTAGGCAAACTGGTCATATTGGAATTTGTCTACACTATGTACCGATGATAAAGTACAAATAAATAAATACTTAGTAAACAAACTACATAGTACGATGGATAACTTCATAAACAAAAAAATGAGGACAAAAACGTGATAAATTTGTTTAGTTAATATACTTGTATTTTCTAGCTGGACGTCGCGTTGGAAGCCGCGATAAGGCGCTTCTTACACATTGTCAACACCTGCTTGATAGTTTTTGTGAAAACGTCCATAATATTCTAGTATAGACTATAGTCTCCCTGCGGTATTACCTAAAAGAGTTCATTAATTCTTGAGTCTAGACTAAGATCCATCATAAATGTGGTCCTAAGTCATAAGTCGAATCTTAAGAATATGAGCTGGCGCGGTTGTTTATCAGGTTTAGCTCCATCGAAAAAAAATCTAAAGCACTTGTTTACGAGATACTTTCTATCGCCTTTAAACTAGTCGTGATTCTGTGACGCTGCCAACGCGAATATACTTTTTTTAGCGAATCAGTAGTGCCAACAGAGTAGCGACCCCCTCTTCTCTAATAGCAGCCAAAACAGTTACGTATTAGTAGCGAGAGATTTAAAAACGATGCTAAATAAAGTTACTTTTGTATTGTTATTACATGGATTAACTCGGCGAATAAGAGAAACTTAACCAAGACAGAACTAGCGATGCAGACCAGAGTTAATGAAACACGGCGCTTTTCCAAACAATCACTGTGCTTACGAATATAAAATTGTTTTTTAGTTAATTCAACCTTTGTTCATCCATTCATTTAATTATCTCTTCATTCATTCGTCCATTCAATTATATCTCCATTCATTCATCCATTCAATTCTATTCTCATTCATTCAAACATGCTATAATTAATTTATTCATTCACCTATAATAATAAATAATAATATAGCTTTATTTATACCATATCCTATTTTACATCTATGTTTACATTTTATTTCTTTATAAGTAGTGTTGGCGTTTATGACTAGTTGTTAGTATGTTTTTAGTCTTCTGAGATATGGTCCCCTTCTAGGGTAAAAGCCTCCTCCAACCCTTTCCATCTTTCTCGGAGTTTTCCAGTCTCCATCCAGTTGTTCCCTGCAACTGTTATCAAATCATCAGCCCATCTTTTCTTTGGTCTGCCAACTTTCCTTTTATCTTCGGGCCCTTTCCATTTTGTCACTTGTAGAGTCCATCTCTTGTCGTTGAATCTTGCAATGTGGCCTGCCCACTGCCATTTTTGTCTGAGTGCATATTGGAGGGCATCTGTTAGTTTTGTTTGTTTCCTTATGTAGGTGCTTCTAATTTTTTGGATTTTTCTAAGGTTTAGCATGCTCCTTTCCATTGCTCTTTGGCAGCCCACTATCTTGTTCTTTATACTGTTTGTGTAGACCCATGTTTGGCAGCCGTATGTTAGACTTGGCAGTATGCAGGTCTCCATAGCTATCTTCTTTAGTCTTAAGCTGTACTCTTCCTTAAATATTATATTCATTCGCCTATACGTTCATTTATTAGTTTGTTCAACCCATAGGTTCAACCATAATAGCTTCATGTGAGAGAGCCCTAAAGAATCGAACGTGATGCTTTTTGTGGCACTCTGGTGTCGCGTGAAAACGCATTAATTTCTTGTCCCACGTCGTTTGTCACGCCCACTCTTCACGCTAAAATTGCAGGTGTTACTAACTGAAATAACGGCTATTATTTCTGTCCATTATTTTGATAGACTTGGTTACAGTTAAGAAAATATCTTGTCTAGAATCGCGCGTGAAAAAAAACAAAAATTAAATAAATAAGTTAGTACAGAGTCTAGGTTGAACGAAGGACTTTCTCTTCTACAGGTTGTTAATTAATTGGATATAAACTTTTTAGAGGGAAACAATAAACAAATCGAGAAAAAATAACTTTACGTTTTATTAAGTGGGACTTGTATTTACTTAGAAAGTTCTGGTCGTCACATACCACGCATGTTCGCTCACGGCAATTACTTAATTGGTGACCACGGTAATTACCGGGGTCACCAACTATGTATTTACAAACTGAAATTCAGTAGGTATTTTCTACTTACAAACTGAAAATTTGCAGTCGGATCCTTACCTGAAACCACAAAAAACACAAATTAATATTGTACTTATAGTTTTAAATAAGAATCTAAGACCTAAAGGAACAATAGGAAGTACCTATTTATAAAAAAGTATTGATCCAAAACAGAAAAAACCGGTCAAGTGCGAGTCGGACTCGCGCACGAAGGGTAACATTCTCTATGAAAAAGGCAAAAAAATCACGTTTGCTGTATAGGAGCCCCCTTAAATATTAATTGTATTCGGTTTTTTAGTATTTGTTGTTATAGCGGCAACAGAAATGCATCATCTGTGAAAATTTCAACTTTATCACGGTTCATGAGATACAGCCTGGTGACAGACGGACGGACAGACAAACAGACAGACAGACAGACAGACGGACAGCGGAGCCTTAGTAATAGGGTCCCGTTTTACTCTTTGGGTATGGAACCCTAAAAAGTAAGTTTTCGTCAAGCGCCACTGTATCGATAAACGAGTCTTGATATGTCATTCGTTCATTGCCAATTCGTAAGTAATATCGTTTTTTATAAGACAAACATGAAATTAGTAAATAGTATCAAGCATTTCTTTGCGGAAAACCGAGGTGTTTCGTAACTTAACTATAGAATAAATAAACTTTAGATCACGTGACATTATCAGAGGTACATAATATCGTCTACGCGTCTCGGCTATATTAATCCCACCAAAAACATTTTCATGTAAAATGTGGCCAAGACGAGACCATATGACTCGCACTATCAAAAAGTTATCAGATCTCATGTAGTGCTAAGCTTCAAGCTCTACACGCCCTAACTCTACAAGGCCTAACTTCACAAACTCTACACCTTAGTCAAAATATATGAGGCTTGGCCGAGGTAAGCAAAGGGGTTGGTAGGAAGAGGAGGACATGGGTGGATAACATAAAGAAATGTACAGGAGTTGGAAATACGGGTAGACTTCTACACTTGGCAAGGGATTGTCAACGCTTTTTAGTACTATTAGCTGACCATTACTAGTTGAAGAGGTACCATTATAAGAAGAAGAATTAGATTAAGATAAGACAGCTCGCAGATATAACAACCGTTGGCGAAGAAAAGCTATCTAGTGGCGACCACTAACTGTAGGACGACGCATGGATAGATCTTCTATCAGCGTCGCATGATGACCTAGTCAAGGTCGCTGGAAGCCAATAGATACAAGCTGCCGAAAACCACAGCGGGGTAGCCTTTGTCGAGCAGCGTACTTCCACAAGTTGATGATGATGTTATCGTCATCACACAGGAGTGATTTGATTGGGTACTGATGACTTTATGTCATCAGTACCCAATCAAATCGCTCCTTTGTGCCATGTCATCGTCAGATTATACTCAACTCAGACACGCACTATTCCTTTGTACACAACGTTCAATATCTGATATTAACAATGAGCTCTCTGGTTCAATCTGTCATCGAGTATATTATTCTGATTTTGTATTTGAGAGCCTATATCCATTTCCTATTCAGTTGCGTACGTTTAGCTATGAATTGAAACCGATGTTAGTCATATTGGTGTAGGTGGGCCTGACACGTGTAGGCACTGATATGCTACTGCTATTTTGTAAACGGGAATTATTAGCCATTCAAAAATTATTTAGCTACTTATTACATAAAATGAGGTAATCTTGTCTGCTTTAGATTTTTCATTTAGGTTTTAAAAGGCTAAAACCTAAAACCCATTATGTTGCGGTTGCGTTTCAAATACTGCAAGTCTATTATAATTATTATGTGGGATGAGCACGAGCTTGTGTCCGAGTCATGGATATTTATTAACACTAGAAGCGACACGTATACCGTGACTGTTAGTTATTGATCGTATCCAATAAATATTAAAAATACAAAGTGATTCTAGAGGGGTTCCGTTTTTCCTTTTGAGGTACAAATCCCCTAAAAATACTATTGTTTCTGAATCAAACTGTATGGATCAAGTACCATGTGTCGGGTATGCATTAAGTAGCTGCTTCCCAACTTCATTTATAATAATGTGTCAAAATGAAAAAAAATATCATTATACACACTTCACTCGTCCATATTCGCGTATCTATTGTCATTATGTTTATTTGTTTTCTCGTTCGAAGCGCGGTCAGAATTCTATCATTCACGAGGTGAGATTGCGACAAAAAATCATCTTCAGTACTTACACTAACTACTACCAGAAACACAGAACACTATCAGAAAACATTAAAGTCTATAAAAACATCATGTTTCAGCGCCAGATGGAGCTAAACCCTAGTTTACGCGGCGCTCGTGTGATTGCTCTGTGGCTATAAAAATGCCAATAAAACCTTAATGTGAGGCCTAAGTAAAAAATAAACACCCTTTTTTGTTTGACTACCTACTTTTAGAAATATCAAAGAAAATAAAGCCGTCTGTTTTATATGCAGGTAGTTCGAGGGCTGCGAAGACAAAATTATGGTTATAACTAATATGACAAATGTGGACATATAAATTGTAAAATATCTTGAAAAACCATGTTTAAAGCAAATAAATATATATATTGCTAATTTAAAAATGCTTTTATTTTCGTATGGTACATATTAAAAAAAGTTTATTATTTCTTAGTTATTCATGCTTTAATATAGATTTATAAGACGTAGGTACCACCATATCAAATAAAAAACTGGCCAAGTGCGAGTCGGACTCGCGCACGAAGGGTTCCGTACCATTATCTATAAAAACGGCAAAAAATAACGTTTGTTGTATGGGAGTCCCCTGAAATATTTATTTTATTCTGTTTTTTTATTTTGTTGTTATAGCGGCAACAGAAATCCATCATCTGTGAACATTTCAACTGTTTATCTACCAAGGTTCATGAAATACAGCCTGGTGATAGACGGACCGGCAGACAGACAGACAGACAGCGGAGCCTTAGTAATAGGGTCCCGTTTTACTCTTTGGGTACGGAACCCTAAAAACTACTTCGCGAACGGGTGAAATAGACCGTCCCTAAAAGATGAGTTAAGTTAAGAATAAGGTACTATCTGTTTCGAAATTCATAACTTAAATGGCACATTGAAAAAAATGGTAACAAATACATTAGCACATAAGCCATTTCCGCGTTTCGTTTATCTTTAAAAGAACAACACTTTGATGGTATAAATGGCATCGTAAAAGTTTAAATAACACAAAACTTATTTACAAACTCCGCTTAATCTTGTAGCTTGTACAAATTCGTTGTTTGAAGTGAGAAGCGACCCCTAGGGCTTGAGCCGACTTAAGTTAAAGCCCAGAAAGAAAAAAAAAACTGCTGTTATACAAGAGATATCTTGCATTTGGATCAGCTGATTTATTTTCTCGATTTTCCAGTTGCCGTAAAAAAATTGTACTCGTGAGTCGTAAAACATATTTATGATCATTACGTCTACCCTAAAATAATGGAATAATGTCGTCTACATAGCAATAAACAATAATAGAATAGTATATTTATTTATGAATTTTTTAGCTTATCCACGAATCCTAATAATATTAGAACTTTAAAAAATTCAAGTTTAAATATTATCGTGGATATTATTTTATATAAGTATGGAATCATTGTGAATGCAAAAATCACAATAATGATAGATTATCCGATCCACCAATAGGTGGTACTTGTAACAAACAAATGATAATAGTTTTATTTTAACCTATCGCGTCTCTATAAATATCATTTTGGCTACAAAATTACCTAAACAATCGTGATTGCGACATCTCCTGTCTTGTCTTTGATGCCATAAAATAACGTATACAAAACATACCTCTCTCTCTCTCTCTCTCTCTCTCTCCCTCTTTGGCTAACTAAAGTAACCATTTGATAACCTATCTATCTGTTATTTTTCGCAATTCACTTCAGTTCTGCGTCCTCATATGCTTAGGCTTTTTTTGGGCTGGTTTTGATGACAGACATCCTGTATAACTTAAAAACCGGCCAAGTGCGAGTCGGACTCGCGCACGATGGGTTCCGTACCGTTTTCTATTAATTACGTTTATTGTATGGGAGCCCCCTTAACTATTTATTGTATTCTATTTTTTAGTATTTGTTGTTATAGCGGCAATAGAAATACATTATCTGTGAAAATTTCAACTCTCTAGATATCACGGTTCATGAGATACAGCCTGGTGACAGACGGATAGACAGACAGATAGACAGTCGGACAGCGGAGCCTTAGTAATAGGGTCCCGTTTTACCCTTTGGGTACGGAACCCTAAAAAGTATACAATAGACACTATTGATTAATAACTTTCATGCCCGCTCCAACCTGCAACTTGAGCAGCAAGTCTACCGACGCGGCGACGAGTGTTTGAAGTGCCAAGCGCCCCCTAAGGCCCGAGAGGCAGAGTTATGGCCAGGAGATTTATGTAAAAGTGGTAAATATTCACGAAGATCGAGGCCTTCAGTTTTCATTATACTGTTTGATCTACTTGATGTTTTTGAAGGTTCATTTAACTGAGAAGCATGTCGGTCTTTAAGAGTTTATTAATAATAAAATTAAGGTAATGATGAGTTGTTTTTTTTTTAAATTGCGTATACTAGATACGTGGAGACTATGTTTCTAAAAAAAAACATGGTTTTTGAGCGATATCTTCCAGATTAATAGCCCAGATTGAGAAACACAGGCGAAAATGTTCTTTTCTAAGTTAGTAAAGCATGCCTATATACGGACCACTACAGGGCACAAGCCTCACCTCAACCACGAGGTGGTTTGGGCCATACTCCACCACGTGAGCCCAGTGCAGATTGGTGAAGGGGTGTTGTAAACCTTACTGTCAAATGTAATCAAGCAAATAAATATCAAGCGATATCAGCCGGGACCAACTTTTAACGTGCTTTTAATGTGGTCGGAATGGTCACGCACCCACGAACATGCCCGGCATTTGTTGCTTAACTTTAGTAATCGATACCAAAGCACTGCCACCACTGAGCTACGAGCACCTCAGCATACCTTCTAAGTTAACAGGGTTACAAATTTACATTTACATTACTCATTCATAAGGTTTTACCGTGTGGTGCACGTTAAAAGAATTGCACCACCCCTTTTCTTCCTATGGGTGTCGTAAGAGGCGACTACAGGAGAACCGCCATAAGAAGACGGGTAGCAGAGTCTCCTCTCCACCATTGGCCAAACTGCGATCGCCAACCCGCCTTGGCGATTATGGCAAAATCCTCCTTTTGGAGAGGCCTGTGTCCAGCAGTGGACTGATATAGGCTGGTGATGATGATGATGAAGGTTTTACATTTCACAATTTTGTTATACTATTTATTTTGTTTTGAACGGTTGTTTCGTTTTACTCTAAGCAATAAAATGACAGATGAATCAGACTAACCAATCAAGAGTAATCAAGAGTTTACTCAAAATATATTTGTTCCATCGTGTTTCCCTTTCAAAATATCTTGATAACGTAACAGCATATAGGAGCCTGTATCAGACACGTTTATGGTAATTCCCAACGCTAATGTACATAGCTTAGCATATGCATATTAAGCCTCCTTCGCACAGTTACATATGAATCATGGATGTGGCTGACACGCAGCCTTAGGATTATTACGATTATTAATAGCTGACAAGGCCTCGACAAATGCCAGATCTGTAAGTGCTAGCGGGAAGGCTTTTATCTGAATCCTTAGGGTTTGCAAGCTGTCATGTGCTTACGTCTAATTTTAATGGAAAACATGAGGTAAAACAACGTTTAAACGTCCGCTGCAAACACGGAAAGTCATAATGATACAACAATTAATGCATGCTTTATATCTTTAGAAACGAAGTCTCGACCATATTGCCAGAAGACGACGTTCGCATCTAATCATCATTTAAGCACTATTATTTTTTAATGACTTAAAACCCATAATTAGCTTCACCTAATTAGAGCATCTATAAAAATAAATAAATTAAAATGTTGCAAAAATTACAATTACCTAGCCCCAATCTAAGCATGACTTGGATTTAAGCGACTTAATAACAGATACACGTACGTAAAATCATTTATTAATACCCATGACTAAGGTACAAATGCTTGTACTCATCACACCAATATTTGTCCGGTCCGGAGCGCGAACCACTAGACCGGAGGCTCGCCAGAAGATGATTTTTTGACGACCTCCGTAGCCGAGAGGCGAGCACCCGGACTTTAAATGGCGCCGCCATCTCTGAGGTTCCGGGTTCGGGTAGAAAACGAACTTTTCTATATTGGCTTGGGTCTGGGTGTTGTGGTACCGTCGTTGTTTCTGATTTCTATAACACAAGTGCTTTAGCTACTTACCTTAAGATCAGAGCAATGTATGCGATGTTGACCAATATTTTTATACTTCTAATAAATTCATACCAATTTTCGCTATAAACGTATAACGGTTAATTCCAAAGCTCAAGTAGGGAATAATCCATTAATCGGTCTGCACAATATTGGCCGGCCAGTGATTGGCTTTTATTGCTCTGTCAAGAGCTGTCACTACCAAGAGATTCTAAGAGCACTTTAGCGCAGAGCTCCGACAGTAGGAAGAGGTAATTTTACCAGTCCGTTATATTACAGCTACTAAAATTAGGTCACTGTATCGAAAAAAGTGGTAATAACCGAGACTTTGGCAAGATGGTCTTAGATCTGTTTGTTTTCTTTAGGGAAGCTTGCTAATGAGACAAAAAAAAGTGTTTATGTTTCAAATTTAGAACATCTTTCTGCTTTTTTTTAATTTAATGTAAAACAGTGCATTATTATCCTTTAAAAATGTGAATTACTTAACATTTTTTTTTTTAAAATCCGAAAGTCACATCAGATTATATCTAAGCAAAACTTAAAATTATTACCCTTTTCGGGATTCGAATCGGTGTGCCTTTGTAAGTAGTCTGGAGTGCCAACCACTTAACCAAGATCATCAAAACAGTGTCAACTAAGAAAAATATAATAGTCACACTAAAATTTCATATGGCTGATTTACGTTCGCAGACTTTAAAATATTTTAAAGCCAGCTCTTTCCTTTGTTATCGTTATTGGAGTGTAGATTACTCCAGATTTATTACTCGCAGTTAAAATAAAATCCGTGGTTAGCGCTTCAACAATCTACTCTTGGTGGAAAGTGTAGTAAAAGGTCTTCATTTTACTATAGAGATAAAAATAACACTAATTTAGCTTCTGAGAAGTTTGTACTGGCTGAAAAGAAAGTAGTAAAAATATAAAATTTTAATTTTTAATTTTTTAGACTTATGATTTACATACAAATTGTACATAATTTTTTTTAAGTTTTCGAATCACATGTGTATATTTGTGTTAGGTATATCCAATATTGGAATATTACAATTTTCTACCTTCGTCTTCAACATACGCAAAACTAAAGGGTCCTATTTTTGAGTCCCATTAATTTTAGTATTCTGGAGCCCCCATGTTACTTCAACCTTGTTTTTTTTTTCTGTATCGAGCTTGGCGTAATTACAACATTGTCTATGTACTGTTTTGAGTTCGTGTTAAATGCCAAAATTCTAAACAGCGCGTGCTCTGACTCGCACTTGACCGTATTTTTTTAAGATTACTTAGATTACACTTAGTTTAATTATGTTTTCAGGGGTTTAAATAGAGTTTTAGTTTACAATATTAGCTCAACTACATATTAATTCCAACCAGACACATAACTAGCGTCTCTGCTCCTATCAGTGTATTAGCAAAGCGTGAAATTCCACACTCTAGTATGAAATAGCTGAAGTGGATTACTTGGTTGCCATGGCGACGGTACTTCTGGGATCTCTAGTGAACGCTTCGTACGGCTCGGGTGTCGTATCAAGCGGTGCTGACTAAATTGATGCTCAAAGAATAGGGTTGTGGACACCATAAATAATTCTAAGACATCATTTATTGAATCTGACACTTCATTTTAGGCCAGATAACCTGGTACATTATCATTTATTCGAAGAATCTGTTTTATGTTTGCTTCAAAACCAATGAAAAATTAGGCTCAACTGCCTAATTCTTCATTGGTTTTGTCCGCTAAACAATTACGTCAAAGCTTGCTTTCGCCAAACAAACAAAAAAAACAAGGGCAGAGGTGCGTTTTGACAGTATATAAGAAGTACGTCAATTGATTTTGATTTATAGGGCAGAGTTGCGTTTTGACAGTCTATAAGAAGTACGTCAATTGATTATGAATTATAGGGCAGAGGTGCGTTTTGACAGTATATAAGAAGTACGTCAACGCCTATTAACGACCGTCTGGTGTAGTGGTTCGTGCTACAAAGCTTGACGGTTTCGGATTCGAACCCCGCAAGGGGCAAAAATGTTTGCGTGATGAAAAAAGCATTCGTATAAAAGTCATGGTTGGTTTTAACGTATTTTAGTATATTTATCCGTTATCTAGACGACATAATACTATATTTTCTTAGTTTGGGGCTAGATTTTTGGTGTGATATTGAAAAGGATGATCAAGTCATTCAGAGTCAATCAATCAATCTTACTGTCAGATTTCAAGCCGCTCTCTATGACCTTTGCTTAGGCTAAAATACCTATAACAAGCTCTATTACCAAAAGATGCTTTCAAAAGCACTGCGATGCTTGTCTTCCCAAAAATTTTTTTTTCTAAATTTTCTTTAGTGATTTGGTTCAAACAAACAGTTACACCTTAAGAAGGTAATTACCACTATATACCTATACAATACATATAACTATAGACACAAGTATGGAGAGGTAAATATATAACCAGCTACGTCAACCACATGTCAATATCGATATTAATTGGATATTTAGGATAACAGAAACAATGAGAGGAGTATTAACTTAAATAGAATGACCTTACCATACCTTAATTGATTAAACCATCCGCTCGCCACAGCTGCGTGAATTGCTTATCAAAGGTAACCAATTACATCGTTTTCGCAACTGAACTAATCGTACAAGCACCTCAAAGGAAAGAGTACCTATAAGTTATTATTTTTATCCGCTCAAAGTCAAAGGCCCGCTTTAAGTTACGATTATTTCTACGGCCTTTCCAACTCGTAATGGTTGTTGATCACGGGTGTATAATCGATTACTCTTACGTTTATGTTTACTGTGTATATAATTTTACATATGATTTTAAGTTAATGTTTGAAGTTAGTGGTGTAGAGGCCAGTTGGATCTGGGATATTCACCAGTGTGAATAAAGCTCCTTAAAATAAAAGATTTAAAAAAATATGTTTACTTCTATCAATGTCCTAAACACTTGAGCACATTGTCGATATAAAATGTAGCGTAGTCACGAATTTAAACGTACACGTGAGTGAGTTAGTAAAAAAATTTGAACATCCGTAGCAAGTCCGTAGCAAAATTCTCGTAGTCGACATGCCTTTGCTACGCAACTGTCGTAGTCCGTAGCAGTATTTGTAGCACTGGTTTTTTTAGTACTGCAATGCGTAGATGCGTGATTACGAAACATGTAAAACCATGTATAATTTAACTAAACTTAGATACTTGAAGTAAATGAAAAGGGCTCAGGGATGCGATATCGCACACTTGCATGCAGATTGCAGGTCGCTTACTCGTACCTAGATAAGATATTTTTTAATAACATCTTTATAATTTGTTTTCTGGTAAATAAACAAAATTTATTATATGACGATAAGAGTAATTATTTATCATAGAATCACATGAAACCCGCCAATTACGAGTCTGACACGTGCACTAATGGTTGTGTATAACCGCATTTGCTGGACTCACATTTGTTAGCATCTAATATTAGTTGTTTTTGTTCGAAATTTTTACTACTATAATTTCACAAAATTCATGTTCATGAGTCGTCATAGTACAAGTTAGTTAGTACTTAGTTTAGGGCTCGAAAATTGAGTGTCGGTGAAGAGATGAATCTTTAGTGATTGTTAAAACAACTCCATAGCTGAGAGGTGAGTACGCCGGACTATATGGCATCGCCATCTCTGAGGTTCCGGGTTCGATCTCCGGTTGGGTCAACGTAGAAAACGAACTCTTCTATATTGTCTCGGGTCTGGGTGTTGTGGTACCCTCGTTGTTTCTAATTTCTATAACACAAGTGCTTTAGCTACTTACCTTAGGATCAGAGCAATGTATATGATGTTGTCCAATATTAAAAATAAAAAAAAATATTGGTTACTAGCTGACCTGGCGACCTTCGTACTGCCACGCACTTTGTTTGAGAGGTACAAACTGTTGGTATGGGAAAATATTTTTTAGTATTTTTTCTAGCAATTTTTCCATACTTTTTCACCGTTTAAACCTTCCCTCCACTCCCACGAATATTTCAAATCCAAACTTAGCCCAGTCAAACAGCAATTCATTTGTATTGATACATAGATAGGTTTGGTACAAACTTCTTTTCTGTAATCAATCAGGTACACATTTAAATGAAACGAAAGTGACAATCATTTCATTCAAGAACTGACGCATTTATTTAGTTTTTATCAACAAAAAGCCATTTTAAACCGCTTACACGAAACTGTCAACGACCTATATAGACCTCGTACACCATTTTAATCAAACGCCTATTGGCGCCTGTCTGACCTACTTCCAGGCACATCACTACGATCGCATCTCCCATTACGAGCCCTCTGTCTTAAGATAAAGTAGCCAATCCGCTGGGTTCTGCAGAATTTACGGCCTCAACACGTTAGTCTGAAACGGGCTCTGATAATAATGTAGAGATGCCAGACTATCGACTCCGCTATCGATTGTTGACCTTGAACACATTTGGGATATAAAACTGTCGATAATATGACACATTATTTTGAAATGATACTTTAGAACAAAAAACAACAGAAGCCGCTAGGGCGAGAAAACAAATAGTCTTTAAAATACTTAGCGCTTTTTTAAATAAAATTCGGTTTAAATTAACCGAATTTTGTTTTTATGAAAAGTAATATACGAGTAGGATTACTTTATTTTGTGCAACGGTTTCAATATTGTTGATATTTAAACCTATGCCAAACACACACAGATAAATATTTATAAAAATATATTTACACCAATCAACTTTCATAGTCTTAAAATCAAGAATTAAAATCTATGTATCACAAGGTAACAGGTGTTTTACAGGGCTGTCTTCTGTTTATACCGATGTATAAAAATCGTAACTCAATTAATTTAGTTTGATTCGAATCGAGAACCCTTAAATTTCGCTCAAGTCGATACATCGAGCAACTTTGTGCCAATCGAATCATTTAAAGTTTTATCGACAGTAACCATGTGACTGACATCACTTTTTTAATGAGCCCTCAGCAATAATACAGAAATGATGACCTTCCAGCGGAATCAGGGTTTTCTTCCCGTTTTCCCTAAATGCGGGTAGATATATCTGGTTCGGGATGATTACTCTCATTTGGATTAAAAGATTATTCATTTTGAAGCGAATATATTTTTCTAGCTTCTAATAACAATGATATTTAAAAAATAATCTGGTGTTACGATTTGCATAGGAAAATTTATTTTTGTGAATTCGATGTTGGTAATTTCCAATTGTTGTTGTATTTGAACATAAGCCTTTAAGAAGATTTACATTAGGTTACACATTGTATATCTCTATGTACTTATTTCTAAATCTAAATCCTTTAATCTTTAACGTATTCTATTCTTAGCTACATCCGCACAACATCCGCGATTCCGTACATCCGCTATTCTGCTATTTCCACCTGGCCACGCAAACATTTGCAATTTGTCATGCATTTACAGATGTGAATTTAAACGCAGGCAGTATTGGTATTTCAGTGTAATTAGAATGGCTGTACACAGCGATGAGCTAAACATTGATGAATAATAATTAACTATGGATACTGAAGTAAATATATGGAGTGGAAACGATAACATTGTATTGTACTAGACTATACTTAAAAGCAACTTTAAGGGAGCAACACTCAAATCGTTATGCTCCATACAATATCGTGAATGGAAGCAGTTAATTTGCATAGAGCATCTTATTTATAATATTTTCATTTCGCTGTTGCTTTCAATGTAAAAGTTAAAGTAAACCTTTGTTAAGTAGACAGAAGGTTTAAGTCACCGGCCTTATTACACCCCTCCGCAGATTCGCACTAAAAATGAATGAAATGAAATAAAATGAAATGAAATTTATTTGCATATGAAAAAGGTACATTTTAGATGGAATAGTGGTTTAAAGTTCAGCTTTATCAGCCATTTACAAATATTTAAATAAATTTAATTGAGTCTTAAAAAATTCATAATGTATATGTCCAAATAAGTAAAGAATACAACCAATATAGAAAAATTACAAAAAATACACAACATAACTAATATTAAAATTTCAAAATTTAAAAAAATATTTAAATAATATAAACTTTTCATTTAGCCATTTATAAAATGTTACTTCAATCTCAATCTACTGAAGGGCAAGTCTTTTATAATTTGGGGTATTTTATTGAATATAATACACATCCAGCAGCAAATTTTTTTCAGGGCACGCGTATGGCCCCTTATAACGGAGGCGAGCTTTCCTGTAAAAAATCAAGCTGACAAAGCTGAATGACTTTGTTGAGTTGTTTGTTTTCATCACCAGCCTATTAGCCCGAAGTGGACCCTTTTCGGAAACTTATACGAAATGAACGACTTTTTGACTTTGACTTTTAATTTAAAGCCCTGGAGTTGGACGTTGCTATTTTCTTTTCTATTCCAATATACGATATTAAACCTTAGAATTAACTTATAGGCTTGTATAAATTTAATAAATAAATTACTATCTGAATTTTACTTCACAGCATGATGTACATGTACTCAAGAAAACTAGCGTGTAAAATAAGCAATCTTCAATTTTAGAAAGTAACTACTGTAATTATCATGAATATTCCTAAAAGCGACTAATTGGCCATTCCGTGAAACCATTTTATTTAGTACTCACACAGGAATATTATTTTTAATTGACTTGTATGCTGTGTTTTAGCATGGTTATAATTGTCTAAGTGGAACACTTTTGGGTTTTTCCAAATAGTTTAATCAACTTTTCAGTAAACGTAACATCTTTGGAATTACTTACATACATTTAATTTAACTGTAGTGATCAATCAAGACACAAAGTTTCGAATGCAAGCGACAAGAAGTAGGTCAAGTAAACGTTCAAGAACTCATTATGTAGTTAGTTAGTTGCAAGTGAAGCCTTTAAAAGATTTGTGTTATTACAATAAGGGCCTGTTACACAATTTTTGGATGAAGTTATGTGAAAGATAAATATATGTAGAGGATAAAAGTGTTTGAAAATCTTGTAAAAAATCGTGTTTATCAAAGTAATATTTATAAAGTATTTTTATTTTATTTACATGGATATGTTTATTTTATTTTGTTGGGATGACAAGAGCCGGAGATAACCATATCCGACTTATAATTCGTTTTCGTATGTATTATTATAGCCCAGGGCCATAACCATGAACTCTTAAAACAATTTCAAAGTTGTCAAATGTGTCAATTTTGGTACGTCATTTCATACAAAATTTGACAGAAATGATAATGTTTGACAGATTTGTGATTGTTTTAGCAGTTCATGGTTAGGGCCCAGGATACAACGAGTGATTGTTTTAATTTCAGAGATTCAAACAAATTTTACAAACTGTTTTTTTTGTTCAAACTCCGTTGGCCTTTCCTATTATTTTATTTTCTCGACGCAATTGTCGTTCTATTGTTTTCCTGCAAATTTTCCTCTTGGCTACAGTTCTAAAGAAAAGTGGTTAAATAATTATAATTGTAGTAATTAAGAAAAGTCTTTGTTTCTACAGTAATTATTCAAAATGTTTATATAAAAAGTAAAGGGTTTAAAATAAGCGCAACTGTTAAGCTATATTTAATGCTTGATGGTTGAGCTCTACGCTAGTTTTTTAGAAGTTGACGAAAGTTTTAATAAATATAGAATCAAACATTGCATTGCAACGAAAGATACATTTTTCGGAAGCCAAATTTTAACTTCGAAATCAAACAAAAAACGGTTAAAGTTAAGTCATTATTTAGACAATGCTTTAATTAAGTGAATACAGACATATGTATGTCGTGGCCCGAACTTAAAATTAATCACTTCATGATTTGGCCAATCATCAAAATGGTCGTTTTTCATGATGCGTCAGAGTACCCGCTGGCCATATCATGATGTTGATAGGCCAGATCAATGAACCAGTCAGCGTTTGACGATATGATCGACTACTTCATGAAATGGCCAAACGTAGGTGATCATATCTTAAAACAGTTATATTATCCACCGGCAGAGGTGCTGATGTCGCTTTGTTATTGTGACAACATGGCGGCGGACAATTTATTATTCTGTTCTTGTGAATTGTGAAAGTGAATCATAAGTGTAAATAGAACATTAAATTGCAGTGAATTATTGTTAAAATATTAAGCTAAGGTGATTTTTATAAAAGGCACTCGAAAAAAAGGCTCAACGTCAAAAGTCGTGGAGTTGACACGTAATTTGGGAGGTCAGTTAGGTTATTTAAATATTTTTATTTATTACTTTTCTTTCAAAATTACAAATATTTATAATGTTTTACTTATCTATTGAGAAAATTAATATTAAACAAATTCCAATAGCTTGCAAACGTATTTATACCTATTTAAATGATATGGCCAAACGTTGATTAACATATCATCAAACGTTGACGTTTCAATGATATGGCCAGTTTTGTTTTGCCGTTTTATGAAATACGACCATTTTTTTAAATACCCGGCCACATCATGAAGTGTTTAATTTTAAGATCGGGCCACGACATGTATACAGTTTGGCATCCTGCGCTAAATAATAATTTATATAAACCGTGTATTTGTAGGTCTTAAAAACGTTTATTCCCATGAATATAAACCAATTTTGACATGTGATATACCGATATATCGTAAGTATATATTGAAATCGGCAAAAAATCGTATCAGCAAATGTCACTTTCACCGACACATTTATTTTTATCCGAATACGTTTTGTTTGAGACTGTATTCACGTGTATGCCGCACCCGTGATGTCCACCCGATAAGATGGGCGTGTCGGCGTGTTATTACAGCCATTGCTGGCCATAGACAACACTTTATACTGGATGAGGAAGATGGATTACGTTTTGGTGAACGGGGCTTTGGGTTTGACCTTTGAGGTTATCGATTAAAGGAGGGCAAGGGTTGCAAATTTAATAGAGACCGTCCTGAATATATACAACGATTTGGTATTAACCAATACAACTGCCGATACTGTTTCTAATGGAACGGTAAAAATATTACATACGTAATTATCCTAGTTCAAATTTGATTGATGATTTTAAAACTAAATATATATGAAATTAAATACTTAGGATTCTATTTTATCAAACTTTCTTTTAGGTAATGATTCAGCTATTTTTTAAGTCCGTTTTAAATAGAGTCCATTTAGAAAAGCTTGTTTTTCATATTGACTTGAGTAGCAATCGCATGAATGCTGGTCGCATTTATACTTTGTGGTATTCAAATGTAAGTTATACCTATTTTTTGTAGATAGAGTTTGTAGATATACAGGGTGTAACAAAAAGGAGAAATAAAATTTAAAGGACGTGTAGAGTTGTAAATGTGTAGTCCCTATGCAAAACCACAAGCTGATCGTGCGGCGGGCGAGGGTTGCGGGCGGGGGTTCGCTAACGAATGACGGCAGATTCAGATTTGTCAACACTTTCGGTAAAAAAACAATTTATTTACTTAGTATGGGAAAAAAAAGTTGTTTATTTTTAACTAAAACTTTTACTACTTAATGTACACATTACATACATACATACCCTTAAATATTATTTCGCCTTTTTGTTACACCCTGTATACGTAAATATACCGTACATAATCAGCACGCCTGTCTCCTGAGACAGCCTGTCATTTTATACTAGTTATGTCAGTAGCCGCTTAGTCCCATAGTGATTATGTTCCATAATCTCGTCCTCGTTTTGTACTATGTAGTAGGCACCTTTGTGTAACTACGCGATCTACAATGTTTAAAGTATAGCGCCTTAGAGCGCTATTTATACTGAAAAAAATAAAAAAACACAACCAATGGCATCCTGTCCCTGGTGTCACGTTTGACATCTGTCAATCTTAATGTCATTGTACTTTTTTGTACGCTGCGCGATCGTACGTAAATTTTTTCACACGCGTTTATTTTTAGTATTTTACTGGATTAGTAACGTGTTTAGACTATAAAATATTGGCCAGTAAGGTTGACGAAGTCTCAAGAAAGAAAGAGTGCCAATTGGAGATGTTTTATAACTATTTGTGATTCAAAACGACGTCGACACCGCCTATCTATTGCAGTCCCGCTTCTGCTTGGCATACAGTTTCTTTTTCAGCAGTGTTTCTGAAGTCGTCGGTCCGTGGAGTTAAGAGAAGTCCTACACTACGTTTACCGAAACATGACCTCCATAACCTGCAAGAATTTAATCAAGAAAACAAGGGAGTGCTGCTATGCTGACTTGACATCGGGGCTTTTACGAGGATTTCCTCGTAATCGACAGCCACAACCAATCGGCCGTGATGATAGTATGATCATTTTAGCTGTTCACCCCACATTCAACATAGCCCGTGAGAAATTAATCAAGAAAACAACGGATGTCAACTCAGAACCAATGATCAATGACGACCCGGAGCCTTCAAGGGAGGTTGGCCGTGGTGATCGCATGTTCATTCTAGCCGCTGCGTTGTCTCAGAATGACTACAAAACAGAGCCTTGATGGTGGATTGGGCTATTCATTCTAGTGTCGTCACAAGATATTGACCTGAGACTTAACATGACATTTGCTCTAGTAGTCTTCATGAAGGGTTGACTATGAGACCAAAGCCTGTAAGAAATTAATCAAGAAAATAACGAAAGTCAACTCAGAACCAATGATCAATGACGACCCGGAGCCTTCACGGGAGGTTGGCCGTGGTGATCACATGTTCATTCTAGCTGCTGCGTTGTCTCAGAATGACTACAAAACAGAGCCTTGATAGTGGATTGGGCTATTCATTCTAAAGTGTCATCACAAGATATTGACCTGAGACAACATGACATCGGCCCTAGTAGTCTTGATGAAGGGTTGACCGTGAAACGAATAAATGTCTTGCACCACAAATATACTACAAAGGATTAATAATATCAGCAGGTAAGCTGTAAACATCACACATTTGTTCCAGTTTATTTGATGTCGCATAAATAATAACCAAAAGAACAGTATAATTATCTTTTCTATCTCGCAGCAGAATTTTACCACTTCCACTTGCTTTCACGAGGGGTCAGCTTGTGGCTTAACATTATTAATTAACATATTGTGGATCTGCAATTCATTAGACTAATAGACTCATCAATTGAAATTGAATATATATTTGAATACAAAATGTCAAGGTGACACTGCTCCTTGAGCACCACTGAAGCTGAAGAAAAAGAGGAGGGGGTAAATATTGGTACTGAGACACCAAGACAGTGTCCACCCTCTACCCAACATTTTGACTCAAGAGAAATCACAGAAAGAAGCTCCTTTATCAGCTGATATTAAAGGCTAAAAGACTTCTGAGTAACCAAGTCACAGACTCATACCTAGACAATTTCAATTAGATTTTAAATTTTTGACATTTCATATGTTTCTAATATATTTACTAATTTAGAATAAGGCCTTCCACATATATAAGGCTACCAAGTCTCAGATACACTTGGCCTTTTTGCTGCATTCACATACATACAAGACAATGAAATAGCACTTATACCAATTGTGACTTCTCGCAGTGTGGATTTCCATTTCAAGCATTTAATATTATTGATGTACATCTTGATGTTGGCCCAAGAGGAAGAACATTATAAAGCATAGCCAGTTTATAATAGTTGGCATACACATACTTAAAATCTAAACCACAGTTTTGTGTTTTTTAATATATATATATTTTTTCTCTTTCATAAAATTGTAAGTTTGAATAAATAAATAAACATAACTTGCAATCACTAAATAATATCTGTAATCAAAGGATATTCTGTTTACCAGATTGGTGTAGTGGTTTAACATTGGAAGTTACAGGGTTTGATTCCCAATCGGGTCGGGCATACTGCCCTTGGTCATATGCATAATCTTGTACCTTATAACATGGGAATGCTAGGTCCTTGCTTGAAGACCATTACAATTGGTCTGTTAACTAGTGCATATTTGTGTTATTGTTTCCTATGTTTCATAAGTTATGTGAAATCCCTTTTTTAGACTTACATTAAATCTAATACATTAAGTCCTAAACAAAATTCTAAGTTTTCATAATAACCTATAAATGCACTTAATAATACCTATTCTAATAGTCTGGCTGAAAGTCAAGGCTAGGCTACTTGCCTTCATCAAGTGTGAACAATTCAAGAGAAAGGCACACTCATCTTATTGGTTACAAATAAAAGGTTTATTTACTTTTTGGCAATAATATAATGTAACCATTGTAAAAAGCATTTTATAAACACTAATCACTGTATTCCAAAATTTTTAGAGTCAGTCAAAAATCCATGGCAAGATTTATGAAGCCTTATTAATAGGCATTTACAAAAATGATACACTATTATATGACCCTTTACACTTGTTATATGGTTTTGTAACAAATAATTTTATTTTACAGTTAAATAGACCATGGAAGACTAAGAAACATTTTTAAATCAGTTCAGTTTTTGTAATACCATTATATGACCCTTATACACTTGTCATATGGTTTTGTAACAAATAATTTTATTTTACAGTTGAGTAGACCATGGAAGACTAAGAAACATTTTTAGATCAGTTCAGATTTTGTAAATAGAACATAAAACATCCCAAACAAGTTAAAATTGTCTTAATATAATACCTACTAATTATGTTTCATAAAAACTACAAGCTATTATTAAGCTCCAAACTTAAGAGTACCTACCTGTATGACATGTTATTTTATCAAAGTAGCAAGTATATGGACATGATTAATATAAAATGAAAATATCAACTGAAAATTTGAAAATAAACCGAATACAATTGGCAATCAAGGCATTGGTGACAGCTGGCAGTAGTTGACAAATATGTTCACAAGGCTGTCAGGGTACCAGATTGATGTCAGGACCACAGAAAAATTCAAGTTTGAATATTTTTTCTATCTTATTAGATGGGACTTATTGGTAAGTTTTTATTTTTTATTTTATCAGTTGAACAAGCATTGATCAGTTAAGTGTTGAATCTTTCTCTTATTAGGTTTCAGAAACTGTGTTGTTTCAGTAACCTATTATTTCCCCCCTGGAGATCCACATACAGTGCAGGAGTTTCAAACTGATTTCCAGTTGTATATTATTAATTTGTTTTCTATCAATGGTTTTCTAACAAGATTAATCAAAAATTAATCTCATCAACTATAATTATGTTGAAACCATTGTTAACTAAAGGAAACTAATCTCAGTCTACGCGGAATCGGTGGGTTATTCCTTGCCAGTAAATATGTATGTGAATCCCTCTCCGACTGAATCAATACTTGCAGTATTTCTATTAGTTTTATTTTTTATTTAATAACACATAGGTAACGAAGTATATATATATAGTATGTTAAACACTAATATTGATTTATTTTGAACCATTGATAAGTACAGACAACAGCTCGTCGACATACCACAAATCATCGTTTTTATCAATTGAAAATGATTTCTACAAGTCAGGCTTAAAGTTAAAAATCTGTTGAAGAACTTTTAACTTTTTGGGTGGTAACTTTAAACGTGCTGTTTACCGTACATTGAACAGATGGTTCATTAAAGTTATTTACCAAGATTGCTATTTGAATATAATAAAATAATCATTATTATAAATTTATTACCATATACCACTTGTACTGGGGTAAAGATACCTTTTTAAATACCTACCCAATTACTAAGTATGTACATTCTTTTAGATAAATGAGACTAGGTTTAGCTTAAATCATTTTCTTGTTTTCATGATAACATTAAGCAAGCTGATGCCCGCGACTCCGTTTGTGTGAACTTTAGTTTATGCATAAATAATTTCTATTGCGAAAATCGCTATTGCGTCAGTTTCATTTCCCATTTCCATTTAGATTACTTTTTTCGAGTTTATGAGTGATTTGCTTCTTCTTCTTGGTTCACCTGTAAGTATGGTACAACGGTCGTCGGTGTCATCAGTTGACTGCATCAATATACAGAGTTGTATTATCATACGGGGCTGTACCTCCATACAGGGTGGTACCATCAAACAGGATTGTACCATCATACAGGGTTGCACCGTCATACAGGGTTGCACCGTCATACAGGGCTGTACCACTATACAGGGTTGTCCCAGCATACAGGGTTGTAACATCATACAAGGTTGTATTATCATACAGAACCCTGTACCATTATACATGGTGGTTACATCATGCAAAGTTATATTATCATACAGGGTTGTATAGATCTGAAGATGTTTTGATATTCAGAGTTGATTGATTAATTCCAATGATGAATCAAACAACTACACCCGCGTTAGATAAAATTTGAATGAAGTATCTACTTACTAACAGATACTTCATAAAATAACACCTAGAAATTGTTACATCTCAAACTTCAGCAAATCATTAGGCTTGTGATCATAATAAATGATTTATTGATTTTGCAACACAACTTTCCTCTTTGAACATCTACATAGTACAAAACGAGGACGAGATTATGGAACATAATTTATTGATTGGACTAACTTACCTAGTGACGTCCAATCCTAATTATGTGAAGTAATCTCGTCCTCGTTCTAATCCCAGCCCAGCCCTAATTCTAGGTTTTTTAGAAATATATATATATACGAATGTATATATAATTATATATATAGTTATATATATAGTCCTTAATATATGTATACGCTTTTATGACCCCTTTTTTGATGTTAAAAGTTGTGTACCTATTCTTTGAAATAATGACATTAAGATTGACAGATGTCAAACGTGACACCAGGGACAGGATGCCATTGGTTGTGTTTTTTTATTTTTTTCAGTATAAATAGCGCTCTAAGGCGCTATACTTTAAACATTGTAGATCGCGTAGTTACACAAAGGTGCCTACTACATAGTACAAAACGAGGACGAGATTACTTCACATAATTAGGATTGGACGTCACTAGGTAAGTTAGTCCAATCAATAAATTAGCACCTTATTAACTTTTGTATAGGACGCGCTAACACTAAGGTCATCCCAATGAGATTCATCAAATGCTTTGAGTTCGGGCAACTTAATCATAATGTAGACCTCAGGTTAAATCATCTTTGTATTTAGAAACCGCGTGAGCAAAACCTAAAACGAATTTCCTTTATTTGATGCAAAGTGCTGACTAAACAGTAGCTGCATCTGCTTCAATAAATGTATTTAGCTTAAGAACATAAGTTTTATAGATAAATATAAAAAAAAACTATAACTAAACTTGCCTAAAATTAAAAACTACCTACTCAATAATAAACGCGTGTTCATGAGGCAAGGATGCTTGCAGCGTTTCCACGCTGAATAGTTAAACTTAGCCTTTTAATATTATAAAATAATTTGCATTAAACATGTTTTAACTGACTACGGTGAAGCCAAAAGGAAGGGTAATGAATTTGGCAGTCTATGTATGTATGTATGTTTCACCGTAGCGCCTGAACGACTGAACCAATTTTAATGAATGAGGTGACAATAGATTTGGAATAATGGCCCGGGTGATATAGGCTATATAAATTTTATCAAAACTTTATAATGATTACGTAGTTGGTTATAGTTTTCAAACCTTTTTTATTTGTAGTTTAAACTAGTTATGTAATCTAATCCTGCACGTATCTACTTCGCATTATATTTGAAACCTAGTACTTATTTATAATGTTACTAGCTGTTGCCCGCGTCGTCGTTCGCGTGGTCTTTAGTTTATTCAATATATCCCACAGAAACATTTAACCGGGATAAAAAGTATCATATACCTATGTTAATCCAGATCATATACTACAGTGTCTGCAAAATTTCATCCAAATCTGTTTAGCCGTTTACGCGTGGTAGAGGCACAAACATCCAAAAATCCCTACAAATTATAGCATTTATAACATTAGTGGGAATACGAAACCACCAGCTCCAATAAAGGTAGTTGTTTGACAAATAAGTAAAAAATAAGTAAAGTGAAAAGCTAAGAAAAAATTAAAGAAATAAACTTAATATAATTTATTAATAATATTCATTTATTTTAAACACATAATTTATTATATTAATTTATTTATAATTTGTACATCTTTATTCTCCTAATTTAAACCATATCTATTATTATCTTATTTAATGTTATACGTTACGTGCGTACCTAAGTCTGCTGGAAATGGATAGAAAAGAATAGCCAAGGATTAGGATTACTGTCGCGCATTGGGATAGGTGTGCCGTGTGGTGCCGGCACGTTAAAAGAATTGCACCACCCCTTTTCTTCCTATGGGTGTCGTAAGAGGCGACTACAGGAGAACCACCATAAGAAGACGGGCAGCAGCGTCTCCTCTCCACCATTGGCCAAACTGCGATCGCCAACCCGCCCGATTATGGCAAAATCCTCTTTTTGGAGAGGCCTGTGTCCAGCAGTGGACTGATGTAGGCTGGTGATGTGATTGGGATAGGTCTAGGTATGTCCAGCAGTAGACTGAAGTCAGTCTAATCACATAATTGTAACGCCATCATTGTCTGTATCTTGGTTTGCTGGTATGCTGTCTCAAATCTCATAGCAGTCTCATAGTACCTAACGTCTCTTCTGTCATGTTCATCATTCATGGTCAGAACTCAAAATTAACAGAGCGCTGTAGTCCGCCTTTTTTTACTTGGCTAGCTCCAAATAACAAGCATCAAAAATTCCGTCATTTGCTTCTGCTTTAAGTACTGGTCTGCTGGTCTCGTCAGACTGCCTTATACTACCCACATCATACCGTTAGAACTTTGTGGTAATAATTATAGAAATCTTGTAGTTCCAGGTAGAACAATTAAATTTTCCATCCAGGTTTCCGACTGTCAATCCAGTTAAAAATGAATACATCTTGTTCCATCCATATTTAAACAGTTGTAGTAGCACATTTGATGGAAAATAAATTGGGATTTCCAACTACTAACTATAATTCCAAAAATAAGTTACGAACCGTGTTACGAGTTACGAACACAATTTTTCTCACATCGAAATAATAATATGTTTGACATGATATGACAATAATGTAGGTACGACATGACAACCTGTCACTAAAATAAAACATTTTTAATGTCATTTAAAGCACTAAAGAAGGAGTATTGATATCAACTTCGAAGCAAATCACCCCCAAATAACTTTTTACCCCTATTTAACCCCGTTAGGGGATGTATTTCAACAAAATACGAAAGACGTCTTTTATTAATTCTGTACAGGAATGTTTATGCAAAATTTTATGTAAATTGGACCAAGGAATTATATTGTCCCATACAAACTTTGCCCCTCCTTTTCACAATATCGAAAAATCCTTTCTTATCGGATGCCTACGTTATACAAAGAACCCACCCTCCTAGTTTCAGGTCTTTGTGATCAGCGGTTTAGGCTGTCAGTCAGTCGTTCAGGACAAAGCATTTTATATGTATAGATAAGGTCAAAAAAATAATTTGATTGAATTATTTTGTACAAGCTACCATTTCGTTTGGGAAATAGTTTGGGGCTATTGCTATTTGGGTTAGATTTAGGAAAAAAATAACATTCATTTTCTTATATTATAAAAATAATACGTAATAGGCATTCTCGCAGATATATAAAAGGCTATTAAGAAATGGTTGCTAAGCACCCTACACTTCAGTTAATGTGTCCTTGCGGAAATAAGTCGTCAGATGTTCTCAAATGGCCAGCTCAGCTCCTATAATGTTATTTGCTTCACGTACTCGCCTTTAGCACAGCATAGGCAAGTACAGTAGGTCAGGTTAAGGTGACGGTGGAATACTTTTACCGTATATCTCCCTAGCAGTCAGCAGCAGCGAACTACGATAAGAAAAAAATCCGGTCAAGTGCGAGTCGGACTCGCGCACGAAGGGTTCCGTACCATTTTCTATAAAAACGGCAAAAAAATCAGGTTTGTTGTATGGGATCCCCTTAAATATTTATTGTATTCTGTTTTTTAGTATTTGTTGTTATAGTGGCAACATAATTAGATCAGCATTAAAATCTGAGAGCATTAGCAGAGAATTAGCTTTTGTTATTTCATAATGCATAGCAGCCTCTGATTTTCGATTTGTACTTTTTTAAGTCAATAATCAAATAACAGCATAAATCAATATTTTGTAAAAGGGCTTTAATGTAACGCTTGTAATACAAGCATAAACGTAACAATTTGCATAAACTTAGGCTTTCTGTACTTTCCTATACTGTGTACCCTAGAGAGGAATAATGTGTCCAGGAAACCAATTCAGCTATAAGTCAGTACAAATTGAACCTGTTGACCCACTTACTGGTTTAATTGCTTTTAAACTCATTACCTCACTCTTGGAAGCAGTCGAGTAATTGGAGTGCAGAAGGATAATCTGATTGGAATTTTGATAGATCGATGAGGTATGAATTTTGGAGGTAACTTAATGGTGAAAAGGTTAAATGGATTATCGGGAAATGTTTAATACTTAAGTTTGTTTAATTATTTTTTTGTTAGATATTAAAAAATATCAAATTTTCACATGGATATATATAACTAATAGATAAACTCATTCTCGAGAAAGGTATAGATTAATTTGCGAAGTCGCTAGTTAATTAACTATTTTCGCGAATCATCTCGTATAACTTATTTATTCTTAGGTCTTGTGGCAGCCCTAAAATATTTAATACCGTAATTAGCCTGCTCTGAAACTGATACCTTTATTATCTATTTACATATTTGATGCCATTATTTTCTGACATTATTACTAATAATGCTGTATATGATCAAATAAGTGGCTGGGATTAAATTAATTACTGAAAATGATACGGTAGGTATAAGGTTAAAGTAAAATTACCTAATGGCTCTTATGGTAAATATTGTCTGACATAACATTCATTACACGTCCATTATATCAAAAGTCAATAGAAATGATTGTACATTAAACTGTTATACCGTTTAAAAGAATGGATATAGGTAGCAAATGTATTATTCCGAACGTTAGAATGAAAAGACGTGAAAAGTAAGGCTTACGGAAAATCTCCATAGATTTGAATCAAATTGGCTGTGACATGTGTCCCATGACACTACTAGTCGTGAAACAAACCCAGTAAGGGGCCTTAAAGGGGGTTTGATATTCTAACAGTAAGATTAATTCACTGGCCTTACAAAACTCCTGCACCAATTTGCACTGGGCCGCGTAGTGATAGCCCAAACAACATCATAGTTAAGATAAGGCCTGTGCAGTGAGACACATTATTTACTTTGTTTTATTAACTTCTTTATCTTCTTCTTCCTTGCTTCCTATGACTGAGGGTCGTGACTACTTAAGGCCGTTATCTTGTGCACCAATACTTGCCACTATTTTCAACTTTTCGAATTGAAATCTGTAGAGTTCCCTGGCAGTCTGCTTCCACGGCATCGATCCATCGGGTAGGTGATCATCCACGGCTTCTTTTTCCTTCCACGTGGTAAACCACAATGAGCTTTTCCAAGCTATCTGGTTACGTCTTAGCAACGTGACCGAAGTTCTACAGTATACGCTGGAGGCAAATGGTCGATAAGCGGCACTTGATCTTTAATTCGAACAGGACTCAATTGGGTTTACTTTTGGATAAGGAACCCTAAAAAGCATAATCACACTTATAAATAATATATATTATCTATGAGCGGACCTGCCCACTCCCTTGCCTGTTTAGCGAGTTACGAGATGTCTGCCTGTGATATTGCTTGGGAGTGTCGGCGTATCCGTAATATTTCCTCGAACGATATTAATTACTGCTTATTTATATCAGGAATAACATGTTTATTGATTTTTCAATCAAATTAAAGAAAAAAAGATCATAACTCAGAATCTGAAACCCATGCACCTATTTAAACAAAATAAAAATTACACACACAAAGGTACACCAGTGAATAGGCATCTTCTGGGCAAGCTCGCTCCATCGTAGATCCCATCTATGCTCTAGAGCAAGATTGGGGTCAAGAGTAAGCACATCACAAAAAAAAAAAATGCTTCAAATGCCTGCCTGCAAATAGTAAATAATAATAAAATAAGAAGCTAGGATTTCACTCATCGTAATAAAGTAACACTTATCGTAAAAATTGTTCTAAGTCTTCCAAGCACACTACTGGTTGGTACTTACTTATAGTGTTAATCTAATTTCAATGCACACTTTTTTAAGAAAAAGTATATTTTAAATGCTGGTCATTTCAGTTCCTAAAAGGCATGTTTTATCTTCCGAAGTCCATGGCCAGTATTGTCCCCACATAAATGTTATAATAAAATCGTTGGTCTACTAGGGATGTTCTAATTTAGTATTTTTGGTCATGTAACTCTGATTACTTTTTACCTAAAAGTATCTACAGAAATTAGCGTTTTGAATGAACGGGGTGGATTGACAACCTACTCAGGGTTGCAGACAGTCGCTGGATGCAAACAGGCCAGAGACAATATCTATTGCGTTCTGTAGGGGAGGCCTATGTTCAGCAGTGGACTTTTAAAGGGTTATGATGATGATTATAATTATCCATGTTGTACGGTTGTTAGTTTTCTAACTGTGATTGCTGCAAGTCGCATACACTGAACCCAATGGCAACGCTAGCCGTTTAATTAAATCGGTTAAAACCAATCACTGCGACTCGCTCACAGGTGCCAATTAATAATTTCTATTAACTAACTAATACCACAATGTTACGCAAGCAATAACAAACCGACAAATTATTTCACTAACAACAAACTTAAAGTTTTCTCAATTGAACGCTACCTATACGTTTTAAAATTCGGTCTGGAATATTGAACTTAGGCAATTTCAGATGGATTTTTGTTACTCAATCAGGTCAGAACAGATGAACGGATCCTAATTGAAGTTAACGCATTGAATAAAGTAGTCTGGAATACTAAACAGGTTACTTTTTATCCCGTGGAATAGATTTCTGTTTGTGTTTAACAGAATAAGTGTTTTTTTCGCATAGTAGGTAGGAAATAAAAAGGTGGCCAATTTTCAGAAATAAATTATTTTGACCTTTTAGTCCTCTAGGATAGCATAACCAAATGAAGGACATAGACTACTATTTTTAATTCACTTGCGATGGTATTAACACCATCGCAAGTGAATTATAGAGGGTGGCAAGCCGAATTCCGGGCGGGAAAGCCCCGGCCGTAGTTAATGAGTTGAAAAAACTAAGTACTAACGTAACCTACAAGTAAGAAAGCAACATTTTTTTAATTAATTTTGAACCCTACTAGTTGGACTTCAAGTTACAAATTAATTAGGGAACATTGGCATTTTTATGATAGGTTGATGAAATGTTGATATGCCTAATATTTAAATTATACTCAGTTCCAAAAATTAGGAGTTCCATCCGTACAACACTAGATCCCATGACGCCGGCAAGCGCACGTATTGCGACCATTACGTGTCCGAGTGGATCTTTTATTACTTTTAATATTTTTTTTATTAGGTAAGTAAACGGCAACTCGACACTTTACGATTCTGCACGTTTGCTCCCACTTTGCTAAAGGAAAATGGCCGCCGTTTTTATTTTACCCAGTTCGTGTGCGCTTTCATGGCGTAAATCAAAATGTCATTGTACGAATCTTGGTAGAGACGTAATACAAAAATACATCCGGAAACCAAAATTCATGTGTACTTTAGTGGCAATGGGATTTTTACATAGTGCTTTTTGGTACTAGCTGGAGAGCATTAGAGAAAAGACTGTTATTTGTACTTACAACTCTGTTTACTGGAGACTTTTATCTTTTTTTATACTTTCTTTTTGCATTTGCATAAACACACCATGTTTCGCGCTTTTTATGTGTTAGAGTTCTTACGAAAATAAAAAGATAATGTCTTGTGTCGTGTATGGCAGCCTCCTCCTTACTTTCGAACTTTTTATTATTGGATAAATTATTTGCCTTAATATTACTCAATCTAAGTAGGTATCTTGTTTTACGGCACCATGGTTCAAAAGATAGCCTTTATCGGAAGTAAGAAAAATAGACAGAAGGACAAACCGAAAAATAGTTCGACTTGCATAGCAAAGACAAAACATCAACATCTATGGCACCTATTGGTAAACGTTAAGGCCTAACATCACCTAAGTGCCTAAAATAAAAAAAACAAATTGTCAGAATACCTGTTACTTGAATCTAAAAACTAAAAACACGATACGCTAGAAAAGGATTTTTTAAGGAATTGAATTATTTTTATTTTTCTTTAACTCTCTTAGATTAAAAAAAACAAAAATGTATCTATTTTTCCAAAAAATTCAAATTTTTGCTCAAACGATTCAAGTTATTTCGTTACTGTTTTAACACAACGAATTTGTGGAAATATGCGTCATATTTTGAATTGAGATTTTTATTTGGATATTCTTTTTATTGGCATTAATTTTATAAGGAACATCTTTTTCCGATTTTTAGAGGTCATCACACGCGTGTAATTGTAAGTATGACCGCGACGCGTCAAGGTTATTAAAGCGTTATCATATTACTGTTAAAGATTCAATTTCACGTTTTCAGGAATACTTTCAAGTTACCCCGATGCCCGGAGCTAGTATGGACTTCAGAGTATCAAAGTTCGACAACTTGTTATCTTGTGTCTAGCTTTCGGCTAGCTCATTATAATAATCGACTTCTAAGGTATCGGGTTAACAGTGTTGGGAAACTGTTGTGTTGTTAGTGAGTAGAGGTAGTGCAGTTTGCATTGTTAACTAGAAAAAGTGTGAAGATTTAGTTACAAGAGTCTCTCAGATGGTCATTTGGTTTTATAACACTTTGAACGAGAGTAAAAGAAAGTTATGCAAACGTATTGTACCACCTGTTGGTTTGGTTTAGGCTCTACCCAGTGAACTTCTATCGTTTTTAACCCGTATGCTCAGAAAAAAAGGTGTTGACTTTGATGCTCTAAGCTTAACGGGAATGAACTGTGTTTATGTATTTTTATTGGATATAAATAAATACCTATAAATATAAATATAAGATAAATCATTTTAAATATTTGAGTTACTACCTTTACATAGTCCATAAATGTTAGGTAGTCTGGATTGTTTGTCGTCTAAAATGCCACATTTTTTCCCAACAAGATCAATCAAGTCTCCAGTCTCAGATGTGAAATTGAAACCCTTTACTGTCCTCTCCATCATAGCCGATATCGAGATTGTCAAATTGCGTGTTTTACGGTCGGTTTTGCGTTAAAATCAAATTTCCTCTGTGACATTGCGCAACCCTCAGGCGTGCCTTTGAGTAAAGCGGTAAATGTTTCAGAAGCATGCAAACAGGAAGACTGAGTTATAATGTTTGGTCTTGGGAAATATTATGTGGAAAATTTTAGAGATTAGGTTCTTAGTGTTTGCAGCTCAGTAGTGATTGAGCTTTGGCAGTGATAAACCAAGTTAAGCAACCCACGCCGCGGTTATAAGTGGATGGGTGACCATTTGGATAATATTTAGTGTCATTTTCCATAAGCATCCGTGCTTTTGTAGGCACGTTAAAAGTGGTCACGTCTTATTTCGCTTGATTATATTTGTGAAGCCTAGTCAGAAGGTTTAGGACGGCTTGATTATCCTCCGTAAAACCACAATGGAACCGCGTGGTGCAGAAAGCCACAAAACCACCTCAGGCTGTAGGTGACGTACAGTTACTGCAGGATACAGATCCTGCAGTGGAACTTATAGAGTCTCACTTAACTATTTCTACTTTTAAGGAAGGCTCGTGTCAAGTGGCCAGTATGAATCATCATCATCATCTCAGCCTATTGAAGTCCACTGCTGGATGTAGGCCTACCCAAAAAGCGCCAAAGAGCACAATCTCTCGCTTTTTTTATCCATCCACTGCCAGCCATCTTCCTAAGGTCGTCGGTCAACCGAGCTGGGGGGCGTCCTACACTACGTTTGCCTAGGCGTGGTCTCCACTCGAGAATCCGTTTACTCTACCTTTCATCGGTTTTGCGACAGACGTGGCCAGCCCACTGCGATTTAAGCCAGTATGAATGTACAATTTTTTTTTATTGCTTATGCTTTAGAATATAGGTTCCATAAACGTCAACTCCGCTGCCCGCTGTTTTCGAGCCCACAAAAAGGATTGTCGTCGGTACCCAGATCACGTTTCATGAACACCGCTGAGGCGCGTGACGACCCCTGCTTTGTGCTGCTAACGGTTCCTTCATACATACATGACAATGCCCATACATTTGCGAACGTTATATAGCATCGTTAGCTTTGACTACTTCAGCCTATTAGAGTTTGTTGTAAACAAGAAGCCCTGATGCATGCAGTTCTTTTAAGGCTTTGACTCCACGAAACTACAGACACAATATAAAATCTATTATTTGGGGGTGATCGGTACTACCCATGACGCTCAATACTTAAGCGGCATCTGCTAAGAAAGATGCATACGACGAAATGGCTTTATTTGCTTATGCCACTGCGTTAACCGTATTAATACATGCGGTAGTTTTTATTTAAAATAATAATCAGTGTCAGCCGCAGGCCGTTTAGGCATCGATCGCCACGCCAAGGTATCTGTTACATCTGCACAAGGGATATCCTAAGCCACAGCGACATAAAATGCCGTAGAAGTTGCAAAGTTTTATCTAGGATCGTCATTGAAACGACAGAAGAAGAAGTATGATAAACCCCATAAGCTATACAAATTTTAACCCTGCATGAATACGGATACATTTAATTACATGCCAACTAAGTTATGGTGAAAACGAAGAATTGACGTTGGAAATTTGCATCAGTACTCAAACTTACCAACTAAGTAACTATCCCAAACAAACATAAAATCAATGTTGGATGTTTATATATTTTAGAAATAGAAAATTATTTATTTGACACAACAAAGTGCAAAAAAAAAATGTATTTCAATCATTGCTATTCGTTAGTAAGCGTAACTGCTTGATAATGGTGGCTCCGATTTGTCATTTCGTATTTAGAACATTTAAAAAGTAAAGATCCGAGTAAAGTTATCTGGAAAGTTGAGACAACAAAGACACGAATAAATTCTTATTCTGAATAGACATGCTAATTTATAACGTACGATTTGACAGAATAGAGACGACAATGATTTGGAGATTTTTTTTATTGACTACAAAGCCTTGTACATACAGGTTGCGGGCTCGGATCCCTAAAGGGTTCTAATGTGTAATGTTTGCGGGATGAGAATTTGTACAAAGTCATGGATGTTATAAGCATATTTATCTATGTTTATAATAAAAACTTTGCTTTGTTTGGGGCTAAATGATTGGTGTGATTGCTTGAAAAATTTATTATCTATTTTGTCATTTTATCCGTCGATGCTGAAACGATGTTTAAAGTATATGCAGTTATATATGTGTGTAGTATATGTGTATATTTACAATACAGTATTTTTGATAGAGGTAGTAGGTCTAGTCGACTCAGCTTCAATATTCTTAACGTCACATCATAGTTTTTATCATTTACGTAGTATATTTTAAAATTTCCATTTATTATTGTTAAAATGAAACAGATTTCAATAGGCAAATCAACCTATCTGTACTCATTGCTCTCAAATAAAGCCTGGATATCTTGTTATAATCATTCGGTATAATTATTATACTACGTACCAACTTCGGGCAAGCAATTAAACTTTACAGAGAACTAATATCTTTGAGAAGAGATCTCGTAGCTATTGTATAATCGACTAGAATTAATATTGCTTATGGATCTTATAATATAAATATCGTAGAAAGAAAGTTAAATTTGGGATATGCAATAATCAATCTAAAGTGACTTAGAAGCATCTTAAGGGTATAATGATTTAACGAGACTATAATCTAGTAGCCTACAAGCTCAACTGACTAGCTAGGAATATTAGAGCCATTTCAAGCATGCGATTTTTGAGCGCGATGTAGCATCTTCACCGTTGCGATATTGCAGCTGGAGGCCTTATACGAAAGCGCATCGTTCGGTCGGTCGTATTCCGATCAAATTAAAACACATCCGTATCAAAGGTTTGACAGTTAATGAACAATTGAAAATGGTCAGGTTTTTTACTCGGCTAGATTGAGCTGGTCATATTTAAACAAAGGACTGAAACATGAGGCTGGCCATTTTAATTTGTTAGGTTTTTTACGACCGAAGAAAGATACACTTTAGTGCTAGGCCCACTGCTTCGCCACGATAAGGTTTTGACTGAGCGTGATAGCCGAGCCTAGACGTTAATGCGTTTTTGCCGCGTAAACGGCAGTGGCGTAAGTGAAAAGTTTTTAAATCGTTTTTCAGATTTAAGATTGGAAAAGCGTTTAGTAGAGACTTATCACGATCCAGGGCGGTAACCACGTACTCTTAAAACAATCTCATCATCATCATCATCAGCCCACACTAGTCCACTGCTGGACATAAGCCTCTCCAATTGCACGCAACTCTGCACAATCCACGGCTACTCTCATCCAGCTCCTGCCAGCAACCTTGCGAAGATCGTCGCTCCATCTAGTCTGAGGGCGTCCCACACTACGCTTGCCGACACGCGGTCTCCACTCAAGAACTCGTTTACCCCAGCGGTTGTCGGTTCTGCGACAAATATGGCCGGCCCACTGCCACTTCAGCTTGCTAATTCGATGGACTATGTCGATGACTTTCGTTTTCTGTCGGATTACCTCATTTCGGATCCGATCCCTCAGAGAAACTCCGAGCATAGCCCTTTCCATAGCTCGCTGAGCGACTTTAAAACAATCTCAAATGTGTCAAAAATTATCAAATCTGTCAAATTTTGTATGTAATGACGTACCAAAATTGACATATTTGACAGCTTTTAGATTGTTTTAGGAGTTTATGGTTACCCCGCAGGCTAGCCTATCTAGGCTGACGAATTATCCTAGCTATCCAACGTGATGTTTCCAGCCTTTTGGGTACCATTCCATTGATCAGCGATTCTAATATTTTATTTAATGTATCTTTTATTCGTTTAAATAGTTTAAGTTGAGACTTTGTATAAATGTAGTGTCAGGTCAGGGCGGTGAAGAAATTGCAGTTTTCACGAACAGTCTTTTATTATCAAAAAGAAACACAGAAGAGCACAAATCTTATTTCAACGGTTAGCGCCATCTTGCCTTTTCATCTTCCTTTTCTCTTGCTGCGTGCAAGAAGTGAGTGAGTGAGTGCTATCTCGCTCTCACTCACTCACTTCTTTCTTTGTTAATCTACTTTCGAATCCTACATAAATGATTAGGTAATATTCATCGTTATGGATTCTGCTTTTTTGTATTAAAAAAAACATATAAGAAAAGATTTCAACAGTTGATAACATGTCGTGACGACTTTGCAGCGATAACCAACGCGAGTTTGAATAACTTTACTGTAAAGTTATTCAAACTTGCGTTTTTGTACGTCCAAAAACAATCTGATTGTTGAATTTTAAACATTGGTACGCAGCACTCATTATATTATTATACTATGACATAGGTAGGTCGTGGGAGTTTCGAAAGCCTACACTGTTATTTGTTACAAAACATCATTATAACGTTAGTACTGACTTAAAATTTGTAGATTTTTTTAGCGACATTTTCTTCAAATGACCTGGTGGTTTCATTTTAACTGTGGTGTAGGAAGCATCCTCAGTGCAAAGACCCTACATCGATCCTAGCCTAGTGCACAAAAGGGTTAACCATTCAATGGCGGACGGGCCGTGTTGAAAGTTTAGGGTTAAAATGATGACATTAGAATAGTTTGTTACGGGATTGCTACCATGTACCTTATTTTTGAGTTCCCGATATTTCGGCACTGTTGCAAGCGCCATGATCACGGAGTAACTGAAGATCTTGCGGGTAAGTTGTTAAGGGCAAACATATCGGTCTACCCTCTTTCGCAGTCTTTTATTGCACGCGTCGGTACCATTGTCTACAAACTCACTATTTTCTCGCACCTGTTCTCGACACACAACACTAACAGTATCTGACCGCGACACAGCAGTTTGTTGTTTTTTCCGGTTTTTGCACATACGAATCACTGGATTCCAGACACTTGACAATTTAAACCCATCCTCACGATTGAAATTTTTCACGAGAAAATAGTGAGTTTGTAGACAATGGTACCGACGCGTGCAATAAAAGACTGCGAAAGAGGGTAGACCGATATGTTTGCCCTTAACAACTTACCCGCAAGATCTTCAGTTACTCCGTGATCATGGCGCTTGCAACAGTGCCGAAATATCGGGAACTCAAAAATAAGGTACATGGTAGCAATCCCGTAACAAACTATTCTAATGTTAGTGACCATGAGAGTTTAAAAGAATAAAATGATGACAGTTTTAGGGTTAATTGAAATGGTATATATATAAATTTTAAGACTTATGCATCGTTTAAACAACGTTATTTTAAGCAAATATGCTTCATACCATATATTCGTTTAAAATAGCGTTATTTAAACGGTGCTCTGTTTCCGAATAATTATTGCAAGAAACAGCAGCGCTAGAAAGTCTGTAGCTTTAAATAACAAAAGTTTCATTCATAAAAGGGTTTACAAAAACTAAGGACTGACTGATTTTCCTATGAATTAAGTAAAAAATACTCGTATATTTACTATATTTCTCGTACTACTCGTTTGTGAAAAGGTAGATAATGATTTTCTTTTCATCAACACTATTATCGTATTAGTTACGTTATACTAAAAAAATCATCTTTATCATTAAATTCTTTAAGAGATTCTTCTCTTTCTCTCTCTTTGAGAGAGACGTGAAGGCGATTTAGACTCACATCAAATAATAGACAAAAAGCGATTTATTCCCAAATAGTGCAAATTGGCAGCAAACATTGACTGAGCAAAGAGCCGCGAGTCGTTATAGTGCGCCTTCCGTCGGCGCGGGCAAGCAGCCAACTTGCTCTACCATAGACCACTTAGTCTATAAACTCCAAGGGCTATGCTTAAGTTGATTTTTATTCGCGGAGCTACCGCTAAAGGCGTTTGGGGAAGGCCTCTTCAGCTACACTGGGCAGTTTTGGCGAGCACTGGAGGCGTTTGGACTAGGTCCGCCCCACTAGCGATCGCTGTGACCCGGCCGAGTGTGAGAGTTCACGTCGAGTGCGTAGAGCGAGCGAGCGAGTACCCTATACTATTTATTATTTTCACAATTTGTATAACTTAACTTATAAAAGGTGAATAAAAGAATAACAGACTTTGCGGGTTTGCATCCACTGAGCCATAGACCATTTTGTCTTATAGCGTTAAGTTTGCATACTATATTGTATCTGTAATCTGCCTTGGGACTAATAAATACATTGTATTCTATTCTCAGCGGTGAACTCGCGAATCGTAAAAAAGACAATTTGCCAAAATACACAAATCGTCTTCGTTTGAATGAGCACAAACAACGACAGCAAGTAACGAATCACGCGCTTGTTCGCTCCGAATGTACCACCCGCTGTCGTTTTTGTTCCAGCAATTGCAATATTAGTATGATAAGCTCGAGGATTTATTTGTACCTGAATTTATGTAACTAAGTATGTTTATATTTACCAAATAGTATAATAAGTTATGTAGTTTGGGATTGATTGATTTTAGATATTTTCTTTAACAATTGCACCAATAGATAATTGGAGCAATTGTTAAAAAAAAATCTAAAAAAAAAAACGGCGTACGGTCCTTTTATGCGGCGTCTATGAAACTACGTTTTCTATGCTCCTAATGCAGATTGAACTGCATTTATACCGATAGTACTTTGGCTAGGTTTAAACTGGCAATTGATTGCCGTGGGCTAGAATAGTGTTGATTACTTGCTAGATTGAGTGCCGTGGGCTAGAATAGTGTTAAATTAAAAATATCTCACGTAATACGTGAGATATTTTTAATTTATATTTTTGTATAATAATGCACGTTAATGTAGCTATAATATATAAGTTTTATTTCCTTCTTGATTCAACCGCATGAACACAACAAATTTTACTATACCTACTATGATGTATCTATAGCATAACAACACGGAAATAATTTAAAAAAATCACTGAATTGGGTCATTAAAATTTTGTTATTCAATGCTAGTTTTTAGTTGAACTGCGCTGTTTTGTTTTTTCTTCGGGCAGGAAGATTGACGTAAAAATAACACTGCTCATCTTTTATTTAGCGTTCATATTAGGGGTGCCAATGTAAATTAAAATAAGGATCGAACGTGTCATGTTGGACGTTGGACAGCTCTTTTGTTCCCGGCGGTATTAAAAATATTATGAAGCGAAAAATACTCGTGAAAATGTATAATGTGTTGGATAGGTCAACATAACTTCAACAATACAATGAACCGTGTTAATTAAATTGCTAGATCACATTATAATAGATGTATTAAAGTAGGTTTAGGTCTATTCATTATCTAGTCGCCATATAACAAGTGCCATATAATAAGGAAGGCGTAGTGTTGGTAGGCCCCCCACAAGGTGGACCGACGATTTGGTGAAGGTCGCGGGAAGCCGCTGGATGCGGGTGGCACAAGACCGATCTTTTTGGAAATCCTTGGGGGAGGCCTATGTCCAGCAGCGGACGTCTTTCGGCTGATGGATAGATGGATGGATATAACAAGCTTAGCTTTTGAGGCTGAGGAATTTTTGTCAAGAATTTTTCCATTTTTGTCTGTATTTAATAAATCCATTAACAATATTTAATAGCATAATGAGACGGCTTATCCTAAGTGTCGACATTATAATTTATACAACATAACCTACCTAATTACGTGACCCAATCCCGGACCAGTCAGAAGCGAATATTAAATACGCCTGAATAGACAACATGGATATTAAATGTCCAGGGCCATAACCATGAACTCTTAAAACAATCTCAAAGTTGTCAAATCTGTCAATTTTGGTACGTCATTTCATACAAAATTTGACAGAAATGATAATGTTTGACAGATTTGTGATTGTTTTAACAGTTCATGGTTAGGGGGCTGGTTCTTAATTCAGTCAATTTGTAGTCAACAGGGCACCTAGTGGGGAAAGTTGTATAAAAGTGACGTTGGAAGAAAATTTTAAATGCTTTAATTTCTTTTTGAACAGACCATTTACTTAAAGTTAATAGTATCCTCACCTCAGTTTCATGACATTTTAAAGTCACTTCAAAAAGTAAAAAAAAAAAATACAGAATGGTTACTCTTTCAAAATGTTATTTTAATTGTTGTTATTATGTTAATTGTTAAATTTGGCAGATAGGACATACGAAATAAATATCCTCATTCTTGTTCCCATGGGATTAATTTTTTCCACTTTGGCTAAATAGAAGTCTACATACGCAGACGTCGCAAAGACTATTTTATCTAAGTAATAAAAACATTCAGTCGAATTGAGAACCTCCTCCTTTTTTGAAGTCGATTGAAAATAACAATGTAGGTATTAATGGACTTATTGCTATACGATAGGCAATTATAAATATTTTGTTCATGTTTCTTCTATTTCGTTTATGAGCAAAACAATTAACTTTGGCTGAATGATTAAGCAAAGTATGCAAGTGATTGGAGTCTAATTAATTGCCTGCAATAAAACTGCACTTGAAGTCAATCAATTAAAAGTTGCTCAGACGATCCGTTGGAACGATATTGCTACTATTACTTAAACATGGGTTTTATTCTGTACATCAATATTCTTGTAAGTAACAAAACTATTATTTTATAGTGGAAAGCTAACACGAAAATAACATTGTATTGTGATGCAGGTAATCATTTGTGTATACGCTAAACAAACCGAAGCTGCGTCAATTAATGCATATGGTAATGTCCTTTTAGTTTTTTTTTCTTTATTTCATGATATTAAGTTAGAGGTACTTATATGTAGCTACAGATAACTGACTATTTCAGTCAGTCTAACAAAATTAAGCAGCCTACATTGCGGTTGTAAGCGTATGGGTGATAATTTAATAATAAGTTCTGATTATACGCTTATAAGAGCCTTTGGTTAGGAGGTCATCATGATTTTAGTAGTTTTAGAGTAGTCCTGTTTTGGAGGCCTGACGAATTACATTAATAAATAGGCAAGTCATGTGCCTTTTGCGGGATTCGAATCCGCAACCTGGCTTTGTGGCACGAAGCGCAAATAGGATGGCAGATGGCCGTTAAAAACATTGCTTGAACGCGTCGCTGCACGCTCCACCACTTCGAATTTGCCACTATACAGTTAAATTCTAACTAGAAAGTATTAGAAACTATTCAATAGAAATACAATAACAAGGAAATGTGCCGCTTGAATTTGTAAGAGATTTATTTCAAGTTTTAAGGACGAGCACCCAAGGTGCTCTGCATTTAGGTCGCACACAATGACTCTCTGCTCTAGTGAGTCTAGCCTCCCTTGTTAACGTAGATGCTGAAAATTGGCTTATGCGTTCATTTTTTTTTTGTGTTTTTTTTTTCAAAACACGAAAATCACTGGTCAGTATAGTATGTGACTGGTTAAATCGTATAAGGTGAAAAAAAAAACTATTACAAAACATTGATTTTGAATCTGCAAAAGTCACTCTCTCACTCAAATCACTTTCCTATACCAATTGTAACAGCCGATTAAAGATTTCGTTAAGTTTTGTGCGTTTTATCTTGACGAAAATGTTTCCATAATTATAGTCTTATAGAAAATAAATTGTGGTTTTTGCGGTTCCAAAAATATCGAAAAATTCAGCGTGTATCATTTCTTTATTTTACTTGATAAGGTAAGGTAAGCTGAAAATACTTTGGTAAATATTAGTTTATTTATTGGGAGCCTAAATTTCAAGTTCTTAAAAATGACCGCATTAAATTCAGTCCCGCATTAAGTCACTCATCAACTTATTTAATATAAACAACCTAAAGTGTTTATTGTCAACCTCAAAAGATTTTAAACTTTAAGTGCAACACGTAAAAGTGCATTATTAATTGAGCATAATTTTGTTATGCGGTAAAATGTTAAGCTCTTTTTTTTTTAAGTTTATTTGGGTCAACAAACAGTGTGCACAAAAAATCTTAGCTAAGTAATACTTATAAAAAAGGTAGGTATTGTGCCACCAACATCGTTAACCACAGATTGGTAAAATATATTCAAGGGTCAGTGGTGAACCAGCTTTTAACTTATTACTAAGTATGTACTATACTAGTGTATGAATGTAGGTAGAATATGTTTTGGAAACTTAAGAAGCTAATTAAATCTTATTTATTTCAACTTATCACAATCTATCACAATTTCTTGTACCAGTTTTTTGAATCTACCAACGCGCATAGCGAAAATGTCAATACTATTAAAGTTTGTGTTATTTGACTTGGTTAACCTATACATAGGCGAGCGTTTGCCAGCATTAGTGCGGCACTTATTTGATGCAATAATGGGCATTATTTTGCGGAAGTGGGTCCTTAGGGGAATTCTGTAGCTTATTTTGTCTATAAACTATTTTATTTTGTGTCTTGATTATATTTAACTCTATTTGCAGCAAAATCATTACTCGCCGGCCTTGGTGATCTGGATTCGTCAAGTTCAGAGGCAGTGGTCGATAAAAAAGGTGACATATTACGTGCAAAACAATTAATAGTATACTCCAAAAACCACGCTATTAGCTGCTCATAAATAACAATGTTTACTATAGTAGCAACAGCAAATCTGTTTTTTTTTATACAGTCTACCGCGATGCCTTAAGTCCTAGACTCGAGTTATTCATCACGACGACGACGAATTGCATAAGGTCAAAATTAATTAAAATTGTATGCGTCAACTCGTCCCATCATCTTTTTTCGTTGGATTTTCAACCTTATTTACGTCTGGTATAGTTGCCAAGAAAAGTGTTTATTTGAGATGATTATTTTTTGAAACTGTTCCTTTTAAGAATTTATCATAATTGCTTCTGTTTTGTTCATATTATATAATATTAAAAAGGTAAAAACTATTTTTATACTTGTTGATTTATAATATTTATGATTGTTGCTTATTGACTTAATAATTTGTTGTTCTTTTAAAAATTTTATATAACTTTTTAATTATTGGCCTTTTATAATATTTTAATCTTATGTAAATGTCTATTTTATAAGTGTGAATTATTGCCTTATGTGTTCAATCAGTTTTAATCAGCGATGAATAAACATTTTATATCAAACGCAGTCTTTACTATTTTTTACACTAACACTTTTACTTATGATTGTACCTTTAATTATATCAATAGTAACGTGGGACGAGTTGACGCATACAAATTTAATTAATTTTGATCTTCCGCAATTGGTCAAAGGGTTTTTATGCATGTGGGCCGAGTTGACGAATCATCTTTTTTTTTCACGAATGCGATGTCGCTCCCATCGTAGAAATTATTGTGAATCAGCAAATGACATAGTTTTAAATACTCATATTCTTTTGCATACCTTAAAACTGCATTTTGAATTTATACGTGTCAAGACTAAGTCACATGGCATGGCAACTCTGTTTTCCTGATTTTTTTTTGCTCTTTTTTATAGATAATAGTGCGGAACCCTTCGTGCGCGAGTCCTCTCACTTGGCCGGTCCTTTACGTTTATAATTTATACTCAAACTATTACCAACATGTAAAAAAACAAATGCAGATATCTCCATTTCTAATCTTTCTTTATATAAAATAACATTATTATACATATAATTTTATTTACATTTTCAGCTATGAAGAGATACCAAAAGGAAATAGGTAAGTCGATTAAAAACGTGCTCCTACACATACACGCATACACTCATGCGTGCTCATACACTGTTATCTATGACTTAATATTAAAATATTGTGAGTATAGCTTTATAAACCTCTATCTCATTATTGTCTTATATTTAGCGAAAATTCAAGAAAAACACTTCATTAAAAAACATCGTAAGTTATTTTCATAATAAACTATATTGTGTATGTTATTATTACGTTTTATTGTGGTCAAATTTTGGTAATACCTTTTTTCTTTTTTTTTCTCTAGGGAAAGAAATGAGAGAACAGGGTATCGACTTAAAACTTTACTCGTTACCCTTATCATCATCATCATCATCATTGGAAGCCCTAGCCGGATTCAGGCTTCCTTAAAAGAACGCCATAGCAAACGACCAAAAGCCTAGCCGTTTGTATATTGTAATTGGTATTTGACAAGGACGTCATCCACCGTATTGAGTGGGAGGAATACCCACGCAAAAGCGTCCAGGAGGCGTTTTTTTTGTTAAATAAATTTTGGAAAACATCACATACATTGCTCTGATCCTGAGGTAAGTAGCTAGAGCACTTGTGTTATAGAAATCAGAAACAACGACCGTACCACAACACCGCGAGACAATATTGAAAAGTTCGTTTTCTACATTGACTCGACCGGGGATCGAACCCGGAACCTCAGAAATGGCGGCGCCATAATAAAAGTCCGGCGTGCTGTCGTGTCGTCGTCGATTTTTGAAGCGTTCGAATTTCAAATTGCGTCGGAAATTATAAGAATCGTATACAATTTCATAGGAATTCGTATGCGATTCTTGTGAATTCGTATGCAAATTGGAATTCGAATGCTTTAAAAATACGCCGCCAGGTCATGGTCGCCACTCCGTAACCATTTTTCTCCAATGAATGTCAGCTCCTGGAGCGATTGGACTGCTTCTTGCCACTTCAGCTTTGCAAACGTCGATAATTTGGTTCTTTTACTAATATTCTCATATTCGATCATATCTCCATTAGTAGGGGAGACAAGCAAGAAACTGGTAAACATTTTAAATTTTGACCCTTTTGCATTAGTTTCAATATTATGTGCGTGTGAGGGATAGCGCGAGCGTCGACATACACACTTGTTACGTTGAAGTACAGTTAAAACTAATGCGAAGTGCACTAAATTCAAAACCTAATCTGTTTTGATCAGACTACAAGTCTTGGGCTTGTCTGAGATTACATATTTTTAAATTGATAAAAGACAACTCGTCCATGCCGGGATTTAAATCCTAATTAAGCTACAGGGACATTATCTCGACCGGACGTAATTTATCTTGTCAATTTATTTGTGACATCAACGCCACCTAGAAAATGCTGCACGCATTATTACTTTTTTTTTTCAATTTAAAAATATGTATTCCACATATTGGCAAAGTTATTTAAGTTGTCTGAGAGTACTTACTAAAAATAAGATTTATACAACATTTTTTTACAATTACTTTGCATTATTTACAGAAAATGATCAAGTAAAATTTTTCGACGATCTACTTAGTAAGATTAAGCAACTAAAAGTTAAGTATGTATTTATTAAAATAATTAAAATTACATTGATAATATTGTTTTTACTGTACTCACCTAAATAATATTATTTCTTTACAGCAGACAATACCCCATAGAATGACAGATATTTAAAATATTTAACTGATTATATTATCAGTATGAGTACCGATAAAAATTGTTTTATTTTTATAAATCTCATTTGCTGTAAATTTTTGACGAGATAAATCGATGAACGCCGGCTACCCGCACGAAAAAGTGTCACGTTCCGCGTGCAAGCAAGAGCGCGGAACAAGCGACAGAGGGGCACGATCGCCTAAGCGTTCGGCTTGTGTCGCATCTATCTCTCTTCCACTCATCGGCCGATGCGTCCGAGTAGCATCAATGTTTTCTTATGACGTTATCACGTAAAATTATCGTCCGTAATCCGACTTTATTAGATAATTAAGTAGATTATTTTTTTAACCGACGAAAAAACGGAGGAGGTGTTCAAGTATATTTATGTTTTTTTTATGTATGATCAAGCATAACTTTTTACAGAGTAGTCTGATTATGATAATTCTTTTTTTATTAAATAGGTTATACCGCAATTGGTCCCATATAAATTTAAAAAATATATAACTTACCCTAAGGGTGGGAAAATAGGGGTAATTTATTGTTCACTCTCAGATTTTAATGCTGATCTTATATCCAAAGAAAATCATTAAATAAAAACATTTTAACAAAAAAATAACCCGCCGAAAAAACTGAAAAGCAAGAAATAATAAACTTTTTCATTTAACCTTTTTAAAATGTTTTTATTCAATTGAAAAATCCAGTCTGTAGTACTTGCGATTTTTCTTTGGATACTTACGTTGAGACGAAGGGTTTTAAAATTGCTTTTTACCCTTTTTTCATAAGGCCTAGGTTGAGTAAAAAATTACATATTATTATTATGGCGAGAGGATTCGTGCGGTCGGTTGCTTCTGTAAGGAATAGTACGTAAAACCATAAGCTGTCGAGCAAAAACACGAAAATGTAAACTACAGCAACTCCTAGCTAGGAAACACAAATAACACTCATCTAAGAACTATTACCGAATTACTTGCCAACCCTTTACGGAAAACCGAATATGAATCGGTCGAACCGTTGCGGACAGAGAATTCGAGTACACAAACAAACAATCTTTCAGTCTAAATTCATATACCTTCTCCGTTTCGTAGTAAAAATAGAGTATGTAAACTATAACCCGATTACGTTACGGAATAGGTTTAAAAATTATATCCCGCCTCGTTAAAAAGGGTTCTAAAAAGGTAAAAAAATTATCATTATCACCAGCCTACATCAGTCCACTGCTGGACACAGGCCTCTCCAAATGGAGGATTTGCCATAATCGCCAGACAAGACGCTGCTGCCCGTCTTTTTATGGCGGTTCTCCTGTAGTCGCCTCTTACGACACCCATAGGAAGAGAAGGGGTGGTGCCTTTCTTTAAACGTGCCGGCACCACACGACACAAAAACGACAAAAAATATTTAGATGAAATTAAGAAATTCATAGGTGCAAAATTGTTATGGTAGAACCATGTACGCATCTATGTATAGTGGGTGCCAGGAACAACTGCATTAGATTAAATGTAGCCTTCACTACTGCTTTGGAAAGACTGTAATTATTTTCAGTGCAGTGTAGTTTAATTCAGTGCTTTTAGATGTAGTAAGTGTTAGATTACCTCAAAACTAAGGCCCACTTGCGCATCTCAGGATTAGCGAATTTAATCCCGAACTATCCACTAACATGGTATTAAACATAATTTTATAGCTGTCAGTTTGTATGACGATGACAGAGACAGAACGATGACTTAATCTCGTACTAAACCTCATCACCTTTAGAGTCCCAATAAAATATTTTTTTAAGTCTTTTTTAACCTGTCAGGCTATTATAATAATAATAACGTAATCCAGGACTATCAAGTCCACAAACTCCCATACCACATTGTGTACCGAGCGTTGGAACCTAGCCAAGTATTCCAGAAGTGCAACGTACTTTGATAGCAAAGGCAGAACAGGCAGCTCACACTGATGAAAGTAAGTTGTAAACTTTCTTTGCTATAGCTTTCTTTAATGCTATTCTGATGTCCGTTTTTTGCACTGGCTACTGCAAAGAACAAAATTAATGGAGTTTACACTATCATAAATCAGAAACATTAGGGGTCAAGGTGGGTCCAAGCCTATTATCATCGTTGTGAGCATTTAAGAATCCACTGATGGATAGCTCCCTTTGCAAAGAACGCCACTATGAGCAGTTCTTCGCTCGCTTCTTCTTCCGCTTCGCTTACCTTGACTAGATTGACAGACCATTTTTGCCGAAAAGGTGAACCTACTCGTATGTCACTTTTTTTTATTCATTCGTTATTTTCAACGTATTCCGGTTCGTGTATGCTGACATTTTATTAGGTAACCTTCTTTGTGGCTTACGCTCTAGAATCAAACCCAATTTAAATCCAAAAAAATATTGAGTTTCATAAGCAGAAGAGTATTTGATATTTATAACAACTTAATTACTCCACGTGGTTCTGATGAAAAGAGTCTTACCTGACAGTCAATCAGATAAACGCACGTACAACGAAAATACTAAAGGGTTCCTTTTCTTTTTGAGGTATGTAATCTATTAGACCAAAATAGATATAGTCAAAAAATGTAGCAAGCTTAAGTACCCTATAGCGTAGGTCCATCCACGTGGTGGACCGACGATTTGATAAAAGTTGCAGGAAGCCGCTGGATGCAGGCGGCTTCGAACTGGCCAATTTGGGAGTCATTGAGGGAGGCCTATGTTCAGTAGTGAACGGCAATGATGATGGATATAATAAAAGTGGCAGTGGCATATGTGGCCGGCCGGACACATCTGTCACAAAATAATTATGAAAATGTAATTATTTTGCTTACAACCTCAAAAAGGTTTTTATGTCGGTGTTGGGTACTAACTTTTGCATTCGTCTGTTTCGCATGCAATTTGAGGGAGGGAGGGCGGTGCTCTTTGCATGTGCCTGTGATTTTCCTCAGATTGTGGGTTACAGGTGGTGTAATTGGGGTCCCTATGCCGGCGTAACTAAGCGGAAGTTGTAAGCAAAATAATTACATTTTCATAATTATTTAGTTATGGATTTCCGCAAAGTAACGCCTGATTCTATCAATTTTTTTTACATCTGTCACAGTCATCAGTCAACCTCACTAGTACCTATATTATACCTCAGCGTCTACACCCGTTTACTACTAAACGGGTTTTCGAGTGGAGACCACGTCTCAGAAAATGTAGTGTAGGATACCCCTCAGCTTGATAAACAGGCGGCGGGGGCTTTCATAGGCAATAAGGCTATCAATATTTTCTTTGTATCATGTGTTTTTTCTTCTGTTTAATTTGTGAGAATAACAATTAACTTTAGCTGAATGATTAAGCAAAGATTTTATTTGATTGGTGGAGTCTAATTAATTGCCTCCAGTAAAACTGCACTTGAAGTCAATTAAAACGTTCTCCGACGATCAGTTTGGCTAATGAACGATATTTTTTCTCTTAATTAAACATGGATTTTCTTCCTTATATCAAAATTTTGGTAAGTAACAAAACTACTCTCTTATAGTATAAAACTGACTTGAAAATAAAAATGTTTTATGATACAGGTGATCCTTTGCGCATACGATAAACAAACGAAAGCTGCGCTATTTGGAAATTATGGTAATGTACTTTAAGTTTTTTAATTTCAGTTAAAAGTAAAATAAACGTAAATTGTGACTGAGTAGTCAACCACCTGCGCTCTGATAGTGTATACCAAAGCCTACGCTGCAGTTTTAAGTGGGTGGGTAATAATTTTATAGTAAGTCCTGCTTAACGATGTACCATAAGTTTAGGATAGGTCAAAGTTTTATGCCTGATCCGTAAAGACAACGAAGGAGGCGTAACTGCATTATTGTTTCCGTGAACTGACGGAATACATTAATAAACTTTAATGACATTAGTCTTTTGGGAGATTTGCACCCGCAACCTGGTTTTGTAACCTGAACCACCCACTGGACCAGACGGCCGTCAAATTCACCGCTTGAACGCACTCTCAAAACATAGTACCGTAAAACGGGGTGTATAGGGACGATTTTGAATTTTAAGCCGAATTTAGTTTATTTCCCTAGGTTTTCGGATCACTTAACCTTTGTGAGGACACAGATGGTACCGTTTTCTCCTTCTTCTTCTTTCGTGTCGGCAAGAACTAGGGCTAGATCTTACTTGCCCAGAAGGCGGCTACCGTGGTAGCCCTCTGGTTGCTGACGAGTAGGTCCTCACGCGAGCAGGTGGTCGGGCACGCGGGACAGTTAGTGAGGTGAGCCATGGTTTGCAGGGGTTCTCCACATTCACAGCTGGCATCTGCGCTACTTGAGTACCCCCACCTAAAACCTAAAACCACCTAGAAGTAAAGATAACCGTTTTCTCCTGATAAGCAAACTCCAATCAATCAACTCTAAGAAATCAATTCGAGATTCGCCAGGTTTAGAAAATTATTGATAATTATGACCAATCCATATTTACCGGTCAATAGAGATGGCACATGTATTAATAGGGGAAAATGGCTAAGCTTGTTACTTCTATGAAACTATTACAGGCTACAGAACAAATAAGACTCGCTAGGCTTACAGAAAATTAAACCGTAATGGAAACTATTCAATCGCAATACCACGATTAAGAAGTGTTTTGCTTGAATTTGCGAGGAATTCTTTTAGAGTTTCAAGGGCAAGCACACAAGGTGCTTTGTATTTAAATCGCACACAGTGACACTCTGCTCTAGTGAGACCAGAGACTAACCTCGCGTCATAGGCCTCCCCCACCCTAGTTGTCATTCGAGCGTCGACGTCGTGGCAGTGTTCAATCAGCGTTAAGTAAATGCTGCTGCGCAAGCGTAAACCCTTAACGTAGGCGCTGTAAATTAACGTAAACTTTCATATTTTTATTCACCTTTTTTCTAAAGCTGGAAAATCCCTAGCCAGTGTGTGGTATGTGATTAAACCAAATAAGGTAGTAATCACAACCAAATAATTGACCATCGTTAAGGCCACTTCTATGAATTATAAATATTGATTGATTTCAAAAATGCAAGTCATTTTTCTGCTCAAAGAAAATAACTTTTTTGCTATCGAAATCTTATAAAAAGTTCACTTTCCCATACAATTTTTTACATGCGATTTAACATTTCGTAGAATTTTGCGAGTTTTATTTTGACGAAAATCTTTTCATGTGGTCCCATAGAAAAAAGATTCTTGTTGTTAGCTGATTTATGTGATTTTTGGGTTTTCGTAACTAACGAAAATTCAACGTGTAAAGTAATCGTTAGTACACTTGATAAGGTAAGGTAAGCTGAAAATTCTTTGGGTAAATATGGTTCATTGTTGTGTTATTTTTTAAGATAAATAGTTTATTGAAAGGTCTAATTATAAACTTACAATTAAAGATAAAATTAACGTTCGCATAAAAACAATAAAGAGATACACAACGACTTATCAACTTTTAGTAGATTGTCAACCTTAACATAAATGTTAAGTTGAACACATGAGTGCAATATCAAATGAGCTTAATAAGATTAATTGTGGTAAGTTGTTAAGTTGTTGATCATATTTAACTCTATTTACAGAAAATACTTTACGTATTCGTGATCTAGATTCGTCAAGTTTATCAAGTTCATCAGGTTCATCAGAATCGTATAGATTGTCAAGTTCTTCAAGTTCGTCAAGTTCGTCAAGTTCGTCTAGTTCGTCAAGATCGTCATATGCGTCATATTCATCATTTTCACAAAGTTCAGAGGAATGGTTTGATGAAAAAGGTCAGTTATTCGGGAAGAACAATATTATAAGAACATCACGCTATCAGCTGCTTGTAATCTATATATTTTTATACACGCTAACGTAGTACCTCCTGTTCTCAAAAATATGCATGCACAATCATCTGTTTGTTTTACGATGTCGATGTTTATTTCTTCGTAGAACTTAAATTTATTGCAATTACGCAGTTTTCTGTGGTCCTATTTTTTGTTAGCCTTGGAACTGAATTTTGACTTTAAAAGTATTGAAGTGTAAATGCTAAGTTAAGTGTAAAGTTATTTTTACATACAAGGCTCTAACATATTAGCATTTTTTTTAAATTTTTGTCATCACTCAGTTTTCTCAGCATTGAGTGGGAGGACTGTCCACGCAGTGTTTTTCAGTTTGTGGTTGCAATTCGGAAAACTTTCTTCCCCAATGATTGTTAGCTTCTCAAGCGATGTGTTCTGTGTAATTCATTCCTAATTTAGATTTGAAATGCAAAGACCAATTTGATGATTTTGTCCTTTTACAAAAGAAAATTGAAATACATACTTGTACACGTTGAAGCACTAATTAAAGCAAATGTAAAAGGCACAGCATTTTAAACTCTTAATCTGTGTTGGGCAGATTACCCATTTTGAAGAATGTGATAAGAAAATAAATAAAGAAAATGCCCAAAAAATAACCAAAATCATAGACATAGCCCTTCAAATTTCGAAGCTGAAGTGGCTATAGGTTGCACGGGCCACAACGGTCTAGGAGCTGACATTCGTTGGGAAAGAAAAGTTTGCGAGTTGCAACTAGAACTAGAAGACACTGCCTGGGCAGTCCTCCCAATCGATGCGGTGGCCTGACGTCCTAGTCAAGGTACGAGTGACGTCAACGTAGAGTGCCCGGTGCCCGAAGGAGGTGTATTATACCGTATAAATCATTTCAGTATCTGGGAGGCCTTACTAAAAATTTGATTCCTTCTAGAAAATTTACAAAAATATTTGACGTTATTTACAGGAAAGGAGCAGAATAAAGTCCTTAACGATCTACTTCATAAAATTATAAAGAACAGAACGCTGGGTATGCATTAATAAAAGGATTATATTTATTGATAATATTGTTTTTGTACTGACCTTCAATATTTCTTTACAGCCAACCACAATATTTTAAATATTCAATGAGATATATTTAAAATTCACAGTGCATACCACTGATATTATTACTGATAAATTATTGAAAATTGATTTATTTATATAAACACATGTAGTGTTATCTTAAAAAATAATAATAAATCTACGCTAGTGGCATTTGTTTACGGATTTAATTTGGTTCTCTGCCTATTGCAGTTTATTGCTGGACGTAAGCTTCCCCCAAAGAGCGCCAAAGAGCACGATCTCCCTCTTTTTTTATCCATCCATTGTCAGCCATCTCCCTAAGTTTTCCTATCTAGATTTATATTTAGCGTGGGTATTGTAAAATGAAACAATGATATATAAGGTCCGATTTTATTAGTGTTCATCCTGTTAACCTGTGACTATATAGGTGAAAAGAAATCGTAAAAACCAACTTTTAAATGTCTATCATAAAAACTAAAAAATGTTAAAAATAAATGACAAAATAACAACATCGACTTCATATTGCATAAACTCGTCCTATCTTCAACTTTTTTCTCGCTCTGTACAAGGGGAAGGAATAAGACGGATAATCAGATGGTTAAACGTAGCAATGATAGGACGAGTTTATGCAATATGAAGTCAATGTTGTTAATTATTAACGTTTTTAGTTTTAATGGTACACATTTGAAAATTGGTTTTTACGATTGCTTTTCACCTTTCACCTTTCACCTGTTAACCTGTGACTATATAGTCACAGGTTAACAGGATGAACACTAATAAAATCGGACCTTATATTTATATCATTTTTCTAAGAGTACTCGTGCGGTGGTTGCTTCTGTAAGCTAAGTTCAGTAGTGACCATGAAAAAAAAAATTGAGAGAGAGCCGGACTTGTACTCGAACGGTGATCTCAGTGTCTTAAGTTTAGGAAGAGGGTTACGTTCGGAACCAAATTTTTTTTTTCAATTTCCTAACCTAACCCGCTACTGAGTTAGGATTTCGGGTCAGGTTCGGAATAGTCGAGTTTATAGCAAAACAACATCATTGCCAGACCGACAATGACGTGGTTTTGCTATTGCTATAATAGGCAATAAGGCTATCAATATTTTCTTTGTATCTTAATTTGTTTCTAATGTTCTGCTTATGAGAAAAGCAATTAACTTTGGCTGAATGATTAAGCAAAGATTGCAAATAATTGGAGTCTAATTGCCCGCAAAAAAAATTGCACTCAAAGTCAATCAATTAAAAAGTGCTCAGACGATCAGTTTCACCCATGCACAATATTGCTACTCTTATTTAAACATGGGTTTTCTTCTGTATATCAATATTTTTGTAAGTAAGTAACAACTTTTCTCTTATAGTGGAAAACTGTCATAAAAATTAAAGTATTTTTTATGCAGGTAATCCTTTGTCCATACGTAAAACAAATGAAAGCTGCGTCTATTGATGTAAATGGTAATGTAATTTTAGTATATTTATGTCAATTTAAATCACTATATTAAATTTAAGGTTCTTGTAGCTATTTAATAAGTAGCCTTAAGTCATATTAAAAGTTAATGCGTCATCCGTAACGCGTAACAGCAAATTTTTCCCCATTTCGTTTCCTGATCTGCAAGCACCTGGCTTTATAACCCGGAGCGCAAATCACCAGATCAAACAGCTTTTACATCACCACTTGAACGCCCCGCAGCACACTCCGCCATTTTGAAAACTCAATTATATAACTATGCGTTAAAAACTAACTAGAAACTATTAAATCGAAAAACCACTATTAGAACATTTTAGGCTTGAATTTGAGAGGGATTCTTTTCGAGTTTTAAGGACGAGCACCCAAGGTGCTTTGCATTTAGGTCGCACACAATGACACTTTGCTCTAGTGAGTCTCGCTTGTTAACGTAGGCGCTGAAAATTAACGTAGGGTTTCAACTTTTTTTCAAAGCCGGAAAATCTTTAAGCAGTACCTAGTATGAAACTGGTTAAACGAAATAAAGCAGTTATCATCACCAAAAAAAATACACTTCTTAAGACCTTTGTGATAATAATAATAATCGTTTATTTTTGATACGGTGAGGTAAGCTGAAAATATTATTCATTGTTGTAATATTTATTTTAAAAAAAGAGTTTATTGGAAGGTTTATTAATAAACCTACAATATAAGTTTTAATAAACTTTTGCCAAAAATAATAATATTACACTAAACCACTTATCAACCTATTGATTGTCAACCTCGACCGGTTTTAAACTTAAAGTTGACAGCGTAAGCATGCTATATTACTGGAGCATAATAAGGTTATATGGAAAGTTGTTAAGCTGCTGATCATCTTTTATTATATTTACAGCAAATTATTTACGTTTTGGCGATCTGGATTCGTCAAGTTCATCAGAACCGTATAGTTTTTCAAGTTCGTCAAGTTCGTCAAGTTCGTCAGGTTCGTCAAGTTCGTCAAGGTCGTCGAGCTCGTCATATTTGTCACATTCGTCAAGTTCAGAGGATTTGCTCGATGAAAAAGGTGACTATTAACGGGCAAAACAATTTATAGGACACTTAAAAAAACCACGTCATCAGCTGCTCGCATGTAACAATTCCTTAACTATGGGCGCAACAGCGAAATCTGTATTTTCTTTATACAAACTGTAATTAGTGCATTTGTTTTACGATGTTGCTTCCTGCGTAAAAGTTATTATGAATCAGCAAATTACGTAGTTTTGAGTAGTCTTATTCTTTTGTAAGCCTTTGAATTATTTTTAAGGGTTCCCCTTTGGGTAGGGTAAAACGAGACCCTATACTAAGTTTCCGCTTTCCGTCTGTCTGTCTGTCTGTCACCAGGCTTTATCTCATTAGGAGGTAATTTTAATGCTCAAATCATATCAAATCAACTTAATACAATACTTGTAATAATAAAGAAATTTTTGATATGATTTACTGTTTAAACGCATCAACTTTTTATATCTCTATACAACAATGTTTTTCTGCAATTTTATTTATTTCGGATCTATTTAGAAAAGTATTATTTTAATGACATTTGCAGCTATGAAAAAATACTATAAGCAAATGGGTAAGGCGATAAATTAAATACTTGCTCAATATTTAACATTGATAACTATGTTTTAATGTTTTTTTTTGTAAGCCTTAACTCATTATTACCTTGCCTAGAAAAAATGGAGAAAAACTACTACATTAAACAGTACCGTAAGTGTTTTTATTATAAGCTGTACCTGTGACTATTTTTAACCGACTTCAAAAAAAGGAGGAGGTTCTCAATTTGTCTGAATGTTGTTTTTTTTTTTTGTATGTTTGTTACGCGATTACGCCGTCAATTATGGACCGATTTCAAAATTTATTTTTTAGTTTGAAAGGGTATACTCCCGAGGTGGTCCCATTTACACCAAGTCAGATTCTGATGATGGGATCCCTGGGAAATCGAGGGCAACCCTCAATTTTTATAGGCACCCATAATGTTTTGCATATATTTTATGACTCAATGCTGATTTTTGGGTCTGGTAATCATTATGTTATGTTGCTGACCTGATGATGGAAGCCACAGAACTCCTTAACGGATAGGAGTTAGAAGATAATACTGCAATTTGTCGACAGAACGTATTTCACAGTGTGTTGAGCAGACGTGGAGCTTATGAGGTACCAGACCGCCAATTTTTATTTACTGGGGGCGTACCCGCACACCCAGTAACGAAAAAAATTTTGAAAATCCTTTCTTAATTTGAATTGTTATTTAACGCAAGACCTTATCCTATGGTAACGACACCAAGATAGCCGCCGTTCTGGTTGGAGTGTAGGAAAACCCTTTCCTTAAGACTTACAAATTTTCGTCGAAAAATTGACCCTCTATAGCACCTTATTTTTAACATATCATTGGATGGGGGGTCCATAGAGCACCAATATTGATTAAGGTTACTTTGCTGTAAAGTCATTTTTGGCGAAGTAAGGAGGGAAAATAGAGGACTTAACACTTAAAATTGTGAAATAAAATAAGTTTAATAAAAAACTAAAAACCGACTTCAAAATGAAACTAAAAAGCGAAAAATAATATTGACTAAAACATACCTAATCAGTTTTTTTTGGAGTCGGTGCCAGCCATCGAGAGTTAAAATGTGTTCATTCGCACCGATTTCAAAAAGAACTGATTAGGTATGTTTTAGTCAATATTATTTTTCGCTTTTAATTTCATTTTGAAGTCGGTTTTTAGTTTTTTATTAAACTTATTTTTATAATAATGTGGTAATTCTTGGTAATAATGTTTTTTTTCTGTTTCTCTAGAAAAAGAGATAAAGCAACAAGGTATCGACTTTAAACTTCACTCGTTATATCTTTATAATCATCATGCTTTGGAAACGCTTATTGGATATCGGCTTCCCCAAAGAACGTAGCAGGGCTCAATGCTTTTTGTATACAGGGTGTTATTTAAATGGTATATCAAGCCGAAACGAGCTTATGTTAACATATTATGCATATAAATACTATGGTGAAGTAAAAAATTTGATATCATCATTTTTGAAAAATATAATATTTTCATAGAATTCATATTCACAAAATTTGTATTGTATAAAAAAATATGATTTTAAATTTCTGACTTCAGCATACTATTAGAGGTACATAAAAATATTAACATAGGCTAGTTTTGGCTTGATTTAACATTTACATAACATCCTGTATAACTGCTCCCGGAACCTCAACTAGGACGTCTGTCCACCGCATCAAGTAGAAGGACTACCCACCCTTTATCCCCAAACGATTTTCATCTCCTCGAGCGATGGCCTGTACAGGACATTGTCACTTTGAAATTTGGAGCAGGCAAAGAAATTATATGGAGCAGGTTACCCATTTTGGTATTGTCTCCCCTACAAAAATAGGATAATCCAAAATGAGAATATCCGTAAAGGACCACATCGACGTAGCTCTTCAAATTTCAAAGCTGAAGGGGCAATGGGCTGCTGCAAGCCACATCGCTTGAGGTACTGACAATCATTGGGGATGAAAGGTTTTATAGTATCCCTCCCAGACACTAGTATCCCATAATATCCCACTTATATTATAAATGCGAAAGTTTGTGAAGATGTTTGGATGTTTAGATGTTTGTGACTCAATCACACCTAAACGGCTAAACGGATTTGTATAAAATTTTGCACACGTATAGAATAAGATCTGAAATAACATATAAGATACTTTTTATCCCATGTTCCTGTGAGATATTTGTAAAATACCAAACATTCTATATTTTACGCAAACGAAGTTGCGGGCACATAGATATTTCTAAAAATGAAATTGGTAAAAGAACATTTTAACAAATATTTTGCGTTATTTACAGAAAAGGATCAGGTGAAATTCTTTGAAGATCTTCTTCAAAACATTAAAAAACTAAATGCTGGGTATGTACTTTTTAAAAGGACTTCATTTATAACTTCAATGATAATTTTGATTTGATACTGACCTTAAATATTATTTTACAGCAAACTGAACTATCCAATGAGTGAATTGTTAAATTAGTTCAAAAGTATATTTGAAATGTACTATTACTTAATTTATGTGAAATTTGCAGTGCTTATCGCTGATATTATAACTGACAAAACTTTATTGAAAAACGCTTATTTATAATAAACGCATTTGGTGTCACATCTTTTAAAATTAAAAAACAAATCCACGCTGTATCTATTCCCTGACGGATTTTCTCTGGTAAGCTACATACGTTCTATTAGAGGGAAGTATTAGAATCGCTTTTAATTCTTTTTAAATTACTACACATAATATTTACATTCGACGTGAGTTTTGTAAAAAAAAACTTTGCTTCATTTTATTTTAAATTGTTTAGAGATTACAAGCATTAGAGTAACTATGACGACCTCCATAGCCGAGAGGCGAGCACGCCGGACTTACATGGTGTCGCCATCTCTGAGGTTCCGGGTTCGATCCCCGGTCGGGTCAATGTAGAAAACTATTTTTTCTATATCGTCTCGGGTCTGGGTGTTATGGTACCGTCGTTGTTTCTGATTTCTATAACACAAGTGCTTTAGCTACTTACCTTAGGATCAGGGCCATAAGTCCATAACCATGAACTCTTAAAACAATCTCAAAGTTTTCAAATCTGTCAATTTTGGTACGTCATTTCATACAAAATTTGACAGAAATGATAATGTTTGACAGATTTGTGATTGTTTTAACAGTTCATGGTTAGGGCCCTGAGCAATGTATGTGATGTTGTTCAATATTTATATAAGCACTGAAAATAATTACGTAGTGGGTGTTAGAATACGTCAAACTTAGCTTTTTAAATGTTATCTCTCTGTTTTAAGACACTCGCTAAGTTATATTTAAACCAATTAGACTATTATAATAATAATAACGTAATCCCAGGACTATCAAGTCGACAAACTCCCATTCCACACTGTGTACCGAGCGTTGGAACCCAGCCAGCTATTCCAGGAGTGCAACGTACTTTGATAGCACAAGCAGTACAGTCAACTCAGTCAAATGTAAACTTTTTGTTAGTTGTAAACTTTTTTTGTCATAGATTTCAAATGGCAATTAATATATATAGTAATGCCCGTCTTTTGTATTGCAATTAATGGAGCTTTTATTATCATACATTACAAATGGATTCTATATTATCATATCATTACCCTGAGGTCAACTAACATCTGCGGTAAAATTTTCTGCCAGTCGTGGTTGCTACAAGAGTACGTTTCGTCCGCAATTACCAAAAGTATAACATATTGCACCTACGTTCTACTGATTTAGGCATAGTACCTACATGGACGATTTTTTATTTAACAGCCACTAGCGCTAAAATCGCTCGTCTAAAATTAAATAGAACAAAATTTTACGACCGTATGGTATAGTGGTTTGCGCTCCGGACTACACTGCCTGGCGGTTGCGGGTTCAAATCTCGCAAGGGGCAAATGTTTGTGCGATGAGCACGAGCATTTTTACCTTAGTCATAGATGTTGATAAACGTATTTAAGTATGTTTATCCGTTATTCTAGTCGCCATAATAAAAGGTTTGCTTAGTTTGGGGCTAGATAATTGGTGTTATTGTGAAAAAAATATATATTTATATTTAAAATACCCACAGTAAAAGTAGTCTGTTCTTGTGCGGCTGTGGTAATGCGGTTAGCGTGATTTCGGCGCTTGAGTTTTAAACCGTGTTTTATTAGCACGCGCCTCCAATGCGCCGTGTTTCGGTACTAGCACTGCCGTAATCTTAAACCATGCCATGTCTGAACTGCAATGGAATTCTTGGAGTAGGAGTAATTTAGTGGTTCCACAAGAACTTTGCTATCAGATAACTAGATAAATAAACTATTTAGCCATAAAAAAAATATCTGTATACATTAATCGCCAGTTATTAATTGGTTAAATAAAAATTTGCAATAAGACCGACTGAAAATATTTCTATAAACATTAACTGTAACTTCTTATTATAGTAGCTATAAACTGTATTGTTTATGTTTATAGAGTATTGTACAAAATTTTATTAAGTGGGACTGACGATTTTACCAAACGTTAATAACTTTTACATAGCACGTTTTAACTTGCCTTTGATACGTCTGTCTGGTGTCACCATAGACTAAGAATACGCTACACAAATCTATGGGGGCACATAGTTGGCGTATGACAGCTGCTCTTATTCCCTAAAAATAGCAATCGCACGATTGATACTTCTACTACTGACAGTAGATCGCTTTGTTTTTGGTTTTTGCTGTCAACTAGCGATTTTAAAGCCAGAATTGGACCATTTTCGCTATCTGATTGCTTTTGCAAAATACGGAATCAGGGTACAGGCCACGTTATTTCTTTGCAAGGCATAGGTCCAACGACATAGGCCCAATGCCTCCGACCGAACCACCTATCCTCCGCTGTTTTTTTTTCATCATATGATTTACGGTTTTAATGAATGAAACAAACGCTTTTTACTATTTACTGTTTTTACAACAAAAAGTGTTGACCTTTTTTTAAGTTTTCCAAGTACGAAAACCTTTACATTAGTAAAGCATAGACGAAGCAAAAGTCTCTAAGTGAACTTTGAAAGGGAAAAACACTTCTCGAGGAAAAAAATGTAATATTTTCTCTGACAACACTTAGAGCCCGTTTCAGTCAACGAAAAAAGGATAAAAGTATAGCGAACCGAAGTTACTGTAAAATCAGAAGAGCACTATAAAATCCCCCTTTTGATGGGCCTAATAATGAAATAAATAAAAAAACGGACAAGTGCGAGTCGGACTCGCGCACGAAGGGTTCCCGCACCATTAACTATAAAAACGAGCAAAAATAAACACGTTCGTTGTATGGGAGCCCCGTTAAATATTATATTCTGGTTTTTATAGTGGCAACAGAAATACCTACCTACATCATCTGTGAAAATTTTAACCTGAACTATCACGGTTCATGAGATACAGCCGGGTGATAGACAGACGGACATCGGAGTCTTAATTTAAGACTGCGATATCTGTCTGTATGTCTGTTTGTTCCACTCCACGGGACTCTATTATAAGTAATGGATTCCCGTTTCAACCTATGGGTACAGAATAAGGTACATAATCCTAAAAATACTGCCATACATTTGCCATAATTATTAAATTGAGGTCAGTTATTTTTAGTAAGTTGATTCTTTCTGTTTTGAGATATCATTGTTGATCCATTAACAATGAACCAATATTACTGCAACTAACTAGATCTAGTTCTCAAGAGGTTTTGGGCTATATCGATTAGGCTATGTTAAGTAAAGTAAAAGTAAAGTAAGTCCCACTGCAGGGCACAGGCCTCACCTCAGCGATATTCACCGGGACCAAACTTTTAACGTGCCTTCCGAAGCACGGAGATGCTCGTGGTAGATGTCACTAAATATAGTCGAAATGGTCACCCATCCACTCACGACCGCGGCGTTGGTTGCTTAACTTTAGTAATTGATACAAAAGCGCTACCACCACTGAGCTACGAGCACCACCTATGGTAAGTGCGTGCATGTAAAGACCCTGGAAGAGCCATTCTAAGAGGCAATCAGGCTGGCGCAGGATCATAATGACTGGAGACGGCTCATCATCAAGGCGACTTAGTAGACGGGCTCTCAAACCTCAACTGCTGAGGGACCAACTATAAAAGAATAAGATGTATAGTGCTGTTTCTATGCTCATACCGTTTGCTAGCTTGTTTACTCTTTTTCCAGAGAAAGTTCTTTAAAGCCCGAACACGTAGCCGATGTGACAGTAATTTACGCTCGAGGCGTGTCAAGCACTCTGTCTATACATCGGATTAAATTTGTCTATTTTGTCTTTATAGTGGCATGGCTGAAAAAGAAGCGTGAAGCACAATGGAAGAAATAATAAGAAATAAAAACTATCTGAGACGATGAGTGTTCATAAATCACACGTGGGTTCATGTAAAATAATGATAAAACTTTATTTTTTTGTCTTGTTAAATAGTATAAAGGATTAGACTCATGATAAGAAACAACTTTGATACCTGTCTCAATTAAATTTTGTAAGTGTACGCCTCGCCGTCCGCGTTCACGTTCAAGGAAATAGTTACTGCACACAAACAAAATTAAGTTGAGATAGGTAACTAAGTAATTTCCTCGGCAAGGCTGTTTGTAATTATGAGTATTTACGAGTACAAACCCTTCAGTATTTTACACTAATTAAATTTCACCTTATACAGGGTGGCACATTTATAGCGGACAAAAAAAATTGCTAAAGGACTTCCTGATCTGTAATAAAAAAAACATAAGTTGAAAAAATGAAATTAAGTTAAATTAAATAGTAATAAGTTAAATTCGTCGAATAGTTTTCACATAGTGATTGAATTGAACCATGCTCTGTACATGTCAATCTTTGGCATGAAATGAAACCCAGGGATAGATTAGACAGTGGCGATATTGAGAATATCTCCGCTTTGACCGCTTTCATCAGTCTGACGCAGACGCTATTAGACGACAGACTCAAAGCATACCACAGGCTTTTGGAAGGCTTGTGAATTCCAATATTGAGGGTATAGCACACACGGACAAACAGATATTGACAACTAAAGGGTACTTGTATATTATTGATTGCCAATGTAGATTGCTTCTCAAATATGTAATCAAAAAGTAACATGTCCCTAAATGTGAAACGCATTTTCCATTTTAATGATGACATTTATTGATCATTATCGCCAGAAGAGCAAACTAACGGATGTATTCAAAGAATATAACAAGCTAATGTGTCTGAAAACCTATAAAAACGGGTTCTCGAGTGAAAACGTACCCCCCAGCTCGATGGACTGACTTAGGATGATGGCTAGCAGTGGTTGGATGAAAGAACAATTAAAAAAAATACAGAATTGTAGATGTCAGCACACATTTTGTGATTTAGTTATTCTTAAGCCATTAAATTAAAGAATTATAGAATCGTTTGGATATCAGACGCCCCGTATAAAATGAACGATTAATTCAATATAGGTAGGTATATTTAATTTCGTCCTTTCGTTTTCAATTTAACATTATTACAAATAAACTACAAAGGATTTTAAAATGCCTTCTTGCATTACGGTTTAATTTTCATTTGTCTCGGGATAATGCAGTTTCCTTTGGAACGGCTTTAGTTTTATTATTCAGGGTTAAATTTGTTTCCACCGTATTCAAATGTAGAGTCAACTACCTGGAAAATGTTGAATCCGATTTTTCTTATTTCCAATGGATTTACATCGCTTATTTGGAATAAATTGTTACGGTAAGATAATGCTTGGAATGATTGCAATCGATTTACTATTTTGTTTTCGTTCAATTTACATATTTAAAAAATAAATAAATATAGAGGATGTACTAGATAATATAGAGTATAGGACACTCCTTAAAACCAGGCGATCAGCCTGGTCATATACAACAACTTTTTCTATGGAAGCAACATCGAAATCAAGATTTTTTTATTAGTTGCCCCATATACAACTTATTCGCAAATCTCGATGCTCGAGCATCTGAAAACAAAATCACGATTTCGATGTTGCTTTCATAAAGTTGCATAGGAAAAGTTGTTTCAGGTCACCAGCTGCTCATGTAGTTTTAAGGAGTGACCTATTATTTTGTACATCCTGTGTGTGATATTGAATATTTCAAGTTGCAATTAATTTAGAAATAATAATACATTTTTGTTATGTTGTTTACGACACGGAAAAGTGCCGAAATTGAATTGTTATAATAACGAGGCCACATAAGTGGTTTGAACCATTGAGGTATAATGTACTGGGCCCTAACCATGAACTGTTAAAACAATCACAAATCTGTCAAATTTTGTATGAAATGACGTACCAAAATTGACAGATTTGACAACTTCGAGATTGTTTTAAGAGTTCATGGTTATGGCCCTGTACTCATAATTTGAACTTGCCAGAACTATCCTAAAATATCTTTCCTCAAAAAATAGACTACCTACTTACTCAGTCAAACCATAACATCGGTCTATTTTTATGCGTTTTAAGAAGTGAAAACGTATCCTCACAAGCAGCTATTAAAATAACAGGCTTGTCAGATATTGCATCATCTAAATCCTTAGCACCGGTGGGTATAAAAGTTTATCGGATATTTTATACAGGTCTCTGCAGACCTGAATACATCGGATATACAGATATATCCGCAGAAGCCCGGGTTTAAAGTGCGGCAAGTTGTGATTTCCCAAAGGATTGAAATGTCGGATTTCGAAAACAACATGGATGGATTTATTAAAGCAATTTCAAGAAGTAATTTCATGTTTTGGACATTCTAAAGTTTTGAATAATTTATAAGAAAATTGTCTTCAGTCTGCTTTATTTGTGTTCATAAATGCAGGGTTAGTTTTAGTTATACACTATGTATATAATATATGTAATGTATATATATATGAAGTATAGATAGATAGATACTCTTTATTGCACCCGAAACAAAGAAGTTACAGTTGATATTTACAGAAAGATGTACAATTTAGGCGGTCTTATCGCTAAAAAGCTATATTTTTCAGACAACCTTCAGGTAGATGACAAACATAAATAAATTTTATTTTATTTAACAAGAAAATGAAGTAGATACCCTTGTCTCGTAATGATTTATTAAGTTCGATACAAGTTCGCAGATTGAAAGTTTCTAAAGCCAGGATATACAAGGAGTTGAGCTAATTTAGGTTAGTAATTTATCTAGTTCTCGAGGGATAAAAGGAAAGTTCCAATATAAGATCGACCATTGTCGACCGTCTGGTATAGTGGTTCGAGCTCCGGACAAGAAAGCCTGGCGGTTGCGGGTTCGAATCCCGCAAGGGAGAAATGTTTGTGTGATGAGCACGTGCATTTGTACCTAAGTTATGGATGTTAATGAACGTATTTAAGTATGTTCACTATGGCGACTGTCAAAGTGTTAAACCGTAATGCAACAGGCATAGTTGTCAGTTGCGCGCGCGCCATAGCAGCGAGAGGTCGCCCTTGACCTATTTACTGTGACGTGCAACGAGAACGTTCGCAGCCCGGTTACTCGTATATTTTTCTACGAATGTTAAGAAGCGACTTAGTAATTAATTATGACGAATCAGTGCAATCTGGTAATTAGTGAGCTACTATGTTTTGTGCAATGCAAGTTGGACGTTATGGACGAAGTGAGCTTGATACAAATTTGTGAATCCAGTTTTTCCGAAAAGGAGGTAGATACAGCGCGAGATATACTCGCACAAACAGCGAATCTTCGTACTGCGAGAAAGGGGGACGGAAAGAAAAAACGTATCCTGCAGGACATCTTAAGAGTTCTGAAGGAAACTGATCCAGACCAACTCCCGGTTTTTGTAGCAAAAGATCTACACCGATTGCCTCCCGTAACGTTTGACCATATAGACGCCACTACGCTTTTAAAGGACATTCTTTTATTAAAACAAGACGTGAATAAAATCAAAAGTGACTACGCAAAATCAACAGACATCGCAAACCTACAACAGAAAATCGATAGTATACATATTACGGCGGTAAAACCACAATTACCGGTCATTATAAATAAAAACCTAAAAACGAATTCCTGGAAAACCAAGGATTTTCTACCTGCCTCGCAAGTTAGGAAGGTCGACGATAAAAACGTACATACCTACCGGCCGGCAACTTCACCGCCAAATAGCCAAAGTGTAAGCCCTAAAGGTCGCCCCGAACCCCTATCAGTTACAAATACAGCTGGAGATCACTTGGCACCAAGGACAAGCAGCCCAATAAATAGATCTAATATAAACAACATTGACGAAACTCACATTGACCAAAGTTTTACGACCGTTGTAAATAAAAAAGCTAAGTACCGTGCAATCAAAAAGAAAAATAGCAATTTGCAAGGAAAGGCTAAGCTTACTTCAACTAAGATCAAAGTTGTACCAAAGTTTTCTTTTCTATACGTTTCGAGGTTTGAAGAAAGGACTACCGAGGAGGATATCCTAGATTTTCTCCTAGAAAACGGGAAAACGGCTGTCAAGATCGAGAAGCTTACTCAGTTTAAAAAGACTGATTTCTCATCCTTTAAGATTACAATACAACAGACTCAAGAGCAATCATTTTTAAACGAAGAACTGTGGCCCGCAGGAATTGTGTATAGGAGGTACAAAAACAAACGTTCTGCGCCCCTGCCGAGAGACCGATAAGTTAAAATACAAAACCACAATACCCCTTACAGTCAACGGAAGTCAGAATCAACTTGACATTGCTAATATGTTTTCAAATACATTTAAATCTGTGCTATGTAAACAACCTGTTGCGCGAGACAATGAGCCGCCGAGGCCGGCGGGGCGGGGGGAGGCGCACGCGCATCAGCACCTACAGGTTACACCTAACACTATTTTCGAGTTAGTGAAGAGTATGAAGCGTGGCAAATCCCCCGGTCACGACGGCCTCAGCGTTGAACACATTCTTCATGGAGGTCCAGTATTATATGATAGATTGTGCCTTTTGTTTAACATGTGTATGATTCACGGCTACTTACCTAAAAACTTAATGAGAACCATTGTAGTGCCTATTGTCAAGAACAGAACCGGTGACGTATCAAACCTGTCGAATTATCGCCCTATATCTCTGGCAACTATAGTGTCAAAGATTTTCGAACGACTTATACATGTTAAATTGAATGAAAATAACATTCGGCTGCGTAATGCTCAATTTGGATTTCGTAAGGGCCTTGCCACAGACATGGCAATATTCTGTCTAAAAAACACAGTTAAATATTACACTAGCAAAAATACCAGTGTTTATGCATGTTTCTTGGATTTGAGCCGTGCTTTTGATACGATTGATTACAGTCTGCTCTGGAGTAAGCTGAGACAGACTAAGGTCCCACATGAAATAACTGACATACTCGAGTACTGGTATTCAAATCAAGAAAATCAGGTTAGGTGGGGTCAAGCTGTTTCAGATACGTACAAGCTGGATTGCGGAGTCAGACAGGGCGGACTGACGTCACCGGTTCTCTTTAATTTGTACATGAACGAGCTGATCGGGGAGCTCAGCACCACCAGGGTCGGCTGTCACGTCGGTGACCAATGTGTCAATAACTTAAGTTATGCCGACGACATGGTGCTGCTGAGCCCATCGATTGCTGGTTTACGCAAATTGTTGGGTATATGCGAAAGGTATGCATATACTCATGGTCTTACGTATAATGTTAAAAAGACGGAAGTCATGATTTTTAAAGCCGGAAAGGGTCCTATAAATATTTTACCAGTAAACTTGTGTGGTAGTCCATCGAAAATTGTAAGTAAATTTAAATATCTAGGCCATATGCTTACCAACACTTTGCGGGACGAGGATGACTTAGAACGTCAAAGGCGAGCCCTTGCGATGAGAGGCAATATGCTAGCGAGGCGGTTTGCGCACTGCTCCGACCAGGTTAAAGTGACTCTGTTCAAGGCTTTTTGTCAGGCGTTCTACACCAGCCAGCTGTGGAGTACGTACACGCAGAGTGCATACAACACTCTCCGCGTACAATACAACAACGCTTTCAGAGCAATGCTCGGCCTGCCCTGGCGGTGTAGCGCGTCTGGCATGTTTGCCGAGAACAGAGTCTCTAATATGCAAGTTCTAATACACAGAATGAAGCTTTCTTTTCACAAGCGATTGACATGTACAAATAATGACATTGTAAAAGCCATCTTCGAATGTATTTACCTTTTGGACAGACAGAATTTTTCCCCTTAATAACTGTAAGATTATTATTATAAATTATTTATATTTTTAATTTCAATTTAATTTTTATTTTTAATTTTTATTTAATGACATTCTGATACTAATACTATACTATGTAAATGTAACAATTATGCACTGTATTTTTATATGGGTACTTTTTTGCCTGAAATAAATGGTATTTAATTTAATTTAATTTAATTTAATAGTACAAGCTTAGCAAACCAACTGGCTAAAACTCTCAAGACGTATTGATGTACAGACAGAACAACAGCGTAAGCTTAACGGAGCGTAGCGAGTCTTACTTGTTCTGTAAGCTTAATAATAGGACCTCGTGTATCTTTTGATTTTGGACTCTTAAAAACTTTAAGAGATGCTAGTCTAGTTAAAGACTCTTTACCAAACAATAAATAAACCAAACAAAAAAAAAGACGTCTAGACTAATTTACTTAACATCCTGCGTTGCAGCTAAAACATTGTAGGGCTTGAGGTAAGTGTATGAACAATTGTATGAACAATAAAATAGTTAAACCTTTCGTTTATTTAATTTATAAAGTAATGGTGATGTAGGTTATAATATTTGATCAAAATGTTTACTTACTAAATGAATGCGGTTAATACTTGTAAAACGTATAATTTAAATCTGGGAATCACAAAATGGAACGGAACATAAGTAATTAATGTCCAGATTTATTAACTTTAGGTCCAAAAATAATTCGTTTACGAACATTGTAACCAAAGTCTCAATAGAAAGGATTTTCTTTGTGAGCTTGCAATTTCGAGGAATAAAGAACTGGTTTTCCATGCTGATTGTACACTGGATCTTTTGCACAAAGCAGGGATTTACTTTGTAATACTGTTTGAACATGGGGATGTGAGTCTAATATTCACAGATTATTGAAGACTTGAGACTGGGGGCCTAGCGCGAAAGTGTATCGTTCGGTCGGTCGTATTATCCGATCAAATTAAACATCCATTCCCCGTATCAAAGGTTTGACAATTATGAACAATTGAAAACAGTCGGGCTTTTTACACGGTAGATTGAGTCGGTCATATTTTATCAAAGGATTGACACATGAGACTGGCCATTTTAATTTATTAGATTTATACGACCAAACGAAAGATACACTTTCGCGCTAGGCCCCCTGTTTGTGAACAATGTCTTCTAAATTATGGTATGACGGTATGTCTCCACTTAAAGAGGAAAGATTTGTTTGCCTGTTTGTTTGGACTAAATAGGCTTCATAACTACTAAACCGATTTGAAAATTTCTTTCACTATTACACTATAGAAGCTATATTCGTGCTTTGTAGTAAGAAAAGACACGACCGAGATATACTTACCTAAACTGACCCGACTCCAGATATCGAAATGAATATCCGATTTAGTCAAACGTAAGGTGTTATTGCTTCAAAATGCATTTGGTGTAACGAAACGACATTCGAGTATCTGAGCACATAGAGCTAGGAAATAGTAAACTCGCGAAACACGCAAAACGTGGTAAAGAGTAACATACGTACACGCAGACTTAACTACTTTCTTTCTTTTTGATGAGAAAAAAATAAAGTTACTAAAATTTATCATTTTTAATATTATCATGGAAGTGTGGATATCTACCAATGAACGGGTAATACGTTTATGTAAGATAAGTAATAAGTACTGCAACAAACTTCAATTACCATTGTCAATAGGTATGAACTACTTACTAGTACGAGCTAAGTGCAAAATTGTCTTCTATAAGTAAAGGAATTAGGAGATTCGTGAATGAACAAAAGTCGCTACTTAGCCCGACGGATTAGCAAGCTAAAGTAACAGTAGGTGGGGCACATAGCAAGTAGAACTGATAGCCGATTGAACAAAAAAGTTCTGGAACCACGTACCGGCAAGCGCAGCGTGGGACATCCTGGGTGGATCCAAGGTGTACAGATGACCTTTACCAAGGTCACAAGAAGCCGCTGGATGCAGGCCAATTCCAACCTGCTAAACTAGAAGTCTCTGGGGGAGGCCTATGTTCAGCAGTGGACGTCATAGGGCTGAAACGATGACGATGTTAGATGATGATGATGAAGCTAGCAAAAACATGCTCAAGAAAATCAATTCTGACAATTCTATTACAACCCAAGCGATGCGATTTGCTTCATTACTAAAGGAAGTGCGGCATGGCGTATGAATAAAACATTGAACGTTGAAATTTAATACTGAACTTCACTATTTTAGCATTTTCCGAGCGAAATATAATGCAGTGGAATCAATTTTTTTTGCTGAAGCTAACGACTTTAAATTAATATAATAAAATTTCTGTTGAAGTAGATCCCCAGATTTGCTTCAACAGAAATTATAGATAATTTTATGATTTTTGTCTTATTAGCAACTACGGTGTCTTGAAGTAATAATTTGCAAATGTAATTTAAGAATTAAATACTTATAATGCGCTAGAAAATAGATAATAAGAAATTAAAATCCTTGAGTTACCAGTAATTAGACAATGTTGTTTTGTACAGAAGAACACCAAAACCTAAATCAATTAAGAAACGGTAGTTTATAAATTGACTCAAACTGGGAACCGAACCCAGGATTATTTGCGTTAACTTTCTTTGCTTAGTTCTCTTAGTCAAGTAAATTTATAACGAGTTTAAACTCCTATCTGGTACATCGCTACACAATAATGTAATTCCATTTCGAAATTATAACAATTTGTGTGTAGTTCATTTAATATGATACATAATTTATTGATTGGACTAACTTACCTAGTGACGTCCAATCCTAATTATGTGAAGTAATCTCGTCCTCGTTTTGTACTATGTAGTAGGCACTTTTGTGTAACTACGCGATCTACAATGTTTAAAGTATAGCGCCTTAGAGCGCTATTTATACTGAAAAAAATAAAAAACACAACCAATGGCATCCTGTCCCTGGTGTCACGTTTGACATCTGTCAATCTTAATGTCATTATTTCAAAGAATAGGTACACAACTTTCAACATCAAAAAAGGGGTCATAAAAGCGTATACATATATTAAGGACAATATATATAATTATATATACATCCGTATATATATATTTCTAAAAAACCTAGAATCAGGGCTGGGCTGGGATTAGAACGAGGACGAGATTACTTCACATAATTAGGATTGGACGTCACTAGGTAAGTTAGTCCAATCAATAAATTATGTTCCATAATCTCGTCCTCGTTTTGTACTATGTAGATGTTCAAAGAGGAAAGTTGTGTTGCAAAATCAATAAATCATTTATTATGATCACATACCTAATGATTTGCTGAAGTTTGAGATGTAAAAAATTTTAAGTGTTATTTTATGAAGTATCTGTTAGTAAGTAGATACTTCATTCAAATTTTATCTAACGCGGGTGTAGTTGTTTGATTTATCATTGGAATTAATCAATCAAGTCTGAATATCAAAACATCTTCAGATCTATACAACCCTGTATGATAATATAACTTTGCATGATGTAACCACCATGTATAATGGTGCAACCCTGTATGATAATACAACCTTGTATGATGTTACAACCCTGTATAGTGGTACAACCCTGTATGACGGTGCAACCCTGTATGACGGTGCAACCCTGTATGATGGTACAATCCTGTTTGATAGTACCACCCTGTATGGAGGTACAGCCCCGTATGATAATACAACTCTGTATATTGATGCAGTCAACTGATGACACCGACGACCGTTGTACCATACTTACAGGTGAACCAGGAAGAAGAAGCAAATCACTCATAAACTCGAAAAAAGTAATCTAAATGGAAATGGGAAATGAAACTGACGCAATAGCCATTTTCGCAATAGAAATTATTTATGCATAAACTAAAGTTCACACAAACGGAGTCGCGGGCATCAGCTTGCTTAATGTTATCATGAAAACAAGAAAATGATTTAAGCTAAACCTAGTCTCATTTATCTAAGAGAATGTACATACTTAGTAAATGGGTAGGTATTTAAAAAGGTAACTTTACCCCAGTACAAGTGGTATATGGTAATAATTTTATAAAAATGATTATTTTATTATATTCAAATAGAACCCTTGGTAAATAACTTTAATGAACCATCTGTTCAATGTACGGTAAACAGCACGTTTAAAGTTACCACCCAAAAAGTTAAAAGTTCTTCAACAGATTTTTTAACTTTAAGCCTGACTTGTAGAAATCATTTTCAATTGATGAAAACGATGATTTGTGGTAGGTCGACGAGCTGTTGTCTGTACTTATCAATGGTTCAAAATAAATCAATATTAGTGTTTAATATGGCAAATACTTCGTTACCTATGTGTTATTAAATAAAAAATAAAACTAATAGAAATACTGCAAGTATTGATTCAGTCGGAGAGGGATTCACATACATATTTACTAGCAAGGAATAACCCACCGATTCCGTGTAGACTGAGATTAGTTTCCTTTAGTTAACAATGGTTTCAACATTATTATAGTTATTGAGATTAATTTTTGATTAATCTTGTTAGAAAACCATTGATAGAAAACAAATTAATAATATACAACTGGAAATCAGTGTGAAACTCCTGCACTGTATGTGGATCTCCAGGGGGGAAATAAGGTTACTGAAACAACACAGTTTCTGAAACCTAATAAGAGGAAGATTCAACACTTAACTGATCAATGCTTGTTCAACTGATAAAATAAAAAATAAAAACTTACCAATAAGTCTCATCTAATAAGATAGAAAAAATATTCAAACTTGAATTTTTCTGTGGTCCAGACATCAGTCTGGTACCCTGACAGCCTCAATCCAATAACGAGGAGTGTGAACATATTTGTCAACTACTGCCAGCTGTCACCAATGCCTTGATTGCCAATTGTATTCGGTTTATTTTCAAATTTTCAGTTGAAATTTTCATTTTATATTAATCATCTCCATATACTTGCTACTTTGATAAAATAACATGTCATACAGGTAGGTATTCTTAAGTTTGGAGCTTAATAATAGCTTGTAGTTTTTATTAAACATAATTAGTAGGTATTATATTAAGACAATTTTAACTTGTTTGGGATGTTTTATGTTCTATTTACAAAATCTGAACTGATCTAAAAATGTTTCTTAGTCTTCCATGGTCTACTCAACTGTAAAATAAAATTATTTGTTACAAATCCATATGACAAGTGTATAAGGGTCATATAATGGTATTACAAAAACTGAACTGATTTAAAAATGTTTCTTAGTCTTCCATGGTCTATTTAACTGTAAAATAAAATTATTTGTTACAAAACCATATAACAAGTGTAAAGGGTCATATAATAGTGTATCATTTTTGTAAATGCCTATTAATAACGCTTCATAAATCTTGCCATAGATTTTTGACTGACTCTGAAAATTTTGGAATACAGTGATTAGTGTTTATAAAATGCTTTTTACAATGGTTACATTATATTATTGCCAAAAAGTAAATAAACCTTTTATTTGTAACCAATAAGATGAGTGTGCCTTTCTCTTGAATTGTTCACACTTGATGAAGGCAAGTAGCCTAGCCTTGACTTTCAGCCAGACTATTAGAATAGGTATTATTAAGTGCATTTATAGGTTATTATGAAAACTTTGAATTATTTTAAGGACGTAATGTATTAGATTTAATGTAAGTCTAAAAAAGGGATTTCACATAACTTATGAAACATAGGAAACAATAACACAAATATGCACTAGTTAACAGACCAATTGTAATGGTCTTCAAGCAAGGACCTAGCATTCCCATGTTACAAGGTACAAGATTATGCATATGACCAAGGGCAGTATGCCCGACCCGATTGGGAGTCAAACCCTGCAACTTCCAATGTTAAACCACTACACCAATCTGGTAAACAGAATATCCTTTGATTACAGATATTATTTAGTGATTGCAAGTTATGTTTATTTATTTATTCAAACTTACAATTTTATGAAAAAAAAAATATATATATATATTAAAAAACACAAAACTGTGGTTTAGATTTTAAGTATGTGTATGCCAACTATTATAAACTGGCTATGCTTTATAATGTTCTTCCTCTTGGGCCAACATCAAGATGTACATCAATAATATTAAATGCTTGAGATGGAAATCCACACTGCGAGAAGTCACAATTGGTATAAGTGCTATTTCATTGTCTTGTATGTATGTGAATGCAGCAAAAAAGGCCAAGTGTATCTGAGACTTGGTAGCCTTATATATGTGGAAGGCCCAATTCTAAATTAGTAAATATATTAGAAACATATGAAATGTCAAAAATTTAAAATCTAATTGAAATTGTCTAGGTATGAGTCTGTGACTTGGTTACTCAGAAGTCTTTTAGCCTTTAATATCAGCTGATAAAGGAGCTTCTTTCTGTGATTTCTCTTGAGTCAAAATGTTGGGTAGAAAAAACTGCTAAGATCAAGGGTGGACACTGTCTTGGTGTCTCAGTACCAATATTTACCCCCTCCTCTTTTTCTTCAGCTTCAGTGGTGCTCAAGGAGCAGTGTCACCTTGACATTTTGTATTCAAATATATATTTAATTTCAATTGATGAAGTCAGTCTATGATTGCTTTATATAATGAATTGCAGATCCACAATATGTTAATTAATAATGTTAAGCCACAAGCTGACCCCTCGTGAAAGCAAGTGGAAGTGGTAAAATTCTGCTGCGAGATAGAATTATACTGTTCTTTTGGTAATTATTTATGCGACATCAAATAAGCTGGAACAAATGTGTGATGTTTACAGCTTACCTGCTGATATTATTAATCCTTTGTAGTATATTTGTGGTGCAAGACATTTATTCGTTTCACGGTCAACCCTTCATCAAGACTACTAGGGCCGATGTCATGTTGTCTCAGGTCAATATCTTGTGATGACACATTAGAATGAATAGCCCAATCCACCATCAAGGCTCTGTTTTGTAGTCATTCTGAGACAACGCAGCAGCTAGAATGAACATGTGATCACCACGGCCAACCTCCCGTGAAGGCTCCGGGTCGTCATTGATCATTGGTTCTGAGTTGACTTCCGTTGTTTTCTTGATTAATTTCTCACAGGCTTTGGTCTCATAGTCAACCCTTCATGAAGACTACTAGAGCAAATGTCATGTTAAGTCTCAGGTCAATATCTTGTGACGACACTTTAGAATGAATAGCCCAATCCACCATCAAGGCTCTGTTTTGTAGTCATTCTGAGACAACGCAGCGGCTAGAATGAACATGCGATCACCACGGCCAACCTCCCTTGAAGGCTCCGGGTCGTCATTGATCATTGGTTTTGAGTTGACATCCGTTGTTTTCTTGATTAATTTCTCACGGGCTATGTTGAATGTGGGGTGAACAGCTAAAATGATCATACTACCATCACGGCCGATTGGTTGTGGCTGTCGATTACGAGGAAATCCTCGTAAAAGCCCCGATGTCAAGTCAGCATAGCAGCACTCCCTTGTTTTCTTGATTAAATTCTTGCAGGTTATGGAGGTCATGTTTCGGTAAACGTAGTGTAGGACTTCTCTTAACTCCATGGACCGACGACTTCAGAAACACGGCTGAAAAAGAAACTACTAGATAAAGAAACTGTGTGCCAAGCAGAAGCGGGACTGCAATAGATAGGCGGTGTCGACGTCGTTTTGAATCACAAATAGTTATAAAACATCTCCAATTGGCACTCTTTCTTTCTTGAGACTTCGTCAACCTTACTGGCTTATATTTTATAGTCTAAACACGTTACTAATCCAGTAAAATACTAAAAATAAACGCGTGTGAAAAAAATTAGGTACGATCGCGCAGCGTACAAAAAAGTACAATGACATTAAGATTGACAGATGTCAAACGTGACACCAGGGACAGGATGCCATTGGTTGTGTTTTTTATTTTTTTCAGTATAAATAGCGCTCTAAGGCGCTATACTTTAAACATTGTAGATCGCGTAGTTACACAAAGGTGCCTACTACATAGTACAAAACGAGGACGAGATTATGGAACATAATAAACAAGATCGTCATATTTTTATGGGAAATAATTATTCAATAAAATATTTATTTCTCACAAATATATGACTGAATAAAATATTATTCTTACAACATTGTGTACCTGTGTGTGACGTAGAAAGAGGGTTAAGAATGAGTGTTAATTAAAAAGCTGGGCTTTCAGCGCCCACAAAGGTAAGGATAAGAACCCTCTTGATAAGCCTAAAGCGAAACGCGGGTAATTGGGACCACTGTTTGTACTAATGGGTCCCAAAGTTCATTTGTAGCTATCTACATCATCTCCATTATCATCTCCAAGAGAGACATACTTGATAAGTTCATGTCAGGGGCAAACGTTTTTCCCGAATTATTAATAAAACGTTTTCAACGATTTAAACGTTATAGGTGCATTTTTATGATGTTTTTTTGTTATTAGATCAAATAAATACAAAACACATATCTACTATAAAAATTAGAAGGTACTATGTAGTATCTTTATTACTTTTCTCTTTAAAGAAAATAGAAATCAATTTTTATTCATATCTTAAACTTATTAAATTACTAGCATAAATCTTAATTTTTTTTAAATCACTTACATTTAAAATTTATTTAAAATAATCCCTGCACGAAACCACCACGTTTACCAGAAGAATATAAAATTGCAAAGAATTTCGTCCGAATTAAGGACGTTTTGGCTAGTATCTTGCGGACGTGTAAGACTTAGATTATCATAAAATTCTAACCGAGGTAAACCTTGGTTTTCTTAATTTATATAAATAAAATAAGTTACATGGCTGGACCGAGTTTAAGAAGGCACAGTGATTTAACAAGTTAAGAGTTTCAAGTAATAGTATTTTCACTGGAATAGGGATGACAACTAACTTTTTTTTCTTCGTCTATGAAAAAGACTATCAAATAGTAATGGACAAGATTTTTTTTTTAAATAATCAAAATATTACAGAGATATATTGATTTGAAATTTCGCACCGTCACGCCTAAGTACAATTTTTACTTAGAAGCGACGTCATGAGCCTCAGCTCTCGAATTTTGACGCGCTTTATCTTTGTAATTTTTTGATTGATTGACACGAGAAAAAATTGAGTCCATTATTTTTTGATAATCTAACTGACGGACTAAACAGAATTTCATTTTCATTTCCAGTCGTCTTCCCTATTCTACACCGCCCTTTTTAAATAGTAATTTGTTTTTAATCGGATTCTGGGAAACAACTCTGGCAAAATTTATTAAAACTAAACTTTATCACACCAAAATATCAATTAATTATTCCAAAACCATGACCAAAAGTATGTAATAACTGTCAAAATAAATATACTTGTTATAATAATATCCACAAGGAAATGATAAAAGTGACGGTCAAAAATTTAACAAGACATTTACTACATACAAAACGACTAAAATAGATCCATTTTAAGTTAAATAAAAGCAGAAGATAGGTATTAGCACATAGCGAATTCAACTTGCAATCTACTTTTCAATTAATGGCACTACGTAACTATGTACTTTATACAAAGGTCGTAACTGAAGCTGTATGTCACAAAATGTCAAGACAAGAGCTAACATAATCTGACGTTAAAACTTGAGGCGTGCATTTTAGGTAGCGAGCGTCTGGAAGTGGCGGAAATAAAATTACCGGCACATCTGCTGCGGAGTGGTAGAGGTTAACATATTTAACCCTTTAACATACCAATGTGTAGATTTTCTAAAAATAAAAGCATTAAAGAAACTGTGTCAAGGTAATATTCATTTGTTTACTTCCTGAAAGGAGCAATTCTGCAGCTCAAACACAGCAACTATCATGATTAGTTTTTTTTTCACATAAGTGGAAGACATGGCACAGTTTACAGTATTCTATTCGGTGGACTGACGACTTATTCAAGGTTGCGAGTAGTAGCTGGATGCAACAGCCCAGAGCCGGTCTCTTTGACAGAGTGCATGCTATCAGCGATCCTTTGTCGTCCCGCTAATGGCGGCCGGACGGAAGTAGTACACTGGGAGTAGTTTGGCAAATGGTAACGAGCAGTCGCCGCTACTCTTTAAGGAGTCCCACATAACCTGCTGGCATCCCCACGACAGCAGGTATGCCTAACGCATTTCCTCCGCGAAAAAAGAGGCAGTCTCTTTTTGGTCTTCTAAGTCCAGCAGTGGACTTTCAATGGATAATATTGTTGGTGATATGAACCGTCAACAGGTATAGCTTAGCTTCTTAATACGAGGATATGGAAATTATTATTTAAATTAATTGTTGGCCCGTAGAGGATGTCGTTTTGTTTGAGTAGAATCACCTCTGAAAGGAAGTTAACTCATAAAAATGTATTCTAAATACATGAATAAGGAATTTCAAAACATTACTATGCTATAAGTGAATACCTAAACGACAAATTATAAAAACTAATTAAACCTAATAATCTATCTGATAAATTCGTGGTGGTCCTCCCCTCTCCTAATTGTAGTGCCCTACAGGGCAATAAACGTTTTGAGTATTGAACCTCGCTTTTCAAGAAGATCAACAGTTCCTATAAGTTAGTATTACATAGTGTTCTAGCAAACAGCGCATCTTGCACTAAGCCCCGCAAGGAACAACGTAATAAGTCGACGGGTAACATGCAGCTAACATCAGAATCGGAGCTTTGTAGCTAGACCAAGACAGCCGATATGAAGGCTTACAAACTACGACGCTGAGTATATAGCCATATAAATACAAAGAAGTACCGGTACCCTTAATAATTATTCTCGAAAAAATTGCAATCAGCAATAATCACGCATTAATCGCCCGATTGATGGTTAGTGTCTAAACCTATGGGCAGCACTGGGACTATGACTAGGAGTAGATTGCTTTGTTTTTGTATTTTGCTGACAGTTTGCGGTTTTAGAGCCTGAATTGCTCAATTTTCGCAATCGCATTGCTTTTGCAAGATACGGTATCAGAGTACCGGGATCTATCCCGGGGCCCTTTTGATTCAAGTCGCTATTACTGTCGTATTACACCAATCAAGTCGTCAAAACGTAAGAAACAACGAAGCAAATATGCGAGTATATACAGTGTATAAAGGTTGGTCCAGGCCAGATGGATATACATTTTTTTTAGGTAGTCGGCTTAGGGACCTATTTTTACCCGCCAGGAAAAAACCGCTTCTCAGCCGCTTACAAGATATGTTTTTTTATTTTAGAATTATCACCACTTTTAATGTTTTATTTACTTTAAAAATGTAAAATTATATTATTTTTTTACTTAAGGTGCTTAGTTAGACATAAAGAAGAAGAAGAAGACTCTTCCGAAACAGTTAGACAGATTTTTATGAAATTTCGTGTGTATATTTAGTAGGTTTGAGATGATAGGTCGTTAAGTATATCGACACTAAGCACTCGAGCGGTAAATTCACACGTGGTAGCCCACATTGATTAATTCTCGTTCATAATATTATAAGTGAATGATTTTACGAAAATCTGATTTTTGCTTTTTTATCTTATAATGTAAGAAGAACGACGCCGAAAACTTTATCCTTTTCTCCCTTATATCGCACTAATGGACAGTGTTTCGCCTCTACCCTTGTTAGTCGGTGACAATTTGTCTCCTGATTCTCAGTTTATACCGACCACTATCTTTCAAAATATTTTATTATGTATATGTGGAGACCTTTTACTATTATTCGTCTAGGGTGCAATATGAATCGTTAAGGGAATATATGAATATTGTTTAAAAAAAGTCTATCAGCCATTTTGACCTTGACCCATCCGAAGTGCCAAAATATTTTTTTTATTCTTTGGACCATGGGTGGACGGACAGTAACACATCTATTAACTAAAAGTGCACTCAGGTGACATATTATGTTAGATGTGCAGTTGCACAATTAATTTCACAATTGCACATCTTATGTCATTTTTTTTTTATTTTGTTTACCAGTTGATCAAACTTATACTATGTCATGTCAACTATGGTCCAAAATGGTCTGATGGTTGCCCTATAATAATTACTAATTTCTAATCCAATCTAATCGTTCTAAATGTAATATCTGACTTTATAGCCAAGCCTACTTTAATTAGGAATGAGACAAACTGCTACAATAGAAAATTATTAGTTTTATAAAATTGCAGAATTATTTGTTACATTAGCAGTAAACTGCTTTCAAGTATTCATATTCATTTATTTCCTCTTTTGGTAATAACATTACACTTAGATACGTCATTTTACAATTAAGAGTCAATAAAATACGTCATTTTACAATTTAGAGTCAATAAAATAAAATATTAGCAATCTAGAGTTTATTTGTTCAAATAGTTTGTTACGGGATTGCTACCATGTACCTTATTTGAGGCTGTACAAAAGAATGGGACACTCCTTAAAACCACATGATCAGCTGGTCATATACAACAACTTTTCCTATAGGAGCAACATCGATATCGTGATTTTATTTTCAGATGCTCCATACATTATCATCCAGGTATGCGAGTAAGTTTGTATGGAGAAGTTGAAAAAAAATTAACGATTTCGATGTTTCTCCCATAGTGAAGGATCCCATAGACAATCAAATGTAGATTAACAGTCAAGAACAAAGAAACATGCGGTATTCAAGCATGACCTACCGTTAAATACTTACAATATTGTCTAAAAAACCTTGCATGCAAGTAAATTCCTTTAAAAATTTATGTAGAACAACGATTTGCCTTTAGTTAAATCTTTAAAATAAGCATTGCAGTAACAAATAATATGGGGAAAAACTCCCATTTAAAAAAGGGCAATTTTGCAATACACGTTCTTTTAAAAGTTAAGGTAAATAACATGTTTTAAGTAACGTGAAGTTAATACAAGGAAAAATTGTTTTGGAAGTCACATTCTCTTAATAAATACAACGAATTTTTTTCTAAGACTGATATTTTCAAATATACTTCTCTATATTGCATTATCTAGTGTTTTAAATTTTAACACTGATATTTTGGTAAAATGACAAAATAATTACAAAAATAGTTTACAATATGTGGCAAAAATGAACCGATTTAAAAAAAAATTTGTTTGGTTCTTGTACTGCGTGTTTACACATAAATATTTTCACAGGATATTGACTCGCGCTTGACTGATTTTTAATGCGGCTAAAGCGGTTGTGGGAATATTTGCATGTTGGCAGTACTCCCTCAAGGAATCGCATTGCGGACAACCTGGAATGGCGACCGCTAAGCACATTAAAGGATTTGCGATTTAAAATTGAAATTTGCACGGCATCACGTTTCAGGGCAGCCATACATTTTATGGTAATTCGGAAATACTTTGCTTAATTGGAGCGGAATCGGGTAAACTTTCTTTCTTTTTGTAATTCTACTAGCAATAATATATGAAATATTCTCTCCTTGCAAGAGTATAAGTATACGAGTATAAGTGGGGAAGACAAGCCACAATTTTTATCCTTTCTTCGACGACGAGAAGTTAGTGTTTAGTCTGGCGTGTATTCATTTATTTATAAGTTTATTAAATATTTTTAATACGAATAAGATAATTCAAATTGAATACCACTAGATTAACAAAGTTTCACTTTAGACAAATATTATTAAAAGGATTTGGGAGAAGCTTTTATCTTCCAGAGGGAAAATCTAGACTAAACACAAATAAGAATAGTTTATAATGTCATTAAATAAAATTTAAAACAACAACTTAAAACTATTTAAAAAAGTCGTTCTCGTTTGACGTTGGCAGTTGGCAAACGTCTCAAGTCTTGTTCCATCACTGACACGTTAATAGCCGATTCATCCATAGACTTAGGATTCGCTACGCTCTTAAAGACTGACAAAGCGTGGAAAAGAGACATCATATCCTTGCGGGCACCATACAAGATAGAAAAAGACAGATGTCAATGTACCTATGTGACACAAAAAAAATATTTAACTGACTACAAATGACTTCAATTTCAAACGTCAAAATTAATTTTAATAAAATATACAAAATTACTAACGGAAAACTTATTTAAATATTTCTGTACACATGGGGTGCTGTTTAATTATAAATTGTGATGTGACAAGAACATATAACCCAAATAAATACACATTTCACAGGTAAATACATTTTTTGATGGAAATATTTTGAAACAAATTTGAGTCTAATTCGTAATTATAATCGACAAAGAACTTGGATTTTACAGAAGAATATGAACTTTGTTTGGTGTGTGTTTGTGTATTTCGTAGTTAAAGACATAATTACAATAAATATTAGGTAAAATAGTAAATTGTATGTCTACACTAGGGATTGAACTAGCGGTGACGTCATAAGTATCGATAAAATATCGACAGCCATTTGTGGGTATAGAAGATTAGTAGCAATTACTAAAAAAATATTTATCATGTTTGTTTACAAAAAAAACACTGCAATACTGTTTTTTTGTGATTACATTATGAGATTTTAGTTTTATTATTGGGCATCTAAAATATAACTTGTTTATAAACGACTAAAAGAATTATGTATAGTTTAGTCAAATATTTAGTATAATATAAAATATTTTTTTAAGAATACCATCTAAACCTGAAATTCGCGAAAAGTGGATAAGAGTTATAAACAGACCAGATTGGACTCCGCGGAAACAGTCAACAGTTTGCAGTAAACATTTTGAGGACAGATGTTTCGTTAAAAGAAATTTTCGACGTATATTATTATTATTATTTTCGAGTTAGGAATGAAACACAGGTGTCAGTTAAATAAAATAAAAGCATTTCAAGAATTGTGACATCAAGTATGTTTTAATTTATTTAGAGGATATTAAATATTTTGACATCATATTATGGTAAGAAAATAAGGAACAAAATTAAAAAAAACAGACAAGTAACAATATTTTCTCGTCAAAAACAAAATTAATAAAGATATATTTAAAAAAAATATTACAAATAAAAAAAAACAAAATTAATCAATTAATCAGAATACCTACTTAAAAAAAACATACTTTATGTCACGATTATTGAAGTGCATTTATTTCATTCGATTGACACCTGTGTTTGATGCCCAACTCAATGAACACAGAACCACCTACTGTAAGTGGTATAATATTAACTCTGTGATTATAAGGAATATGTTGAAATGAAATTATGATATGAAATTGTTTTAAATAGGTTACATTTTTATATTTGAGCAGACAACCTGGTAAAGGTTGCAGGACGACGCTGGATGCAGGTTGCTTCCAACCGGCCGATCTGGGAGTCACTGGGGGAGGCCTATGTTCAGCAGTGGACGTCCTGTGGCTGAAATGATGATGATGATGATGACATATTTAAAACGACCGTTTTCTTATTTTCCATTATATAAACTTGTTCACAATATTCAATTACTCATTTTTCGATTTAATGCGAGTAAACTTGTTTTTCAGATTTCTCAGTTTCCAGACTGTGAAGTTTGCATAACAAAAATATGACCTTTTTTCGACCATATCTTAACTTTACACATACAAGCCCAGAAAGCCCTGTATCCTTTCCGTGATACTGATTTTCACCTCTTTTTTGTTTAAAGATTAAGTTTAACTTTAGGTGCTTCAAGGTCCGCGGCGATTGTGACTTGTGCCAAATCAATTTGATGCCGGTTGCAATTTATCGATAAAAAAATTGTGGCTTGAACAACACTACTACACACACACATACGTGTCACATTTTTTGTATCATTTGCAATGAGCCTTTGTCTATCTTGTACATTCTATATCTATGGATTCATCAAACTAACCACTAGACACTAACAAGATTCGAACAACGATGACTTCACAATAAATAGATAATGCAAAGTTAAATGTTTTCCGTTGTATTGACGTAGTGGTTTATGCCACAATAACGGAAATGGTAAGTTACGATCTAAAACCGAGTTTTAATAAAAGATTTGCGTAAGGAATTGGGAACCATACATCAATCATCATAAATCCTTATAATATGTAGTCATTTTTCAATTTGTCTGTTTATTTTGTTAGATAGAGGCTCATAGAGGTTAACGAGACACGATTCTATCACACTTTTTATTTCCCAAAAATAAAGTTGTCAAACCAGAAATATTTATTTACCTACTCCGCTTTGATAATATAACACGTGAATAAATAGACCCTTCTATCTTGTTGCTATCACGATACCAATTTATTAAGAAAACAATTTATTATATAATGACAAAAAATATATAAAAAACGCTACTTTCGTTAAGAAACCTAACAACTTCTATACAAATAGAACTTAAGGAATCGTGTGGGACAGAAATAGACGGATAAACCTGCCAATTCTCATTTGGTATAATCAAGACAAACTGCTGAGATTTCTCAGCTATCGCAAAATAAGTACAAAAATAAAGTTAGGGTTGTATTTTTAATTTAAGAATAATAAGTTGCTTCGTTAGAATAGTTTGTTACGGGATTGCTACCATGTACCTTATTTTTGAGTTCCCGATATTTCGGCACTGTTGCAAGCGCCATGATCACGGAGTAACTGAAGATCTTGCGGGTAAGTTGTTAAGGGCAAACATATCGGTCTACCCTCTTTCGCTGTCTTTTATTGCACGCGTCGGTACCATTGTCTACAAACTCACTATTTTCTCGCACCTGTTCTCGACACACAACACTAACAGTATCTGACCGCGAAACAGCAGTTTGTTGTTTTTTCCGGTTTTTGCACATACGAATCACTGGATTCCAGACACTTGACAATTTAAACCCATCCTCGCGATTGAAATTTTTGTACTTTGTAATTTCAATCGCTTCCCTGACCATTCTTGGTATGTAGTGGCGTTCTGTCGCAATGATCTGAGGGTTGTGAAACTCAATCCAGTGATTTAGACCTGATTCCAACAAATGTTCCGCGATTGCCGATTTCTGTTTGTCGTTGTTTTTGACCGCTTTTATGTGTTCCTTCATTCGGCACGCTATGGTACGTTTTGTTTGGCCGATATATGAACTGCCACAGCTGCAGTCAATCTTATAGACACCCGGTTTCTCCATTGGGAAACTGTCTTTTGGAGATCGTAGACATTGTGTTACTTTTCTTAATTAAAAACAATATAAAGTTGCTTCGTTTCTGTAGTATTTATCTTATTTGAACAAATAAACTCTAGATTGCTAATATTTTATTTTATTGACTCTAAATTGTAAAATGACGTATTTTATTGACTCTTAATTGTAAAATGACGTATCTAAGTGTAATGTTATTACCAAAAGAGGAAATAAATGAATATGAATACTTGAAAGCAGTTTACTGCTAATGTAACAAATAATTCTGCAATTTTATAAAACTAATAATTTTCTATTGTAGCAGTTTGTCTCATTCCTAATTAAAGTGGGCTTGGCTATAAAGTCAGATATTACATTTAGAACGATTAGATTGGATTAGAAATTAGTAATTATTATAGGGCAACCATCAGACCATTTTGGACCATAGTTGACATGACATAGTATAAGTTTGATCAACTGGTAAACAAAATAAATAAAAAATGACATAAGATGTGCAATTGTGAAATTAATTGTGCAACTGCACATCTAACATAATATGTCATCTGAGTGCACTTTTAGTTAATAGATGTGTTACTGTCCGTCCACCCATGGTCCAAAGAATAAAAAAAATATTTTGGCACTTCGGATGGGTCAAGGTCAAAATGGCTGATAGACTTTTTTTAAACAATATTCATATATTCCCTTAACGATTCATATTGCACCCTAGACGAATAATAGTAAAAGGTCTCCACATATACATAATAAAATATTTTGAAAGATAGTGGTCGGTATAAACTGAGAATCAGGAGACAAATTGTCACCGACTAACAAGGGTAGAGGCGAAACACTGTCCATTAGTGCGATATAAGGGAGAAAAGGATAAAGTTTTCGGCGTCGTTCTTCTTACATTATAAGATAAAAAAGCAAAAATCAGATTTTCGTAAAATCATTTACTTATAATATTATGAACGAGAATTAATCAATGTGGGCTACCACGTGTGAATTTACCGCTCGAGTGCTTAGTGTCGCGTGAGGTCTGCAAATGAAACGTCAGTAGTGGGTGGCTACGAACGCGGTTTTATTGGAATCATTGTGAATATTTTGCGATACCTGAGATTTAATATGGAAAATATGAGTGACGGGTCAATGAATGACGCGGGGGAGCGGAGATAAGAAAAAGAGGTGCAAATAAGGTTTTTGGGCATTACATTACAATCCCGGCTGCAATGGGATCACCATATAATTGCCTTGTCAGTGGCTTTTTTTTGGGAAGCCCGGAAGAGGGCCTTTATAAGGTCCGATTTTATTAGTGTATATCCTGTTAACATGTGACTATTTTGGTGAAAAACAATCGTAAAAACGTATTTTCAAATGTGTACCATATAAACTAAAAACGTTAAAAATCAAAATGAACAACATTGACTTCATATTGCGTAAACTCGTCCTATCTTTGGTACGTTTAACCATCTGATTATCCGTCTTATGCCTTCCCCTTGTACAGAGCACAAATTACGTATAGCGGCGGCGCGCTAGACAGATAGGCCACTCGAAACTAAGCGTCAAAATCGTTACGCACAAATTGACAATTGCGTTTATATGCAATATCGGAAGACCCGGGGCAGTACTACAGATGTTTGAATACAACACAAAATTGTAATTACACGTCCTTTAAATCTCCAAAATAATATTAAAAGGTATATAAAACTAGGTCTAGGTTTTCTCTTGTAAGTAAATTAAAGTAAGTAAGTAGTAAAGGTAAAGATAAGTTTTTATAGCGAGTAATCATTCATTTCATTACATTACACATTCAGCAGGAATGAGCTTTTAAATTTTACTTAAATCGTCATTGGTTTAACACCAGTGTTTTAGGTAAGCGTTGAATAAAAGAATATAAACATATTAAATTATTCATTGTTTTTTTTTACATTGTCTTTGCTAGGATAAATACGTCACCTAGAAATGTCAGTATATGTCATAACAGTACCTAAGTAATGTAGTTAGTACGTATAATTTCTAACAGTGCGCAGCTGCTGCCGCTGTTAAAAACGACAGTAATTGAAGAAGCCTAGTTGGGGAGAGTTATTGCTCTGTCTTCCCATTTAGGCCTGGACGTATGATAAGATGAATGAATAAACTAATCGTTGTATCGGTGTAATAAGGCACACTTATTTATTTCAAAAATCAGAATACTATAGCAACCCTAGGCAGTCAGCCCAATTTGGGCAGTTGTTTTCGAGAACGGCGGGAGTGGACCTTCTGTATTTTTTCTATTTTGTGTACAGAGCGAGAAATAGTTGAAGATAAAACGAGTTTATGCAATATGAAGTCAATGTTGTTATTTTGTATTATTATTTTTAACTTTTTTAGTTTTTATGATAGACATTTGAAAGTTGGTTTTTACGATTGCTTTTCACCTATATAGCCACAGGTTAACAGGATGTACACTTATAAAATCGGACTTTATATACTGAATGAACGAGTGTTATTCAGGACCTCTCTCGACAGTAGGCCGAACTGGTGAGCACAAATACGGTAGCCCCCATTCTTAGTATTTAAGGCGGGTCATTTCAATATTACTAGTTCGTTCGTCAATAAAACACTTAATTTATGTGTAGTGAAATACACTTTCTAAGCATAAACGCTAGAGGAATACTGTATTTGCAGCTCACAATATTGTGTAATTGCCATGCATATCTTATCACACCTCACGAACTCTTGCACCGTGATTAAATTACGGTGCAAACTGTTTACGGAGAAACTCCTTGCACCTGATAATTTGATTGTGATAAATTATACTGAAAGTGCATTTGACGGCGAAACTTGTAAGGAGTAGGTATTTCTTATCTTAATTTCAGCTTTCATTTCATCATTTGGAGTTGAAATTTTAGCCTCAGTGTATGGGTTTGGGTTAGTAAAGGCGAAAACATTACGTTTTATCGGCAAGGTTCTGGTATGTCATCTGTACCCACGCCACCCACCCATCTGGACTCGACTACCCAAACGAAAAGAGAAGAAGAAGTTCTTTTAATATTGTAACTAAATCGTATACATATCTTCTATTATTGTTACTGTAACGTATAAATTAACACGCTCGGCAAGACTCGGAAAACGTACCAACAATGGACCCAGAAAATAATTTCCAGCAAAATACACTTGAATAAAACAACGCGTCTAAGAAACAAAGGGTACGAGTGTGAAGAACAAACGGAAATATCGATAAAAACAAAACAAGTTCTTGAGGTGAGTCTTTGAGGACAGCGGGTGGAATATATTCAGTAGCCTCACTTTCTACATCTGTGTCGGCCACAAAAATAGGACTTAAAAAACGAAAATCTATTTAGTCCGTCAGTTATTAGTTGATCAAAAGACAGTGGACTCTTTTCTTTTGTCAATCGACCAAAAAATTACAAAGATAAAGAGAAGTCAAAGTTCGGGAGAGGGGACTTGTGACGTCACTTCTTAGCAAAAATTGAACCTAGGCGTGACATCATGCGACATTTCAAATCAATAATAATCTCTTTAATATTTTGATTATGTGAAAGAGGAATAAATACGTGTCTTATACTTACGAACATTACGATTACGTGATTGGCTGGTAGTGCGACGCGCCTGCACCGCCGACTGGGATTGGTTGTTACCGCCGCGCACCGCGTCTCTCATACGATGATCGTCTCGGAAGATGCGTAAAGCGATCACACTTTTCCCCAGCGCTTAACATCGGTGCCGATTACTTTATATATTTTACAAAACGTATGCGCTTATTTAACTTGCTGTGTTAGGAAATGCAACGTACCAGTGAACAAACGCCTGTATAACTCCTTGGTTAGCCGAGCAAGTGCGATGGAAACAAAAGACGACCTAAATGTGTTCCGCAATGGAGGCACCGGGACTCATACCCGCTTCATGTGATGGCTATAAAGAGCTGATATGTGTTGTTAGGGACTATTAGAAACAATCGCTTTTGTTGTAAGATAACTCGCTTGGGTTTCAGAGGGCGTAGACAAGTGGCAATTGCCCCGTAGCGAAACGATATCGAAGTTTGTCATCGCTTCTCATGACAACGATGACATTAAAAAGATGTGATATCCCCATAGACTTAGAATTCAGATTATACTACTGGATTTCACGATGGCATTTTTCAATCCCAAACATTTTATTATTTTTTAACTTCGTTTTCAAATTGTTACCTTGGCTACGGTTCGGACTCTTGGGCACCATTAAAATGTTTTATCGGCTGTTAGATTGAGAATAATTTATTACACAAGTGAATGCCCAAATCAAATCAATTTAGAATCGTCGAAATTTTCAGTTCTACACAATCATACAGCCAAATAATCATAAAGTTAAAAAAACTATAACCCGACAACGTAAAAAAAATTAAAACTTTCGACTGCATATTAAAGATATATTTTGACTTAAACAATACTTATTACACAGATATTTGTAATATGCTGGCCAAGAACTTTCATTTAATACTAAACACGTGGTGATTATCTCAGTTTTATTTTTTTTGAGGTTTGAATCTGAGATTTAAATTCCGTCATATACAATTTTGATAAAATTTTTATAGCCTATTTTACCCGGGCCATTAATATGAATCTATTGACACCTCGTCTATTACAACCGGTTTCGTAGTTAAGGGGCTACGGTGCAACATATAAACATACTTACATACATACATATATAGACTGCCAAAATCATTACCCTTCCTTTTGGCTTCGCCGTAGTCGGGTAAAAAAGGACTCCGTTTTCCGGTTCGTAAAATTTATAAAACGCCTAACCTTATAGCCTAAACCCAATATACCCGCCCTAAAATAAATATTAGAGGCGTTGATAGAAGTTCACTCCAACGCTTCAGATACTCATGAAACGCATTATCGTCTAATACAATTTCTCTGGTTCGAAAAGATCGACTCGACTCTTTCAGATAGGGCTGACACTGTTATTTTTATTTTATCAATATTAAGGTGTTGTTGATCTGTATATTACAGATCTACAGTGTAACCTAACTAATGCTCATCCTCTCAAGGGCTGATTCTGGTGCTCAAATACAATAACTTTTTGTATGGGACCAACATCAACATCTTTTAAAAAACTTTGTCTCCATAAATATCCCATCAACCGCTTCATCCACCCATCAATGATTCCATCCATCCATCCATCAGCCGAAAGACGTCCACTGCTGGACATAGGCCTCTCCCAAGGATTTCCACGAAGATCGGTCCTGTGCCACCCGCATCCAGCGGCTTCCCGCGACCTTCACCAGATCGTCGGTCCACCTTGTGGGGGGCCTACCAACACTACGCCTTCCGGCCCGCGGCCGCCATTCAAGGACCCCTTCCTGCCCCAACGGCCATCAGTCCTGCGAGCAATGTGCCCCGCCCACTGCCACTTAAGGTTTGCGGTTCTGAGAGCTACGTCGGTGACTTTGGTTCGCCTTCGGATCGTCTCATTTCTGATTCGATCGAGAAGGGAAACTCCGAGCATACCTCTCTCCATCGCCCTTTGAGTGACCTTGAACTTTCTTATGAGGCCCATCGTTAGCGGCCACGTCCGGCCAAATCCGTATGTCATCACTGGCAACACGCATGATTCATCAATGATTAGTACGAGGAAAATATTTTTGTTCTTTTTTCAGCACCCTGTATTGTATAGTGAAGTCGCTTCCCACGTTTGTCTGTTACTAGTCTGTTTTTAACCGACTTAAAAAAAGGAGGAGGTTCACGACTGAATAATGTATTTTTACACGTTAATCACCAAAAAAAATTAACTAATGTTTAAATATTTTTTAATCCGTATTCTGACTCCCACATTTGATAAGCTCGACGGTTTTAAATTGTTGTATTGTCGGATTATTTAAGCTTTTCATATTTATATGAAAAAAGAGAAGTTTGTCAAACTTCACTTCCTAGATTTGATTAGTCATTGTTAATCAGTCATAATTGAAGCTAATAAACAATATAGCTAAAACATTAATTTGCTACATTAAATGTGGTTTCTGAACTCAGCAGCACGCAGCAGTGCTGCCGTAGCACTACTGGTTCCCATATATTCTCTATAAGTTTATATGAGATTACATTCCGAGCTACGCAGTAGTGTCGCGCAGCAGTGCTGCTGCAGCACTGTGCATACTGCTGAGTCCGGAATCATACCTTTAGTCTAAATTATTTTTCGTTGCGACCCTATCGACACAAAAGACGTCACATAATCTAAGTACGGCGTATTAAAGTCCTCTGCGTAAAAGTCGCTAAATGTGTTCCCTTTGAACAAGTTTCACGGGCACTCTTTTAGCCTGTAAAAGTTTGACATTTCAAAAAGTTACTCTAGCTTTTAATGGAAAAAATGCTTGTGCAAAATAAAAGTCGGTCAAGTGCGAGTCGGACTCGCGAACGAAGGGTTCCATCATCTATAAAAACGAGCAAAACAATCACGTTTGTTGTATGGGAGCCCGCTTAAATATTAATTTTGTTCTGGTTTTTAGTATTTTTTGTTATAGCAGCAACGTAAATACATGATCTGTGAAAATTTCAACTGTCTAACTAGCTCGGTTCGTGAGATACAGCCTGGTGACAGACGGACAGACAGGCCGTTTACCCTTTGGGTACGGAACCCTAAAAAGAACTAAAAATTGGAATCGCTTTTATGATGCTTATTGTTTAACAAAATGCTTGCTGTGAGTTATATCCTACGTCAGTACAAGCAATATCAGTAAAAAACAATTTAGTTAAATTTAACCTAAGTTTTAGAAGTCTAAATACGATTAAGTCTTTTAATTTCATATCGATGTTGATATAAAAAAATAGTTGTTATTCAGCCGGAGAATAGGGCATTTTCGGCTCCAAAACCAATAAAAAAATTCATTGAATATTTAAGTTCTACAAATAACTTTTATTGTTGATAAGAAAAATTAAAAATAAAACACCAATCTCGATGAAAAATGAAAATCTTTGGTTCTTCATCCCGAAAGTAAACGAAATTTTGTTCCGCATTCGGAGTGACACTGCCTAATGGCGATAACAAACCATTGCATAGGTACTTTTCCATTTAAATTCTTTAGCTTTCCGGCCGGATCGAATCAAATTAATTTTCATAGTTGAAGTATATTATTTTGTTGTAAAAAGTTATAAGTAGTTAGTACATAATAAGTTATATGGAAGTATTATAATTTAAATCGTCGAGTCCACTGCGCGTAAAATCATATGCAATTTGTTGCCGACATATTCCATTTGGCAAATGAGAATCTGAGAACATAAGAAATATTAGCGTTGTACATTCTGAATTTCACGCTAGTCTCAAGATGGGCTAGATTTATCTCGTGCCTTCGTGATATAAAATTTGCACATCCTTACCGCGCCAATATCGTTTACCATCTGGTTCCAGAAGACATTATCTTTTGGCACACTTTCAAAGGTTTCGGAAGTAACAAGATTGTGACGACCGATTAAAACTTTTCTCATAGGGAATTTTATATAATGTGGATACTGATGTTTAAACTGAATCACATTTATTTTGACTCAAATCTACTCAAAAAACTACGTTTGTTCTATATGTTCTATGACATAAATACAGAGCATAAAAACATACAATTACTATTGTGTATTATGTAATTTTGATATGTTGGCCAAGGCTGCGTTATATTGTATTTATTTTATTGCTATAATTATTAGAGAACGGATAAAGAATGTAAAAAAAAACCACAGTAATAAAATAATCTATACCGGGTACTAAGTTAGCTAGCTAGGTGCAATTAAAAAAATTATGAACAAAATTATATTTTTCCGATCTTTAAATGGATCATTTGAGTACCTACCTACCTACAATTTCATTTGGTGGAATGCAGGTGGTCCACACAGGCTCCCATATGCCATTATGTTTGGCCCCCCCTCCACAGTCATCACCATTATTATTTCACTAAACTTAATCCAGTAATATAATTATATCACTAAACTTGAACCGTATTATAATTATATTGCTAGTAAGATAGTAATGAATCGCTTTCGTATAACTGTAAATGTTACGGTATATAATTATATCCCTAGGGATATAACTATATTACGGCTTTATCTATCTTACTGCGACATATAGATAAGTTCTGCATAAGTTCTGTATAGGCTATTTGTTACTTATCTTTAGGATAAACACTATTTTTGCATTTCAGGACCGTCAAACAGCGCTTTAGGACACACTTAGGACCTGTTTCACAATGTACGGATCTCAAGGCTAAACACGATTTTTGACACATTTATGACACGCTTTTTAAGCACTTGACATACTTTTATCTTACATACATAGAATAGAATAGAATAGAATAGAATAGAATAGAATATTATTTATTTGGCACTCAAAATTGACACAAACATAAAAAAGAAAATAACATAGATTGACACAGAACTAATAATAATACTATAAAAAATAAAAATAAATAAACGTGCCAAAAAGGACCCTCGCTCAGTATTCGCTGTGGCAACTTAAGGCTGCCACGACACTGATATTCTGCGAGGGCCTCAAACAATCAAAGATAATTAAATAATTAAAAAAATAAAAAATAAATAATCAAAAAAATCCTAACAAACAATAACAAAGAAAATAATAAACACCGCACGACGTAACACGAAAAAGAAAAAAAACATTAGACCAGAGACAATGACAACCAGCTCAGCCGATAGCTCAGCACCGATCGTGTGCGTGTGCGCATGCCTTTATAAGCGTCGGCCAGAGTGTTTGCATTGTCTCTGGTTGCACGGCCAAAGAACTTTAGTGATAGGTACATAATATGTAGAGGATAATAGTGCTTGAATAAGGGCCTGTTTCACAATCTGTTGATAAAGTTATGTAAAAGATATGTGCCAAATACTGACAATACATATTAAATACAAAATTATGTTTTTTCAAGTGTTATTTATCTTCAATTAAACCTTGCATGGAATTGCTAAAAACAAAAATTTACAATGTTTAAGCATTTCTGATCTTAACCAATAGTCAAATATTTGTAAAAATATTTCTATAGGGTGTTGACGGTAGTATACTACTCAGCTATACATATAGCTACAACATTGAACAGAATACGCTGGCTTTGACAGCGAGAAAAAACACTTGAGGAATTTCATCTTGTCACGTGACGTCCTCGGTAGCTTAGTGGTCAAAGCACTCGCCCGGTATGCGATGGGACGTGGGTTCGAGTCCCATCTGAGGTCAATGATTTTTTTCAAGTGTTATTTATCTTCAACAAAATTATGTATTTGGCACTATATCCGTACATTGTGAAACAGGCTCTAGTAAATAATAACTATAAATTACTTCCCAAATTACTGTCAATTATCAACATGAAACCGCGATTCCTGTTATGCATTGTTATTAATTAACTTGTTATTAATACCGAAATACTAACGATATTGATCATGGATCCCTAAAGTAGGGTAATGTACTGAAAACCCGAACCGTAGTATATTATCGAGACCTAAACTGATTGCATTAACTCGATTAGCTTACAACTTGTATTTTGAATTAAACGAGTTCAAAGTTGAATGTTTTTTTGTTACTTTTACTTTGCTTTTAGCCTTTTACAGAAACAAAATGTTTGTTTTATATTTACAGCATACATACGTTTTAAACATGCAGATGAGCTATAATGCGAGATTGGTTTAAGTTGAAACTTATGTTTATTGGATGTTAAAGAAGCGTTTTATGTGTTTGATTTGATAAATGTATTTGTAAAAACTTTAATTTAAATAGTTTTCGGTTAAGATTAATCTTCAACCTTATTAACTTGTCATCAGGTCAAAACCCAGTGGAAAACATGAACAAAAATCAATTGGTAGCTCTTAGGTTAAAATAAATGAATCCTATACCTAGGGCAACAAAGTTTATCGCCGTCTAACCAAACGTTCATGGTAACGAGCAACCTTGGAGAATTTTGGGCAGTATTTTTAGTGGGTCGGCAATAATCTTTCTCTCTTTCTTCAATCTTTCTATATGTGATTTTGTTTTTAGGAACAGAATGATTTCTTACAAATAAATACATAAAAGCGTTAAGGCAAGCGTAGCGATGAACGACAGCAGTTCGTTGGCCAGACGACTTGGGAAGACTAGCGGTACCTCGACAAAGAGAGCATAATTATGATCATACAAGCATTTGAGCAACTATTTCGAATCATTACGAACAACATTGAATTGTTTATTAATGTTACATTAAAGTACTTTTAATAATTGCGTTTGGATTTTGGTTTACTTTTATAGAATATAGTTAATAGAGGATCGAGTTACAAGGAGCATATTATGACTGTGGTGAGTGTTTCATACATTGCAATGGCTCGTTTGATGTGCTAGCCTCTAAAAGCTACCAGAGACGATCTGAACAGGGTGACCAGCAACGCCTAACAGGTCACTTAGATTAGGTTTAAAAAAAAGTTGAAAACGATTTAGGTAATAAGATTTATAAAGAATTACAAAAAAACCTGAACGCCAACTAAATGATAAGTATAGTCCATAACATTGTTAAAAGCCCCGACTTCGTTATTAGTGATGCCAACTGCCACCTCAAAATAGAAAACAACAAAAACAACATTATGAAAGCAATCTGCAACTATTAAACGGAAAAAAACAAGCGCTCTGCTCTGTGCCGAATGAAAATTCACCGAGCTGAAATGCAAATTTCCCTTATTAATCCGCTGAATTTAACGTGCACTCGGTTTGAGTAGACCCGACGGGATATAGTTTGTGTAATAAGAATTAAATTTTAAGCTAGGATTAAAATATCATCCGTCGGGGACGTCGGATGGCTGGCGAAGGCATGATGTTTGCTGTTCCATTTTATTTCTCGGTTTCTTATTTTATAGATATTGTAGAAACTACAATTGCACATAAATTGTAATGAGTGTATTCTGTCTGAGTATCCTTTCATTTAAATCTTATAATAAAATTTTGTAATATTATTTAGGTATTTTTTTTTGTATTTCGACATTGAAGTTTGCCACTTCATCATCAGCCCACACTAGTCCACTGCTGGACATACGCCTCTCCAATTGCACGCCACTCTGCACGATCCACGGCTACTCTCATCCAGCTCCTGCCAGCAACCTTGCGAAGATCGTCGCTCCATCTAGTCTGAGGGCGTCCCACACTACGCTTGCCGACACGCGGTCTCCACTCAAGAACTCGTTTACCCCAGCGGTTATCGTTTTTGCGACAAATATGGCCGGCCCACTGCCACTTCAGCTTGCTAATTCGATGGGCTATGTCGATGACTTTCGTTTTCTGCCGGATTACCTCATTTCGGATCTGATCCCTCAGAGAAACTCCGAGCATAGCCCTTTCCATAGCTCGCTGAGCGACTTTAAATCTGTGGACCAGCCCTATCGTGAGTGTCCACGTTTCAGCTCCGTATGTCATGACGGGTAGGACGCACTGATTGAAGACTTTCGTCTTAAGACTTTGTGGAATGGGCGACGTAAATACTCGACGTAATTTCCCATATGCTGCCCAGCCTAGCTGTATTCTTCTACTGGCCTATCTCTCGAAGTTGTTTCTGCCCAACTGCAAAATTTGCCCAAGGCAGACATATTCCTTAACAACCTCGAGATCACTGCCTTGCACTGAAATCGGTTCCGGAATGTTGTGGTCGTTGAACATAACCTTGGTTTTGTCCAGGTTCATCCGCAGACCGATGCGTTGAGAAGAATCAGCAAGGACGTTCAGCATGGATTGTAGATCCTGCAACGTTTCGGCCACGATGACGATGTCGTCCGCAAATCGCAAGTGTGAGATGTATTCACCGTTGATGTTGATGCCTTGTCCTTTCCAGTCCAGCATTCTAAACACATCCTCCAAGGCATTTGTGAACAATTTGGGGGATATACCATCCCCTTGTCTCACACCTCGATGTAAGGGGATATGTTTAGTTTGCTGGTTCTGTACTTGGACGGCCATTGTGGCTGCATTGTAGAGACACCTCAACACTTGGATATATCGCCAGTCGACTTGGCATCGCTGCAGGGATTCTAGAACAGCCCAGGTTTCGACAGAGTCAAGCGCCTTTTCATAGTCCACAAATGCTAAGCACAGGGGTCGATTGTACTTTTCGGACTTCTGTATAATCTGCCGCATTGTGAAGATGTGGTCTATGGTGCCGTATCCTCCTCGAAACCCGGCCTGCTCTGGTGGTTGAAATTCGTCGAGTCTTTGCGCAAGGCGGTTTGTGCTGACTCTAGAAAACAGCTTGTAGTTTGCCACTTATTGGGCTCCAAGTTTTTGAATTTTGGGCTCTGAGCAGTAGTACTTCAACCTTATATTGTTTTAAACTTTCATGGTCACTAACATTAGAATAGTTTGTTACGAGATTGCTACCATGTACCTCATAAATATCGGGAACTCAAAAATAATGTACATGGTAGCAATCTCGTAACAAACTATTCTAATACTTGAACCTTGGTTCGTTTTTAGGGTTCGAAACGAAACCCTTAAAGGATCACTTTGTTGTCCGTCCGGCAGTATGTCCAGTCAAGTCCCTTTATTTCAGGAACGCGTGGAGGTATCGAGTCAATATTAAAACGAATACTCAAATCTACAGTCTCTTAAAGTTGTGAAAATTTAAACTTCTAAGTTAACGTAAGAAATAATGCCGCCAAAAACCTATATTTCCACACTCTCAAAGGAATTACTAAAGAAAAACAGAAAATAACGGGAAAACAATTTCCAAAACTAATTGTTTCTTGTGAGATCATAATCTTATTAAGTCTGAGAAGTTGTAAATATCCAATATAACTTTAAATTTAAGATATTTATAAAACGTGACTAAAATTTTTACTTGAACTCACAGTCTGCGCTTTCTACGAGTATGATTATAGAACTTGGTTCTAAATATTTGTTTTAACGAAAACTTAAATAATGAACTAAAGCACTTGTACTTACAATAGCAACTGTAAGTATAAAGTTGGAGATCGCAGCTTTTTTAAAAGGTGATTGCTTACCTGAAACAAGACAAAGATAATATACGCACAAAGAATAAATAGCAGAAAATGAACACACAAAACTACTAGAGATACTAAACATTCTCAACGTTATTCAGGTATAAAAAACAAACGCGAAACGAACTGCGTATAGTTCCTGTCCATTGACAAGTGATGTTAGTAGTTTCTAATCTAAACACTACTACAATTCATGCGCTCTGATGTCACTTAGTTTTTAAAAATAAATGACTCCAAAGCGAAATCTGAATAGCGTATCAAGGAAGTGCATGTCAATGTTTTTAAACAATCACTGTTGGTAAGATATATAAAGGCTGGAGTGTGTTGATCAATTTTACTGTTGTAGGATAGTGGACAGAGATTAACAGGTGACTGGAGTTAGTTTTTAAAAATTTAAATCCAAGTAGTGTTACAGTGATTGTAGAATGTTGTTTAAGGTTTAAATATCTTAGGGTAAAAACGCACTATATGCGGCTTGCCGGCGCGCAGTTAAGCGCCAGTTAAAATTATTGTGCGAAGAGATGTGGCTGTTTGCATAAGTTTTAAACGTTTTTTTGTGTGTTAAGGATTTAAGAAAGGCATATTATGCCTTGGTTCAGCTTACCGTAGATCCTAATTCTGAAGCCACCAAAAGACAATTTTACAAATTTTCATCTTAGCAATTTAGATCCTAATCGAAAATAGATCTTCGCACCTTTCTTTAATATATTTGGCATGATTGATTTCAATGAAACTACTAAGTATAATTAAAGCTACTAAAAAGTTATTGTTAATGTTCCGGCGAAGTTGATTAACGATATTTTATTTTAATTCAGCGTTTTAACTAAAAATAGATGTTATAAGTTTTTTCGTTTGTAACGAAAATAGTAGGAATTTAATGTTTTATAATTTCACTCTTTAGCCATGTGGGAGATTATAATAGCAAGTTTGATGGTAGTAACCGAGGCGAGGTATGAGAATGTGAATATCAGGCAGGATTGGTGGGAAACGGCAGTCTTCTACCAGATCTATCCCCGGTCTTTTATGGACAGTGACGGTGATGGCGTGGGAGATATTAATGGTGAGTTCAATGTACCATCAACGTCATTTTCGCCATAAGACGTCCATAGACTGCTGAACATAGACCTCCTTCAAGGACCTCCAAATGTATAGTACAAATGGATGTACAAATATGGAGAACGCACAACACCAATCATCTACTACTGCGCGATTCACGCGCGGCTTGTGATCGTTGTGCGAAAAAAGGCGTAAAAATAATGCGAGTCCTTGAGTTAAAGAGACTTTATTTTTTCCAAGCTGAATCTGGAAGCTAAGGCTTATACTTTAAAGAATAGAACTTATTGTCATAACTGGATAGTTCCACCAGAAGGCTAGTTATATTTTGCAACGTATGCAATCATTATTAATAATTAATTTCATATTTTATTATGAGATAGTAAAGTCGTTTGCTGCATATTTTTTTTAATATTTCATATTATATTAAGGTTGCGGGACAAAAAAGTTTACACCTACTATGTAAATGCTATCTATGTTCAGAAAGGCACAAAAAAAACAAAACATACAACTATGAGAGGTAATCTAAAGAAAAAATGAATGGGAATAAAAACTTTAAAACTAATGAAAATATCAATGCAGAAAGTTTTCATAAATATAGGTATCTTATTTCAGGAATAACCTCAAGACTTGAATACCTGAAAGAGATAGGAGTCAACGCAGCTTGGTTGTCTCCCATCTTTAAATCGCCGATGAATGATTTCGGCTACGACATATCGGATTACTACTCCATACAACCTGAGTATGGATCAATGGAGGACTTTGAGCATTTACTCAAAAAGGCCAATGCACTTGGTAAGTTCTTAAATATATGTATAATAAATATTAGACAACATCACATACAATTCTCTGATTCTAACATAAAAAGCTTAAAAGGTCTTGTGTAATCGAAATTAGAATTAACAACCGTATCACAAAACCCAGACCCGAGCCAATATAGAAAAGTTCGTTTTCTATATTGACCCAACCGGGAATTGAACCTAGGACCTCAGAGATTGCGACGTCAAGTCCAGCGTGCTCACCTCTCAGCTACGGAGGTCGTCAAGTGTTTGAGTTAAGACCGCGTAAGTTGATGTAGATTAATTTGAAAATATTCAATGGTGAAAACTGTGAATACTTTGGATAGGAATACGATAGATAATTATAAAATAGTTTGTGTTAAAAATATTAGATAAAAATAACATTCAGACCAATAGAGAACCTCGTCCTTTTTTAAAGTCGGTTTAAAACACTACAGCCTAGATGAAAAATGTTTTTGTTTTGTTGTGTTTGTGTGTGTCTAATAAAATATCTAAAAAAAAAACGTTTAGCAGCAATAAATAGCTCAATGTATGGAATCTTTCCTTACATCTGTGGGTCGCAGCTTTGAACCTCAGTACGTATTTCTCTGAAGTTTTCGTAATATATTTACGGATTTTAATACGGCACTGAGAAAAACATCCGAGGGAACATTCATTCAGTCATTGCCCAAAATTATTTAGTTCTTCTGTCTTATGGTTATGGAGGTGTGATGACAATTGGGCAGTTGAAACCACCAAGCAATTGATATACTTTTTATGTGCTGTCAAAACGCCCCTCTGCCTTATAATTTGTATGGCGACAGCAAGCAATGACGTCATTGTTTACCGGACTCAACTGCCTAACATTTTATTGGTTTTGAAGCAAACAAAAATTAGTTTTTTCGATTGTACCGGGTTATCGGGCCTAAAATAAGGTGTTAGATTTAATAAAGGATGTCTTAGAATGATTTAAGATTGGTGTCCACATCCCTATTGTAATAAATAGACTTACTGAATTTTCCTAGATACCATATCTACAGTGTGTGGCCGAGAACCAGGGATAATATTAAAAAACCGAGACCCTCGAGAGTAATATATTAGTATTTGCTTTGAAAAGATTCAAGGTAACTAAAACCCATGCATAACACTCAATACGAATTTAAAGTTACGATTCATAATCTGTGTATTATTGCAAAATAAATGCTAACGATATCAAAAAGACGTTCCGAATACGTTCGAATAAGTACGATCCAGGATAAACCTAATTGATCAAATTGAGCGGAACTTTTATATTGCATTGTTTAAATAACATTAAATTTACGGTCAAGTTTGTTAGAAAAAATCAAAAAGTAGAGTTTTGATTTTAATTATTTGGGGCCATAATGATTCAATTACTAATGATCTATATAATAGAGTCTCTGTTTTCAATAGATATAATCCCCGCTTCTAGACCACACACTGTATATGCTAGATCAACTGTCAACTGTCCCCTAACTAGAATAACCCTCGTTTGGCAGTCGGGTAAAAAGTGTTAGCAGGAAGAATCAAGGACGATTTTTAAGAAGTCACCAAGTCTTAAAATTACCTAGTCTTCATCATCATTATTTCAGCCACAGGATGTCCACTGCTGAACATAGGCCTCCGCCTAAAGGTAGGCAGACGACCTGGTAAGGTTGCAGGACGACGCAGGATACAGGCCGCTTCCAACCGGCCGATCTGGAAGACCTAGTCTTAATGATAATATTTTCATAACACTATTAGCAGTTCTGAATTTTAATGATCACCCTGACACCCTATACTCACAAATCGTCGAGAACATTCAACAAGTGATCTCATCATTATTCATTGCTCAATCCATTACGTAAATTTATGCATCACTCAGAAATTTTCGACTCTGCCAAAATTTGTATGTAGGTATAGTAGATCACTCATTCCAAGTTCTACGAGTATAACAGGATTTCGCGATTCATTTGCTATGTAAGTAGGTAACCAGATTCCATAATTTGAAGTTTTATTGGAGTTTTTATTTGGATAAAAATAACTTGATCACTATACGAGTAAGTATGAAGAAGTAAATATATTTATTGGTACTTCAAAGTTCACCAAAATTTAAACACTTCTTGTGTCAGCCCCTAAAAGGGTTTTGCGTTATTTCTTTTAAACCTTGTAAATATTTATTTTCAGGTATTAAAATAGTCTTGGATTTGGTTCCAAACCACACGAGCAATGAAAGTGAATGGTTTATGAAGTCCGCGAACAGAGACGAATATTACAATGACTGGTATATTTGGGAAAATGGGCACATGGGTGATTCTGGCGAGAGAAAACCACCTAACAACTGGGCAAGTACACATTGATGTCGTATCTGTTTCATCATTTTTAACATCAGTCTTTGCAAGTTCAATGGTAGACATAGGCTGTCCTAAAGAATGTCACAGAGAGCGGATCTGATCTCTGAACCTTGATTAGGTCGATAGTAGATCTGCCTTCATTGCGTCTTTTGTAGTCACCAATCGACAATCTCTTTTCCATAACGTTTCTCTATAAATGTTATAAATAAATTTGCTGCACTTAGTTTCGTGGTCAAATGTAGTAGTAAAAGTAATGTAAAGTAATCATCAGGTGATTTTAAAGTGTATTTACTTTTAATGTTTCTAATTTGCAGATAAGCTTATTCAGGAAAAGTGCTTGGACTTACTCTCCGACTAGAGACCAGTATTATCTGCATCAATTCAGTCAATCGCAACCTGATTTGAACTTCAGAAATCCTGTAGTGGTTGATGAAATAAAGGTAATTTGACAATTCTCTTACAACAATACAACATGTAAGTTTTTTTGTAATATTATTATTGTAGTAGGTATTACTGGGAAAGTGAGTGTGTGTTTTTAGTAGTTACAATCGTTGTTCTTCTAAGTTTATATCTATATTAAAAACTTCACAGACGACAAAATATTTTACCATGAATAGAGTTTTAAAATAATTAAAATATTAAATCTCCTTAGTTTTGTTTCTAAAAATCCTAAAACAAATCCCTGGACACGATGAAGGCACAGTCATATAAAAATAGTGTGAATTGTTTAGAAAGCAAACAAACCAAAATAAAATTTGTGCTCTTAAAATTAAATTTTACGAATGATTGATTTCTCTGCCATGTTTTATTTTTGCTATACTATTTGTTAATTCAGCGAAGCCCATCGACACTCCATCAATCATTTAAATGCTTCTGTAATCGTCTCTCACGCGTAAAATGTAAAGATCCACATATGTATTGCTTATGCACATGTATTACCTGTCGCTATCATTATAATATTTTCTAATATCGAAGACATCAATCTTGGGAAGAGGTTTGCAAATGTGTGTGATGTGCAGTGATCCGATAAGAGTGCGCAATTCACCGTACATTGCATGACATATAATTCTTATAAGGCAAAATTGCTATATTGATTACACCTTGGTACGTGAGGTTATAAGGTTCTCAGTATTTATTTCTAAACCCTTAGTCCTTTTAGTAGCTGGTACGCCATTGTGTTTTTATGTTTTAGAATATCATAAAATTTTGGCTAGAAAAAGGAGTGTCCGGTATGAGAATTAATTCAGTAAACCACTTCTTTGAGACTGATAAAGATACATTCGGAGGTCGTTACCCTGATGAACCAATAACTGGGAAGCCAGGAATGGGTCCTGATGACTATGGATATTTAGATCATATTTATACGAAGGATCAAGAAGAGACGTATGAGATGGTTTCTCAGCTCCGGGACGTTTTCGATTCTATTACCCTTAGGAATAATATAACAAGGTAAAATCCATTCAACTGTATCAATAGTGAATTTAACTAACTAGTGTTCATGTTCTTGCTTATGCTTGGTTATGTTAAAACGGTTGTATAGAAACTAAGTTTTTTACCTATGAAAGGTATTCTAACATTAACAATTATACTGACGCAAGAGCGGACAGGGAAGTGCTTTAGCAACACCCAGCAATATTTCAATACACTGCCTAATTTATAAATATTGCTCTATACCAATTAATGATATACCTTGACGACAATATTCTTACTGAAATTAAGATTATTTTGGCAATTTCAAGGAAACTCGGGTAGGACCAATTAAATTATTTGAGTTGTAATGAATTATTTATTCAAATGTTTTTCGAAAATATTTAAGAGACTACTCTCTCATTCTTCATGTTAAAATTTCAGTATACATAAATACAGTATATATAAAACAGATTTTAGCAGTTAAAGCAACATATTAAAAATAAGTAGTTAAAAGTAGTATTTATACAAACCCTTTAACAACGTATTCCTCTTGTGTCTAAGCGCCCACATTTAAATCATACAATTTGCAGGACTAATCGCCAACACAAACTCACCGGCCATTTTATATAATCCGTCCTATATATTCTCAACACATTTCGCCTCATCTAGAATTCCGTTTTCTATTCCTTAGGGTAATGATGACAGATGCGTATACGAGTATTAAAAATGCAGTGAGGTATTACGGAATAGGAATCCACTCGGGGGCCCACATCCCTTTCAATTTCGCCCTTGTTGAGGACCTGGACAAGGATTCTGATGCGAGGGACATAAAATACGCAGTCGACCGATGGCTCACGTACAAACCGTTGAGGAAACAAGCCAATTGGGTGGTAAAGTATGTTTTATATGGGCAGGGAAAGGTGTTTTGGGAATTACGTCTAGATATAACAGAAGTAGTTGTCACTCTTGTTTAGCTGTTTATCAAAAAACTAAATTTTATAAAAAAAACTAAATAATAATACATTTTGATTTAAAAAAATATGATTAAAGGCACATTTATGTGGTTAATTGGTAAAACAGGAAAACGGTTTAATTTTCAGATCGGTAACCACGACAGAAGCCGCGTGGCATCTCGATTCAGATCTGAATTGGTTGACGCTTTCAATATGCTGATCCTATTGCTGCCTGGAATCGCTTTCACTTATATGGTAATTATACAGGTTGTTCAAGAATGTACTAGCGGGCGCCTGGTGCTATAGAATACTAATACCCATCGATTTGACCCTCATGTATGTTTAGCGAAATTGAATAATTCTCGAAATGTGACTATTGTTATAATTATGTATAGTCTGATAGGCTCGCAAATTTATCGGGTGCGTGTCGGTCAAATGAATGGTAATTTGGTATACTTAAATTTGCCTTTTTCGGTAAACATCAAGTGTAAGTACATATATTAGGAAAAAAAGTTTGAATTTTAGAAAATTCTTTTAGCTTCTTTGAGTTTTAAACAGACTTTCTTTCTTAGTGTCAATGAAACCAAAAAGAACACGTTTAATATTAGAAACAAAAATACATAAAAAACAAACCCTACTCTACTTCAACACAGTTTCATTAGAAAGCACTTCTAAAGTAATCGATAAAAATACTCTCTCTTTTAACACTCGCATAAAAACCTTTTTCAGGGCGAAGAAATAGGGATGGTAAATGGTTTTGTCCCTTGGACCGAGACTAAAGACCCCCTCGCATGCAACACTGACGACCCTGTCAATTTTATTGAGGTATCCCGGGATCCTGTGCGAACCCCTTTTCAGTGGAGCAATGGGAAGAATGCAGGTAGGCGCCGTGACCTTAATTTTGATTTTGACCTTTTTATTTGGAATAAGGAGCAATGTGTCTATTTTTGGTAGTTGTATTGTGTGGTAGTAAAATTGCGCAGATTTTCGATAATTTGGAATGGAATCAGTTTATTTTAACCGATAAACTTTTTGGAATTAGTAACTTACTATATAACAGAATATAAAAAAGTTTTTTTTTTCCATCCACCATACTTGCTTTATTTTAGTTATAGGGCTGGCTATTCTGTTTTGAATGAATAGTATAATCTGAATTGTTTATCTTTATTAAGGAGTTATATTAAGTTATATTCTTAAAACCATTTAGTGTAGAAAGATAAGTTAATAAATTTCAAAGTAGCAGTTCTATTTTGAAGTAATAAAACTGTAATTTTATAAAATAATGTGTACCATTTAGTAATCATGCATCATTTAAATTTCAAGAAAAACGTTGGAATAAATTTTTCGCTCTGTAAATCAGATTTTAAATTGATCGACAGCACCAAAGAGACTCAATTTATTTTGCGGTATAGAATGATTGACTTCTTCTCGCCCTTATAGGTCTTGCAGCCTATTATTACCCCATTGTAAACGCAACAGTCCCTTTCCTCACATAGTGAGTCTCCTTCAACAAGGTTCCATTTCAATGAATGAAGGCGATTTTAAATGGACCAGTCATGATTGTTTTACTTAATACCGATTGCGGGTCGTGATAACGCAGAAATGTCAAGCCCATGTCATCCAGATAAAGTGCTGTCTCAACACAATCGAAGTGGGTTTCAATGACATTATCTCTGGCCTCAAATCCTTTATAAAATTTTCATTTAATAAGAATATTTTTTCGTAATTTATTGGTAAAAGAACGGTTGACCTACAGTGATTGTTGATGCTAAGAATCGTGTTAAAATGGATGTCATTTATAACATTATTACTAAATCGAATAACGCAGAGCATTTTTATGTTTATGCATATTGTTTTCTAGGAAAATAGTTTATAATATGGTTTAACTTAACACTGCTAGTTTTATTGACCTATTAAAGGTAGGAGGTACAGATGGACAGACAAACAAATAATCTGCATACAAAAACCTTTAAAAATATAAATTATCTATTTAATAACCAGACCCTATTAAATATTTAGCTGTAGGTATTCAAAACTGGCTAAAAGATAATATCACTTATAACATATGAGTGCAAGATTATCAGATAGATTACACGATTCATGGGTGCATTTATCCCAGGTGCTTGTTTTTATTATCCTTCTTTCTACGAAATTTTCCATTAATGTCTACTCATGTTTCTACCCAAAGATTGATAACAAGGACGCAAAAAGTAAACTGAATTATTATTTAAAAATATATTTTTAAATAATAATTCAGTATATTATTTTCAAGTTAGGCTTAATTATGCTTAATATATTAAGCTCTTGTCTCTAATAAAGAAAGTGATGAAAAAATCCAAGTATGAAATAATCGAATTCAATACTAAATTAATAAATTGTTTAACTCTACATAATATGCATAACCTCCTGCGCATTCAGCTGGCAAAATATAACAAGATTTCCACGTTTTCATAGACACATGAGTCAAAAACTGTATTTGCACTCTAATTATATAAATTAAAGTTTTATTATAAAAACCATTCCACACAGCTTAAGATTTACCGAAATCGTGTGCAGTATTGGTAATAATATTTGTTTTTACCAAAGAACCCAATGCAAAACAAATTCCCTTTTGAGTTAAACACTCTGAACATTTTACGTGAAGTGCGTTGCGGCTTCATCTTCAGGTCAACGGGGGCACGAGAGATTACATCCAAATGTCAAGTCTCGTGACATCTCTATGAATCGCCGCGTCTGTACTGCACAAGTGGATATATCGTTTTATGCGTCGTCACAATTCTAGAGCATTTAGCTGCCAAAATACAACAATGAATTCGACGTTTTGAAAGTACACAGGAGTCAGAAGTTGTATTTTCACTCTAATGAAGTTAAAAGATATTTCATATCAGACATGAGTTTACAAATTATTCAAACCGTATGCAGTCTCGCTAAAGAAGTCAAAAAATCTTGTTTTCAACAATAAACGCAATGCAAAACAAATTCCCTATTTATTTTGAATATTTCACGTGATGTGCGTTGCGGCTTTATCACGGCAGGTGGCACTAGAGATAACGACCAAATGTCACGTCTCGTGACATCTCGATGAATCGTCGCGTCTGCCCTGCTCTAGTGGATGTGGCGTTTTTAATTATTTTTAGATCGTCGACTTGTAGTAGGTTATCTTATTTGTACCTACATCAATAGGTTCTTGACTGTGTACTACGACAAACAAGGGTCAAATTGTCTAAAAGGAAATTAATTTTAGTTTCTAGTTGGAGTCCTAATTATTTCATTTGAAATCAATATTATAACTGTGAATACAAGAGTTAGTAAAGATTTTTATAAATTCAATATTACCTTAATTTTGGGTTTCTCGGGCACACCTAGAGATTTTTTTTTATAAAATACTATACCACCACTTGTTATAAAGAAGATTTACCATAATTACCTATAACCAATAACCAGCACAAGGTAGGCAATTTCTTGAGCAGTGGCTGCGAAAAGACCAGGGTCATTTTAAGCAGATGTTCAGCCACTTAAAGAAACAGCAGCAATGGAAAAACGCTTTATGCATATCCTCAACACATGAAAATATTATATTCAGATCGGACGCGCATAAAATTCTATAATCGGATTACATAACGCATACATTAGAACGCCCTACTCCGCCCGAATTTACATCGCTTTAGTACGAAACACGGATTCGCGGCGAATAAGTGAAATCCATTTGTGACGATCCTTTAACCTTAAAAGGTTTTTATTATTCCTCCTGAATTCATCGCTCAGTTTGCCATAACAATGAGATGCAAGAACTGTGGTAAAAATAAATCTATTAGGTGAATAGGAGCCAAACATTTTAAACGAATTTTTGATAGTTTGACCGGTGAAGAAGATAAGCAAATTATATTAGCTTAGAAGTTGGCAACGCCCCTAAATCCAAAAAAAAATCTTTGGATTTTACGAAATCTGTTTCTACTTCTTGCATGAAGGTGAATTAAATATCGGAAACCTGCAAATTCAGAAAGGCAGGGCGTAAAATAGTCTAGTTAGTTACGGAGGTCTTACCCCGACTATTAATGAGGCAAAGCACTTTGAGAAAGAGGAAAAAACTGTAATTTACTTAATTTAATTTTCTTTCTGTTTTAAAACAAAGTACCTACTCAATGATCATCTATAATATTATTGCTTAGGTACTAGCTGACCCGGCGAACTTTGTACCACCTCAGGAATAATATTTTAAATTGCGTTCTGACATGTATGTAGGAACAATTTGTAATAGAAAATAAAATTGACGTTTCTAGTATTTTCCTCGCCTTTTTTATATACTTTCTTACTGTTTAAACCTTCCCTGGAGTTCTACGAATATTTCAAGACCAAAATTAGCTACATCAGTCCAGTAGTTCTCGGGTTTTAGCGAGTCTAACGAACAGCAATTCATTTTTATATGTATAAATAGATTACCAAATGCTACTAAGCTACCACGGAATTAATTTATGTACCTTCAAATTTATTCACTCTGTAAATCTAGAGATCAGCAGGGCTAGCATGCGCAACACGATAAAATTTTGTCGTGGCATTTTATCGACTTTTGACGTAAATATGTAGTTTTGTCTTCGACGATAACAAACACAGAACCAGAATATCGTGGCAATGCCGTGTTATAACGGAAAAATAAGTAGCTACTAAATTATCGTCGAAGACAAAATTTGTCTTGTCTATCGTCAAAATAAACGACGCGCGCATGCTAGCCCTGCTGGTTAGGTATTACAATTTAAGAAGTACAAGGAAGTTTTTAATGATAGTTTTTTGCTTTTTTCTTACATTGAAATCACCAAGAATCTAAAACTGTTTTTGACTGAAATATTTATATCTACATATAATACTAAGCTGTAGAATTAAGACGTAACTGCATACGGTTTGAGTAATGTAAGAATTTTTCGATTTCCTGTTTTTTAGGTTTCTCCACTGCTGACAGGACGTGGTTGCCAGTAGCCGAAGGTTTCGAGCACCTGAACGTAGCCAACCAGCGGTCTGCAGTACGCTCCCACTACCAGGTGTACCGAACTCTGACAAATCTGCGCATTCGACCTGCATTCCGTCTGGGCAGATATGAGTCTCTGGCGCTGAATAACGACGTGTTTGCATTTAAAAGGTATTTCAAACCCAACATCAACTATAAATATGTATGTAGTTGATGTTGAGTTTTAAATACCTTAATTGAAAATAGGCATGTGCCTAGATTAATAATTAAATTATTTTCTTATCAAATGTTTCTTTAGTAAAAATCCGCCTATCGGCGAACCTCTTGAGCGAAAATCTGGAGCACTTGATAGCCTGGTACAGGCTGACAATATTCAGGTCCGCTGATGTAACGATAACATGGATGATTTTATTACAAAGAAACATCACGCGCATTCAATTAAACAGCTCATAAAACAGAATACTGGCCACAAAAAAAAACACAATTTCTGTTGACAAAAAAGTAGAAAAAAATAATGTGAAGTCATATTTTATGATATGCTGCAATAATATTTGATGTAATGATGGCTGTACATCTGTATTAAAGATCATTATTATGGGTTTAAAGCAAGTGATTCGTATTTATATTTGTTAATTTACCGTAAAACAATAATACTCTAAAAACCAAACAACGTTTAAATAATATAGCTTAAGAAAATGACGACTTGGTCTGAAACCTAAAAGGTAATATGACCACTTTTTTGGTCAACTGTTCTAGGGCGACTGTCACATAATTACAATTTAAATTTTTAACCTAATTAATGGACAGCTTCACCAGAAGAATATTAAAAATTCACGTGGAAACTTTCGGAAAGTTAGACGGCACTTTTCCCTAATAACGACTCAACATTTTAATGAGTTTGGAATTGAGTTTATGATTAATTATTTTCAGGTGGTATAATGACGATACGTATGTCGTCGTCATGAATGTTGGGAAAACGTATCGCATCGTTAACTTGACTGCTTTTGACTTGATCTTCGGCCAACTGGAGGTGGAAGCCAGCAGTGTTCTATCTTCAAGATCTTACAAGTAATGTGACATTTTGATCTTTGAGTGTAGAGGAACATCATCCTACTTTTACATTTCATACTTTCGCGTAACATTTTTATACTAACACTATACACTACCTGGATTTCCACCTGAATGCATAGGCCGTGGTGGAAGGATCACCTAGTGACCAGGCTGTGGCCATGCATTTAGGTTGAAATGTCACATAAATCAATTCCCAACGGTATTAAACTTATAATTATTTAACCTGTATAGCATATTATCTTTGCCTTTATTTGTTTTTTTGTTTTGTTTTAGTGACAACGTTCAAGCCAGTTATTTAGATCTTGCAGCAGACGAGGCTCTGGTACTCAGAATGCAAGTTTAATAATTATGACGATTGTCATTGCAAACTTATTTTTTAAATAAAGATGTAAAAAAATATTTTATTGTTTTTTCTTACCGTTGTTTTAGGATTTTTTAAACAATTATCGTATTTAATAATTGAAAAGGAACCCTTAATTTGAGATGAGCAATAAATATAACTTAAAAATATTTTCTTTTTTGATAAAAAATAATGAATATTCAAAAATGCATTGCCTTTACCTACATAACCGTTTCTGAGGCACAGTACGATAAGAATTCAGTGGAAAATACAAAACGTGATAAACATGCATTTTATCTTAAGGGTTTTGTTTGTATGAATTGATGAATTCGACGTTCGAAGATTTACAGTAAATATCAATTCAAGTATAACCATATAGTTATTTATATAGTTACAAAACTAACATAAAGTGAACTTACTAACTATAAGTGGCATGGAAAAGAATTGTTTTTTTGCTATATTTTTGTTGCATTCTAAATGGTCATTAATGTATCTTATGTAATATTTTCAAGTTTTCTTTTAAGAAAGTCGTTAAAAAAATTGCATAAAACTTTTTATGATGCTCAGCGGTTAAATTTTTTTGTTAAAAAGTTTTTATTTTATGATTTTCTGTGGATATAAATCCAGCATTAAAATCTGAGAGTAAACAAGAAATCACCCCTATTTTCCCACCCTTAGGGTAGTTTTTTTTTCCAAATTTATATGGGACCAACTTCGGAGTATACTCTTTAAAATAAAAAAGAACCATCAAAATCGGACTACTCTGTAAGAAGTTATGCGTGATCATACATAAAAAATAGAAACAAATCTACGCGTCGACTTGAGAATGTCCTCCGTTTTTGTCGGTTAAAAATAAACAGGTATGTTACTATTATACATAGTAATTATATTTTCATGTGTTTTTTAAAAAGGTAATGGACATTGATCATCACTATCTCAAGTGTTATGTTTTGTTTAGTAACTGACGTATTGTAAATTTTTGTTTTTAGCAATTCCATGCAAGGTTTAATTGAAGATAAATAACACTTGAAAAAAATCATCGACCTCAGGTGGGACTCGAACCCACGTCCCATCGCATACCGGGCGAGTGCTTTGACCACTAAGCTACCGAGGACGTCACGTTACAAGATGAAATTCCTCAAGTGTTTTTTCTTGCTGTCAAAGCCAGCGTATTCTGATCAATGTTGTAGCTATATGTATAGCTGAGTAGTATACTACCGTCAACACCCTATAGAAATATTTAGAACTGACGTATGTAAGTCCCCAACTTTCCCACATTACTTGAACTTGTCTAACGTATTAATTACCTATTTTTATCCGACGAAAAAACGGAGGAGGTTCTCAAGTCGACGCGTATATATTTTTTTGTTTTTTTTTTATGTATGATCACGCATAACTTTTTACAGAGTGAACCAATTTTGATAATTCTTTTCTTAGAAAGGGTATAGCCCGAAGTTGGTCTCATATAAATTTGAAAAAAAAAAAACAACTATAAGTGTAGGAAAACAACAATGATTGATTGTTCACTCACTGATAACTCCGCATAACTTTTTACAGAGTATTCGGATTTTGATATATATTTTTTATTAGATAGGGTCTACCTCAAAATTGGTCCCATATAAATTTGATTTTAATGCTGATCTTATATCCACAGAAATTCATTAAATAAAAACTTTTTAACTTCCCCTTTTCAACCCACCTAGTTGAAAAGGGAAAGTTGTGTCTGGAAAGTCCAACGTTTCCAAAGGCTTTTGTTTAGAAGCTCGAAGCAAAGTATATCCATGCTGTTGGAATTTCAAACCTTATGAGGGTTAAAAGGGGATACATTTTTATTTAGGTAAAAAATATGATTTCGTCAACTGACTGATTGTTGATACATAAACGCACAGCCCAAACCGCTCGACCAAAAGGTTTAAAATTTTGCACGTGGATAACTGATAGAGAGTAGGCATTCATTAAATTTTTTAAGGGGGTATAAAGGGGGTGAAAGGTTGTACGAAAGTCCGTCAGTTTTAGAGTTATGCTTTTCAAATTTTTCGTTTTGGCTGACCTTTAAAAATATTTAGATTATAGTTGATATGAGTCTCAGCTTTTAAGATAAATTCTCCCCCGATGGCATGAAAAGGGAGTTAGGTATGGAAAGTTAAAATATATTATTTTGGGTTATGGTTGCAAGCTCAGACTTAATAATATTGATTTTGTTGCAATGTCAACCCTAGGAGATTAAATCGCGTATTTGAAGTTATTTATTCTTTAACTATAAATCACTGAATTTATTACTTAGACAAAGTTAGAAACTCATGCAAACAGTGTTTTCAAAATTACAACACTTATGGGGGAAAAGGAGTTTCAATTTTGTATATATGTAAAAATAATGTATCATCATGTGTGTCGTGTTATTACTTATTACTAATTATTACTGCCGCAAGTCTATCTGTCTGTCTGTCTGTTTGACACTAGCAAATATCTCAACTGTCTGGAAATAGTTAAAATACTTTTGAATAGGGTTTGGATGGCGTAGGTATTATCTGGACACCTCACATAGATAATATTTATAAAACGTAAAAGTTAACAAGTGCAGGTAGCAAGTCAACGATACTGCATAATTTTTTAAGGAACAAAAATCGATTTTACCTTCTATCAAGACTTAAAAAAATGACCTTCTCATTGGTGATGGCAATGGCATACTAACTGACTTGGTGATATATCAACGCACAGTCCAAACTGCTGTACAAGAGTAACTGTACGTTAAAAGTAAATGATCCCACCAAGAAAGTCTTATCAGTCCATTTACTCCCCGTTGGTATAGATAAAATACCAATAGGTAGTTATCTTGGACATATAAATACATGCTCATCTCAGTCTCGTTACGCAGCTCGCAGTGGGGTCTTGAGACTTGATCACTGGTTGAGACATAAATATACAAAATGAAGACGGTTTTTCTACTGCCACTATTTGTGGTGCTGTGCTTCGGTGGTGCGTTGAAGAACGACAATGAAAGGAAACTAGAGTGGTGGGAGACGACGATTTTCTACCAGATCTATCCACGGTCTTTCGCTGATAGCAACGGAGATGGCATTGGAGACCTTAACGGTATGTTTAATTTTAACTGGCAGTTTCCCGCTTTTATTTATTTATTTATATTTCTAAAGGTGGCGTTGCTTGTACATCGGATTCCAGTCCAGGGGGCCAAGCCCAAATAATTTACTATGATTTTTTTTGCCTAAATTATGAAGTTGTAAAAAAAAATAATCCAAATTGTCAGAGTTTCACTTAATTGCGTGCATTTAAAAAACCTTTGATATTTAAATCCCAGTATAGTGGGCATAAGCAAGTAACTTATAATTAAGTGGTTAATTATAATTATTAATAAGCGTAGCGAGTCTTACTTGTTCTGTGATTATAGACTTAGATTAGTTAGTAAAGTTTATTAAAATTCAGTAATTATCATATTAAGTAATATAGCTAGTTAGTCGTCAATAGTTTAACTAACAAAACTCAGTAGCCAAGATACGAGAGTTGATGTTGATGATGTTTACGCATGATGATAGAAGGAGCTTTTATTGTACATTAATTCAATCCAGGGATCGCTTCAAAGTTGGAGTACGTGAAGGAATTGGGAGTGGGAGCCATTTGGCTGTCTCCTATGTTCCAATCGCCTATGTATGACTTCGGGTATGATATAGCCGACTTCTACGCAGTACATGACGAGTATGGGACTATGGAGGATTTCGACGCATTAATGGAAAAGGCTAATTCGCTTGGTAAGTTTATTAGTGATAGTCTTCACTTAATTGTGATATTTTGCTACTAAGTCGCACATGAAAATTTGATATTAGTTTCGCAAAAGGTTGACATCCTTGTTTTTATATACACAAGTTGTATAACTTTAACGCCCTGATAAATTTTATAATTTTTTGAAGATATTTTATTTCAATACAGCTGAGTATTATTATACAAAATAAACATAATTTTTGGTCCTGTATTAATACCAGCGTATACTTGCAGCTTCGTCTGCTTGGAATTCGGTTTACTAACAAAATATATAATATATCCCCGAGATATCAGTCTATTCCTAAAATTGCTCACATATTCTAATTAAGGTTATAATCAGTTTTACTGCTGTTATGCATCCTAATACATGATTGAATTTTAAATATTCAAATTAAGCACCAAAGTCTATTGTGAATTGAAGGAAATGTACAATTTAATAGTTATGGACCCGTATAATATAATACAATGATCAATCTCGAAACTCATAATTTATTACATTATTTAACACTTGAACATGAGAAAATTTCAAATTTATTAGTTTTACGGCTAATTATCATGTTTGAAATAATTTATAACACGTTTGCACGAAATAGCATGATTTAACGTTTACACGTAACGCGTCACGTAGCCAACGACGAGTAAATAATTTATGAAAACATGAAAAAAATCAGGAGTCTTAACCTGTATGTTATCCCTAAAAGGTGTATTTATAACATCTATTAATCCACATAAAATGAGAATGATCTAAACTCACAGGCGTATGTACTTTTTTTGATTATACTTTAAGTATGAAAGCAGGAAAACTGAAACTCTAAAAGCACACTTTAAAGATATAATTATCTTTAATTTTCTTATGATCAAATCATAATTTTTTTAAAATTATTATTTCATAATCACAGACATCAAAGTGGTACTGGATCTTGTACCCAATCATACATCAAACGAGAGTATGTGGTTCCAAGAAGCGTTGAATGGCAATGAAAAATATTATAACTACTTCATATGGGAAGACGGAATTGTAGATGCGAACGGGACCAGACAACCGCCTAATAACTGGGTGAGTATTTTTTGCAGGATTTAAAAGTAAAGTCGGCAAATGTTCCGAATGTTGCAGAGTTTGTGATTTGAATTTAAAATTTCGGGATGCCGAGTACTGGATTGTTAGAGATGACGACGTTTTTTGCAGATAAAAGTCAGTTTAAAGTTTATGTTTCGGAATAAATTTTATAGAACATTATTCACAGCTCTTAAAATATTCTGCCATTTTATGGTACTCAATCAACTTTTATCATACACTATATGTGACAAGATCATGCAAAAATAAACGATGATTGGCCATTAATTTAGGTTGAGGAAATTAATATTTTTAAATTAGTTTAGATGTTGGTTTCTTACATGAACTTCGTCACTAGAATTGGGATTTGAAAATTTTCATTCAATTTAATTTCTCCTTGTAGATTGTAAAATAAAAAGAAGCTGTATAGTACATTACGGATACGGATCTGACACGTGGCCGCTAACGATGGGCCTCATAAGAAAGCTCAAGGTCACTCAAAGGGCGATGGAGAGAGCAACGCTCGGAGTTTCCCTTCTCGATCGAATCAGAAATGAGACGATACGAAGGCGAACCAAAGTCACCGACGTAGCTCTCAGAATCGCAAACCTTAAGTGGCAGTGGGCGGGGCACATTGCTCGCAGGACTGATGGCCGTTAGGGCAGGAAGGTCCTTGAATGGCGGCCGCGGGCCGGAAGGCGTAGTGTTGGTAGGCCCCCCTCAAGGTGGACCGACGATCTGGTGAAGGTCGTGGGAAGCCGCTGGATGCGGGTGGCACAGGACCGATCTTCGTGTAAATCCTTGAGGGAGGCCTATGTCCAGCAGTGGACGTCTTTCGGCTGATGGATGGATTGATAGTACATTAGATATGTTATTGGAATTAAAAAAAAATACATTATTTAATAATAATAAAATGAATGTCATAGGTTTCAGAATTTTTATTTTACTTTTGATATTCTCCGCCTTTTACGATGTTTTGCATTGCAGCGGAGTCATTTCCGTGGAAGTGCGTGGGAGTACAGAGAAGAAGTAGGCAAATACTATTTGCACCAATTTGTCGTTGGGCAGCCTGACCTCAACTACAGAAACCCTGACGTTGTCGAGGAAATGAAGGTAAGGTTTATAACAATACCCTATTTGTGTTTCTAATGATAACTGTTCATTAATATAGTAATTTGTAGTTTTATCTAAATAGTACACTTTAATAGGTTTAATTTTATAGAAAGCAAAATGAATTGGAACTGGTCCATAGACTATTCAATTGTAGATTTTGTTTAGGAAACTTTGATACAAAGAGCAATGAATATTTTATTTTACCAAAAATCTAGCCGAGCGTCATAATCGTCTCCCGTTTGCTAGACTCCAAAATAATACTTGTGTTTGTCTTCAGAACATAATTCGCTTCTGGCTCAACAAAGGCGTTGCTGGATTTAGAGTTGATGCTGTCAACTGCTTATTTGAAGTTGATAAGGAACTCTACGGGGGTGTCTACCCTGATGAACCCGTATCTGGTAGAACTGATGTCGACCCTGAGTCTCATGACTATCTATCTCACATCTATACTAAGGATCGGGATGAGACGTACTATATGGTCTATGAGTGGAGAGACGTCTTTGACGAGATCAAAGCTAAAGATGGGTTGCCCAGAGTTATGATGACTGAAGTATATGCAACGATACAAAATGTAGTAAGATATTTTGGTGAAGGAGATAGAAAAGGAGCACAAATGCCATTTAATTTCGATCTGATCACTGATGTTGACGCGTCATCGTCAGCGGCTGATATTAAGACAGCTATTGATAAGTTTATCACTTATAAGCCGGTTGATAAGGAATCAAACTGGGTGGTAAGCATCTTCTGATATTTGTTTATCTACAACTGTAACTTACATGTGATATTGGCTGGTTTTTTACTAAATTTAGCTCTTTTAAAAACTCAAAGTCCATTCCAATTAGTAGTCTCAAGAAGTTTTTTTGGAACTGATGTAAGAATAATAATAAATTGTCTTAAAAGTGTTGTCATTGTATCTTTACAGGTAGGAAACCATGACAACAGTAGGATGGCAACAAGATACGGTCCATCTTTGGTGGATGGAATCAACATGTTTGTTTTACTTCTACCTGGAGTGGGCGTGACATACATGGTAATATTTTATAGTAGTTTAATGTCTATATTGATCTTAATTTAATAGTCTATGAGTATGCTAAAGTTTAAATTTAAGAAAAATATATGAAGGTTTAATGACTAAATTTTGTTTATAGAAACATATAATTTTGTATCACAAACTCAAATAATGTGTCCGAAAACTATTTTTAAAATATTTGAAACATGTTTTAGGGTGAAGAATTGGGAATGGTTGATGGCTATGTAAGCTGGGAAGATTCTGTGGATCCTTCTGGGTGCAATACCCATGATCCTATTAACTACGTGTTCTCGTCCAGGGACCCAGAAAGAACTCCGTTCCAGTGGAACGTTGACAAAAATGCTGGTGAGTATTTAACTTTTACACAGATAATATACCGACACTGCAAAATAAACCATTTTTATAAAACGAAACACACTTAAATTCGCACGTGATTCCACATAGTAAAACAGCAAAAATAAATTGCGTGAACTTAAGTTATATTAACTGTTTTTTAATCCTTTGCATTTTAAAGTAATGTTATTAATTATTTATATATATTTCTAGGGTTCTCTACTGCTGAAAAGACTTGGCTACCAATTGCTGATGGTTACGAGACTCTTAATGTGGAAGCCCAGAAAGCTTCAAACAGGTCTCATTTGAAGGTCTACCAAGCTTTAGCAGCTCTGCGTCAACAGAAGGTCTTCAGATATGGTAGATACGAGTCGCTGGCCTTAAACAAAGACGTGTTTGCTTTTAGAAGGTAATTATAAAGTAATCTTTCGTAATACAGATTCTCGAAATCAATTTCTATCCAGGGCTAGTTTGTCATTTTAAATTTTTTGAATTGGTTTTTGACCGAACATCGAAATAATAGGTTGGAAGTTGGAAACTTATTCACTTACAACCAAACTTGGAAGTTTATTAGTGGTCTTAAATTTGTTTTTGCCTGGTTGGTTTAAAAATCCTGAGTAGTTATGAAAATTAGTTTGTTTGGATCAACAGGACAGATGACAGACAAGCGCTTCAAGGGACTTTAATATAATTAATTTAATAAGAATTGTAATCATTAAAATGAGGTTTTCTCGTTAATTAAGTAATTTCCATATTAACCAGGTGGTACAAGAAAGAAGTCTACCTCGTAGTAGTGAACATGAGGGCTACTGCACAAGTGGTGGACTTGACCTACTTTGAAAATGTCTCTGGTGACGTGAAAGTTGTGTTGAGAAGCATCCAGTCTCCTAAAGATGAAGGGTTAGTATATATACTACTTAATAACATTGAATGGTCGATCTTGGAAAACCTATAATATTGGGTACTACTGTTTGTTTAACCTTTGATTGGTGAATTAGTACACTTTTTTCGCGATTTTACAAGAAGATTAACGAATAAGTACCTGCTTATTTATATGGGCTCATGTAGATGGGTGATTTGATGTTTAAATTAAATACATACAGGGTGTTTAATGAACTATATTTTGTTACAGAGCTAAATTTCATGCTTCAGCATTACCAGTTGCAGGCTACGAAGGACTTGTGCTTAAACTGAAATAAAACAATTTGTATAATTTGTATATTTATTAATTTTACAATAAACGCATAAATGTTACAAAAAAGTTTTATTTTAAAAACTCATAATCATCATCATCTCAGCCTATTGCAGTCCACTGCTGGACGTAGGCCTCCCCCAAAGAGCGCCAAAGAGCACGATCTCCCGCTTTTTATTTTAAAAACTATCTTATCGTAATTAAGAACTATCTGTGATTTGACAGCAATAAATCTGTAAGAAGAACATGGGATAAGAAATATGAAAATTTTCCTTTACATAATACCTATTATGCATTTGTTTTGGAATTTTTCACAATTATTGAATGAAATAATTGAAAAGGAACCCTTAATTTGTGATGAGCAATAAATACATTACTAAAATTATTTACTTTTGTGATAAAAAAAACGAATATTCAAAAGTGCATTGACTTTACATAACCGTTTCAGAGATAACAGTATGATAAGAATTCCGTCGAAAATACAAATCGCGATAAACATGCTATAGCATTCTTTATCTTAAGGGTTTTGTGGATTGATGAATTTGACGTTCGATAATTTACAGTAAATATCAATTCAAGTATCTTATAGTTATACAAATATATATTAAGTTCACATAACTAACCTTATGTGAGTGAGTACTTACTATAAGTAGCATACGTAAAGAATTGCTTTTTCGCTACAATTGTGTGGTTTTCTATAAGGCAATTAATTTATCTATTGTAATATTTTCAGGTGTTTTTGGCCATTGCCATTGATCATCACTATCTCAAGTGTTATGCTTTGTTTAGTAACTGACCTATGTTAATTCCAACTTTTCCAAATTTCTACAACTTGTACGAGTACAACATATTCACGTATTTTGTAATATACCTTTATTGAAGAAGATAGTTTCAGATTTTTTAAATTACTAAATATTTTACTAGCACATTAAAAAGAACAATATCTAAACTAGTAGCACTGAACTTCAATTCAATTTTATGGTATTGAAAGAGCTGAATCAATACAAAACACAAAAAAAATAAGATTCAAAACCAGTACAAAATGATCCCGCCGAGTAAGTCTTATCAGTACATTTACTCACCGTAGGTTTAGATAACATACCAATAGGTAGTCATCGAGGACATATAAATCTATGCTCATCTCTGTATTGTTAAGCAGTTGATTTTGAGGCATCACTGGTCGAGACAAAAATATTCAAAATGAAGGTGGTTTGTATACTGCCACTATTCGTGGTGCTGTGCTTCGGTGGTGCGTTGAAGAATGACAATGAAAGAGAAATAGAGTGGTGGGAGACGACTATTCTCTACCAGATCTATCCACGGTCTTTCGCTGATAGCAACGGAGATGGCATTGGAGACCTTAACGGTATGTTATATATTTAACTAGCAATTTTCCGCATTTAGTCATTTATTTATATTTCTTAAGGTTCTTAAGCAACGCCGCTTTTACATTAGAAGGCCAATTCCCGTAATTGTCATTCATTGGGAACACAAGATGATTTTAATATGATGGAATTATGATGTTACTAAAATTCGGTATTCTCGTCGCTATTTAAATGTCAAATTTCGCCGCAGACCGAGGAGAGCCGACCCCAAATAATGGGAAGTGGCTAGGATAAAGAAGAAGAGAAAGTTGCAGAAAAAAAACGAGATTCTTTGCTAAAGCCCACGCTTTATCAAATGACTTATAAATAATTGGTATTATTAAAAACTTGGATAACTTACAAACCATATCTGAAGTTTCTCAAAATTCTGTAATTATCATATTAATATATAACTAACTAGCTAGTTAGCCGCTCATAGTTAAACTAACAAAACTCAGTAGCTAAGATACGGGAGTACTTGGTGTCGGAATTTGAATAACATTAAGATAGAAGGAGCTTATATTGTAAATTATTTAAATCCAGGGATCGCTTCAAAGTTGGAGTACGTGAAGGAATTGGGAGTGGGGGCCATTTGGCTGTCTCCTATGTTCCAATCGCCTATGTATGACTTCGGGTATGATATAGCTGACTTCTATGAAGTACATGACGAGTATGGGACTATGGAGGATTTTGACGCATTAATTGAAAAGGCCAGTTCGCTTGGTAAGTTTTATTAGTGATAGTCTTCACTTACTTGTGATTTGCTACAAAGTGGCACATGAAAATTTGATCTTGATTTCGCAATAGGTTGACAACCTTGTTTTATTATTTAAGTTGCTTAACTTTATCGCCCTGAAAAATTTAATATTCACTCGTTTATTAGGATGCGCACGAGCAGTAAAACTGAGTACTAGTAGTACTACGGCTAATAATCATTTTTGAAATAATTTATAACATGTTGGCACGAAAAAGCATGATCTAACTTTTACACGTAAGGCCAACGACTAATAAATATTTCATAAATTCTTGGAAAAAATCAGAAGTTTAACCTGATATTCAGGTTATCCCTAAAAAGTTTGTCATTATCGATAAATCCACATGAAATGATAATAACATACTTAAACTAGGCCTAAGTCCAATTTTGTGTATACTATAAGCATTGAAAGCAGGAAGATTGAAACTCTAAAAGCACACATTAAAGGTGTAACAAGACCGATACCAGATAAATCTTAAAATTTATTACTATCAAATCTTAATAAACTTTTTATTATCATTCCATAATCACAGGCATTAAAGTGGTACTGGATCTTGTACCCAATCACACTTCAAACGAGAGTATGTGGTTTCAAGAAGCGTTGAATGGCAATGAAAAATATTATAACTACTTCTTGTGGGAAGACGGAATTGTAGATGCGAATGGAACCAGACAACCGCCCAATAACTGGGTGAGTATTTTTTGCAGGATTTAAAAGTAAAGTCAGCAAAAAGTTACGAATGTTGCAGAGATTATGTTTTTAATTTAAAATTTCGGGATGCCGAGTACTGGATTGTTAGAGATGACGACGTTTTTTAACCGACTTAAAAAAAAAGGAGGAGGTTCTCTAATCGACTGAATGTTGTTGTTTTTTTTTGTATGTTTGTGACGTGATTTCGCCGTCAATTATGGACCGATTTCAAAATTTAATTTTTGGTTTGAGAGAGTGTACTTCCGAGGTGGAGTGAAAATGGGTTTCACCAAGTCAGATTCTGATGGTGGGATTCCTGGGAAATAGATGGCAACCCTCAATTTTTAGAGGCACCCATAATGTTGTGCATAAAATTTATGACTCAATGCTGATTTTTGGCTCTGGTAATCATCATGTCATGTTGCTGACCTGATGATGAAAGCCACAGAACTCCTTAACGGATAGGAGTTAGCAGATAATACTGCAATTTGTCGACAGAATGTATTTCGCAGTGTGTTGAGCTGACGTGGAGCTTATGAGGTACCAGACCGCTAATTTTTATTTACTGGGGGCGTAAACGCGCACACCCACTGACGAAATTTTTTTTAAGAGTTCCTTGTTATTGAACGCAAGTCCTTATCCTATGGTTACGACACCAAAACAGCCGCCGTACTGGTTGGAGTGTAGGAAAGGATGCTCAGGACTTAAACAATTTTCACAGTTTTTCAATTTTGTTAGGTATATACACAAAATTGACCCTATATAACACTTAACTTTTATTATACCATTAGATGAGGGTCCATAGAGGTCCAACATTTGTCTAGGTCACTTTGTTGTAAAGTCATTTTTGGCGGAGTTGGGATGGAAAAACTAGGGGACCTAACACTTAAAATTGTGAAATAAAATAAGTTTTACTTATAAAAAACTAAAAACCGAAAAATAATACTGACTAAAACATACCTAATCAGTTCTATAACCCATGTATACCCATGTTAATGTAATGATATATTTTTAACACATGATGTTATGATAATATAATTAAAATAATAATAGATTTCAGAATTTTAGGTTCACTCTTAATATTCTCCGCCTAAGTCGTAAAACTACTTCAGGCATTCTTGAAACATTTTTACGATGTTTTGCATTTTGCAGCTGAGCCATTTCCGTGGAAGTGCGTGGGAGTACAGAGAGGAAGTAGGAAAATACTATTTGCACCAATTTGTCGCTGGGCAGCCTGAGCTCAACTACAGAAACCCTGACGTTGTCGAGGAAATGAAGGTACTTAAGGATAATGTTATATAGTTATTTGTGGTTTTATTTTTATACTATACTTTACTAGATAAAATTTTAAAGAAAGCTAAATTAATTGTATCTGTTCCATAGACTATTCATTTGTTTACTTTGTTTAAGAATACTTTTATACACTACTATTTACATTTGTTATAACCTCTAAGACCTCAAAAAAGAATGGAATTTGTTTTTACCAAAAATCTAGCCCATCGTCGTAATCATCTCTCGTTTGCTAGACTCCAATACAATACAACCGTGTTTGTCTTCAGAACATTATTCGCTTTTGGCTCAACAAAGGCGTTGCTGGATTTAGAGTTGATGCTATCAACTGCTTATTTGAAGTTGATAAGGAACTCTACGGAGGTGTCTACCCTGATGAACCCTTGTCTGGTAGAACTGATGTTGACCCTGATGCTTACGACTATCTATCTCACATCTTCACCAAGAATCAGGATGAGACGTACTATATGGTCTATGAGTGGAGAGAGGTCTTTGACGAGATCAAAGATGGATTGCCCAGAGTCATGATGACTGAAGCATATTCAACAATACAAGACGTAGTCAGATACTTTGGGGAAGGAGATAGAAAAGGAGCACACATGCCATTTAATTTCGATCTGATCACCGATCTTGATGCGTCATCGTCAGCGGCTGATATCAAGAGAGCTATTGATAAGTTTATCACTTATAAGCCGGTTGATAGGGAATCAAACTGGGTGGTAAGCATATTCTGATATTTGTTTATCTAAAACTGGAACTTACACAATACATGATATTGGCAGGAGTCCTACTAAATTTAGGTCTTCTCGAAACACAAGTCCATTCCAATTAGTAGTCTCAAGAAGTTTTTTTGGGACTGATGTAAGAGTAATCATAATTTATAATTTGTCTGAAAATTGTTGACATTGTATCCTTTCAGATGGGAAATCATGACAACAGTAGGATGGCTACAAGATACGGTCCATCTTTGGTGGATGGAATCAACATTATTGTTTTACTTCTACCTGGAGCGTGACATACATGGTAAGATTTAAAAGTATATTGTTTTAAACTTTCATGGTCACTAACATTAGAATAGTTTGTTACGGGATTGCTACCATGTACCTTATTTTTGAGTTCCCGATATTTCGGCACTGTTGCAAGCGCCATGATCACGGAGTAACTGAAGATCTTGATTTAAAAGTAGTCTATATTGATCTTAATAGGTAAACTTTAGAAATATTTGAAGGTTTAATGACTGAATTAGAAACGGATAATTTGTATCAATAACTCAAAGAAAAAAAAAATCTAATAACAATTTTTAAATATTTGATACATGTTTTAGGGTGAAGAATTGGGAATGGTTGACGGCTATGTAAGCTGGGAAGATACTGTAGACCCTTCTGGGTGCAACACCCATGATCCTATTAACTACGTGTCCTCGTCCAGGGACCCACAAAGAACTCCGTTCCAGTGGAATGCTGACAAAAATGCTGGTAGCTATTACACAGATCACAGCCATACCGACACTGCAAAATATATAATAAAATGAAACACACCTGAATAAACACTCACACGAGATTCCACACAGTGAAACAGTATAAATAAATTGCATTTAGTTAATCAATATCAACTGTTTTTTAACCTTTGTATTTTTTAAAGTAATCTTTTTAATTATTTACATATACTTCTAGGGTTCTCTACTGCCGAAAAGACTTGGCTACCAATTGCTGATGGTTACAAGACTCTAAACGTGGAAGCCCAGAAAGCTTCAAACAGGTCTCATTTGAAGGTCTACCAAGCTTTAGCAGCTCTGCGTCAACAGAAGGTCTTCAGATATGGTAGATACGAGTCGCTGGCCTTAAACAACGACGTGTTTGCTTTTAGAAGGTAATTAAAACGTCCTCTATTGTAATACAGTTCTTATAAATCAATTGTTATATATACAATTTGTCTTTGCCTGGTTGGTTAAAATCCTGAGTAGTTATGAAAATTAGTTTCTTTGGATCAACAGGACAGATGACATATAAACGCTTCAAGAGACCTAATTTACATAAATATATAAAGAATAAGATCATTCAAATAAGGTTTCTTTGTCAATAATGTAATTCCTTGTTAACCAGGTGGTACAAGAAAGAAGTCTACCTCGTAGTAGTGAACATGAGGGATACTGCACAAGTGGTGGACTTGACCTACTTTGAAAATGTCTCTGGTGACGTGGAAGTCGTGTTGAGAAGTATCCTGTCTACTAAAGATGAAGGGTTAGTGTATTTACTTTTTGATAACAATGACAAGAGTGACCGCGGAAAAACTAGACTAATATTGGGTTTATTAAATCGTTTACGCTTTGTTTTTTTTTTATTTGCGATTTTACAAGAAGTTTAAAATAAATATTCAAGTGCTTACATGTTTAAGGTCTGCCTTATTTAGAAGCTGCTTTTGACTTATTTTATTGTAACAAGGTCAAAAGGTGATCACCGTTTTATTTGATTTTACTCTTCGAAGAAACTACATTAAATTGTATCATTTAAATTTAAAATTTTGGACAGTTTTATTCGTGTAAAGATGCATTTTCTATTTATTTTAATAGGACCTACGCTTGTATCATATGCTAAAAAGTAATCAAAAACAACTATCGGATTTTATTGTAAAATATTATATAAATGCTCGGATTTTTTATAAAATCAATAAAACCGACATTTCCGTTCGATGTTGAAGTGAAATTATAAAATCTGTTTATAAAATGGCTTTAGGTGTTTGGCAGTTTACCCACAAAACTAAAAACTTATTCACCTGATGATTGGTACCTAATTATTTCTATAGTCTCATATAGCCTGGTGTTCTGTGTGTATACACTTTGAATATAGGGTGTTTAATCAACATATTATTAATTTTGTTACAGAGCTAAATACCCCGCTTCGGCATTGCCAGTTGCAGGCTACGAAGGACTCGTACTCAAACTGAAATAAAATATTTTTTTACTTATTTGGTTTTACAATAAACGCATATTGCACAACGCATTTTTTTTTTGTATGGGTTCTAAAGTGTGTGTTTTTAATTACGGATCGTATTGTGCTACTTTTATTTTGGTGCTGTAGGTGTTATTCCAAGTCTTCCTGCAAAAAGATACAGGGTAGAGCAAAATAGTTTGAATTTCGAAAAGTCTCAGTTTTGTTTATTCTTAAGGCCTTAACACCACCCAAGTGCCTAAAATCTTGAATATAAAAATCAAATTGTCAGTATACCTGTTACTTGAATCTAAAAAAAATTAATACGATATGCTAGAAGAGGATTTAATGAAAATCTTGAATTGAATAATTTTGATTTTCCGTTAAGTTTCTTGGATTAAAACATGCACAAAAAAGTGACTATTTTTTCATAAATTGCAAATGTTCTCTTAAACGGCACAAGCTATTTCATTACTGTTTTCACACAAAACAAGATTTTGGAAATATACATGTTTTGAATTAAGAGTTTTATTTGAAATTTCTCGTTAAAGACATTAATTTCATAAAAAACATGTTTTTCCGATTTTTAGAGGTCATCCGCACGCGCGAAAATGTATTGGCACGACGCGTCAAGGTCATTCAAGCGTGTTAAGGCCTTAAAACTATAGGTAATTGAATAGTATAAAACTGTTACGAGAACATAGGATAAGAAAGATTTGAATTATCTTTTCGAAATACATTATCCAGTCTCGTGAGTAGTAAGGCAAATAACACTCTTAGCAACAGTAAGTGATTAAATAATCCGGCCATGTAAACTAGACCCGCGTACGTAAAAGTTCTGGATCCCTCACACAAATATTAAAAATAAATATATATTTTTAATATCAGTTTCATTTCTAATTAAGTTCGGGCTCTAGACGCCAGCCTAAATTATTGTTGGTTTGTGGCATAGAAAAGAAGCTAGTCTTACTTGCAGGAGCGTGCGGTGCATATAGGCAATTAGGCAGTTTCTACCTGATAAATTACGCTTAAAAAACTCACAAGCGACCCTCCTGATGCCGCTCATCCAGGCCCAGTTACAGCAAACCAAGTCGCCCATCAACTACTCCTCAACGGAAAACCACCTGATCGGTTATCCAGGTTACGTAACGAGAACTCAGAGTTGACCAACAATGAATGTCCAATAAGCCAGGCTTTCACTATCACCGACATCAAAAAAGGAATCAACGACATCACAGTTGAGCAACTCAAAAATCTGGGCCCTGTAGCTGTCTCATGGCTGCTACCTACTTGACTGTCCGTGGTGTCCGGTAAACTGTCAGTGGCACTACTGTGCCACAAACTCGAAGCGATCGGAAACACTTGTTTATTAAAAATTGGTAGCTTGTCTGTGCCATTGCTGTAGTATTTAATCTTAAGAAAGAATCATAGATGGGATCAAAACCTAGTTCTATCCATTTGATTCGCTGTTTTATCTATGGAGCGACTTGAAAAGTGACATATTTTTTTACTGTGAGTGAGCAACAACTGCTGAAGAAGAATGTCGTAAGTACTTTTATTTTATTACCTAATTCTATAAGTGTGATGTGTTATAATTTTCTAGACAAAATTCTAGACAAAAAGAACCTAAAAACTATCGTCCTATTTCCCTGCTATGTCACACGTACAAACTTCTGGAACGAATGATCTTAAACCGGCTGACCAAATCTATTGACCCACAGCTAATCCCGGACCAGGCTGGCTTTCGCTCAGTAAAGTCATGTTGCAGCCAAGTACTTAATCTGACTGAACATATTGAGGATAGATACGAACAAGGGCTGGTGATTGGCGTCGTATTTGCGGATCTGAGCGCAGCATACGATACCGTGAATATAAAGCCTCCTAACAAAAGTAGCTGCCTACACAAAAGATCGCAAATTTGTCACACTGCTTGCTGAACTACTGAAAAACCGTCGCTGCCAAGTCCTCCTTAATCATGAAAAGAGTAGATGGCGCATCCAAAAAAATAGCTTGCCTCAAGGAAGTGTACTGGCACCCATTTTATTTAACATATATACAGATGACCAACCTACATACCCGAACACTTCACGATTCCTTTACGCCGACGACCTTGCTTTGACCTGCCAAGCTAAATCATTTCCGAAAATCGAAAAGCACCTTGCTGAAGCCCTTGAACAGATCCACATCTACTATGATTCCAACTCCTTGAGACCTAATCCATCAAAGACGGAGTCCTGTGCATTTCACCTGCGAAACCGAGACAGTGCATGACATCCACGCATAACCTGGCGCGGGGTAGAAATTGCCCATAATGACAACCCAAAATACCTAGGGGTTGAATTAGATAGATCTTTGACCTACAAGGGTAACTGCCAAAAAGTGAGGAATAAAGTCAGCGCACGGAACAACAGCATCAGGCGCCTGACAACTACACGTTGGGTACAGCTCCTGATGTCCTTCGCACTAGCGGCCTGGCACAGTGTTACTCGGCTGGCGAATACGCTTGTTCTGTTTGGGCGCGCTCAGCACACTGAAACCTGCAGGGTGATTACGGGAACGCTAAAACCTACGCCTTTAAACGTCCTCTACTCCCTAGCTGGAATAGCTCCTCCGTGTGTTTGACGCCAGGTTGCATGCTCCATTGATAGGCTCAAGCAAGAAGAAGATAGCAGGCACCCTTTGTATAGACATATACCTTCACCCCCACGTCTAAAGAGTCGCCGCAGCTTTATGCGTAACACCAAGCCACTTAGCGTGGACCCACCTAAGGCCAGAGAACAGCTGTGGTCAGATAAATTCGCCCCCAACAACCCATTCATCCCCATAGCTGAGAAGCTGCCGCCAGGTCACAATCTTCCCTGGCCTACTTGGAAGGCGTTAACAGACTTCGTTCAGGTGTAGGCAGGTGCAATGAACTCAGGAAAAGGTGGGGCTTCACTGAGGACGACACGTGCGAGTGTGGCGCCTTACAGTCTATGCCACACTTAATGTCGTGCCCTTTTTTTTTTTTTTTCGTCAGGAAAATGCTTTACGCATACCACACCGGCTGCGGGGGCAGCTGGGGGTTATGTGGGACTCCGGACCTCAGAATGAGGCCCGTTTACCCACTAAAAACCTGACGGTGTCCCGCCGATGCCATGTGAGTCGGGACCACGGGTTTCGCCATAGGCATGCTCCGCTGTCCCAGCTCGGCTGTGGCTCGCTTATTAGCGAGCGCCACCTAGCTTAGGGGGGAGTGGAGCCTCCCCCCAGTCTCCTTCGAGCGGCGCGCGGGATCACGCGCTGCGCCGTCGGGGGTCAATGTCGTGCCCTACCTCTCCTGCCACCTGCACGCAAGAGGACCTTTACAACGCCAACCAGAAGGCCATTGATGTTGCCACTTTTTGGGCGCAGATAATTTAATTGCCATTGACTCGAGAAGAAGAAGACCTGATAAATGGAATGAGGAAGGCATTAGGTACTTGAGGTAGGCAAATGTATATTATTGATGAAAACCACCGATTTTCATCTACAAAAGTATCTACTGCCTACCTCAAAATAAAACCAATGCCCGCCACTGCTTACTTGTTCCGTGGTTTATGTTTTATCATTTTGCTTATCATTAGACGGTCCTTGAATGGCGGCCGCGGGCCGGAAGGCGTAGTGTTGGTAGGCCCCCCAAAAGGTGGACCGACGATCTGATGAAGGTCAGCGGAAGCCGCTGGATGCGGGTGGCACAAGACCGATCTTTGTGGAAATCCTTGGAGGCCTATGTCCAGCAGTGGACGTCTTTCGGCTGATGGATGGATGGAGACGATCACAAGTACGTAGGTACTCTACGTTTACCTTTCTAACGGCAGTTCGAAACACACTTTAGGCGTTGAAAAAACTCGATTTTGGTTCAGAATCGCCTTAAAATTTAAATATCAGAGTAAGTCTGGTCTTGTATTCCTCTTCTTAAGGGTACGGTCTTGTAGGTTTTCAAAAGTGTTAAGGTAGAAGGACGGACAGACGTAGGTACCTACCTAAACTAGTAGTAGGATGGTAATATACAGCCGCAAAATAATGCTGCGGCAAGTCTGGTTTTTACACTATAAGTATGCCATTGTAACGCTTAAGCAGAAGACTCAGAATATTTTGGATCACGCTTATACAATGTTATTCGAATATTGTGCAGGTTTCCTCACGGAAAGTGATATGGTGGTGTGTGCACGGCTCAAACTTATCACTTGCAAATCCGAACACCAAAATTTATTTGGAAACTTTTTCCAAGTGGTTATTTAAGATTTATCTATCTTAAAATAAATTGCAATAAAGAGTGTTATTGCACTCCATTCAAAGAAATTGTATGCTACTTGCTATTCCGAAAAAATGCATAGTTAAAACGAACATAGCTGTAAAATAACCTGAGTTGCTATTTAAATACACTGATAAAGTTCCTCCTAGATATGGTATAACTAAAAACAATACTGTATTTAATCTAATAATCAGATGTAACTCAAACTTCGCGCCGAAATGGAAAAGAGTTGTGCCAATCTAACAACAACAAAAAAATATATAATTTTGAATTTGGAATTCCTTAAATATAATTTTATTTTTATAGTAACGCACGCTGGTGTATACTACTCTGTCAAGAAAGTACCGGGAAAAGATTAATAATACACAAAATGTTACTAATTATTCATCCAAATTTATTTTATCACATGAAAAAAATCATGAAGCATTTCTGATCTTAACCAATAGTCAAATATTTGTAAAAATATTTCTATAGGGTGTTGACGGTAGTATACTACTTGTCACGTAACGTCCTCGGTAGCTTAGTTGGTAAAGAACTCGCCCGGCTTGCGATGGGTCGTGGGTTCGAGTCCCACCTGAGGTCGATGATTTTTTGTTATTTATCTTCAATTAAACCTTGCATGGAATTGCTAAAAACAAAAATTTACAATTATTTTATCACCTTCAAAGTATGTAAGTATGTTATCTTCAGTAGCAGACGTTGATGGCCTACCAAAGCGAGGCAAATCTTCCACCACATCTCGACCGCTTTTGAACGCTTTGTACCACTCATAAACATGCGTTTTTGTCGATTCACCGTAAGTTTCTGTAACATTTTCAGAGACTCCGAACACGAAATCCCATTGGCGATGCAAAATTTTAGACAAACTCTTTGTTCGATGTTTTTTTCCATTATGAAATTCGCAATACACACTAGATATGGTATAAATAAAAACAATACTGTATTTAATCTAATTATCAGATGTAACTCAAACTCCGCGCAAAAATGGAAAGAGTTGTGGCAATCTAACAACAACAAAAAAAAAAAAAAATTAATTTGGAACCTTAAACAAATCATCAATTCCCGAAACTTTTTTGACAGAATGTATAACGTATTACATCCTATATGCTATATTCAGTTACACACTCACACAATTTTAAAGAATCTTAATTTTAAATAAAATAAGATCAGGTTCGGGTGAGCCATTATTTAAAATAATAATTTTAATTCTTGTTTCATTGGCAATCTTGCTTAATTCTATGAGCACAACCATTTACTTCACACACTAAAAAACTACAAACATGGCTCCATGACAAAAACTTTTATAAAATAAACATTGACTTATATATTACTTCGTAAGGACAGGGCGGACCACACGTCTGGGTGTTGGACCTAAAGAGACCCGAAAATGACCCGACCGAGGCCGATGTGACGTAGTCTGTGGTCGGCGGTCATCGTGATCTGACATTTGTATGAAAAAATAAAAATGCCTAAATGTTCACTGAAAGGTTGCATCAATTACGACAGAAAGATCATTAAAACAAATTCTAATTTTACTTCTCACCAATAATCCGCATATTTGATTAACACTAAACTTATTTACATTACTTTAACAATTTTCCAACTTCTTTGTCAATTTTACGAAGCAACGCCATATTTACCGTGCAAAACCGATACAACTTTGTAGCGGCGTGCATTAGTGCTCACAGTGCACTGAGTGCAGTCCAGTACATGCGATGTAATATAAATATTTTATTTTATGATGATTTATTGAATACTTATTTTAAGTTCACGTGATAAAGCACTATGAGTCAAAAATTGAAAACATGTCAAAAATAACAAAAGGCATAATTAAAAAATAATGTTTTATTCGAAGGACAGTGAAATGTAATTAATAAATATATATAAATTATCTGATATAGTTTTTTTAGAAAAGTTTTAAGGTATGAGTCCGTATACTTATAAAAATAAATTGGATCCACAAACAAACACAAACACCCAATTATCTAGCCCCAAACTAAGCAAACCTTGTGCTATTGCCACTAGATACAGATAATAAACATACTTAAATATATTTATAAACTACTTAAATACATTTATAAACATCCATGACTTAGGTGCAAATGCTCGTGCTCATCACACTTACATTTGCCCCTCGCGGGAGTCGAACCCGCATTGTAGTCCGGAGCGATACTACACCAGATGGTTGTCGATGTAATCTCATATAAACTCATATATAAAATATGGGGACCAGCACTACTGCGTGCTGCTGAATTCGGAATCATACCTTTTGTTTCATTTCGAGAGATTGAGAGAGAAATTGTTTTTTGTTTTATAGCTTCAATTATAGATTATATATGTATTATATAGATTAGTCATCATTACAACTTATAAGAAAAGTATAGTTTTATTTAAAAGTAATGTTGATGTTAAATTATTTACTAATTACTAAGATACAATTAAACAGAAACAAAAATATTGATATTCATTATAAAGACACGAAAATTAACGAAGTAAAACATACGAAGTTCCTAGGTTTAACTATAGAACAAGACGTAAATTGGAAAACGCATATAGATAATGTTTGAACATCAGGCGCAGCGCGACCTTTAAACTGGCTCGAACGTGAACCAGAACTGCACGCGCGCAGATCGCGCGCATTGTACAAGCCTTGCATGAGTTGCGCTAAAGAGGCGCACCAATCTGTTGCAGTAACGGATCGCACGCCGCGCGCGTGCAGCTCGCGCGCAAATCGCGCGCTGTGCGCGTCCTGTGCATTCACAGCGCGTTAGCCAGATCTGGACCTATCCTTACAGAGTCAATAAGTTTATTTGTGCTTTAAAGCAGGTTAGATCTGTAACAAAAACTGCGATTGCTACCTATCATGCATTGTAGGTTCTAAATTACGCTACAGTTTACTGATGTGATACTACTTAATATAAATAGAGTTTTTATTGCCCAAAAAAGATGCATAAGAGCAATATGCGGTGTCCCTCCACGAACATCATGTCGTCCTCTATTTGCACAGTTGCAATTACTAACATTGACGTCCCTCTATATATTTGAAACATGTGTATTTGTAATGCAAATTATGCATATTTTTAATAGGGCATTTGATATTTATCCACGGAACACAAGAAATAAAAATATCCTGTTACTACTAAAACTCCAATAACAATGCAGTATAAAAAAAGCTGTATAACAATGAGTATAAAAAAATTTTCAATAATATACCTAATGAATTCAAAACATTAAATAATAATCAATTTAAAACAAAATTGAATAAGTGGCTAATCTCACATACCATAAAGGAGTTTTTTTAAATAATAAATATTAATTTCAACATAATTATGATATGACTGACATCTATGTACCTAATTTAATTTAATGCAATTTTCAATTAATTTTATATTTCATTTTAGTTCAATTTTATATTTAATTTGCATGCCTCGTATTGGCTAAACATGCTTGGTACGTTCATTTTAAAACACCTATGCATACCGTGTTTAAGCAAATAAAGATTATTTTATTTTACCTTAATTCATGTTGACGTATTTAATTTGAAAAAGCAAAAATTATATTTACTCTGATAATACTTTAAATATAACATCTGTGAAATAAAAACTTTTTTCTTAGTTACTCTTTCGTTATAAGCCGCTCTTACAAGGTTACTTAGGAGTAATTTTGTGGTTACTCTATGATGCTATTTGACAGTTGACATCAAAGTCTAACAGATGGGGTTAGTGTGTCATGTATGGAGGAAATGCAAGGCGATTTGTTCTGTCAGCCGTATCTTTACTTTTTACATCAATGAAAATAAATGACATTTTTATCAAATAATATATTAATTATGTGAAATTATAAATAACTGTAGAAATTCCTATTTTAGATTTAATATGTGTCTATTGGTTGTAAGACAAAAAATATTAATTTGTTGACATTTTAAATATTGTAATTTTATTTTAATTAGTTATGTAAACTGTTTGCATGCCACAACATTGGTAAAATATGTGAAGCTGTACTATTTTAATATCTTGTAAACCATATTTTAAGCAAATGAATTATCTTTATCTTTATCTTCTTCTTACTTTATGTATATCCATCTTCATAGATGGGCTAGACATTCATTCTTTTTTTCTGTTCTGTCTTTTCATTGTTGAAAAGACAATTAGCATTTTCTTTACCAGTTACTTCAATGTGAAGCGTTTTATTACCGATGCACTAAGGTATAATAGCTGATACCATTAATAATATTCCGAAATATGGCTCAACAAAGATAATGCACCTCACAAGGTTCGACCCTTGGAATTTAGAAAACTAGTAGGTCGATTACAACTTGTCTTAACGATAATCTTTTAAACGTCTTGACGAGTTATATGGCTAGTCTTCGTTGAGATAATGTTCTAGGACTAGTAGCGAAAGGACGATAATATAATAAGATGTGGAAATTTGCCAATCGACTGTCATTTATCCAAATAAAGTTGTAAATAAAGATAAACTAAATACAATTTATTAGTTAAAAATTAAAAAACCCGACTGCGTAAAAAGTGAACTTAAAAGATGAAAACAAGATTTAAGGAATCAATTCGCGGTCTGAGGCATCAAATCCTAATTCAATAAACTATAAAGCCTTAATTGTAACTCTTCATTAAAAAAAAAGGTTTTAACTCTAATAAGTAGTATCTGAAATCGTTTTTTCCCGTTTAATAGGAATTCCGGGTAATAACATAGCCTATGTCACTTCTACAACTGAGACGAATCTAATGACGTATCATATGTTGAAATCCATTAAACGGTTTTTCTTTCTTATTTTTTAAGTGTATTTTTTTGCCTTTTCCCGTAGGAATTTTGGAACATAAAGTATTGAATACTATTAGCACTGAAAATATGTGACCCTTAGTTCATAAACGAAAGTTTAAAAATCAGTTTATCAGTATTACATATCCGTTTTTCCCGCTTAAGTTCTGTTTCCGCGGAAATTTTGGGAAATAAAATACCCCTTGTCACTCACACAATTAAGACGAATCTATTGATATATTAGACTTTAAAATCCGTTAAGTGGTTTAGACTGTAGGGGGTGCCAAAGAAATAGACATACATACATACATACGATCGAAAAACAAAACCCTCGTTTAGCAGTCGGGTAAAAAAGGATAGCATAAACTACACCCCGTATCTACTTAAAGTAATAAACACACGCACAATTTAACATAATATAAAACATAGGCAAAACACAATCATAATAGGTTGGGGAAAAAGTTGCTTCGCATTTTTTAAGAAAATTCAAAACATTTTTTAATATAAATTATTTAAATTTAACTTAAGTATGTAGGTACCATTTTGTTCGATAACTTTTTGCCATCTTGTAGGTAGGTCATCTTGTTTTGACATGATCCCATTGCTATAGAAATTTTGGGGCTTCTGATCAAAATACCGCGACAAGTGGTTTTGGCAGTCCTCTCGTGATGTTAACCTGACACTGCATAGAGAGTTCTGAAGATAGCGAAACAGGTGGAACTCTAAAGGTGCAAGGTCAGGACTATACGGCGGATGCATTAACACCTCCCAGCCAAACTCTCCTAATTTTTGCTGAGTGGCTAAAGATGTGTGAGGTCTAGCGTTATCATGATGAAAAACCACACCCCTTCTGTTGATTAATTCCGGCCGCTTTCTCTCAACTTCTTGCTTTATTCTTATCAGTTGTTCGCAGAAGAGCTCAAAATCGATGGTCCTGTCTGGTGGTAACAGCTCATAATGAATAATGCCCTTTCAATCCCACCAAATACACAGCATCACCTTGTTGCGAGTTAACCCGGATTTCGCCACAGTCTGTGTAGCTTGACCGGCCTTTGACCACGACCTTTTTCGCACGTTTTTGTCGTACGTGATCCACTTTTCATCACCAGTTATCAGTTTTTTCAAAAACAGTTCGTCATTACGTCGTTATAAACAATCACAAATGAATACACGGTACATTGGGTTTCTTTCAGTGAGCTCGTGGGGTACCCAAATATCGAGCTTTTTTGTGTACTCAGTTTTTTTCAAATGCACCAAAACTGTTTTGTGGTCAACTCCCAGTTCTTCAATTTTGCTCCACTGTTTCAAAAAATGGCATCAATTTTATCCGTTACGGGGCAACGTGCATCTTTGAGCTTTTCTCACAGACACTGCACTAGGTCCATAAACATCGCAAATTTTTTTCGCGGCTTGCGTTGCATTTTTACCCTTTTTTTGTAGTAAGCATTAAAATGTATCGAATTCTTGACAGTACGAAAAACAAATGAAAAACACACATTTTCCTAATTTGAATTAGGAATTATCTTCTTTAAAATTTAAACTTTTAATGATACCAAAACCAGCCAGATACAAATAGTACAGCCAAAGAGATTTTATTACAAGTTCATACATACTATAATGCAAAAAGACTTTTTCCCCAACCTAATATATAAATATCACAACGATCAGTGACACCAGAAACAAGGTTTTTGATGACCTTAAAAATAATTGCCTAAAATTTTTTAAGAAAAGTATAAATTGGTTGGTGTTTGATTCTTCGTGTGTGGACTGTTTCTGGTCGTTATAAATGAGAAGTCCAAAATTGGCACAGTCAAAACTATTTATTTTCACTAAATTACACGGACACAATGTCTTCGGTATAGCAACAAACAAAAAAAAAGTTTTTATGTTTTGTTTTGTTGTTACTTAGAAAAATATTCGTGGAGTAAATTATAAAGCTAAGTGGATTGAGGGAGAAAAGATTCATAGACAAATCTAGTGCGATAGGAAGAAAATAGCGAGAGTTAGAGGAACACAACTCGCAATTTAAGCAACATGCATCGAATAAAAAAATAATCATAAATAATTTGTTTTTACATTTAAGTTAATTGCACATACGATAAATGTCAACCTTTTAACCCATTCGATATTAGTAAATTTGTTGTTGCATACGAGAGCGCACGTGTGACTTAAGTGGCATATTCTAGAACGTCTCCAATTTTTACGAAACTTGGTATTTTTCCTTTACAATATAATTAGATACAGTACTCTTTCGTCCTACGAAATAAAATTCGACCAAATATATAAATATATAAATGCAAAAGCCAATAAATTGTTTACTTAGCCGGTAAGTAAATACTACATACGGACACTACATGATCGAACAATGAAGCGAACTATTAATGCAGCGTGCACTAATAAGTAGTTGTTCCAATATGCACTGATATCGTTTGTAAAGAATTTGGGATAAGCAATGTCGATGTTTGCCGGGCTTCACACGGTAGACTTACTGAATTTACTTGTATTGAATTAGCACCCACTGAGAGACAGATTAAAGATAAGCAATTGGTTAGACTGTTTATCAAGAAGCCCCCTATCTTAATCCTAATCTTAAGTTCGAGATATTTTGGTCTATAATAAAGGTGGGAATGAAATTATCCATCATCTTTAATGATAGCCATCATGAGGTAAGATCCTCTATTTATTGAAGGATATAACAATAAAGTAGAGTAGCGTATTTTGAACATTACTGAAATTTCTGTAGATAAAACAGTATTTATATTAGAGCATAAAAGTGCATAGCTGGAATGTTGCTACTTGTAAACTACGAGTAATATAACTTTGCTCCGCAGGTTTTTATATTAACTGCGTAAGCAGCGTATAATAAAAGTGCATTTCGCGAATATTGCTGTAAACTAATGTTACTTTACTCCGCAGGTTAAAATTAAGAAGTCTTCTGTTGTTGTCATTGGTAGTGCTTCTGGTACAAGCTAATGACCAGGAATGGTGGGAATCCACTATATTTTATCAAATATATCCAAGGTCTTTCAAGGACAGTAATGGAGATGGAATCGGTGACTTGAACGGTATGATCATTTATCGTTTATTTAATAGCTTTTTATTTTGAACTTATTTCTATCAATAAATATTAAGAGAACCTTCTCATGTTAGTTGCTAGTTGATTTTTACTTCTGAGCTTTTGCATGAAACCGCCTAACAATAACATTTCTATATTGTTTCGTATTCCAGAGCAAAGGGTTTAGTTTTGTTTTTTAGAAAACGAACAACTTGTCATAAAAAAAAAGTCTTCTTCTTATAAATACATAGTTATTGTATTTAATGTAATTTCCTTCACAGGGATTACGTCCAATTTGGAATATTTAAAAGAGTTAGGTATTGGAGCAACATGGCTTTCGCCAATCTTCAAATCTCCAATGTACGATTTTGGATACGATATTTCTGACTTTTATGATATTCAAGATGAGTACGGGACAATGGAAGATTTTGATAGGCTAATTGCCAAAGCTAATGAACTAGGTAACCCGAAAATAAAATTTAATAGGATTTGAAGTTCTTACATGATTAATAAGAGATAAATTTAACCTCATTTTTTACTTTGCAGATATAAAAATAGTCTTAGATTTTGTACCTAATCATGGTAGCAATGAAAGTGTGTGGTTTGAGGAAGCCCTAAAGGGACATGAAAAGTATTACGATTATTTTGTGTGGGAAGAAGGAGTCGTTGATGAAAATGGAAAACTTAACCCGCCTAATAACTGGGTAAGATTTTTTTTTAAACAATAATTCTACTTGTATTACCTAGTAATTGAATTTTCACTATAAAATTACCTTCTTTGTCTCACCTTTCTTACCTTTTTGAACTAACCGAGTCTTCGGACTTCTGGTTAGGTTAGCCATGTACTTGTAATCAATCATAATTTGAGTAAAACATTCTCATTCTCGTTTTTAGGTCAAATTCTGTACAAAAAAAATGTTTGTAGTATAAATGATTAAAGAGGTTTTAGTTTTACCCCAGTACTAAGAATCAAAGGATTTTCTTTCTATAGGTAAGCGTGTTCCGCAAAAGTGCTTGGGAGTACAGAGAAGAAGTTGGAAAGTATTATCTTCACCAATTTGTAACTGGTCAGCCCGATTTGAACTACCGCAACCCTGATGTCATCGAAGAAATGAAAAACGTTGTCAGATTTTGGCTTAACAAAGGAGTTGCTGGCTTCAGAGTTGACGCCATTGCTCATTTGTTTGAGGTTGACAAAGAATTGCATGGGGGAAAGTACCCAGATGAGCCGCTTTCAGGCAATAGCGAAAACCCTGACGACTATAGTTATTTGAATCATATTTACACCACAGACCAAGAGCGGACTTTTGATATGGTTTATCAATGGAGAGAAGTATTCGATGAAATCAAAGAAAAGGATGGTCTGACACGAGTCATAATGACTGAAGCGTACTCCAGTCCTCAGGTCACAATGAAGTATTTCGGTGATGGTAAGCGCAATGGAGCTCAAATGCCATTCAATTTCGTTCTTATATCTGACGTCAATGGTGAATCCTCAGCTCAAGAAATCAAATATGCTTTAGACAAATTTTTGATTTTCAAACCAATTGATAAACAAGCTAACTGGGTGGTAAGTTTATATTTTTACAAAAAAAGTATTTTACGCAGTAAAACAATAATTTACCAATATCCTACATCTATTTCTCTTCAGGCTGGAAACCATGACAATAATAGGGTTGGGTCAAGATTTAGCCCAGAATTGGTGGACGGCATCAATATGATTGTTCTTTTGATGCCCGGAATAGTCGTTACATACATGGTAATTATTTCAAATCTTACTAGACATTTACGATTAAAATAAATATTTGATAAAAATCATATTATATCTTCAGGGCGAAGAAATTGGCATGGTTGACGGTTATGTAAGTTGGGAAGATACTGTAGATCCAAGCGGGTGTAACACAGATGACCCTATCAACTATTGGACAGCTTCTAGGGACCCTGAAAGAACCCCTTTCCAGTGGAGTGCTGATGTCAATGCAGGTAAATAATTTAACCCCTATATTGGTAGAGAAATACTGGTTAATACAAATTATTAATTAAACCCCTTACTAGTTATCAGTTGAAATTTTACCCAAAAATGAAACTGTGATAATTAAAATATTCTTTACTTTTTTGTTTATTTTGGCCTTAGAGGAAAAAGAAAACAATTAAACTAGGCAAACTTTTACACAACTTCGAAACTTTCAGGGTTTTCAACTGCTGACAAAACCTGGTTACCTGTTGCTGACGGCTATGAAAAACTTAACGTTGCGTCACAGAAGGAAGCCCCTAAATCTCATTTGAGTGTGTATAAAACTCTCGCATCCCTACGCAAAATGCCGGTATTCAGACAAGGAAGATACGAATCAGTTGCGCTTAACTCTGATGTCTTCGCTTTTAGGAGGTTATTATAATAACAAATGCAAATCATCTAAATTTTTATTCTCCATATCAGCTGAATATCGTCTTGTAACTACGTGTTGTGCCGATTGGTTAAACGTCTTATCCCATTTCTACTACTTTGTGTTTAAAGAGATGTTGATTATTTACTTTATCTTAAGAAATCAGACAAGAGTTAATCTATATAGTACCTATTACGTAAAGAAAACGATTATTTTTACAGAATACTCTATGCGCATTATCCGTGGATAAGATAAATAAAAAAACATTTACAGCTGATTATTGGCTTTATGTACATTAGATACATAATGAATACACATTTTTGCACACACTCAGACTTTTTGACGAAACATTTCTAGACGATTTCTTAACCTTACAAGGCACTTAGAAAAAAACTGGTAGCCCATTACACAAAGAGAATGGTTAATGAAAGATAATAGCTGGGAAACATTAAAATACGGCCTGTTTCTAGTATTTTTTACAGTTATTGCTAATGAAAGGGAGCAATTTGAGTAAGCCTTTGTTAAGTCCAAATAAAAAGAACTTTAGAACTAACGTTTTGGTCGAGTAACGATATAAATTGGGCAACGTCATCAAAGAAGATTAAATCGCACATTTTTAGGGTATAATATTCTCATAAACTTTTCTATTAAATGTAAACTGCGCACGTTTTGTTACATTTGTAATGTTATTGCAAAATGTATATATTATGCAATGATTTTGTGAAACCACTTTTGTATTTATTTCAGGTGGCATAATGGCGAGAACTACGTAGTAGTGGTCAACTTTAGGAATAATTCGTACACAGTTGATTTGGAGTACTTTGAAAATGTCACTGGCCACCTCGAGGTTGTCGAAAGCAGTATTCTATCACCAAAGAAAACTGGGTATGTTTAATGAAATAGGCACTGAAACATGTTTAAACATTAAAGCAGAAATAGTTTTTTGTTTAGTTTGGTAATCGCTGGTTAAAAGATTATTGCTCCTTAAGCAATATTTTGAATATTTTAATGAAGTGATTCTTGAGTCACCTGATCACCTCTGATTTGAAATGAAACCAAGAAGTTAAATTCATTTTTTTGTGTCTTACATATCAAACTATATTTTGAAGACTCCACAATTATTTTTAGATCATGTCAAGTTTTTTGTTTCTCAGGTTATGTGGTTCTTGCTAACACGCCTATAATATATATCGTGTTTTTAAAACATCTAAAATAAGCATTCATTCATTACCCTTCATTCATTTTAATTTGCCCCGCAATGTCTAACCTTTTTGCTTGTGCTAAAAAAGTATGTTTGGAATCGGACAGGATAATATTGAGTGACAATGTCACTGTCTCAATACAAGAAATTACGACATTTCCTTAGACCTATGTTCGTAAAATAAAACGTTAAATAAGCTAATTAGCGAAATAATAGCACTAAATGTTGTTCCTCTTTTCAGGTAAGATATTTGGTTGTTTTTTTTTAAAAACCTTTGTTTGTTGTGCACGATAGTTTGTCGACAATAATACATTTCTTTTCAGAGCAATGCAAAGCCTATTTATTTTCGCAACAAACGAAACATTTATAAAACAACATTTAGTGCTATTATTTTGCTAATTAACTTATTAAACGTTTTATTTTACAAATATAGGTCTAAGTAAATATCGTAATTTCTTGTGTTGTGACTGTGACATTGCCACTCAATATTATCCTGTCCGATTCCAAACATACTTTTTAGCACAAGCAAAAAGGTTAGACATTGCGCGACAAATTAAAAAGAATGAAGGGTAATGAACCTCATTTTACAAACATAATAATGAATAACTATTTTTTGCCCTACAGCGATGTCATCCACGCGGACCACGTACTTGTTGAGGGAAATGAAGCCTTTGTGCTTAAAGTAGTCAACTAAAGGTTACTTACTGTGTATTAAAAATAACAAGATGAAATTATGTTTTTACTGTCATTATTTATTAAATTTTTACCTTAGATTTAGAATAAACACACCCAGTTTCAATACAGATTTATGATAAATCTCTTATTATACAAATAATGAATTTTTAATACATGAAAAATAATCGTCCGCTTCAGGTGAGATCCGAACCCACGACCATCGCATACCGGGCGAGTGCTTTTCCAACTAAGCTACCGAGACGCTAGCTGACCCGACGATATCTTTCAAGTGTTTCTCGCTGTCAGCCAGCCATTTTATCTGATCAATGTTGCGATATACTACCTTTAACACCCAATAGAAATATTTTTACAAATATTTAACTATTGGTAAAGATCAGAAAAGTTTAAACACGTATTAAAAAATCATTAATAAGCATGGTAATTGCCAAAAAACAAAAAAAAATTATGAAAGTAATGTTAGGAGATCTTAATCAAATATAGTTAAAATACTACTCGATCTCATCAACGTTTTTTGATTTCAATATTTGTTTATACCTTATTACCTCATCCCAGTAATTCATAACCAGTGATATGAATTTCGCACCACTTATAATAAAGATTCATTTGCGTGTATGAATAATGCATAAGTGGCGTCCTGAGCGAGATTTAGGTGATCCTAACCCTTAATATTCAGGAATTATGCATGAATACCATATTTACAACCAAATTCCAAAAACTATACACTGAACAGTTGTATATACTCATTTTAAGTCTGAGATTATTCGAGTGCAACATGAATTTTTGATCAAATGAATAAAACTAAAAACTAACAATGAACGAACAAAAGTCACTGACATAGCCCGACAGATATCTAAAGTGGCAGTGTGTGGAGCACATAGCACGTAGAACTGACGGCCGATGGGACAAAAAGGTTCTGAAATGGGAGCCACGTACCGGCAAACGCAGCGTCAGACGTCCACCCACAAGGTGGACAGACGACCTGGTAAAGTTTGTAGAAAGCCGCTAGATGCTTTCGACCGGCCGATCTGAAAGTCACTGGGGGAGGCTTATGTTTAGCAGTAGACGTCCTGTGGATGATGACGATGAAATAAAACTATTAATGTAGTATCCTATTCACTTGAAGCCGGTTTTATTTTATGGGTGTTTTAACTATTCTACGTGATGTAAGGATCAGCATCTTTTTGTTACGAGGTATTAGACAGAAAAATTGGCCAGTAACATCGTACTACATACGTACACTTAGGCCCAAGCTATTTTAGAAAAGAATTTTTCTCTTAATTTAATAGTTTGGTTAGGTACCTAGCACATATGAGGTAACAAGTTGGATATACAGACGAAAATATATATTAACCACCCGTGGTGATTGTTTGCATGTGTTATTATCAAAGTAGTATCACAGTATAATAATAAGTACCCCATACTAACGTAATTAACATAATAAAACAAAGGCAAAACACAATCATACATAAATATCACAACGATCAGTGACACCAGAAACAAGGTTTTTGATGACCTTAAAAATATTTGCTTTAAAGTTTCTAAGAAAAGTATAAACTGGGGGGTTGTTACTTAGAAAAAGAAATATTCGGGAAGTAAATGATTTAACTAAGTGAATATAGGGAGAAAATATTTATAGACAAATCTAGTGCGATAGGAAGGAACTAGCGAGAGTTAGAGTAACACAACTCGCAAGCAACATGCATCAAGTAATAAAAATTAACAATTATTTGTTTTTATATATAAGTAAACTGCACATATGATAAATGTCAATCTATTAACCCTTTCGGCAAAATGCTTAGTATACTTTGTTGTTGCATATGGGAGCGCACTTGTGACTTAAATGGCATATTCTAGAACGTGTTCAATTGTTACGAAACTTGTTATTTTCCTTAACAGTATAATAAGATACAGTACTCTTACGTCCTACGAAATCAAATTGGAACAAATATTGTAAATGCCAAGAAATTGTTAACCTACATATTGAAAGAACGAAACAGGCGTTTATGAGCCGGTAAGTAAATACTACATACGGACACCACATGATCGAACAATAAAGCGAACTATTGATACAGCGTGCACTATTTAGAAGTTGTTCTAATATGCCCTGAGTTCGTTTTTAAAAAATTGGGATAAGCAATTTCCATGTTCACCGGGCTACACGTCGTAGACTTACTGAATTTACTTGTATTGACTTGGAACCTACTGGCAGACAGATTTAAGATAAGAAATTGGTTAGACTGTTTATCAAAACCCCTATCTTATTCCTAATCTTGAGATCGAGATATTTTAGTCTATAAAAAAGGTGGGAATGAAAGTATCCATCATCATAAAATGATAGCTATCATGAGGTAAGATCCTCTATTTATTGAAAAAAATAACAATAAATTAGAGTAGCGCATCTTGAACATTACTGAAATATCTGTTGATGAAACAGTATTTATATTAGAGCATAAAAGTGCATAGCTGGAATGTTGCTACTTGTAAACTACGAGTAATATAACTTTGCTCCGCAGGTTAAAATTAAGAAGTCTTCTGTTATTTACATTGGTGGTGCTTCTGGTACAAGCAAATGACCAGGAATGGTACGAATCCACCATATTCTATCAGATATATCCAAGGTCTTTTAAGGACAGTGATGGAGATGGAATCGGTGACTTGAATGGTATGATCATTTATTAGTTCATTTATATGCTTTTTATTTAGTTTTGAACATATTTTTATTAATACATACCAAGAAAACCTTTTCATGTTTATTGCTAGTTGATTTTAACTTACTTAGGTATTGCTAGAGAGCGCCTAACAATAAAATTTCTGTTTTGTCTCGTTTTTCTTAACAGAAATGATTATTAAAAAAAACATACGGTAGAACTAACGAATTGCTGTTTTTCGTTTGTAAAAAGGTACCTACTTATTGTATTAATTTAATGTTATTTACAGGGATTACGTCTAGTTTGGAATATTTGAAAGAGTTAGGTATTGGAGCAGCATGGCTTTCACCAATCTTCAAATCTCCAATGTACGATTTTGGATACGATATTTCTGACTTTTATGGTATTCAAGACGAGTACGGGACGATGGAAGATTTTGATAGGCTCATTGCCAAAGCTAATGAACTAGGTAACCCGAAAATAAAATATAATTGGATTTGAAGTTTTTACATAATTAATAAGAGATCATTTAACCTCATTTTTTACTTTGCAGATATAAAAATAGTCTTAGATTTTGTTCCTAATCACGGTAGCAATGAAAGTGTGTGGTTTGAGGAAGCCATCAAGGGACACGAAAAGTATTACGATTATTTTGTGTGGGAAGAAGGAGTCGTTGATGAAAATGGAAAACTCAACCCGCCTAACAACTGGGTAAGATTTAGTTTTTAAGCATTCATTTACTCCTTCCTAATCAATTTTTACTATAAAATTACATGTTCATCTCAACATTTTTTTCCCTATTTGAACTACCTGAGTCTTCGGACTCTTAAACTTGTATTCGGTCATGCACAAACCACCCACATGTGGCCGCGTTACACATTTAATGTTTTTTTTGTCTCATTTTCGTGGCTTTATTGCCGAACAGTGTTTTTAAGTCAAATTCTGTACACAAAAAAAAACAAAACCAGATTGTGGTTATAATGATTGAAGAGCTTGTAGTTTTGTCCTAGTACTAAAAATTAAAGATTATTCTGTCTATAGCTAAGCGTCTTCCACAAAAGTGCTTGGGAATACAGAGAAGAAGTTGGAAAGTATTATCTTCACCAATTTTTAATTGGTCAACCCGACTTCAACTACCGCAATCCTGATGTAGTCGAAGAAATGAAGAACGTTGTCAGATTCTGGTTTAACAAAGGAGTTGCTGGCTTCAGAGTTGACGCCATTGATCATTTGTTTGAGGTCGATAAGGAATTGTACGGGGGAATGTACCCAGATGAGCCGCTTTCAGGTAATAACGTAAACCCTGACAACTATAATTATTTAAATCATATTTACACCACAGACCTAGACGAAACATACGATATGGTTTATCAATGGAGAGAATTATTTGATGAAATCAAAGAAAAAGATGGTCTGGCACGAGTCATGATGACTGAAATGTACTCCACTCCTCAGCTTACAGTGAGGTATTTTGGTGATGGTGATCGCAATGGAGCTCAAATGCCATTCAATTTCGTTCTTATATCTGACATCAATAATGAATCCTCAGCTCAAGAAATCAAATATGCTTTAGACAAATTTTTGACTTTCAAACCAATTGATAAACAAGCTAACTGGGTGGTAAGTCTATATTATTACATAAAAAGTATTTTTTACGTAACAAAACAATTTACTTAAAACCTACATCTATTTCTTTTCAGGCTGGAAACCATGATAATAATAGGGTTGCGTCAAGATTTAACCCAGAACTGGTGGACGGCATCAATATGATTGTTCTTTTGATGCCCGGAATAGCTGTTACATATATGGTAATTATTTCAAATTTTACTAGACAGTAACGATTAAGATGCATATTTTGCAAAATAAAACTCATAGGTATTCATATTTTTCAGGGCGAAGAAATTGGCATGGTTGACGGCTATGTAAGTTGGGAAGATACTGTAGATCCAATTGGGTGTGACACAAATGATCCTATCAACTATTGGACAGTTTCTAGGGACCCTGAAAGAACGCCTTTTCAGTGGAGTGCTGATGTTAATGCTGGTAAATAATTTAATCTCTATAGTGTTAGAGACATTTATATTTTTATTGGCGTTCAATCTTATGTCAAAAGCATAAAGTTCATAATAGAAGGCTATTTATTGTTATTTTTTTTGGCTACCATTGGTTGGTTAAAGAAATGAGATCGTAGCCTAAGAGTTTTTAAGTAAACTAGTTATCGCTAAATCTTACCCAAAAATAAATTTGTGGTAACTAAAATATTCTTAACTTTTTAGTTTATGCTAGCAATAGAGGAAAAAGAAAACAATTAAACTGGGCCTCCTTTTTCACGACTTCTAAACTTTCAGGGTTTTCAACTGCTGAAAAAACCTGGTTGCCTGTTGCTGATGGCTATCAAACACTAAACGTTGAGTCACAGAAGGAAGCCACAAAATCTCACTTGAGTGTGTATAAAACTCTTGCATTCCTACGCCAAATGTCAGTATTCAGACAAGGAAGATACGAATCAGTTGCGCTTAATTCTGATGTCTTCGCTTTTAGGAGGTAATTATAAAAACAAATGAGAAAAATTTACTCTAAAACCAAGCTAGTAATAAGTACGTACATCTACATCTTATCACGAGATGACGATTTTTTTTACAGAATACTCTATAAATCACATTATCCGTGGATAAGATTTATAAAATTATATATTTACTTTTACGTATTAATAATATTACATAATGTTATACACATTGATGACCTACGGAGCCGAAATGTGGAACATGATAGTAAAGCTGGCTCACCGACTTTACGTCACTCAGCGATCTATGGAAAGGTCGCTCACGCATTCAGATTTTTTGACGAAACATTTCAAGACGATATTTTCTTAAACTTACAAGTCTATTAGAGAAAAACTGGTAGACGATTCCTTAAAGAGAATGGTTAATAAAAGATAATAGCTGGGAAACATTAAAATACGGCTTTCCAGTATTTTTTACAGTTATTGCTAATGAAATTTGAGTAAGCTTTTGTTAAGTCCAAATAAAAAGATCTTTGAACCTAACGTTTTAGTCAAGTAACGATATAAAGTGGGCAACGTCATCAAAGGAGATTAAATTGCACATTTTTTACTCAACTGCTAAACGAGGGTTATGTTTTTCGAGCGTATGTATGTAAGTATGTCTGTTTCTTTGTCACGCCCTACAGCCTAAACCGTTTAACGGATATAAAAGTATAATTTGCCAATATAATCGTCTTAATTATTGTTAGTGTGACAAGGGGTACTCGTATGTTATGTCCCGAATTTCCGCGAGAACAGAACTCACGCGGGAAAAACGGATCAGCAATACTGATAAACCGATTTAGAAACTTTATTTTATTAACGTAGGGTCACATATTTTTAGTGCTAATAGTATTCAATACTTTATTTTCCAAAATTCCTACAGGAACAGGCAAAAAAATACACTGAAAAAATAGGAAGAAAAAACAATTTAATGGATTTCAACATTTATGATTAGATTCGTCTCAGTTGTAAAAGTGACATAGGCTATTAACATAGCCCGGAATTCCTGTTGGTACATGAATTAAACGGGAAAAACCGATTTCAGTTAATATACTTACTCGAGTTAAAACCTTTTTTTTTTCAATTAAGAGTTACAAATAAGGCTTTATTGTTCATTGAAAAGTAGGAGTAGAAACTACAAACTAAAAAGTCAAAAATTAAATTAATTTATTGTAAACATTAAAAAAGCCCGACTGCGTAAAATGTAAACATAAAAGATACAAAAACAAGATATAAAGAATCAATTTGCAGTCCGAGGCATCAAATCCATTACCAGCATAATGATGATTGACTTGGTATGCACTGCGTTAGTACCTAATTAAGTAATTTAAATCCGTGTAGAAAAAGTAGAATCAAGTAACATGGATTTGATGCGTCAGACTGCAAATTGATTCTTTAAATCTTGTTTTCATCCTTTAAGTTCACTTTTTACGCAGTCGGGTTTTTATTGATTAATGTTATTAGCATATAATATTTTGGGGTCTCTAATAAATAAATAATAATAATAATAAATATTGGACAACATCACATACATACATTGCTCTGCGGGTCTAAAACGGCCACTTTGGATGTTTCATATTCCGTTCATAATATGTTTCATTTAGCAAATCTTAAAATGAAATGTTATTTGATGAAACATAAAATTGCCTCGAACATTTCATATTTGCAGTTCATCTAATTTGACAGTTTTGTATGGAAATTCGTAATATGGTTTACTTATTATGAAAATAGTATTTCATATTAAATGTCAAATTGGTGAACCACCATTTTAATGTTATTTTTAATATTATTTTGTATTGAAATTTGTAGAACACACAAAACTTGAGTATTTTGAAACATTTTGTTTCTTTGTGTTGTTAAAAACATTCATTTTCACAAAAACCGTAAAGTAAGATTGGACACGTCACTATATTTTTTTAACGTCATCAAATATGATCCATTTGATGAAATGAATTGCATATGATTCAATTATTAATGTGGCCGTTTTAGGGTTTGCAAATCATTTCCGCTACATTTCACTAAATGAATCAGATTAAAAATGAAACATCTAATGCGGCCGTTTTAGACCCGCTGATCCTATGGTAAGTAGCGAAAGCACTTGTGTTATAGAAATCAGAAACAACGACGGTAAAACCCAGACCCGAGCCAATATAGAAAAGTTCGTTTTCTACATGACCCGACCGGGGATCGAACCCGGAACCTCAGAGATGGCGGCGCCATTTATAATAAAAATAGTATTCTCTTAAACTGTTCTAATTAAATGTAAACTGTGCACGTTTTGTTACATTTGTAATGTTATTGTAAAATGTATAATATTCTGTAATGATTTTGTGAAACCACTTTTTTTATTTCAGGTGGCATAATGGCGAGAACTACGTAGTAGTCGTCAACTTTAGGAATAATTCGTACACAGTTGATTTGGAGTACTTTGAAAATGTCACTGGCCACCTCGAGGTTGTCGAAAGCAGTCTTCTATCACCAAAGAAAACTGGGTATGTTTCATGAAATATTTTAAGAAATGAGCACTTAGATAAACATGCTTACATATAGCAGAACTAGTTTGCTGTTTAGTTTGGTAATCGCTGGTTCAAACATTATGGCTCCTGAAGCAATATTTTAAATGTTTTTATGAAGTTATTCTTTGGTCACCTCAGATTTGAACTGAAACTAAACCTTTAGTTAATTTTTTAGATCTTGACAAGTTTTTTTCTTAGGTTATGTGGTTTTCTGTTGACACCTATAATATTTGTGTTTTTTTTTAAAAATAATAATTTTTTTTTTTTGCCCTACAGCGATAGCATCCACGCGGACCTCGTACTTGTTGAGGGAAATGAAGCCTTTGTGCTTAAAGTAGTCAACTAAAGGTTACTTATGAATAAAAATAACGATATGAAGTTTTGTTTTTACTGTAATTTAATATTGATTTTATTTTTATGTATCTACCTTTGATTTAGAATAAATACATCCAGTTCCAATACAGATTTATGGTTAATATCTATTTATAAAAGTAATGTTAGGAGATCCTTATCAAATTTAGGTAACATACTACTCGATCTCATCAACGTTTTTTGATCTTAATATTTATTCATACCTCATTACCTCATCTCAGTAATTCATAACCAGTGATATGAATTTCGCACCACCTATAATAAGGATTCATTTGCGTGTATGAATAATGCATAAGTGGCGTCCTGAGCGAGATTTAGGTGATTCTAACCCTTAATATTCAGGAATTATGCATGAATTCCATATTTACAACCAAATTAAAAAAAAACTATACACTGTACAGTTGTATGAACTCATTTTAGGTATGAGAGGATTCGAGTGCAACATGAATTTTTGATCAAATGAATAAAACTAAAAACTGAGTATGAACGAACAAAAGTCACTGACAGACGACCTGCTAAAGGATGCAGAAAGCAGCTGAATTCAGGTTGCTTCCGACCGGCCGATCTGAAAGGCACTGGGGGATTCTTATGTTTAGCAGTGGACGTCCTGTGGCTGATTTCTTCTGTGGATAATGACGATGAAATAAAACTATTAATTAAATTTCATCACTTGAAGCCGGTTTTATTTTTTCGGTGTATTAATTATTGTACGTATTGAAGGATCGGCATCCTTTTGTTACGAGGTATTAGACAAAAAAAATGGCCAGTGTCATCGTACCAGTACACTTGACCCAAGCTATTTAAGAAAATACATTTTAGAAATTGAATCGCAAATGCTTGTTACATCAAAAGTATGGTTAGGTATTTACCACATATAAGATGCTGTTGTACACATATAACAAGTTGGATATATAGACGCAAATATATAATATTAACCACATGTGGTGATTATTTGCAAGTGTTACTAAGGCAGTCTTTTGTTTTTAAGTGCAGATGACATAAGATTTTACTTACAAACTGAAGTAATATTTTAAGGCTGTGTCCCCAGTAGGCAAACTGTTAGCGACCGACTAAGTGAGCCGCAAATTGTGGCGAACTGAAATTTGAGTTAGCTGCAAACATAGATCGAACAACCATATCGCCGCCGCCGACTGGAACCGGTTTTGCTGGGAGTCGGCCGCTCACTGAGATAGTCGGCGCGCGTAACGCTGCAAACTGCGTACAGTGAGTGCAAAACTAGCAAACTGTGGACACTCCATTTCAAATATACGGAAGGGCGTACTAAATCGATAGGCCGCAAACTCAGTCAGCCGCTAACAGTTTGGGACACAGCCTTAAAGCGTTTGAACTCCAATTTCAAAATCACAAAATCGTAGAAAATTTCCTAGGAGTTTGTATACAATTCTTGTGAATTCGTAGAATTGGAATCCAAATGCTTCAAAAATACGCCTCCAGGCAGTTGTTTCCCAAAACATGCGTAGAGAAAAATGTAAAAGGATGCCATCACCCCGAGGTTACGTAACCGAAACATCAAAGAGTACATTTCATTATTTGCCGACGAGACATCAAACACATCGATATGGCACCCATGGCCGTTAGTGACATCACACATCTTTATTACGAGTATGTATTGAGTAACTTGTAAAGCCAAAATGGCGTGTTTTTGGTTTGTATTTGCCTTGAACTTAGAGGAATTTGACTTCCGGTTGGGTTAAGTTAAAAAAATTTTTATTTTTATTTTGGCATGGATCTAGGCGTATGTGAATTAAATTGCAAATTCAAACATCGATCATCAACCTGATATTTGTAACAGTTAGCTTCGTTATGTAATATTTATCCATATACTGTCCTTTTTTTGTTAAATTGTAATTATAGAGATCCATATTTTTAATTAACCGCTACTTTTGTTGCATAATCTTAAGAGGATATTTAGTTTTTACAAGCTTTTATTATTACAAGCTTTTATTTACTTTCACCTGTCCCGTTGTCTGTAATCAAATCTTGCAAGTTAAATTTGATCCACTTCCCGGTTACCGATTGAGCTGAAATTTTGCATACATGTGTAAACCGCGTGACAATGCAATATTATGATGAAATGGTTCTGATCTGATGATGGAGCTGGAAGGTGGCCATAGGAACTTCACAATAAAACAAAACAACCTCATCGAGTTTGGGCTCGTTTGAATCGTCTTGACGAGTAGTTTGTCTTTCAATGGTAAGCAGGGTCTGATGATGGAGCTGGAAGGTGGTCAAAGGATCTCTGTACTAAAACGACGAAACTCCATCGAGTTTCGGCTCGTTTGATTCATCTTGACGAGTACTTTGTTTTAAGATGGTTACCAGGGTCTGATCTGATGATGGAGCTGGAAGGTGGCCAAAGGAACATTGTAATGAAACGACGAAACTCCATCGAGTTTCGGCTCGTTTGGTTTGTTTTGACGAGTACTTTGTTTTAAGATGGTTACCAGGGTCTGATCTGATGATGGAGCTGGAAGGTGGCCATAGGAACTTCACAATGAAACGAAACAACCTCAACGAGTTTGGGCTCGTTTAAATCGTCTTGATGAGTAGTTTGTCTTTCAATGGTAACCAGGGTCTGATGATGGAGCTGGAAGGTGGTCATAGGAACTCTGTAATGCAACGACGAAACCCCATCGAGTTTCAGCTCGTTTGATTCGTCTTGACGAGTACTTTGTTTTAAGATGGTTACCAGGGTCTGATCTGATGATGAAGCTGGAAGGTGGCCATAGGAACTTCACAATGAAACGAAACAACCTCAACGAGTTTGGGCTCGTTTAAATCGTCTTGATGAGTAGTTTGTCTTTCAATGGTAACCAGGGTCTGATGATGGAGCTGGAAGGTGGTCATAGGAACTCTGTAATGCAACGACGAAACCCCATCGAGTTTCAGCTCGTTTGATTCGTCTTGACGAGTACTTTGTTTTAAGATGGTTACCAGGGTCTGATCTGATGATGAAGCTGGAAGGTGGCCATAGGAACTTCACAATGAAACGAAACAACCTCAACGAGTTTGGGCTCGTTTAAATCGTCTTGATGAGTAGTTTGTCTTTCAACGGTAACCAGGGTCTGATGATGGAGCTGGAAGGTGGCCATACAAGCTTTTATTTTTTAGTTTCACCTGTGCCGTCGTCTGTAATCAAATCTTGCAATTTAAATTTGATCCACTTCCCGGTTACCGACTAAGCTGAAATTTTGCATATAGTTATGTGTAATCCGCGTGAAAATGCAATATTATGATGTCATGGTGCTGATCTGATAATGGAGCTGGAACGTGGCCATAGAAACTCTGCAATTAAACGACGCAACCACATTGAGTTTGGGCTCGTTTGATACGTCTTGACATGTACTTTGATACTATATGGTAACCAGGGTCTGATGATGGAGCTGGAACGTGGCCATAGGAACTCCGCAATTAAACGACGCAACCCCATCGAGTTTGGCTCGTTTGATTCGTCTTGACATGTACTTTGATAATATATGGTAACCAGGGTCCGATTATGAATCTAAAACGTGGCCATAGGAACTCCGCAATTAAACGACGCAACCCCATCGAGTTTGGCTCGTTTGATTCGTCTTGACATGTACTTTGATAATATATGGTAACCAGGGTCCGATTATGGAGCTGGAAGGTGGCCATAGGAACTCCGTAATTAAACGACACAACGTATTTAAGTATATTAATCTGTTATCTAGTCGCCATAGCACAAGCATTGCTTAGTTTTGATCGCGTTATGGTGCGATTATGGAAACAATTTATTAATTTATTTCATTATTATTGGTATACCGTGGTAAAATATGGGCCTCTAAACTCTTTATTGTAATGTAGATTGCGCCCTACGAGTAACAGAACGTATCACAGTAAGTTATAATTATTGAAATCGATAATTAGGCAAAATATACGTTTTGCGTTGAAGCACATAACTTTTTTCTCCTATGCATTAGGATCAAAATAAAAACATTTCGCGAAATGTTAAGCCTAAACCTTCAAGAAAAACCCTACTACCCTACCCCTACCCTTTCAATACTGGTCGTGAACTTTGAGGTACCGGGTCAAAAATGCCCAATATGACCTTTGGGAAAAAAGTTCGTTCCGTTTGTTGTGAATGTGAATTATGTCTGATTGATTAGATGGATGACCCAAAGCCAAGGTGAGCACGTGCCAAGGGCTTAATGTATGAAATAAACATATACTAAAAAGTGACAAATAAAATTAAAGAAAAAAAACTTTTTTAAAAACAAGCTTTTATTATTTGTTAATGAAATGAACTAAAAAGTTATAAATAAATTTATCTGATGAGAAAAATACCATTATATAGGTGGCATTTTTTTTATTAATAAAAGCGTGTTACATTTTGATTGCAGAAGAAAAATAAGTACCTAATAAACTAAATGTTCTTTAATGTTTCTACAAAATGTAACACGTTTTTAATATTAAAAAATGCCATCTATATAATGGTATTTTTCTCATCAGATAAATTTATTTATAACTTTTTAGTTCATTTCATTAACAAATAATAAAAGCTTGTTTTTAAAAAAGTTTTTTTTTCTTTAATTTTATTTTAAAATCACCATTAAATATCATTATCTCTGAAGTTCCGCATTCGATCCCCGGTCAGATAAATGTAAATTAACTTTTCTATGATATATCGGTCTAGGTATAGTTGGTACAGTTGTTGTTTCCGATTTCTATAGCACTGTTGCATTAGCTACTTACCTTAGTATCAGAGCAATGTACCTATGTGATGTTGTCCAACAATATTTATTCATCAATTTGATGTCTAAACTGATGTAGGTATGAAAAGTACAGGAGCAGAGCACGAACGCGGTCGCCGATACGTGGCCTCCATTCTAGAAACATTCTGCCCCATCGGCTGTCAGTTCTACGTGCTATGTGCCCCGCCCTCTGTAACATTAGCTCGCCAATCCGTCGGGCTGTGTCAGCGACTTTTGTTCATTTACGGATCTCCTCATTTCTGATTCGATAACGGAAAGAAACACCGAGCGAAGCTCTTTTGATAGCACATTGTGCAATCTTGAACTTTTTAAAGAGGCTATGGGTGAAAGGCCATGTTTGGTGATGGTAATATTTTACTGTAGGACTTTATGTATGTTTAAGGATAAAAATAAAACAATGTACCTACAAAAGTCATTTACAAACGCATTGAGGCCAAAATTGTAACATTTTGTCATAAATAAACCTAAAAGAACTTACAAGTAAAAAAAGAGAAATAACGCATTTAATACTTGCGGACCCTATAAATACCGTGACAGCCACATGACTCAAAAATCACAGAACAAGTCAATGCTGACTCTCGCTGAATCGCATACAAATTGTGCTCCTTAAGTAAATACCTTTAGCGATGTTTAATTTAGACAGGCTCTATGGAGGCGTAATAATTAACTGGCTCTTGGTTACCTGTGTTGTAGGGCTGACTCTTTTAGGTAGAGTAAAACATTTAATGTCAACACTAATCACTTAAAACTAACTAGGTAAACAGCTCTAATGTTTTGCTATGTCACTGTCTTTTAGTTTCGGAAAAAAGCATCGCGTGACAATACTAAAATTAAATAAGTACCTACTATGGATAAAATACCCTAAAAACAATATACATAAAAACTGGCAACCCTACTAATCTGAAAACTTGATAATAATTCGCATACTTCTCAGGCGTGTAATTATTTTGTTAGTAGGTACCTATCAGGATTGTGTGATCATTTATTAGTATTTGTACTTGATATTTACTGTTTACTCTTAAGTATTTCTCTGAGACTTGAGTATTTTTATTTACAATAAATAATTGAAATTCACAACTAAATCATTCGTTAAGTAAAGAAAAATATAACCTATGCTAATTCCAAAACCATTTGGAGAATTTACGCTTATAAACTTTATTTCGCTTCTTAGATCACATAGAAAATACAAGATGATTTTAATTTTTTAAATGTGTGTGTGTGTGTGTGTGTGTGTGTGCGCGTGTGTGTGTGTATGGGTGAGTGTTGTAACCGGCTTACAAAGTACGTCATCAAGACAAAGTCAAATTTGTTTCCTTACTTGGTTTATATTTTTATAAATATATACACATAGAAAAAAAAAACCTAAAATTCACTTTTCCCGTTCAGTTACGTCGGGATTGGAATTTTGTGTTCCTCGTAGTAAGTATCTTGTGTAACGTAGGTTGAGATTACAGGAAAACTCTATAAATAAAATCGTGTTGGTTGCCCTCCCTACATTGTATTGATTTTATGGTAAAGTAAATTAACTTATTTACTTTTGACATCTGACGATCAAGCCAAACTTGGCATCACTATCTCTGAGGTCCCAGGTTCAGTTTCTAACTTTTCTATTTTTTCTGTACCTTGTACCTTCGTTATTCCTGGGCCCTAACCATGAACTGTTAAAACAATCACAAATCTGTCAAACATTATTATTTCTGTCAAATTTTGTATGAAATGACGTACCAAAATTGACAGATTTGACAACTTTGAGATTGTTTTAAGAGTTCATGGTTAAGGCCCTGATTTCTTTACAACGAGTCCTTTAGCTACTTATCTAAATATCAGTATTTACAGACCTCACAATGCATGAAATGTTGTCCAATATTTATTTATGAAATACTTGTTTTCATAACAAGATATTCGTTTTGACCTCTTCCAGACTAAATTTAATTCATTGTTACTATTTTTTAATCTTTTATGATTATTATAAAAGAATTTTAAATATATTAGTTTATGTAATAATAAATTTATGAATATAAACAAAACCCTAATAATTGAGGCTTACCAAGCGCTTATTTAAACTACTATTCGCAACATAATCGGCTTTAAATTCCATTATACTAGTCCGTCGTACCAACAAGAAGGAATCTCCGAAAAGCCCTCAGGCCAACATCTCAACAAACGAAGAGCCACTGTAAAACTAGCACTCGGCCTCTGCTTCGTTTGTGTGCAAGCATTGTCTCGCTTTGGCGATGAGACACATGTACCTGTGTAGGTAAAAAAAGAGGCTACAATATTTTTGGTTTCGAAATACTTATTTATTCTATGTAGGTAGCTGCTTAGGTAATAAAGAGTTTTAAATATTTTTTGGGGTTTCTGTTAAAACTAATTCTTTCTATATGTTGCTGCTTAGTTTACAATAAAGAGTCTATATTATTTTTGGTTTCTGTAAATATTTATTCTGGGATGGGATATAAAATAGCCTTCCCTTTTTTATGATTCTTTTTTTAGGGATGCATGCGGTATTTACATGTAATATAATTGTAGGAACCGCATGCATGCCCATGCATGCGGTACTTACAATTATATTACCTACATGCGGGCTGCATGTAGGTACCTATATAATTTAAGTCTACTGTTTTTTTGAGATCTCTTTTGAAAAAATATCTAATAACCATTGGATACATATTTTCAACCCTGTTTGAACCTTCTTTAGGTAGATCTATGGGTAGATAGTAGTGTTTTATTGAGGCGTATTAGGGCCAAGGGCAGCTATAACATTTGTTTTTTGTTGGATAAAACTTACGGGTTTTTTTGGTTTAGTTGTTAATAAAATAAAAATGTTTATATCTAAACGAATGTTTAATAAATGATGTTTTCTGTTACCTTTGATTTTGATTCTAGCTTCAATAATGGAGCTTTTTACTCTTAAATATAGTTAACTCGTCTCTTTTATCGAACTAACCTACCGACCGACGAATAGACCGTAGTCTATTCCAATCACGTGCACAAACTTCTAATTTTGCTTTGGGTTCGTTCTAATTAGTTGATAGGAGACCAAGTTGCTCTTAAGATAAGTTTTTAGAAAAGCAAATAAATTCCAGAAATGTATGGGCTATAGTTAACGGTAATTGTACCTAGGTATATAACTTAACCCTTATGAGCATGGGTAAGCCCAATATTCGGGCTTAAAGCTCTGATTAAAAATGTGCTTGCAGAAAAAGAATAGCTTAAAACATTATAAGCAAAAGTCTAATAAGTAGACTATAACTAAATAGTTACGAATAAAATTATCATATTGAAGTTGGAATTTTTTATTTTTTATTTTTAGTGTTATTGATGTTTGTAGAGGTATCTTAATTACATTTCAAGCTATTGTTAGAGTATAAGTAATTCAATTCTAACTAGAAAAATAACACTCTTATTGTATTATTTTCCATAATACAAATAAACTCATATTGTAAATTGAGTCTCAACAAAGTAAGACCACCTTTTATTGTCAAACCCACCTGAGACTCGACCAATTGGAAAAGTTGGGAAAGCGATAAACTCGTTGAACAAATACGAGAGTTTGATTGCTATTAACAGATGTGTTTTGTTTTTCAAATACATAAACAGCGGGGAATATTGTGGAACTAACTTTCCGGGCAAACAATATAATATTTTGTATACAAGGCAAGTCAAGTCAATTTCTACATAGTATATAAGGTAGTCACTCTTCGCGTCTTTATCAAAACGCAACGGATTTTAAAACGATTTTCACTGTTAAGTAGATATTTTTTTCCGGAACCAAAAATATAGGTAGGGTACATATTATGGTAAGTACATGCGAATGAAATTAAAATTTGTTATTTGTGATATACGGTTGGCAGAAATTCATTTGGTTGCAATTCATACAAAACTTTTATTTGTTTCAATTATAAAATGATATTAGATGTGATGCCGAAATATGTATTTTTAAGGTTATGTTTGGTTCAGTATTAGGACTATTAGTCGCCGTCCTTAATTCTCTTTTTGTAAGGTCAAAATCGAATTAAAAAAACATGCCAATAATGGAATGTAAAATATACTCTTTAAAAAGGTAGCTACAAGACATTTTAGATAACAAAATAAAGTGTACGTTTTTTTATAAGTACGTACAAAAAAGCTCAGAGTAGGTGCCAAAATATATCAGATAAGCGGATTCTATACAGCCTAAAGATAGCCATTTTGCGATAACCCTGGTACCGACAGGTTAATTTATGTGGCTAAGAGTATATAAAAGGTGAAAGGTAGTGAAAGGGTCGCCCTAAGCTGGATTATACAAAGTTTTAGTCAACATTAACAATAGAAGGATACTTACATTTAAATGTATTTGCCACATTAGGAACATAAGATAAATCTCTAGGAAATAAAATGATAAAACCGAATCAAAACGCAACGATTTTTTTTTACAATACTAATGTACTTAGTATAACTTGAAAGTAGGTTAATAAGTTTAAATTTCTTACCGCGTTAAATTACAATTTATGTTTTTGTCATTACTGAGCTACGAGAAATTATCTATATAAATAAAAATAAAAACACGTAAAAAAAGAACTAAAGTAATATAGGTAAGATACAAGATTATTTTTGGACCCCCGCCATATTTTGTCACGTCATCCTGCACATTTTATGAAATAAAAAACATTTGTTTTTATTTACATAAGAACAAATTTGTTGCCACTCGTTTGTTCGTATGTGCTGGGCACGTTCTGTGACGTGTAACGATTAGCGCGTTGGCGCCGCTGCGTATCAAGCCCTAGCTAGGAATTTAGAATTTAAAAGTGACTGTAAAATCTTGTTTTATAAAAACAAAAAAAAAACACTTAAATATTTATTTATTCATCATCATCATCTCAGCCTATTGTAGTCCACTGCTGGATGTAGGCCTCCCCCAAAGAGCGCCAAAGAGCACGATCTCCCGATTTTTTCATCCATTGCCACTGCCAGCTAATCTTTCTAAGGTCGTCGGTCCATCGAGCTGGGGGGCGTCCTACACTACGTTTGCCTAGGCGTGGTCTCCATTCGAGAACCCGTTTACTCTACCTTCCATCGGTTCTGCGACAGATGTGGCCAGCCCACTGCCACTTAAGCTTGCTATTTTATTTATTTATTTCTTCTCTTTAATTATATTTAATTTTGGCGGGGTGTCCAAAAGTGGCCCTGTATTTCTTAGTAAAAAAAATTAATTGATAAGTACTCGAGTCCAATGAAGTAGGTATTCGCACTGATATTAGAGTATCAATTTTAGTCTCAACTCAAATAATCTTCTAAAGAGTAAGTACCAAAATACTCAATAACCTTGAACTACGATTAAATAATAAACTATAAAGCTGAGATAGGTATACAAAGTTCTATCAAAACTCAGTGTTGCTGAGTATATGTTTCGAGATATCTGTTAGTAGGTACCATCTAAGTTTATTAAGAAAGTAATTCTATTGATTATACCATAGAGAAAGAATAATACTACGTAAAACAGAGGGACAGTCTCAGCACTTTGAAAATTTCCACCTTAACTCGCGCGAAAGACAGCGAAGGTGGTGAGTAAATGGAACTAAAATATAACTACGCCATCGTTTGTTTCCCTCTCTGACTAGATGGCACTATCTGCGCAATGATAGATAACTTGCCCATAGTTCTTAGAACCATAGAGAAAGGATTATACTACGTCAAAATAGACCATTTATTTACATTAATTTCTGTTTCGGTCCGTCAGAGAATGCCAAACCACCATAAGGATTACAATTGTTTGCACACTTTGTCAAAAAATATAAACTAACATTTGAAAAATTTCGAAAATCGTTCTAACGTCCTCGTAGCTTAGTTGAAAAGGCACTCGCTCGTAGTTTCTATGAGATATGGGTTCGGATCCCACATAATGCGGTCTTTTTTTTCAAGTTGTTATATTATCTTGAATCATATTTTTGTGCGCATCCATAACTTTTTTAAGATATTAAGTACTATATTTATCTTCATTTTATTCGGTTGCTGATTTCACTAGAGTATGATCCTATTTTTAATGAAAACTGATTACGGCGATTTTCTATTTGTTATTTATTTTGTGAATATTATGTAAAAAAAAAATCAAAAGTTCAGTACTGAGTTTAGTTATTAAAAATGGTTTTAACTGTAAATAAACAATTTTCATCAAACTATTTAATAGAAGTCTGGATTTAGAAAAAATATTGTCGCCGACTAAGATTCGAAGTCGCGCCCATGGAATATTAGCCCGAATTCTTAGCACTTTAGGCATCGACACTTGACAATACATAACGAAATTACTAATTAGGTTATAGTTTGAAACGATCGTTTATGACATATTTACGTCATTTAGACGTGACCTTTGGACGTGCGTGACACACAAATGCCTTTAAATAAAATTAATTGTTTATCAAAGTTAATAAAAAAAATTGGCACAGGGTTACCAAATTGTATTTTTTTAGATTAACCTTACGAATTTTTCCAAAAATTATTGCTTTTGGGATCAAAGAAAAATTGCTTAAAGCCATTTTAGCCATTTAACTATTTTTTTACCTTATGTAAAACAAACGTCGATGCAGCATGATATTTTCAAAGTTAGAGAGTAAGTTTGTAAATCGTATGCCATGCAATATTTTGCAATGAGAAAGTTGTGCCAAATGAAACATGACAAACAATTATTTGTTAAACAATAATATTCCAAAAAAAGATTTGCTAACTAAAAAATTGCAATGAGTTGTTTTGACACATGTTTTTTTGCCAAATGAAAATTTGTGTAAAATAGTTGGGTTGTGATATTTTGGGAAACGTTTTTGGCTAAACATTAGTTATCCATATTTTTCTCCTAAAAATTGATTTTGAAAATCACTTCCCAAATATTAAAACAAATCCCCATATTATAAAACTACAATACTCCAACTGGTAGCCCTACAAACAAATATTTGACAGTTGTAGAAAAGCTACATTATTTTGAAGCTTCTTGCTTTTGACCGTTAATTACCAGAGAGTATATAATTACTCATTTAAAAAAAAAAAACTTACATTTTAAAATTTGGTTTTCCTTTATATTTTCAAATTATTTGATAAAATAATACAAAATGCATATTACCTCTATAATCAATATAAATGCCGTGTTCATTTTTTTCAATCCAATAGCTGACGTTGCGTTTCCATAAAAGATAGTTTAAGTTAAAACCGGTAGATGGCATTATACCGAAATTGTTTGAAATATTAGTTAAAATGATTTGTTTTGAAATAAATGTAAAAATTCTATTAACATTTCATTTTTAAAAACCAAAAGTGTTAAAAAAGTGTTTTGATAACGTTTTTATCAAGAGTTATCGTTCATTGAAATCAACCCCAATCCTAATGAGCCTTGTAGTGACATCTATTCGTTTTTAATATGTACTAAACCTACGGTATATGGCGTTGACCAGACATGATTATACTCATCGAGGTAGAACGTAAAGAGAACTCGAAAAGTTGATTGTTTTTACTCAAACGTACTTTTTCTAAATAATATAAAAAGTAAAAGCTTGACAATAAAATATTGTCAAAAGTGAGTTATAAAGTGAAAAAAAAACTCGAATAGTATGCTTTTGCTCGGACGGACTTTTTCTGGACATTACACAAAAGTTTGAGAAGATTAATTTTCAGTAAAACGTTACGTATTATCGTTTTAATATGTAACGTTATATTCAGAGAATTGGCCTTACTCGTAGTTTATAAAGATGTTATTTTTCTTTGATTGCTCAACTTTCTGTTACTAAACATTAAAACATATTTTTCTTGTTATATACTTGTCTTGTTGTTTTGTTTTTGTCATACAATCCTTAATTAGGTACTAATAAAATTTACTTTACAGTTATTATAATAAAAAACCGGCCAAATGCCATTATTTATAAAAACGGCAAAAAATCACGTTTGTTGTATTGGAGCCCCCTTAAATATTTATTGTATTCTGTTTTTTAGTATTTGTTGTTAGAGCGGCAACAGAAATACATTTCTGTGAAAATTATCTAACTATCACGGTCCATGAGATAAAGTCTGGTGACAGACAGACAGACAGACGGACAGCGGAACCTTAATACTAAGGTCCCGTTTTACCCTTTGGGTACGGAACCCTTAAAATGTTACCTACTCAATCTTAATACATAACTATAAACTTATCTCCACACAAATAAACTTGATTAAATAATTTAAGATAGGCTTTAGTTCCGTGAAATTGGACCTGGGCCCTAACCAGGACCTGTGCGGTAACCACGAACTCTTAAAACAATCTCAAATCTGTCAAACATTATCATTTCTGTCAAATTTTGTATGAAATGACGTAACAAAATTGACAGATTTGACAACTTTGAGATTGTTTTAAGAGTTCATGGTTATGGCCCTGTTAATTATCATTTCTGTCAAATTTTGTATGAAATGACGTACAAAAATTGACAGATTTGACAACATTGAGATTGTTTTATGAGTTCATGGTTATGGCTCTGGTGACCTAAATAATAGAATTTTTAAAACCCATTTTAGGCCTAATCTCACACAACAAGGACCATCCTACTAATAATAAAAATGCGAAATAATAGAATGAATAACTTACTGAGTAGAATAGATTAATACCTCGCGTTTATTTTAGGCTAAAGCTGCCTTTGTTCTGAAATATCAAATCCGACCGGACACGGTTTATTATTATAAGTATTTCCGAATCATAGGACTAACGAAAGGGCTGGAATACGGATTATTTATTCGCGTTTAACTAGCTGAGCTTAGGGGTAAATCCGGAAAAAGTTTTTTTCCTCATGCCCATCTCGGTAACGAAGTTAATTTATCATTCCGTCTGGTATTGATAAGGAAGACTTTATTATTTTACAACAGGGCATTTCGGAAAAGATTTCATCAGCTTGCTTCTTTGGTTGTTATAAGGCATTTTTCGCATTTTTCCTGCTAAGCAACGAACTCATTATTGTTTTTGAAAGCCCTGATTTTTGTACCAGGCTCTTATCGATATTTTTTTTAAATTTGATGGTTCGTAACACAAAAAATGTAGTTTAACAATTTTTTTTATATTATTCTTCTACGAACATAGGTAAATTGTGCGTAGCCTTTTATAAAAAATATTTCTGGTGCTAAAAACTTTGATGTAGTTGTAGATTTAGGTAGTTTGATGAAGTATAAAAACTGAATGTACAAAATTTAAATTCTGAGATAGAATATATAGGACATTGTTCAGCTTAGATTGTTGTTTAATACAGTTACAATCTGTGTCTGACCCATCAGTATTTATAAATCACTTTAACGAAATCCAGACGTGTCTTTCAGCGCATTTCAAAATACTGGCTCAAAATAGTTAACCTTTACCCCGCCCTCAATATCCTTTGTCTCAAAGTACTTTCACATTATAAAACTTCATCAGACTTTAAAGTGAAGCCAGCAAAGTAATTCTAAGCCGCTACAAATTCACTTACCGGTTCGCAAAGACGGCTCGCATGGCGTCAAACTGAAGACTTAACATTAAGATTCGCGGGTTTATACTAAGAACCATTCATAGAAGTGGAATCAAAGAATACTTTTGGTCTTGTGGATCCGTCACAGACCTAATTAGGAACGATTAACAGTACCTAAGTAATGTAGTTTTGAAATCAAACCTAATATACAAAAAAAACATGGCTGAAATGCTTCTGTTGTTAGAAATCATGGGTAGGCACCAGTAACTGTCAATGCTTCAAAAGGAGTCCGTTTTTCTTTAATTTTTTCTGTGTTTTTTATTAATATTCATATGATGTTAAAACGTAATTTTATAGTTATAAAAATACATAAAATTGATAGGTTGCTAAAACTATCGCTAGAATATAGAAAGAATTGCGACATTGCTGCATTGGAACGATACTTAGTTTGTGTTGACCTAGAGTGAACGCAAACTATTGGTATTGCTAGAGGTCGAGTCCGCCAGATCCGCAATTTGCGTTATTAAGTTTTATTTATTGTTCAATTTGATCCTATAAGAACAAGGATCTCTTAATTGGCCTTCGTAGCCGAGAGGCGAGCACGCCGGACCTGTCGTCATGTCATCTCTGAGGATCGGTCTTTACGCTGCCGGAATCCGTTCAAAAAACGACCTTATTGCTTAAGCGATGGATTGAATCCGCGTTAACCCGGTTCGGTTTCCGGCTGGGTATAGACCGAGCATGAGGTCCCGGGTTCGGGTTCGGGTTACTGTAGAAAACGAACTTTTTTACATTGTCTCGGGTCCGGGTGTTTTGGTACCATCGTTGTTTCTAATTTCTATAATACAAGTGCTTTAGCTACTTACCTTTAGATCAGAGCAATGTATGTGATGTTGTCCAATATTTATATTTAAGCACATGTGTAATCATCATCACAATCAGACCACTTACCGACATAGGCCTTTACCAATGCACGCTATTAGCCCTATCCTCGGCAATAGGCTAGTTGACACCACCAATCAATTGACATACTTTTTTAGTGCTGTCAAAACGCACCTCTTCCTTATAATTTGTATGGCGATAGCAAGCTTTGACGTCAGTGTTTACCGGACTCAACTGACTAACTTTTTATTTCATTTGAAGCAAACAAAAATCGGTTTCTTCAAATAAATGATAATGCACCGGGTTATTGGGCCTAAAATAAGGTGTCAGATTTAATAAATGATGTCTTAGAATTATTTATGATTGGTGTCCACAACCCTATTGTTTCTAGATAGAACTCTCAGATGAGCGTGCCGGCGATTTTTCGTGACTTCGGTCGCACCGACTAGCGGGGACGAAAACTACCACTCGTCTTCAGTCGCGGGCACGCTGCACTAAGCCGTTTAGTTATACACATTCAATCAAGCCGCTGCGAGTCGGTGTCACCCTCAGTCTACTCTTATTACCACTACTATTATTAATACCACCTCCTTCTTAAATCAGTTTGTAAAGCAATTCCAAAGCACTTCTAAATTCACTTACTTGCTCGTAACCTTAACTTTGCGAGGCTTAGCATAGGATTGAAAAGTCGTTACAACTTCTGGAATCTGTGATCATCGTCTACATTTGGTCTTGTATGAGTTTTCATACTTTTACCACAGTATAGATAGGTACAGTTATTCTTAAACGCAATTGAAAAGATGTGGAGTGCATAATAATATGTACCTCATTCGACCTGTAGGCACGCGCTAAGGCATTCAAGGTGGCAACAACGTACTTATTCGAAACCTGTAATCGAGTTTTGTGAATTCGAATTCTGTTTGTACATATAGTCAGTCTGGCAGATGTGCTTAACACATCTAAAATAAGAATGTTCTTCTCACGCCTGACCGTCATAAAATAATATACATCATCTTTTTAGCAGTCTAAAATATCTGGTTAAACGACGTAAATTTTCTTTTGTCAAGTTTGTTCAAGTTATAATGTATTGCGGGGCCATCGATGAGCGATCGGGTGCTTTTATTTAAAAGATATACCTATAAAGGCCTACGTTTTTAAAATGCAACCCTATTTGCATCTATTTTAAGTTTAATTTTAAACGAATGTATCTTTAACATAAAATATTTTTCCATTTCTTTCATAAGTAGGCACAAGCAAAAAGTGTAAGTGGATTGAAGTTTGTTGACAGTTAGTTAAGATGTTATTAAATAAAAACTGGCCAAGTGCGTGTCAGGACACGCGCTGTAGGAAGTCCCGTAGGTAATTAAAAGTTAACAGTGCCGAAAATGTTTGCAGGTCAAATTAGACACTCAAGAGAAGTAACACGATTATTTACCTATTAGTCTTGAATACCGATCGATTTTTAAATTGGAGCACATGACTACCTGGTTGAAATCATTTCGAAGGAGCATTTTATCGATTAATGTTAGATGATTGACAATGGCAACATAAATTGCCCCCAACTGCTTCAAAAACTTAATTTTACAATGTCTCATAATATCCCACGTCTCTCTAGATACTCACTGTTTAATCCGAAACGCTCTAAATCAAAATTAGGCCACATCTCTCCTTTTAATAGACTCCAAGCCGACTATAATAATGTTTGTAAAAACAAAGATATCGATGTATTCAATCTTAGTCTACCCAAATTTAAAAAGAAATTACGCGTACTTATGCCTAACAATGTATAATTTCTCAGTAGCTAATTAACAAATGTTTATGTATACCTACATACTAAACTTTTTTTTAAGATAAGGGATGCCTTATGCTCCCAAACCCAACTTTTGTTTGCGCTTTCCGTGGCAACCTGTAATTAAGGCCGCACCATCTCTTGTACCCCTCATCTTGTAACTTTTAGCTTTTAAGGTGTATAATCTTGTTGGTTGTCCACATAAATAAAAAAAAATAAAAAAATGATGATGATGATTAGACTCTGAGATCCTAATTTATAAGTTAACTTCTTTCTATGGGCTGATTTTCCTGCTCAAGAGCATCTTTTTATATGGGGCTGATGTCGACAACGGATTAAAAACACTTTCCGAAACCAAACCGACCAGGGCCATAACCTTGAACTCCTAAAACAATCTCAAAGTTGTCAAATCTGTAAATTTTGGTACATCATTTCACACAAAATTTGACAGAAATGATAATGTTTGACAGATTTGACAGGTACAAAAATTTATCTGTGACATTTAATTGAGATTGCTGTGTCCTAAAAAAAATGTTATTGTTTTAAAGTGATAGAATCACCCCTTGAAAAAAGTTTCGTATATTTAGGACATTATTTTATAGTAGTACAATAATGCAGAGCATGACTCTACCCATAGCTCTAAGTTTCCGGATTTTGTATGATAAAATAATCCACATCAGTAAATCTGGCGTCTTTATACTAGATTGACTGATCAAACTGACGAAATACTGATCGCCTGACCTCCGTCCACGAGCTCCTGTTCACTAAGTCGTTTGATTTGCCGATAGTTTGATCGTTATTTTGATTGGTATGACATATGTGAATACGCACATTAAAATGATTCTAATCTACCGATTCGAAAGACCGATCTAACTATCGCCCGATCGAAAGTGTTGTAGTGTGCGTGAAATTTAAGTGGACACATTTATGAAACAAGCACTATTTGGTTGCTTGCTAATTTAGGATTGATAAAATTTTGAGTCTGATAGTTACAAGTACACTGTTACAGCCTTGGTTAAAGTTTATTGTATGTTGAATCAATTTAGCCTAAATTAATTAAAACTTAGTTTAATTATCGTCTGTCTACTATCTACCTAAGTCTGATGGAAAATGTGTAAAACATAAATATTGAATACATCAAAATTATAATTGCTTAGTACTGAGAAGAATCTTAATTAAACGGCTGCATAAGAATCATAATAAAAACGATTTCAATACGAACAATAAACATAAAAACAGAATTGAATAGAAATATTACTAGCATGAATAAAATATCAAAGTAATGGTGCTTGGGAATGTCATCCATACTGCATTTAAACGAACAAAGATCTGTTATTACTTATAGATATTGATAAATGGATACTACAAATAATTACTATTACATATTTTCTGTTCCTACATGCCTATGCTTAGTGCGTAATAATAATTTGAACACAATAGCTATTGTATTGCTCTAAAGTTAAAAAAGTATACAAACCCCCAACATTACCGTGTTTTGAGCTTCGACGTCGAGGCAGAGTCCAATCGGTGTTGACGCAGCGGCATTTACTTAACGCTGATTGGACACCTCCACGACGTCGGCGCTTGAAAGACGCCAGTGTGAGAGACCTTCAAGTCATGGTTTTTCGTAGATATACTTGGCGTCACGTAAAAAGACCGGTGGCCAAAATAGGAACTAACATTTTCAGTACTGCTATAAGTGTTCGGTGGAGACAAGTAGCGCAACCCTCCAGCGTTCTTTTTTGACGAAAATTATATCACTAGAAACATAGGGCGGATGGAAAGTTTAGGTTGTTATTTTTACTAACTTTTGAATCACACTGCTGAGCAAAATCAGGTTCTCTTCTATACTCTTCCATCGATCCTTCAGGTGGCTAGATTGATAATGATGTAGACGCAAGAAAATATGGTGACGGTTTGTTTCCAATATTTTATTTTAATTTAATTTTTTGTAGAAATAAAACAATGAAATTATAAAAATAGATGAAAGATAAACGAGAACTAACTGACGGTATTTAAGGATCTACTTCAAAACCGTCAGTAAGTTCTCTAGTCGGTTAATAAGTTTTTTTTTTGTTTCAAAGTTATTAGGCCCACTATCAAAAAGTTCTTAGGATGCAGTGCAAAATAAATTTAATTACTAGTTTTTTAGTGCAAAATTTAATAAAGAAAACTAAGCTTTATAAGCTATCGAAGCTTTTCATCTGCTCTGCATTTTCATACAAAGATAGTGCGAAAAGCAGAAAACAAAAGCTGACTCCTGCTATAAGGCATCATTGTAAGGAGCCTGTTTAATTTAATTATCTTTGGTGTTCCTGGTTGGTCAAATTAAAAGTACGAAGGAGAACATTCTTTTGTGACTCACTTGGAAAATAATTAACTCCAGAAAAGAACTTTTTGTCCTAAAAATGAAATTTTAAATGTCATTTTCCTTGGAAGTTACTAGCCGTGAGTAATAAAGGCAGGACGTTTAGGAAAATATTTTATGGAATTCTTCGGCCTCTAGTTTGACGTTTTACAGAATTGTTTATTTACAAAATACAATAAACATTTAAGAAATGCGAGCGTACATTTATTAATATTTTTATTACGCATTTAACAAGTCTAATGTACAGGGTGTACAAAAGAGTAAGGAGTGAAACCACGTAATCAGCTGGTCATATAGAAATTATTTTTTGGGAACAACATAGAAATCGAAGTTTTTGCTCGATGTTGCTGCCATGGAAAAAGTTGTTGTAAATCCATTGAGGTGTTTTCTGAAAATAAATAATTTGAATTTGAATTATACCTCAATGTGTAAATCAGTAACTCTCGCAACTCAACTCTGATCACGTGGTTTTAAATAGTGTCCTATTCCTTTGCACAACTTGTAAAAAAGTAATCTATGAAACTATACAGGGTAAATGTGAAATTATATTCAAAAATAAATATAGTCAGCTGCTAAAACACACCAACTATTAATTGTGTGTAAAATAAAGAAATTGAGTAACTTCATGTTTTTTTCCAAATAGATTTTTTGTCCAAATACCTACTTAAATGATAATTTTAAATGGAAATTAGTTTTGGGACTTGTAAGACAACACCGATTTAATTCCCTTTTTTAGGGTTCCGTACCCAAAGGGTAAAGCGGTATGTCTGTCTGTCCGTCTGTCTGTCTGTCCGTCTGTCCGTCTGTCATCAGGCTGTATCTCATGAACCGTGATAGTTAGAGAGTCGAAATTTTCACAGATGATGTATTTCTGTTGCCGCTATAATAAAAAATACTAAAAAACAGAATACAATAAATATTTAAGGGGGCTCCCATACAAGAAATGTGATTTTTTCGCCGTTTTTATAGATAATGGTACGGAATTCGTGCGCGAGTCCGACTCGTACTTGGCCGGTTTTTATATTCGCAAATATCAAAGATTATTTATCATGCCAACACAATTTTTTCCAACGTAAAAAATTCAGTGGTAATTCTTCACTACAAAACTATCGTTAATACCGGGTTGTCTTAATATTGCCAAGGAATGGCCTAAATTGTATGAAAACAAAATTCCCGAAGATAAGCCTCTCTACGCCCGCCAGAGCACGTTAAGGAGGCCGCTCGTATTTCCACCATATTATCACTAAGCCAGGCAGGAATGTTGGCGTGAATAAAATTTGGAAATTAAGTCAGCAGCTTTCAGTTATAGTCCGCCATCTTCATTTTATTTACGGACGTCAAACATAATACCCTTTTCCGAGGCCTGGTGAGGAAGGAGATCCCGCTCCTGGCTTCATCTTCACTAGCAGCTGGTTGTGGACAAAAATCCTCTTCAGCCTTATCGATATCAATATTGGAGCATTCCCTGTTATTATTATGTTAGGTACATGCTTTTAATTCAATAGCATACCTGAAAAATACTTAAAACAGCTATTGAAACCAAAGAATTAAGAATAGTAATGAATCACACAACTTTCACCATAAATATAATACACAACAATTAAACGCCAAAACGCTCATTTATGGACTGGATATTCTTATACAGGTACTTGACAGTAAATTTTAACAGGGGTTTCTCCCCACGTACCCAGATTTGATTAAATTCAGGAAATTCCCTTTTATGAATTAAGCCCTGTATACGTACATTTGCGTTTACCTATGAAAACCACCGTACTTCTACTTTTATGTATGTTGTAATGAGGTTTATACCTATGGATATTGTAATTGTAGTTGCGTATTAAAATTTTACAATTAGCACTCTGCACCACTTTCCCCTTCCTTTATAGTTGTCCTCTGCCTGAAGGTTGCCTGGAAAGATCGCTCTTAGCAATAAGACCGCAAATAGCAAATGTAACTTCTTTTTTTGGTATGCAATAAAGAGTAGTTATCTATCTATTTATCTATCTACTACCCTAAATTATAGGCCAAGTCTACCCTACTAGTATCCTATTATCATAGGGTAGGATAAACTAAACTATTATAAAGGTCCGAACCTCTTACTCCATAAAATTATGTATTATACCTATGCATGTCTCTAGCTAGGTATGTACATCTAAATTCGCAAATGTATCTCGAAAGGCTCTCCCAGTCTATAAATCAGGTATAATTAAACTAGACACCAGACTCATTCGCGCTATGTGAACGTTTAGTGCCACATGCCTCGAATACTTTTTACTGGCTCTACAAATAAGGCATGCAATAATTACCGTTTGAAAATGTTTAGTTACTGCCTACAGCCTTATTGCTTCTGAGAAATAATGATTTTTAATGTTTTGTTTATAAATAGCTCCCATGTTAAAGTGTTTTGTTTGATTTGTGTAAGGCAGGGTTATTTCTTAAAGCAGTTACTTAAAGCTTGAAGACGACCGTCTGGTGTAGTGGTTACGGGTTCGAATGCCGCGAGGGGCAAATGTTAGTGTGATATATGAGCACGAGCATTTGCACCTAATTGATATTTATAAACGTATTTAAGTATGTTTCTCCGCTTTCTTGCCGCCATAGCACAAGCTTTGCTTAGTTTGGGGCTAGATAATTGGTGTGATTGTGAAAACAATTTATTATTATTTATTGTTTTGTTCAGCTTTTCGGTTTGTTTGAGGTAAAAACAAAACTAATTACGTGTTACTTACGGCCAATCTAGATAACGGTTGTTAGGTTTCATTGAATCATTTTAACCGCTTAAGTATTAAAGTCATCTAACAAAAAGATCGTTATCAATAAATCAATGACACCCATTTTTATAATCCAAAACCCAGCAAAAGCAATCACATCGACCAATAAAATTTACTAAATAAGTACTTATATTAAACTTAACTGGCGTCTAATCATTATTTTTAGTGTATGAAGTGATATTACCCTTCATTAGTTTTTACTTCATGAAGCAGGTAAAATTTTCCACGAAAGGTAAAGCAGGCTTGCAATTTCTAATTACACGATCTAGCGCGTTCAAATAAACAAATAACTGCCTCGCTGTCTGCGTCGCAATCATGCAAATATTAGCTACGAGGCAACTCCAGTGAGAATTAGAGATGTGCTGTGTTACACCTGAATCGAAAATGAAGGCTCTTTAGAATTCAAGCACGCTAATTTTACGACTCGACTGACATCTAAAGTTTTGACTTTTGGATTAAGTATAAACAATTAAAATCCGCAATCCATTTCCTTCCAGGACTTCATAAGAATATCAGTTGCGTCAAACCCGTATTAATAATTCACAATTAAAGTTAATTCAAAGTCATATTTTAGAGATGAAATACCTGACAAGTTTTTGGTCGATTATATCACAAATTATAAATGCTACTTGCTCTATTTAGTTTAATTTCTAGACTAAGGTTATATCGTCACAAGTTGCCCTATTATATCAAATATCATAAAAAAAATACTAAGAGTAGAATGACAAATAAATATTTTAAAAGAGTTTGCCTGCTTTGGCAAAACTTTGCTGGTTGTCTACAAGTAGGTACAACCATAGAAAATAGGGGTTCGGTCTAGATTCGTTTTATTGTAATTGAATATAAATAAAGTGTAAATTATTTGTCTTAACCACAACTTTAATAAAATAAACCGTTTTTTTATACAAAAACCGATAGTGTATATAGGAAATCTATTAATCATAAGAAGCGATGTTTTTAGAATTACTAAGATAACCAATTCAATCTTCCCTTGTAGTGACTATTTCAACATTACCATGCGGCTCTCCACCAATGCAGAAAGCGTACCCTCAGTTTCTTCGGACACATGCGGTTTATAAGGCATTGTCTGCAGAAACATATCATCTTGGGCCAAATGGAAGGCAGACGTAGTAGAGCACCCACGAGATGGTCGGACGCGGTGATGAAGACGGCGGGCGGAAATATCGACAATGCGGTCCACATGGCCTATGATTGCAGAACACTATTAGTAGTGACTATTTTAGATCTATTTAGTGGTTTATTATTCTATGAAGTAGGGTTGCTGCGATAAAGGAGAAGGAGCAGTGTTTCAGACTAGTCTTGTTCTGTTTCAAATATAATACAAATAATACAAACCTTTTGACATCCCTATTGTGTATGAACAAGAAAATTTTAAATCAAATGCAAAATTACGTTGTAACACGGCTCCGTATTATGCCTACTCACTCGTCTGTGATTAAATATGCACTGCATAATCACTGATTCAGGGGAAACTGTAATTAATTCATTTGAATTATTCACATACAAAATGTTTTAGACATTCTCAAAGGCGGGCACAGATGAAGTTCTCACTGCTAGAAACACATGCTTAGATCTGTGAATGTGGATTGTACAAAGAAGTAATTAAAAGATACAGATTGCAATATTCAATGTTAGAATAATTAAATAGACTAATTACTTATTTCGCTTTCATTATTTTGAGATCTAAAGGCGATTATTGGAATCATAACAATTTATTTACTAGTAAGACGATATCAGTCGGTCACGAAACCTAGGATAAAATAAGAATAACAATATGAATTTCACGAGCTAATTCTTATTTATTAGTAATTACTTAGTTGAAAAAAGTTACAGAATCAGGGTATGATACTTATAACCCAAAAAAGTAGTCACTTAAAAAATATATTAGTAATTAGTGACGAGATAATGCTGATCAAAGTCTGTCTTGATGTCTTAATGTAAAAAATAAAAATTTTACTTGTGCAGTCAGATATTTTTTGTGCTATTATAGTCTGATGACTATTTGACGACCGTCTGGACTATAATGCTTGGCGGTTGCGGGTTCGAATCCCGTAAAAGGGCATGTCAGTGTGATGAACACGAGCTTTTGTGCCTAAGTCATGGACGTCTATAAACGTATTTAAGTATATTTATTGTTCTAGTCGCCATAACACAAGCTTTGCTTAGCTTGCGGCTAGATAATTGGTGTGATTGTGGAAAAAATATATATGTATATATACCTATAGGTATGTAATGTTCCTATAATGTACTAGCAATGATTAAACACCGACCGCCGCCTCAGGGCGTTGTCATAGAGTGTGTTGTGCCATTAATATCGTCTGTTGATTAATTTGTACGTACTAGTATACTTTGTTAGAATGATGTAATATTTTTTTTAAATACAACAACATTACAAAAGAATAGTACACTCCTCAAAACCACGTGATAAGCTGCTCATATAGGTTCATCAACTATTTTTTTATGGGAACAACGTTTTGTACGGCGTGATGTAATTATTTCTTATTGGTATTGACTCTCACGTGTCTGAAAGCCAAATTCATAAAAATATTGAAAATCCTAATTCAAAATAATAAAAAAACCTTGTTTTTTTTCATTTCCATTATATTATACATTTACTGTTGAGTTGACGCGATATCAAAGATTAAAGTATTGAAGGTTTTCATAAAAAGTAAAACCTCTCCTTCAAGATATATAGGAGCATAATAGATGTGAGCAAGCTTCAGCTTTAAGTCTTCAACTAGGTCAAATCAGGGGTAAAGAAGTTCGCCGAAGGGACCGAGGGTTTTGGGCCCCGTACTTTCTCGTACATAGTTTTTAGGGTTTTGTGTCTATAACAAAATATAAAATGGGTATCGGAAGACGGTTTTATACATTTGGCGCTCGAGCAACCCACACATAAAATCGCTCACGGATACGACATACGATCTCCGAACATTTTGTCTACGAGATTTCGGGTCCGTGCAATGACTATTTGTGCATTGTCAGAAACTTTACTTTTGATTTCCAAATTACTTATTTGTGTGTCTTAATCATTTTTATGTTCATGTCTTTAATTAGAAATGGAGGTATTAAAGCACTTGTTAGTTTATTATCTTTGTTTTTTAAAGAGATACTACGAGCCTATTAATAAAATCAAGATCTTACTGAACCAAACAACAAACTTAAAACGAATACATACCAAGAGATTAAACGTCGGCATTATAATTTGCGCGTATAGCAAGACCACAGTACAATGTTACCTACTGCCTATTGACCACGTTCACATAACCTTGCCCCGGCGTTATAACTCCACTATCGCACATCGCACGTGTTGCGCCGGTTGCACAACGCATTCATTACGTCACATTTGTCTTATGCTCGCTAATGATTGTACAGTCAGGTGGTTAACTTACCACGAAATAGCGAATTTCTGTGATCGATTTTCAACTTAAAGTTTGATACGTAGAGATCAATTTTGATTAAACTAATACGTGTTTTTTGTGGGTTGATGTTGAATGCACACTTGAAAAACTTTCAACAAAAAAAGGGATTATTCTTTAGTAAAAAGTTTTTTATTTTTGTAGGTAGGGTCTGTAACAAAACTGCTGGTTCAAGCCAGATGACATTTAAATGGGACCAATTTCAATTTAGGCCGTCATACCTATTTAACAAACTAAAATTAATCTATTAAAACTATAATTTAGAAAAGAGAGAAATACATCGAGGTAAGAATTCATTTGTTAGACGTCGGTTGACAATCAAGGTGCAAAATGCTTACAAATAAATAGACTTTTGTTTAAGTTCATATGCTTATTGATACGAGAAGTACAATAGTATTACCCTATGTTTTAACAATACTAACGCACATTTTAACGTTATAATTTGGTTGATTAGATTGAGATTTACTCGTAGCTCCAATCATGCAAGCTTCAATTCTTTTGGATCAAAAGAATTGGAGCTTGCATGATTGGATCTTGTACAAATGAGATTCGCGTTTTATTTTTAACCTCCTTGAAGCTTGCAAGACTGATAAATCAATTCGCAAATTATAAGGAAATATAAATTTAGTTTAGGGTTCCGTACCCAAAGGATAAAACGGGACCCTATTACCACAGAGTAAATATTATATTAAGTAAAACTATTACTAAGGCTCCGCCGTCCGTATGTCTGCCTGTCCGTCTGTCACCAGGCTGTATCTCATGAACCCTCATAGTTAGACAGTTGTCATTTTTACAGTTGATGTATTTCTGTTTCCGCTTTAACAACAAATACTAAAAAACAGAATACAATAAATATTTAAGGGGGCTCCCATACATTAAACGATGCCTTTGCCGTCTTTATAGATAATGGTACGGAACACTGTTTGTGCGTGAGTCCGACTCGCACTTGGCCGGTTTTAACTTTGTCAAACATCTTGAGTACATCCGAATCAGAATGTACTTATATCAGAATTATGCCAAAGTGACGACAAGACTATTAGCCTAATAAAACTCAGTATAATCCATATAGCTATACTCGGGACCTTAATGCTTTAGTCCAATAATTAAGAGTGGTAAATACGGCCGCGCGTGTTAATAAGGGCCCGATTTTACGGCGTACGGTGCAATTGACCGCGTAACCTACTCGTTGCCACAGTGTAGTTAGAAGCCGAAGATCTATTTTATTTGGGGCGTCAATTATACCTGGAACTATTTCAACAGGATGCTTGTGATTGTCAGAATTTGCGTTTGTCCTTGTTAACCCAGAATTATTAATTGACTTGAATGCTCGAAAAAAAAAACAATTGAATAACAATGGAACCGCGGACTGATCGAGAGTATTAAATATTATAATTATTCCAATATTCCAATAATTACACCAACGTACCTACTAGTTCTACACTAAGCAAAGGGAGTTCTATGGTGACTATGTAAGGAATTGACTTAGGTACGACTTAGGTACCTCAAAACATTATACAAGCTCCTCGATTTAGGTGCAAATGCTCGTAATCATCATAAGAACAGTGAAGTGCCCCTCAAAGGAGTAGAATCCGTTACCGTGGCTTTGTATTTTGTAGTCAGATCAAGATTGTCGTCTTTCCGAATAACTTTGAGGTGCAGCAATACATAAGCTCATTAACAAAAAGTTACGCAGTCTCTTATGACCGCTTGGCGTTTGATGATGATTTTAGATACACAGTAATATTATTTCTTTACGTGGCATAAATATTGCCTTAAAAGATACCATTTTAAAGAATAAATGCGTGTCGTTTACATCTACAATAAATTATGATACATGCAAGTGGCTTAAAATATCAGATAATTCATAGACTTAGAAAAGCAAATAAGGTTTTTTAACATCATATAGGATTTCCAGACAATGCCATTGTTTTGATAATATTTTTATCTACGTCGGAATTTAACTCGAGGTTGGCCTACTACCTTTATATAGACTGTGTTGTAGCAGACTTGCAATGTGATACCACTTCGCTTGGCTAGATTAATTTCATATTAATAGAGCCTTTTAAAGGTAATTGAAGTACGTATAATAGGTCTAACATGTATGGTTCATAAAGGCTTACGGAATTAGGTACTATGTAGCACATTTTTAACGAAAGTAAATTTATAATTAAAACTTAGGTTTAATTAATTAATTAGAATATTTGCGACAATATTTAATATTTGTGGTACTTGTAGACAAGAGGATCTAGGAATATACATTTGCGAGTATAAACATAAAGTTACCAAAATATTTTGAGCACTTTGCGCATCGATTTCTTTAAACATTTTGTAATTTTACAAACTCAGTGAAGGCTGGTTTCCAGCTCGATAGACCGACGACCTTTAGGAAGATAACTAGCAGTGGCTGAGAAAAATCGAAAGATCGTCTTTCGCGTTTTTGGAAGGCTTATTATAGTTTATGAGGGATTCGCTATAACAAGTACACGTTTATAATTGTAACCACTTATTTACATGTGGGTGAAGTTACTTGTAGAATTTTTTTGTCCAGATTGTGTCCAAAATAATCTAGTTTATTTTTAGTATTGAAATTTCTGTATTCAACAAATACAACGCACATTTTAGGCCATCAAGTAATCGTCGCAAAGTTGCAAAAATAACTCGATACTCCAATCGTGTCGATATTTAGCACATTGCCTAATAATACGGATTGAGTGGCGGCTATATTTGTCTCGACACATAATCGCGCTTGCTGTTTTGACGGCGCAAAATGACCAATCGGATCAACTATGTTTCCCGGAATTTGGGAAAGTATGTTTTGCTGAAAACGTATTGACAGTTAGGAAAACGGAATGGGTAAACAATCATACTCTTGGCTTAAGGCTGCAATTTTATTATGAAAACCTTGCAGCTTTACCAAATACTATGCAAGTTTAAGCTTTATTAGATTACTCTTGTCGTATTCAACAATTTACTCTATGAAACTAACTGTGCAATTATAAAAAAAAAATCCGTCTGGTTTGACTTTCAGTTTTTTTTAATACACAGTAGAATACTGTATTATTAAAAGTTTTAGAGTTCTAGACCTCAATAGAAATAAAGAAAACATTAAAGGATCACATAATGATCTCTGTCCATCTTTGTCAAAACCCTTTTCTAGATTAAAAGTATCGAATAGAGAATTAATACCGAACACTAAAATGAACATGATCACTTGAAGACTTGAAACAATTGCGCTTATCTTATCAAAGAGACATGATCATTTATGAAAGACCTTTTACTGTATTCACCAAAATCTCAATAAAAAGTGAAGCGTAGAAAAAAAACTAAAGTAAGTTACGAATACCAACCTTCTCATTTAAAAAGTCGACTGTAAATCTTTACAGTCTCTCAAATTATTTGTAATTATTTGTTAAGTGGTAGATACCACCGACCAATACTCGCCTTAAATAATTTTCATTAACCAATTCAGCTAAAGCGTTTCTAATTTAGGATCAATGTCAAATTAGTTTGGTTTTCCAATCGGATGAAGTCTGAGAGGTTTAATGTAGATTAGCCCACCAAAATGGAATGCCAATCAGATTATATAAGGTCCGATTTTATTAGTGTTCATCCTGTTAACCTGTGACTAATAGGTGAAAAGCAATCGTAAAAACCAATTTTCAAATGTGTACCATAAAAACTAAAAAAGTTAAAGATCAACAACATTGACTTCATATTGCATAAACTCGTCCTATCTTTGCTACGTTTAACCATCTGGTTATCCGTCTTATTCCTTCCCCTTGTACAGAGCAAGAAAGAGTTGAAGATAGGTAGTTTATGCAATATGAAGTCGATGTTGTTATTTCGTAATTTATTTTTAACTTTTTTAGTTTTTATGATAGACATTTGAAAGTTGGTTTTTACGATTGCTTTTTACCTATATAGTCACAGGTTAACAGGATGAACACTAATAAAATCGGACCTTATATTGTGTTGAAATCGAATTGTACAATTTTCACTGTGCTTGTTCCTTTTTTAGAACATTTTTTTTGAGTTCCGTAGTCCTGAAAAGGAACCCTTATAGTTTCATCATGTCCGTCTGTCTGTCTGTCTGTCCGTCCGAGGTTTTGCTTGGAGATTTGACTCTAAAGAGCTGCAATTTTGTAGAGATATTTAAATGAATTACGCCGACAAAGTGGTAGAATAACATTTTGATAAATTTAAATATCTTTTTTCAGGGTAGCTCTTATTATACAGCGTAGGGTTGTTTTTTTTCCATCGTATATTGTGTGGGGTGTCGTTAAATAGGTCTCTTAAAATGACTTCGGGGTTTCTAAGGCTATTTTTCGATTGAGGGCTCCGTTTGCGAAATATTAAACTTAAAAGTGCTAAAAGCTAAACTATTGGCTTGAAAAATCTCGAAAAATTCATGATAATAGTGCTTTTTATAAAATTTTAAGAAAAACCATAACAGTTAAGATAGATCGGTTAGTTTAAGAGTAATAGTCGTTTAACTTAGTCGTTCAAAAATTCCTCAGAGGAAAACATTAAAAGTGACTTAAATGAAGTAATTGCTGAAATTCCTGTTGTAACGACAGGCAACTACGGAACCCTATACTGCGCGTGGCACGACACGCACTTAGCCGGTTTTTATAATATTTTTATGTCACATATTAAAATAAAATAATAAAAATAATAATCTTTATTTACTTAAACATGGTACACCGAGGTGTTTAAAATGAATTAATTGCATAAAATATTTTTATAGAGCTAGCAAAATAAACAAGAATGTTTTCGTCTCACACTTAGTGATAAGTAAATTTCATTGTTTTAGGCGTTTATTTGTAGAAATCCAAAACTAAACAAATGAATCTTTTAAAATTTTCGTGTGCATTGACTCCAAAAGTACGTTTACTACAAAACTACAAGGTACCTATGTGTAAGAAAATACTATTTTTCGTTTTTTACATTTAAACTTTATATCATCTACAAATAAACATTCTTATACTCAACCTAGGGGCGTTTTTAAGGAACTAGAAAACGCATATGAAAAATCATTGGCTAAGATTAAACGTAACACTATGATTTTAATTCCTCACTTCGAAACTTGAGTCTAATCTGGCGAATATCAATCAATTTATTATTAATGATGTCCGTGCTAAATTTCTTTTGGTAGTTTCTGCTGACAAAGAAAAATGATACACACAGAATAAAATTGCTATTAATGATACTGATATAATTACAATACATATATCCACAATTTAGTTACTATTAGTTGTCTCGAAAGGTCCCAGAACAGTCATATGAAACTTGAAACTTCCATATCAGTTTTCAAACTGTACTTTTGTATGATATTAACGTTCCGTTTGGGACTTTTGTTCTGGATAGTGATTACTATTATTTCTTTGTTTTAATATATTATATTATCGTTTAATATTTTTTATTAGACTCTTCCCCACTTCTCCCTCTCTCGAATTTTCTTAAACTGTCCTCTACCGCCTAAAGTTTTTTTTTACTCTGTACTGTTTATTATGTGTAGTGTGCAATAAAGAGTATAACTATTCTACCTATAGTTAGATTTAAATCTTGGCGCAAATAAGAATAGATAGGAATAGATTTTGATCTTCTTTTAATTTGTAGTATCGTTTTGAAACTTAGTAAATATGTAGCTATATGGATGAAAATAAAATTTAGGTGCCATCCAGATTCTGACGCTAAACGAAGATCGAAAGTAAAACTCTTTGATGGTGCTAGTAAAATTTTCGAATTATAAGTTTTAGTTTGTTTTTAAAACGTAGTTTGAGTTGTCAAACATTGGCTGTGCGTATTATTTATTAAATTGAAAACCAAAATCTTTTGTAGCATTATAACTTGAATATGCTTTAAATCTAAACTCTACACTAAATCAGCACTCTGCTAACATAATGCCTATCTTTGCGTTAATAACGTTTAAGTTAGAACTGCTGATTTAAAGAAAATAATGTAAAACATTCCTGATAGATTTTGTTGCGGTAAAGACCCACACTACAACAGTAACATCCAGCCAAAATGAGATCCTAACAGATGTTGAGTGCTGTGGTTGAAAGAACAAGGTAGCGAGAATTCCTAGAACAAATATATCTACAATAAGATCGCCACAGATAATAAACATTTAACTTTGATCTGTCAAGCTCAAACGGTTGGCCGCGTAACAATGAAATTTCCATTGTGTCATCAAAAGCACAGTACCTACATATATCTGTGTTAAAAGCCAAAGGTAATTTTGCAATGGTTTTTCAAAAACAGAAGTCAATGAGTCCGGAAACGAATAAGACATCTAAAAGGTTAATTATTGATCAATATAAAAGGCTGAAGATTAAAGAGCAATTTAGCCGCTGACCCTCAAATTTCAATTTATTATTAATTAACCTAACCTTTGCGGTTTTTGGAGTACCTAATGTTAAGTTGAGATGAGTTCCCTACTTGGAATGTAAAATGAAGGGTTCAAATTGAAATTAGTTAGTTTAATGGTAAACGCATTGTTCTAAGTTCTATTGGATAATATCTAACGAATAAGAAGAGTTAAGCTACAAGGAATCTGGAAGTATTTTGGGGAAGCCTATATAGAAGCCCAACGGATAAAATGATGATGATAAAGCTCTAAGGAGGCTCTATAGACATCATTTTTACTCTTAAACGACGTCAACATTATTTGTAACATGTTCTTTAATAAAATTTTTCAACAAAAAATTAAACGTCACCGCAATAAAGCTTTGCACACACGGCCCGACCTTTCGCTGACATTTCCCGGTTGTGTCAGGTCACATCGCGACCGTAGATTGACAATATCTAGCTATGTTTATTTTCATTTCGCAACTCCAACTGTGACCTCCGCTTTATGAAATTGTTACTGATAACTGAGAACTGAGAATGCTTTTAGCATTAAGTCCATCTAAGAGTATAATACATTTTTGTTAGTGTTGTAAAGTTTTAAATGTAACTAAACAGATATCATCATTCATCATCATCATTTCAGCCACAGGACGTCCACTGCTGAACATAGGCCTCCCCCAGTGACTTCTGTCATCGGGGGGTTTTTGCCATACTCGCCACGCTTGGCAGGCGGGTTGGTGAGCGCAACAGGAGGCGTGTCCTAAGAGGCGACTAAATCCTGTAGGACGAGACGGGGATCAGCGTCTGCGTGCGAAATATTAATAAAAAAACAGATATATATTCTAAAAATAAAAAAGTAAGCTATAAGGAAAACCACAAAGGCGATCTGATCTGATAGCAATCTCTCCAAATGTTAACCAGACTTGCCGCATCAGTGTCAAAGCGTATATAACAATATCTCATCAAACTATCACAAGACGTCAAAATTTCTCAATTGAAATTAATCTCTGTGTGTTGGACTTAGAGTAGAAAATCAGTTGACCAGAATGACCTTTAAATTTTAGGGTAGATTGACCTGATGTCGACTGTACCTTTAACAGGAACGGCACAAAGCAGTTGGAAATATTTCCAGCGTCATATTATAGCGCGGCTATGGAATGTCAATTTCTAGCAATTTTAGGGTACCGTTTTTCAAAAAGAAAAAACGGAACCCTTATAGGATCACGTTGTAGTTCGTCCGTCCGGCTGTCTCCAGTCTCTTGAAGCTTGGAAAAATACGGCCGTTAATGCCGTGAGAAACGCATATTACGAGACTATCAGGAATCAAAATTTATGAAGTATTTTCCATTGAACTAGAACCATAAATTTTGGCAAGTAATACTGTCTTATATTAAAAGTATAGGGAAAAATCTGAAAACTATAAATTAGTAATTTAATCATAAATAACAGGGCCTTTATGCAAGGAACGGCGCGGTCCAAATTTTGAATTGAGTTAACCGTATCTTGTGGCATGGGCATCGTATGAAAGGGTTTTTTTTATAAATATGTACCTACAAATTTGTACGGAACCCTCGGTGAGAAGTCCGACTCGCAATTATCCGGTTTTTGTTTTTGTTTTGCAACTCCAAACTGTGAACATTCCGCTTTATGAAACTGGCTCGGATAACTTCGAGAGCTTCATTTGATTTGATTTGGAATTGAAGTGGAAGTTAAACTATGCATGTGGAAGTTTGTAGCCTACTCTAAATGTTGACTAGATTGTAATTAAGATGACTACAGACAGCCTTAGTAACATATTTCGATGTATTTAGCGTATTGGTCTTCGCGTACCGAACAACTAAGCCAGACGGTAGCGCGTTCGAATCCCGCAAAAGACAAGTGTTTTAGATGAGCACTAGTATTTTTACTTGAGTCATTTATGTAATAAATATAAGTCAACTCCGCTTATTTTGTTTGATAAATTGATGTAATTGTTAAAAGATTTTTGATTTGATATCAAAAATTCTGACTGTGTGATCGAAGAAAGAATATGGTTGTATCGGGTAAACGCGTCACCGTTTTTTTGTTTTTATCATCATGATTTGGTTGACCTGTGATGCGTCGAGCCTACTTTACCAACCACTATTGCGGTTTAAACCATTTAGTATCAGTATCTTTATCACGCAATTATTACAATTAAAGCATAACTCATCAAAGTTCTCAGACAAAGAGTTTTGGTATGTTAAATGTTTTATTAAGGAACATTAAAATTCTTGACAATTACAGCGCAAAACAACGGGTTAATATACAAAGTTTGTGCGTTAATGAATTCAATTAAAATTTCTTGGTACAGAGCATCCGTGAAATGTTTTATAAAAACAATTCTTAAGAATTCCCAAGCCACTTCGGGTTTATTATTTTTAAGGGTACGATGAATTGGCAGTTTGTTTTCGAATCATAAAAATATGACTTATTAATGCTATACTTAAGTCATATTTTAATGTGATACTTAAATGTAATTATTTATTAGATATACATTTTAATTTATGTTTTTGTATAAATGTTGGTCTATCATGGTAGTCTGCTCATCCAGTAGTACCTGTCTATTGAAAGGATTTAAATAGCCTTATTAATAAATTAATGACAATCGACAAAGCTATGTTAAGTACAGGTTTATTTCTGGGATGTAAATCAGGCAAGGCAAGCTAGTTTTCGAAATTTCATTGATGCACTAGTGTGACTTATGCTCAAAAATTTAGAAGAGTGTAATTTAAGAAAAACGTAAATATGTCTAAATAATTTGAATTTGTCTATATCATCGCTCTATCTTGTAAGCTGACCATATTTGTTTTAAATGACGTATCAATTGCGCAAACGCACGCAACCTCCTTTGACAGGGATACGAATATTTTAATGTCATTTAGCATATAATGCTGTGTCGTTTCATACGATAGCGCAATAAGGTAGCGTTTGCTATTGTTGTAGATATCAGATGCAGCACCAATCCAGTAATGAGGATACGTTTCTTTTGAAATAAAGTCTACGTTATTTGTGACAAGAAAATTCCCGTTCAGAAAAAGTCAGCTTTTAGCACTTTATGGAATACAACAACACTGATTTTCTTAAGGATATCTTTAAAGACAGATCCTTTAGTGGCAACAGTACCTGGAGTAAAATTAAAACTTTTTGTCCTATTTTTATACCTTACTTAAATTACTTGCTTTTAAGAGTGTGATACTACTTTTTATAATAATGGTTTTACTATCCAAATTCAATGTTGGCCCCAAAGTAAAAATGGTTGTATTTGAGCAGGGGACCTGTATAAGCTATTCTGCCTATTTCATTATTTACTGTCGATTTATAATATAATATCAACGTAAAACTATAATATGTATTATATCCTAGAGGCGAAATAGCTGTAGAGATCAGTTTGGCAAGGATAAGTATGAACGCTACCTTGAATTCAGATTTATAGTTCCAGGTTTTAGATTATTCTTGACAATTTTAATATATCTTACAAACGCTGTTATTTAATATTGTTTTTAAAACTTTAGGCAAGACTTAAACTAATGATGGTCAAAATTTTTCATTAATAAACGCTATTTAGAGATAATCACCATAATGCCACCTAACCACCTCTACATCAGTAACGTTTATCTAACAGCTGGTATTTGATTCTGAGTTTTATTTATTCAAAAGTGTTTTTATTCATTGGGCATTTGGAAATCATAACGCTCAAATAGCCAGATCACTACTATTTCTACAATAAAAAAATTGCATTACCTAAATGAAAAAATATATATTTCGCATCATTTTATTAAGCGTAACGATCATAATTTTCGTTGTCGCCACATTATCGACGCACGCGCTTCGGTAATTTTCTGACAGACAATAGCTATTGGCTACTTATTCACTGTGACAGTGCGTCAATGATTCAGGCCGCAAAGACAAAAAAAAACAAAACATTTTTCAAACACAGAAAACATTAAAATTTTGTGTTTCTCACTTGTTTTGTAGACGTTTCTTAATTATGCGTTCGTTTTATGAAAAAAAACTATAGAAATATTAGCATTTCAAAATGTTTTCTGTTATACGGTTCATTTGCCACAAGCATCAGCACTAAGCTTTCATATGTATATATCCTGGCTTGTTCTTTATTCAAATTTGTTTTTCATGACAGAAACAGTAGGTAAGCCACAAGGTGAACATAGGACCTGGTAAAGGTTGCAAGAAGCCGCTGGATGCAGGCCACTTCCAACCGGTCAATTTGGAGTTCGTTGAGGGAGTTAATAGCTATAGGATATGTATATATACATATCCTATAGCTATTAACTTATAAAATATTAGGATCTTATTTATTAAGGTATCCCTGTGAGAGTATAAGATGGTTAAATATATAAGATTGGTGTATATGACGCAAATGTTAGTGTCATGAGCACAAGCATTTGTACCTAAGTCATGGATGTTTTAAAAACGTATGTTTATTTGTAATCTAGTTGCCATAGTACAAGCTTTGCTTGGTTTAGGGCTAGCTAATCGGTGTGATTGTTAAAACAATTTATTAAATTTTTATATTTTATATACTAATATGTTCCATGCTATACATAGTAAATTACACACGATTTTAGAGAAAGATATTATATAAGGTGGCCTTAGTATTATTTTAGTCTATGTTTGACACACAAAAGTAACTTAATGCCATTGTTAGGAGTGACACGTGATACTCGTGCATAATAAACTCAAGAGGTGCAGTCAAAACCGGCTATAAACCTAGTTGTGCATCCACTGCACTAGTTTCATGCAATAATTAATTTAAAGGACTGAATCACTTAATTTATAAAAATCTGCCAAGTGCGTGCGAGGGCTTCATACCAATTAGTATTGTACTGTACCTGAGGGCTAGGGCATAATTTTTTTAGAAAAAAGGTTAGGAAGTTTTCTGTAAGAAACTTTTTGTTAGGGACATCTTGAAACTTGATGAAAGATGGTGGTCAGAAAAAAAGTAAAAATGGTTGTCATGGGATGGATATAGAAAAAATGGGGGAGAAGCCGAGTTTTTTTTTAAATAGAAGATAAAAAATCATTTAGTTCTAAAAGAATAAAGCTCTATTTAAACTATAAATAGGCTGATTTTCATAGAAGGTAAAATAATTAGATTTTTGGGTTCATACAGAGGAAAGTTCCTCTGTTAGTTTTGATTGTCAGTGACTATGGGAGTGACAATATAAAATGGAGGAGTGGAAAGTGATTGTTTGGAGACTCTAAAGAAAACCTTGATAAAAGAAGGATGTATGGTTAAAAGATGTGGTAATACACCCATTTTTGACTGGTGAAATTGAAGAATGGTATCGTGAGCCACGGAGACGAGTGATTTAGTTTTAATTTCAATATTTTTGAAAGTGAATAATTCAGAGGGATTTTGAGAGTGACGTATGAGAGGTTTTTGTATGAAAATAAAGTTATTGTAGAGGAAAAGCTGATGGTGGAGATACGAGTCCAGGATCGGGAAAGTGATAAAGGTGGGTTTAAGTTTTATAAAATAAATATTTAATTTTATTATTTTCGTGTATCAAATAATTTGTTTGAAATTGATAGCTCTTCATTTGTTTCGGTTGAAATGGGGAATTTTATGAATGGCTGTGAGAATAAGGATTTCAAAATCCAAAAGTTAATTAGGAAAGGCACTTATTAATATTTGTTGTTTTCTTTTATGTGCACGAACTACATCGACGGAGATGATACTACGGAGGAAAGGGAGAACGTTGGTGCATTGATGGCTAGAGTGGAGTTAAAAGTCGTGGGGCGGTGCAGTCGGAGCCAGCGTGGGTTCCGGAGCTACGAGTAAACACCAAGACGGACGCGAGCTAAGTCAATTACAATTTTAAAAGTTTGATTATGCTGATATTTCTTTAAACGCGATTTTAATTCTTTACGCGTAACATTTTACTAAATGAATAACCTTTTCATGATAATGATAAATTCGTCAATTATTTTTTAAGAGTGATTTATCTATTCAAACATAATATGACATAATATCGTAGTTGAACTTAAGCTCCAAGTTTTGACTTGTGTGGGGGATTTGACCTGTGACTGGGATTTATAGAGGTTATTCTTAATTTATGGGGCTAGCATTTCATTGTTTTGAATACGTAAGTCTCAGTCACCTGATTTTTGTATCATATATTTATTTGTGTATGGATTTAGATTTGATATTCAATGTCATCCATTATGATGACGTAAGCTAGAGCGAGATAGTAAATATTCGTAAATATAAAATTGATAGTAATTTGTTTTTCAATTTTAAAAATGGAAGGGTTTTGAAAACAAAATAATTTAGATCGGAAATTCGGGGATTGCTAGCTGAGACTTCGCCCAAGGTAAGCGTTTTGCTGCTTTGGGATTTTTAGTTTTAAATTTATTTTTTATGTTTTATTTTTGATTGTGATTTTTGTTTCATCTTGGGGCAAAATTAAATAAAATTTGAAGTGATTATACTCAAAGGTTCTCCAAGCAGCGTCAGGTATGTTGAGGTCTTAAGGACCCAATAAACACTATTGTTTTGAATTTTATTAGTGATGCTGATTGTAGTAATTCGTGAATTAAATTGAGGAGAGGTCATTTAACTTGATTAACTAATTATTGCGTTGTGTTACCTTTTGAAGAAGTAGAAGTATCCCTCGTTTGATGGTGTGTCATCATAATTATACTAGAAAATACACCGTTCTTGGAATTATGATTAAATAATTAGAAGTGGTGCAGATTTGTTTATTGAACATTAATTTCACCTAACTTGTGTAAATATTCTAAATTTCCCTATTAGTTTCGGTTTAGAATCACAGACAATATTAGAAAGTCGATTTGGGGTTTTGCCAGACAGTGCCTTGGGAAATACATTAAATTTGTTTTAGTCAGAATATTTTTTTAGAAAGAACGACTTAGGGGTTTCTTCGATTCATTTCTATCCTTACTATCGCATTCGGTCGGCACGAAGGATGATACTAGTACCCACAATGCGAGTACCGATTCCAGCCAACTAGATGCAATGGTTTGGATCAGCAAGCAATACAACAATCACGTGCAACTTACAGACAAACTCAAATTGGTCAACAGCGATGCGTTTCCATGTGGTCTATAGAATATTTAAAATTGATATTGGGGCAAGAGTGTCAGCAAGACGCACGTGTCACCAGGGTGGGTGCCGCCTCTGTGCTGAACCGTATCACCTCCGTGTCGGTCAAACCCGCCGGCATGATGGGGTGGGCCATACTCAGCTTGGCAACTAAGGGCCAACTGGGGTTGCATAAGTATGTAGCCTTGAGCAGGCAATACGTGTGGCACTGACTAAGTCTTGTGAATGGGCATCAAGGTGGGGCTGACTACTCACTTCTGGGTTTTAAAGGCCACATCATAACGCTCCTTTTGGCATTACACACACATAAACCCGAAGCACCTCCTTCGATTGTTAGAGTCAGGGGGGGACAGTTTGGGCCCTGTGTGATTAGGGTAGTCATTCCATGTAAATTAATAGGACTAGGTCAAAACCTGCCTCTGGAATGACTACATTATTTGATGTCCTCTTACCCATTAGAAGACATAGAACTGGCTTGACAGACAAATACTAAATGCAAATCTCCCCAATGGAGTTGAGGCAGGCCGTAGGGAGGGAGTCCCGTTTGGTGTCGGTCCCTACTGGCAAGGGCGGGGAGTGAGCCCTGCCTATAACGGAATTTACTCCTAGTTTACTAAAATAACGCTATCGTTATGGTATAATTAATGTACGAATGGTTTCCTATGATAGAATAATTCTGATTAAATTAATTTACATTTTAAAATAATCTATAATTGATTAATTTACTGAAAATGTCAATGACAATCACCTGAAAGAACGTGGGCTACTACTATTGGGTATTACAATTGCTACTACTATTGGGTATTACAATTGCTACTACTATTGGCTATTACAATTGCTACTACTATTGTTACTACTACTATTGGCTATTACAATTGCTACTGCTATTGTTATTACTACTATTACTATTTAATAGACACAATTAATAAACATTCACAACGTATGGGTCATACTAATAATAGACGATCAATTTAAACTTTATCTTTGGGAAAGATAAAGTTGGCCATAATAATAATAATAAAAACAGTACGCCGTAAATCTTGGGCAGTACAGTATATTCAAACTTTTATTTTATTATTAGAACTTTTACTTTTATTCAAGTCTGCATTAGATCACACCACGTTTGACTCTTATAATGAATAAAATTAATTTCATTTTGTTTGATTTAATTCATTTTGTATAGGTAGGTATTTTTTACATTAGTGGATGCTAACCTATTCCATGCAATAGAACGCCAAAACTTGTTGCATTGTATGCGATCGAGGGAAGTTGCCTCTCCATATACGAAAGGCTACTTATCGATAGACCAGTATCTACACTATTATTTCGCAATTGACAACCAATTTAAGTAACGCATTCGTAAGTCTTGTCTTAAAGAGATATCAGACTAGAAAGATCGATTTGTAAGCTAGTTGTATTAATTGAAATGTTTACAGGATGCTTTTGACAGCTAAATTAAACTTGTCGGTTTATGACACGGTAATACGGTAGACCTTCGCAAGATGGCTGGCAGTGGATGGATACAAAAATATTTAATTAAAAAATCAAAAAACCCGACTGCGTAAAAAGTGAAAATAAAGGATGAAAACAAGATGTAAAGAATCAGTTAGCAGTCTGAGGCATATAGTTAATAAAAGATAGTTTCTAAATTGGTTTATCAGTATTGAAGATCCGTTTTTCCCGCGTAAGTTTTGTTCCCGCGGGAATTTCAGGAAATAACATACCCCTCCCACAATTGACAATTTATTTTCAATTTGCCTTAGATACAAGAAAAAGAAGACAAGTATCCAATACATTCCTTGAGAGACATTCGTGATTGATCAGGAAGCTTAAATCTAATAAAAAGTCTCTCAGCTTTACCCATTTTTAAATAAAAGTTAGAAGTTTTGGTGTAAACGTTGAAATCGAGCTTTTGTTTACATTTAAAAGATCATGAAATAATGTTTATGTTCTAGCTCTAGTCCTTCGTTTGGTTTTATTAAACCCATCTTAATAAACAGGCTCAGCCTGTTGTAGGAATAATTATTTTAAAATGCGTTACCACTGCAACGTAAATTGATTAAACTGAAAGATCAATAATTTTTGACTGTTAATTTGTGTACGTATTTACGTGGTGAAATAAAGCTTTTTACTTTTACAGTCATCTAACTCGATTTTTTTACTCTGAGAAGTATAAAAAGTATTTTTTTCTCGTTTCTATAACATTAAACTAAATATTTATAGTTATCAAAATCGATTTAAATTGATAAGTTCATATCGCGATAGTTTTATGTCATGTGATTATTATATTAGTTTAATATTGCGCTAAACATGTTGTTGTAATGTTTGTAATAAATGATTTATGAACATGCTCGTTTCATATGTCTGCGTGATTGTGGCTAAGATTCTAATTTTAACGTTTTATTACAGTTTAATGGTCATAGGTTTATGCATACAAAAATAACACTACTACGGCACCATTTGGTATTGAAAAACAATATTCTACACGTAAGTTGGTACGATGTCTGTGTTTTCAAAAATAAAAAATGATATCAAGAATTGCAAAATAATGGCTATGTTCAAACATAGCTAAATTTAGGTTAAAATAGAGTCACTAATATTGGACAACATCACATACATTGCTCTGATTCTAAGGTAAGAAGCTAAAGCACTTGTGTTAAAGAAATCAGACACAACGACGGTACCACAACACCCAGACCCGAGCCAATATAGAAAAGTTCATCTTCTACATTGACCCGACCGGGAATCGAACCCGGAACCTCAGAGATGACAGTCCGGCGTGCTCACCTCTCGGCTACGGGGCTCGTAACTAATAGTTTAGGTACCGGAATAAATCAAGAAACTATAGTTTTGCTATGTCCATCTGTGCCAAGCGATAAAGATTTAAAATGCGCAAATTCATTGGTCGATATATCGCATGTTTTATTCTTGCCTTTATTTTATAGCAAGAAATCATCTAGTTCTATGTATAATAAAATATAAATTTATTCATTTATTAGTTTGACTTCTATCAATCACAATATTATTAATTAATCAAGGATATAAACGTAATAAGTTTTAAATTTAGTCTTTGCTGACTTCATACTATTTTTACATAATATAAAAACCTAAACAGAATCAGTTATTTTGGTAATAGCACACTGACGTCAATTCGTAAAATGTAGGCCCTTTTCACAATAATCTATCCAATTACATACAAATAACTCGCCAATAAAATACGTGCTTCATTTGTTTTTCTTACTCTCAGAATAGTTTAATCACCGCATGTGTGAAAAACCGCATACAAAAACTAGTCCTATCAAATACCAGTCATAACGAAAATGAACACAGCAGGATCACTCCAGTAAAAGTAAAGTATGTTTATACATAAAGGTCCCATCGCAGGATTCAGATTTCACCTCAACTAATATGAGGAGCTAATACAATGAAAAACATAACCCTCGTTTGGCAGTCGGGTGAAAACAGCGTAGGTACCTTAGAATACCTACTGTACGCTACATTCAAAATTATTCATGAACTTGCCGTTGTCCACAACTCGCATGGTCTTTAGTATATCCAATATATCCCGCAGGAACATAAAACCGGGATAAAAAATATCCTATATTAATTAATCCAAATCATATTTTATATGTGTGAAAAATTTCATCTAAATCCGTTCAGCCTTTTACGCGTGATAGAGACACAAACATTTAAATATCCTCACAAACTTTTGCATTTATAATATAAGTGGGATTGAAATGACGACCCAATTGATGTAGTTGTGCGGCTATTTGCCTTGAACGCAAAGGGTCTGGGTTTGAAATCCAGTTGGGATCAATTCAGAAAACGATTTTTCGTAACTTGTCTGGGAAAATGTAACGCCATAATGTTAAATTGTTGTCCTAGAGAGCTTATAACATTATATTTTTTGATTCCAGTAAATGAGTGTACGTGAACCTTGACGCTTTTATTGGCTTCTCCAACATTTTTAAGGGAATATGAACCCCAAAAAAAACTTGCCTGTTCCATTACAGAACTTTTCTTATTGTTATTTTATTCCACTTACTGTATAGTTAGTGAGAATACTATATCTTCAGCTACTATACACAAGTTCATTTAGAAATATCTCGTGTTTATAAAAAAAAAATGTTATATGCTAAACATGAGATACATCAAGTTAATTTGACTATTTTCAATATTTTATACGTCAATATAATTATTAAAACATGGTTTTTGTTTATGTAGAGTAGTAATTTTAGAACTTCATTGAAATGAAATACGCGTGGATTTTTGACTTACCAGAGTAAATAAAATGTATGTTATGTCTGAGTGTATATTATGATTAGGAATCGAGATATCCTATTATATTTTCACAAGCTTAATGATGCATGAGTAACGAGAAATAGGCAGGTATAGACCGCCATTCTAGCATTACAATAAAAACCGGCCTAGTGCGAGTCGGACTCGCGCACGAAGGGTTCCGTACCATTATCAATTAAAACGGCAAAAAAATCACGTTTGTTGTAAGGGAGCCCCGTTAAATATTCATTGTATTCTGATTTTGTATTTGTTGTTATAGCGGCAACAAAAATACATCATCTGTGAAAATGTCAACTCTCTAACTATCAAGGTTCACGAGATACAGCCTGGTGACAGACGGACAGACAGACGGACAGACAGACAGACGGACAGCGGAGCCTTAGTAATAGGGTCCCGTTTTACGCTTTGGGTACAGAACCCTAAAAACATATTTCTGTTAAGTCTATATTAATTACATCGAATGATATCGAAAACAGACAGTATCTATCTACGACTCAAAATGTACATCATAACAGACACGATTAATGCTACATCACTGCTATCTGATAACAGTATCGGTGACGTCATTTCGGCCACGTAGATACGCAATAATTACAGATTTAACATCGCTTGCAGCAAATACTGGTCGATAGCTAATAGTCGAAGTGGAAATGTCTGTTTTAATGTCTGTGACATGCATTAATGGTATCAATGTACGATAAAGATACTGATCTGATTAAATATTCGTATTTTTTTCAAACACTTGTAACTTATCGAGGCTTAGTGCAAATAGCAATTCGAAACCATGAAATATATAGATCGTAACAAAGATAATTATTAAGCTAGTCAAAATCATTTTAAGAAAGCATCTGTGTATTTGAATAGTAATAGCATACGGCTTAGTACTGTGCCTTGAGAGAAACCTTACCAAACAGTAGACCAACAGGAGATGCTTTGATGATGACAGTTAAAACATTTAACAGCCTTAACGCCAATTTGATTTATTTAAGTTGCACAAAAAATAGCACGTGGTTAAATACATTTATCTATAAAAAACAAAACTCATCTGATAATATTTTGGTGCCATTACTATTGGGATTTACAAATGACGGCCGACAAGTGAGGTTCGAGCAAATCGACATCACTTTGCCCAAAAAACTATAAGTATTTTCCCTCTGAAACTATTACTTGAAGGAAGTCACACCCCAGAGGGCTGCGTAACCCAGACTGAGATGAATTTCGTGGGAAAGAGAAAAGTGGTTTTTGGAGAGAAACATTTTGGTAATGTTATTCTCAGACCAAACGTAACTAGTTTTTGCTTCTGCCGAGTTGATGGCATTTGTCTAACTTAGGCGTAATAAAAAAAATGTCTTCTGGAATTTTTTCTTCTGTTTCTATAAGAAAACAATTGTGGTCACCCAAAATAAACAATAATTACTTTGATGCTAAAAAAATTACATATTATTTTAAATGTTACATAACGTATAACGTAACATATAGTTTAACAGTACGGAAAACAAAATTATTGTAAATAAGTTCCTACTCCTTAGAAAAGTTCCTAATGAATAAATATAATTAAATTGATATGTTGCAAAAGTAATAAAATATTAAATTCAGATTTAATAAAATAAAAATAATAAAATACTTTTACAATTATAATGAAGAAATTTTACGTATTAGATTAGCAAATAAATGAAATTCAAAGGAGAATTAGTTTTAATATTCTTAGTAAAATGTTGTTATAAATTTAATATTTCACATACAATTCCTTCAGCTTGTTATAACTCTTCAACAAATAATTCAAACTTATTCCGGAATAGGTTATAATAATAAATTAATCATTTACACATTCAATCATTTAAACTTTTTGTACATTTAAATAAATAGTACAAATGGCGGACTAAACTCTAAGAACCATCTACACATTTCAACGTCAGTAAATTAACTGAATGTTTTGATTAATCGACCATAAAAATTTTCAAATATACACTGTTATATTTGAAATGTAAAGTAAAGTGTATTGTAAAGTAATAAGTCAAATCAGTTTACGGTATTCTTTATAACGTTCTAGGTGTAACAAATACGTTAAAAAAAGAACAATATATACAAAAATATCCAATAGAAACAATTATCCGGGAAAAAAGTATCCTATATGTTAATCCAAATCATTATCTATATGTGTGCAAAATTTCATCCAAATCAATTTAGTAGTTTTTGGGTGAAAGAGAAACATCCAGACATACAAACTTTCGCCTTTATAATATTAGTAAGGATTGTAAGCTATAACTAATGAACTGGGCCCTAACCATGAACTGTTAAAACAATCACAAATCTGTCAAACATTATCATTTCTGTCAAATTTTGTATGAAATGACGTACCAAAATTACCAGGGCCATAACCATGAACTCTTAAAACAATCTCAAAGTTGTCAAATCTGTCAATTTTGGTACGTCATTTCATACAAAATTTGACAGAAATGATAATGTTTGACAGATTTGGGATTGTTTTAACAGTTCATGGTTAGGGCCCTAAAGGAAAAGCAAACAAGTATATCGTCAGTAGGAAAATTCCGTCATATTTCTTAATTGCCAATTGTCCATTAATATAATACAATAGACATCATCTAAAATCAAGATGTTACTAAATAATCTAATTAGTTTAAGTATCATGTTTTAAGTATCAATGACGACATAAGATTAATCAATTAGAAATATTTTAATTGAAAAAGCCATTAACCGACTAATCAAACCACTCCAATCTCAATTAGTGATATTACGTATAAATTCTTACTAGACTCGATATCTTTATCTCCGTTACTGGATCAGGTACGCATACAATTAGCATATACACACGAATTAGAGTGTGAGTAAGTGTAAGTATATTGACGACCGTCTGGAGTACTGGTTCGCGCTCCGGACTACAATGCCTGGCGGTTGCGGGTTAGAATCCCGCAAGGGGCAAATGTTAGTGTGGTGAACACGAACATTTGTACCAAAGTCATGGATGTTTATAACCGTATTTAAGTATGTTTATCCGTTATTCTAGTCGGCATAATACAAGATTTGCTTAGTTTGTGTGTTGTGGAAAGAATTTATTTATTTATTTATATCATTTTAGTACTTTTAAAAAAACGTTTTTAAGGTTCCGTACCCAAAGGGTATAAACAGGACCCTATTACTAAGACTACACTGTCTGTCTGTCACCAGGCTGTATCTCATGAACCGTGTTAGCTAGACAGTTGGAATTTTCATTAGTTCGGTTGCCGCTATAACATTAAATATAATAAAAACAGAATAAAATAAATATTTAAGTAGGGCTCCCATACAACAAACGTGACTTTTTTGCCGTTTTTACTGGCTAAACTAAAAAAAGGTTAAAATATTATAGTGTTTAATGTTTTATAGTGGTATGGAACCTTTCGTGTGCCAGTCCGACTCGTACTTGGCCGGTTTTCTTTAAGATCTTTTTATTACTTTACTGAAAGTAACTAATTATGTTATCGAATCTAGGAATTCGTTTTAACCATCTTCAATCTGCCATACAGGCCGGTAACCACGAACTCTTAAAACAATCTCAAATCTGTCAAACATTATCAAAACTGTCAAATTTTGTATGTAATGACGTATCAAAATTGACAGATTTAACAGCTTTGAGATTGTTTTAAGAGTTCATGGTTACCCCGCAGGTAAGTAAATCACATGTCATGTGCGTATTGTGACATTGTGACTGATATTCAGATGAGAATACAATAATTTGATACCATGAAGCCAATCTGACGATAGAGCCAGAATTTAATAGCGGAATTCTTCAATGACTAAAGCCAGTTAAACCTTTTGTGCTAATTTTACCTGCATAAGCGTAAAGGTTTTGTTTTTTTATGCTGTAATGTTAAAGTTATTCGAAAACAATACATTTCTGAGAATATAGATATATTTCAGATGAAAACAATGGTATTTTCTTCTCGGTAAGCTAGTTCTTAGGTATTAGAAGTTTTACAGTTTCATTCACATAATCTAAAATTTTTCAAGACATAATATAGAAACTGCTAAGAGTTTTTAATTTTTCAAACCCTATGAGTAGTTTAACAAACTTTGGTATCTTCCAGAAGCGGCCACAAACGCGTCACGCTGGTTGTAAAATAATTTATTTGTAATCTCGAATAATTAAGAAAGAAATACATGAATAATAGTCCATTACAAGCTAGCCCTCATTCAACGTTGGTCCTTCCAGCCGGATTAAATATTTATAAAAACTGTTATGATGATGCATAAAATGGGATTCCCTAACAATTTCGAATATTTCGATCATCTACACTTCGAAAAATTCATACTGTCTGGACGCTGATGTTGAAATCTCCGGTAAGCGAATTAATTATGTAAGTACCCACTTACCAATGACATAAGAATATCCATCTAGAGTCAGGACGCATTTTCTTGGGGCGCCTGACGCGGAGCGGTGCCTGATAGTCCGGGGCGCCGCCCCTAGGGCTCGCCCGCCGCCCGGGTCACTGTGGCACTTATGAACCAGCTCCTTATCATTGCCCACGTTACTGTTCCCGTCGACAGACCCTTGCCTGCTACCCTCCAACAACGCTTTCCCGCGTCGCATCATCACATCATACGCTATCTCCACAATCACAAACAATCACTGTGCCAATCACACAAATTACTCCGCGACAATCACACACCAATACAATCACTCAGTATCACTGTGATCACAATCACTTGTCACTGCGATATCACACCAAAATCACTGTTATGTTCACAGACTCTCACGAGATATGTTTACGACTATGAATCTATTTTGATATGTTACAGCTAGCTCGTAAATAGAGAAATGAATTAGATATTTTTATTGCTTTATAATATTGTAAAAAGATTAAAAAATGTAACTCTAGGTCGGTATTTAAATATTTAATTGCGATTGAAATAGATTTCACTGAGTATTTCTATCGAGGTAGACTCACGAATATTGAAAATGTAGCCCTAAATTTTGTATTCCGAATATGACAGCGTCTAATATAAGACCAAACGCTTAATGTATTAATTATTTAATAGATAATTGATAACTTGTATTATAATATTTTATTTGTGGCCTCGAAAGATAGATATCGTTTATTAGTATGTAGTATTACCTATATGTAAACAATAAAGCTAATAGAAACGTTATTATTGTTATTTTAAATGTACCTTACGATTAACGAAAAATTACGTTTCTGACTGTAGTGTGTATTTAAATAAATCGTCGAGTTATTTGTGATAGTATTTTTAAATGTATTTTCTAATTGGTCGGGCTCTCTTTTCGATTAACTACTGATATCGCGTAAAAAGTATTTTGGTGTTAATTTATAATAAGTATAAACAGGTAAAATTTGTTCGGACGTATAGAAAGTAATAGGAACAAAATAATTTGGATTTTTTAACAGAAAACTTAACTTTTCGAGTGGACAAAAATTTACTACGAGATTTACCCTGAAAATTGCCCATTTCGCGAGGCATGCGAGATTCCGACGCTGTTACAAAAAGTTTTAATGGAAAAAAACAATATTATTACCTACTACTCTCATTTGACTTTTATTTAGTCAAACAAGGACATGTCTGACCATACATTGATCACAATACACTTCATATTACATTCGCAAAACAAGCCTACTTTAAGAATGAATGTAGATATCACAAAAAAGAAATATTTTGTCATCTATCTGTCAAAGGGTGCGGAGTAGCCTTAGCAGTAACTGGTTTTACTAGTTATTGCGCTACTATTCTGCTACTATTATTTTTAATAGTTCGTAAACCGGTACTTAGATTTAGGAATATCTACATAATATGTTATAAAATTAGAAACCGTTTTTGCTGATTCAAATTGCAACATACAGTTTTTGCAAAGCGTTTTTTTCACGAGCAAAAAGTTATACCGTCTTGTTATTTCTGACTTCAAAATTAATGATGAGCCATAGAATTTATTTCGGCATCTGTTATTGTATTGAGCAAATTTTGATTGTTAACTTAACTGTACTTTGGAAAAGCAAAACTACGTAACAAAGAATCTTTTGTTTATCAAAACAACCAAATGCTAATGAACTAACAATGAGCCTCTATTAGATGTTAGTTTGGTAGTTTAACGAATGAAACAAAAAACGGTGTACGGAATTTAACAGGAATTTTTAAATCAAATGCAAAAGGAATTCCGAGTTTCAACGGCCATAACTCAAGCAGCAACTGCAATGAACGTCCAACAACACAGGTGGAAACACGGAAACCTATTTTCATGCGCGTTGTTTTTCCGCCATAGTAACGCACACGGTGCCCATAAAAGCATTGCGTCACTCCGTAGGGCGGGGGGAGCCCATTTGTAAACAGTTTGTGACGCTGTCCATCTGACTTTGCCGAATCGCAACCAACAGGTGGTGTTTTTCCCGAAAACGCTACTTTTATCGCACGCACTTGCCACACAATTAAAAAAAATTAATACTATTTTTTTTTAATTAAATAACATTATTTTTTTCACAGCCAGCTGTAACCTACCATGGGTTGGGAACATGGTCGGACGGAGGTTCGTACGGTCTAGGGCGGCATGACGGCACGCAACCGAACCGGGTGGAAGCCTGCGCGCGACTGTCGTCCGAGCCACATGCTACAGCCGCCACAGGTAGGTGTTGATTAGTACTGAGCAATTGTAGTTCCAAATTCAAATTCCCGGGATATCTAAGGATTTGTATCGGGCCAGTACATAATAACGGCCGTATTTGAGGGCTTCTAGCTCAAATAGCCCAACTGTGATGAATTTTCTTTGGACTTGGGAGTTTTCTTTTTAAATCATGGTTATAAGTTTTTATTAACTTTTTATATAAGGTTAAGTACTGTGAAAATGGCCAATTTAGTACCTGGTTAGGTCGTCTTTAATTTAATGGTTAAAATAAAAAGTAATCATCTAAAAATCAATTTATTTGATAGTTTGAAGAAGTGTTTACGAAGCTATGAATTTTATGAAAACTATATATAATGAAGACACTAGGTTTCAGTTAAAAGAATAAGTCTCATTTTGAAATACAATGATTTAAAATATGTTATTGCCATAATTAAATGACTATTTTTAATTTGATTTATGCAATAACAATAATATTAAGTACCCGATTACGACCGGATTGGCGTAGTAGCATATTGATTTGCCTTAAAATCAAAGGACTGCGGGTTTGATTCTCGGTTCGGGTAAGTTTGCTAAGCGTAGGTACTTTTCTTGGCTCATCTGGATGTACTAGGAATTTCCTCTGGAAAAAATCATCGTCATCGTAACATTATTTCCTTGTTTCGAGACCATCAAAAATTTCCACAAATTCGTGAAATTACTTTGATGATGCAGATGTATCAATTAAGATTTCCATCATACTTTTCGTTTCGTATATTGCTTCTCACATGCAAAAAAAAAACTATTTTTTAATTCATTTGAAAAGTAGAAACTAAAACAGTAATTAAAGCAAAAAAAGTACAGTGAAAAAGCTAATATTTAACTTTCATTTCGTTTAATAAAACACATTACTCAAAAAGTACTTACGTAGTACGTTCGGTACTTAGTTAATTAGTAATTCCAGGCTTGATGGAGCTTATACAGATTAACAAAAATCAATTGGCAACTTTACCTCTAGTAATAAACTAATTTGCAATGTAGTCAGTTGTTTACCATCAATTGATTGTTACTGTATTTAAATTAATTGCAAAATAACATTCAGCTATTGATTAGAATAATGATCACCAGCCTATATCAGTCCACTGCTGGACACAGGCCCCTCCAATAGGAGGATTTTGCCATAATCGCCACGCTTGCCCGTCTTCTTATGGCGGTTCTCCTGTAGTCGCCTCTTACGACGCCCATAGGAAGAGAAGGTTCGATGCTATTCTTTTAACGTGCCGGCACCACACGACACGATTAGAATAATATGGCTCAAAAAATCAAAGCCCAATCAGACTTTAAAATAATTATAAATAGACGCATTGGGCCGGCCACATCTGTCACAGAACCGAAGAAAGCTAGATTAAACGGGTTCTAGATACGCCTTGGCAAATGTAGTGTAGGATGCCCTCAGTTCGATGGACCGACGCCCGTAGGAAGGTGGCTGAATAATAAAAAAAAAACAGATAACATAAGATCCAATCCATATAGTGTTAGTAACAGCAAGTTTATCAACTATGTTAGTACTTAATAAAAAGTGACCTTGTTATTTTACGTAGGTGCTTGAAAACGCGGGTATCGTGCGTCTCGGGGATTACATCTAGCAGTGGACTGCATTTAAGTATAGTAAAAAAAAAAGCTATCTGATCTCTCTTAAAATCCTAGGGTCTGAGCAGACACGCTGCTTTAAGACTTTATTTAGTTTAGTTAGTTTTTTTTTAGATTTCGATATTGGTCCCATACAAGAAGTTGTTGTATCTTGGTACCAGTATCAGCCCTTTAAAGAATGTGCATTAATTTAGTTATACCCTAAATATTGACATTATATAAATATATAAATTCAGAGATGTGTGAATGATTTCAAAATCACACGACTTACGGTCATGATCACAACGATAATCATCGTAATAAAATTATTATTATGATTATTTTACTGGCGATCACGCACCGTTTTATAGCTCATCCGCATTTTGTTGCTCATTTTGTTACTGATAAAATGATTAAAGTAATTCTCAAACCCAAACATAGATTGGTTATTTAGGTATGTGGTATTGGTTTGCACAAGTGACTTAAGCACTGTCGATAATTTAGGCATTATTTCATCTTATATACTTCAAATCCTATAAGTACCTAGTATAAGTGTCATAAATTTTACCGTGTGATTAGAATTTAATCTTTAAGAATGATGCTTGTAAATTAAGTTTATATTTTAAACATTAAACAATCACATTTAAAACCTTATCCTAATTCTTATCTAAAATGAACTTACATATCAAAAGAAAATCAATATATTGTTTTAAACTTTCATGGTCACTAACATTAGAATAGTTTGTTACGGGATTGCTACCATGTACCTTATTTTTGAGTTCCCGATATTTCGGAACTGTTGCAAGCGCCATGACCACGGAGTTACTCCGTGATCATGGCGCTTGCAACAGTACATAAGTACTTATAACTTCCGATATTTCGGCACTGTTGCAAGCGCCATGATCACGGAGTTACTCCGTGATCATGGCGCTTGTAACAGTGCTGAAATATCGGGAACTCAAAAATAAGGTACATGGTAGCAATCCCGTAACAAACTATTCAAAAGAAAATCAGTTGTTGTTTAAAAAGAATTAAACATCCATTAACTACATTTAAAACCGTAGGTAGCTAAAACGAACGTACAGTTATATAAAGAAAATATTATTTTGTTTTTAGGAAATAAACAACCAACCAACAACCAACTCAAAGTTTCACAAACTCATGGTCGTTATGGCTTTGGCTGTAACGACAGAAGCTAAGTGACCTTTTTTACACTATTTGTGTACCATGTTGTTTTATTACTGTTTTGTAAGTGTGCTTATATGTGTGTGTCAAATAAACATTTTTCTATTACTTTTTCAAACTCATTAATAATATTATATATTTTTTTTCTATCCATACAAAATCATGGGAACGAGGTCATACGACTTAAGACTAAGGTGACTCATATTGTCCAAAATGTAGCAAGCTGAAGTGGCAGTGGGCTGGCCATGTCTGTCGCAGAACCGACGAGAGGTGGAGCAGGAAGGTTCTCGAATGGAGACCACGCTTAGATGGGCCGATGACCTGAAGAAAGCAGCTGGCAGCGACTGGATGCAAAGGGCGGGAGATCGTGCGCTGTGGCGCTCCTTGGGGGAGGCCTATGTCCAGCAGTGGACTGCAAAAGGCTGATATGATGATGATGATACAAAATCAAGTAAAAATTAATTCATTTTGACCGGTTAGCTGACGCTAATCGGTCAACATATCATAACATATCTTTAAAAGTGATCGCGCATCTATAAACACTGCAAGACCTCATCTGAGTTAGGCGACCCATGCAGATGTTCACTGCGCGCGCTGTGCGCGGGTAGGTCCCTTACGATTTCATACAAATAATTACAAAATGCAAGGACTGCGGTGGTTGCCGGTCTTGCAGTGTTCATAGATGCGATAGATCTCATTAACCTTCTTTACATTTTATAAAATTACATTGATAGTTTAAAATAAAATCGCGTCCGCTGTCTGTTCGCTTAGATCTTTTAAACTACTCAACGGATTATAATGCAGTTTTCAGCAATAGATAATTATAGTGATTAAAGAGGAAGGTTAATATGTATAAACTAAAGGCCACAGGAACGAAGTCGAAGGCAACAGATGGTAAGTAATGTAGTAGTAGTAGGAGTAGTAGTAGATAATGGTACGGAACCCTTTATGTGCTAGTCCGACTCGCACTTGGCTTTTATTTTATGCGAGGCTAAAAACGTTTGTTTTAGTTTCATATTCCCATTGACCATTGGCGTATTAAAAATCGATATGCCTATCCCACATAAGTACTTATAACTTCCTCGTTTCTACGCAGACAAACTTGTTTCATCTATATATGAGGTTCAGGAACTCTATCAAAAAGCTTAGAACTCTCCATTTGTGAACTTTAACATAAGTATTATTAGTTTGGAATTGCGTAGGCTAGACAACTCGAGTATCGGGTTTCACTTCAAACGATCCTACACACGGTATGAATTTTCAATTTAAGTATTCAACTTTGTTGTTCAAATATGAAACTAGAGTCAGGTTAAGTTTTTGTTTATTTGAAGTGGCATTTCATTACGACTATTTTGTTTCGTAATCCTTTATCGTCATACTTCTGAACCCAAAAGGTTCCGGCTTCGGTTTCCGGTGTAGAATCGGAACTTTTTATTGTTTCGAGTCTGGGTCTTCTGTACCATCGTTGTTTATATTAAGTAATAAAATAAAATACAATACAATACAATATCGTTATTGACATAAGAGAGATATACACACAATGACAGATCAAAACAATAAGCACAATAAATTAATAAGTACTAAAAGAAAGTAGAAGTATTTCTTTAGCTACTTACCTAAGGATCAAAGCAATTTACGTAATGTTGACCAATATTTATTATGTTTATAAATTTATTTATAACTAGCCCACTGCTGGAAAAAGGTTTCTGCCAAAGCAAGTCACTGAAGCTCGACTATTTTTTTCTACACGCTGCCAAAACGTTTGCAATTTCATCGCTTTATCTTGTCGTGAGGCGACCTACATTGAAACGTTTGTTTCATTTCTAAGTCTAAGGTACTTACGCACACGTTACATATGCAATTATGTATGTTTACTAGAATCCAATGAAGACGGACTTGCTTACCTGAAAAGAAAAATACAATATTACTTTCAAATTACACACACAGACAATGACACTAATGATTATGTCATAGTTAAATTTATTAATTCATATTTACATTTTACAACTAGAATGTATACTACTCGTATTAAAAGAATCACTTTTTAAATATACCTAAGAAAAACTATTTATTTACAAGTACGAGTAGAACTCGCGCAAGAAGGGCTCCGTACCATTATCTAGAGGTATAATGACGGCAGAAAAATCATGTCAATCATGTTGTATGGGAGTCACCCTTAAATATTTGTTTTAATATATTTAACTATTTATTTTTAAAGTGAATATAAAACTAAATATTTTGTAAATGTTTCAAGAAAAAAAATATCACGTTTGTTGTATGGGAGCCCCCTTTTATTTTATTCTTTTTTTTAGTATTTATTGTTAAAGCGGCAAAAGAAATACATAATTATTTTAACTGTCTAACTATCACGGTTCATGAGATACAGCCTGGTGCTGTCTCTTGCACCGTGATAGTGTGATGAGACCGTGTCTGAAGGACAGATAGACGGACAGCGGAGTCTTAGTAAAAGGGGGACCCTTATACTAAGACTCCACTTGTTACCCTTTGGGTACGGAACCCTAAAAAGGTCCTCGTGGTAAGGTATTCAAGATGCTGGCAGTATTACCTCGCTGGATTGCGATGCTCAGTCGCTGTGAGAGGTAGCTGCCCGATCTTGGATTACTTGGATTGCATACTGTTTTCAATCTTTTTTTTCTCTTTTTTATGTGATTGAACATTAATTATATTTAGGTACTGTTTAAGTATTTATAGACCACGTGATTGATTGATGACGACGATGATTAGACGAAAAAAAAACCAAGTTAACACAGCATTGGTTAAGCACCCAAAAAAAATTATGTTTTCTGATGAAACGGAACATAATATAAAGAAAAAACAGATTATTTTAAATACATTGCCTATTTTTTTTTTAAATATTGCTTAGATTTATGGGCAAAACAATGCTCTAAAATATATTAGTTGATTAATAAACCATTAATTCGAATTCAATTTCTATATAAAATTCATTTGTTACTTTTTTCTTGATTAAACTGTACGTTTTTACGTAAAAAATACAGGGAATTTTCTTTTTAAGGTGTGCAAAAAAGAGCACCTTTCTCATCTAACTACATAATACCTTTCTTAGAATATTCCACATTATAGGGCAAGAAAATAATGATCAAACACCCTCTGAACAATAGCAAACGATCTATCTGACATAAATTACGAGAACCTTCTACGTACTTATGATAAATTGTATTGATAATGGCTTCAGTTAACCGACCGTAGCAAAAGAAGTGTTATGATTTATGTACGCGAGGCGACAAGAATGAAGATTTCCCGTGTAAGCTGACCTATCAAAGAAGGAATTTCCTGTACGGTAAAAGTTTAAATTACACAGTGTACTCGATTATCGTAGTGGCGTGGTGTTACACCTTGAGCGCACTGGTCTTGGGCTCGAATCCCGATAGATTGAGTTTAGGAAAAAAAAAATTAAATGGCTTGTTTTTGGGTGTGCTGGTACAAGCCTCTCGCAAAAAACTATGTCTGGAATCACAACGATGCTGAATATACGACTTCGAGACCAATTATTATTCATAGCACAGGGTATCCTAGTTTTAGGCATTACCTATACTTTATACAGGATGTTAGGTAAATGGTATATCTAGCCGAAACTAGCCTATGTCAATATATACATATTAATAGTATGGTGAAGTCAAAAATTAGACTTTATCATTTTTGAAAAAAAAAACAAATACAAATCGTATTTTTTTATTTTATTTGTATAAAAATTTGAAAATTAAAATTATGAATATCACATTTCTGACTTCATCATAGTATTTATACCTCTGTTAGCACAGGCTAGTATTGGCTTGATATACTATTAACCTAACTAACACCTAGTATTCATATTACAAAACGTCCCATTTGCTATCATGAAAAGCTTAAAAAACTTTTTTTGAGTATTTGATGTTCATTCCTCAAAAAAGTTGCACTAAACCAAAAGAAAGTGACTTCTTTTACCTTAAAACTAGTTTTTGTTGATTTCTTTTTATTTTATTTCATTTATTTAGTTATCTAGAATGTCGGCGGATTCTCGTGTTGATTATGTCATCATTAACGTACGCGTGACAATCATAAATAATTTTTCATCATAAAATATTGATAAAATTTTCTTTATTGCTTTAACAATAAACAGATGTAGGTACGTAGATAGATGTTTTGTTAAGATTTAATGTGATGTGAATTCGTAATTTGAAGGACATGACAAGGAAATAACAAGAGATTAGGTATTAAAACTTTAACTGTCTTATTCAGAGTGCATTTGCTAGTCCGGGTTCAAGGTTAAACTACTGTATAAAAATCAGTGGTTTCATTTAACGAATGCTTATATTCCATACAAAGCTCTTTATTTTTTAAAAATCCGATTTCAATTTACATAAAATTCTTGACCTGTAGAAAGGTATATCTCGGTCTAACATAGCAAAAAAACGTATTTGGAACTGACATACCTACTGCACAGAGCTTTACAATTCCGCTCTTTAATTATGATGAAACTTACGACTCTATATATAAGTTAATAGTGTACGATCTTGCGCGGTCTCTTGCGGAGACTGACTATAACAAAACCTTAAAGACAGACAGCCCCATATGCAGAGGATGCAATGGAGGCAGAAGAAACGCCACAGCACGTGTTTATGGGATGCGGGAGCGTGGCAGAACAACATGCTCAGATTCTCTAATCACCAAGATCATTCACGGAAGTCTTTAAGAGCCTTAAGAGGCTGCTGACCTTTTTCGGATGAGCTGGGCTGGTTGGAGTAAGGAAAAAGATGCAGCACGCACAATGGCCCAATTAAGAGGCTAAGTGCGCAAACTGCCCAGCTAAATTAAACTAAACAAGTTAATTCTTAGTAGAATGACAATTGATATAAAAACCTCCAAACACCAGAAAGACCAATTATTTGAGGGTCCGAAAACATCGACTGCCTTATATCTTATAGTTTTCATAAGATACAATAGCTAAAAACGTCGTTAGCCGACGTAATTGTAATAAGGCCGGAACACCCACTAAAAGTCATTAATTCTGAATCAAAGTTACTTTATAACTCAGTGACGCGCGCTCGCCACAGTGAAATCATAATCATCTCGACTATAAATATAGAGGAAATTAGTTTCCAATGAATTTTTGAAGTAAACAAGTTGATTGAAGAGTTTATAACTGAGATAATAGGAAAAAAACAATGTACTAATTCATATTGAGCCTTATTTTGCTCCGACAAATATTATGAAATATAAAGCGTTGGATAATCACTGGATAAACGCTCAAAGTAAGGAATCAAAATCCAGACAGAAATACTTTTTTAGGACAACTTCAAACATATCCAACCCGAACTAATTTAGAAAAGTCATTTAATGAATTGATCTAAACCAAAAATCAATTTTAAATCTAAAAATAACTCTAAGTAAGGGTACTTGTTTTGCATAAAGCGCACGTTATACCTACTGAACGCGAGGTGAAACGACGAAGGTAAGCTCATTTCGCTTCGCTCATTTCACCCAATTATGAGAGTCCACAAGTTTGCGTTGAAAAACTAAGTATGAAAAGACGTGGTAAGATGATCAAAGTGAAGCGAAATTTTCTTCGCTTTTACTCGAGTCTAAGTACGCTTTATTATACTTAGACTCAAAAACAATTGAATGTCAAACAAAATTGGCATATCGTAGACTACGTCCCAGTTTAAGCATAATACAGTATATTAAAAATATAAAAAGTGGCAAAAAAACGACGATCATAAATGAAAAACATTCCAAAATTGATGATGATACAACTGATTGGTCTCATGATAGCATAATTTTCTTAAACTTTTCCTACTGTCTTTAAAAAAACTTTTAATCTTAGTGAATTAACAAGATAATCTTCTCGTCACGTATGTTCTGTTTGAAGGGAGATGTTTCCAATTATAAAGAAACGCAAAAAAAATACGTTAAGATTACGCATACATCTTATCAGAAAACTAAAGCGTTGACATTATACGAAAAATCTTCAAGTAAGTATTTTTACATTGGCAACTTTGAAGGGCCGACGAGACGTTCTCAAGGACGCCCTAATTTTGGCTCCGTCGACAATATTACATTTGCATATCTTTTTTCAATCTGATTTAAACAAAATTGGGACTATCAACTTGTGACTTGGCACAACGCACCGGTCTAACAAGGTGATCGATACGAAAAAGAAGATAGAAGGCTTACGAATAAAAATTAGGTACGTGTAAGTAAATGGCTCGTACACAAAAAACAAAAGATTGAACTACTTATGAAGTTATATGTTATTTAGGTACACTGTGTTAGGGGAAGTAGTAGGTATTTAATTAAACTATAAACGAGCGTGATCTTTGTACAGTTTTTTCGATAGAAATACCTAAACTTAGAAGTATAAGCCCTCTCTCGCCGTATTTCAGGGGCGTTATTTGCATAGTTTTGACCATTCATGTAAAAACCATACATGTCAGATGTGTATATTGAAACGTCTAGCAACTGATTGAAATAGGCTGAAATGAAACAGAACAATAAAAGGTAGGTACACACACGACTTTAACACTTAATATTGCAAGAATATAAATAATAATAAATAAATAAATATTGGACATAATCACATACATTGCTCTGATCCTAAGATAAGTAGCTAAAGCACTTGTGTTATAGAAACCAGAAACAACGACGGTACCACAACACCCAGACCCGAGACAATATAGAAAAAATCGTTTCCTACATTGACCCGACCGGGGTTCAAACCCGAAACCTCAGAGATGGCGACGCCATATAGTCCGGCGTACTCGCCTCTCGGCTACGGAGGTCGTCGTACGGAGGTCGATATACCCACATGATAAGACTGCTATTGTCGCTGTAAAGTAATAGTCAAATAAATATTTAAAAATAAATAATCCATAATTCCCTTTTGGACTTATTATTATAAGCCCAAAACAGTTTGCTATTAATTTTGACACTTTTAATAACTTTTGCCTATTCACGTAAACAATGACTTAGTTACAGTATACCAATTACATCAACACATGTAGGCATACTGCACACGGGTTTTTTAATTGGGCGACAACACAGGCCAAAGAGATCAGCTGTCTATATCGATGATTATAATAGTAAATTTAAATATAAAATGAGGCTTCGAGACAGACTGGTTTAGAGTGGCCTGCATCCAGCGGCTTCCTACGACCTTTACCAGGTCTTTTGACCACCTTTTGTGTGCACGCTCTACGCTCTGTGCTAGCCGGTGCGCGGCCTTAATTTCTAGAAGCTTTCAGCTGTAACGGTCATCAGTTTTACGTGCTATGTAGCCTGCTTACTGTCACTCCAGCTTGCTAATTCGTTGGGTAACTTTGACGATAATTTTAACATGGATCTGGTTATATTTTCATTTTAACTTCCAATTCAATTATCATTATGTTTGACAAACTACTTACTACACCCGAACGCATTCCTTCTTCATATAATTTGGGCTGATATGTTTACAGATATCAGACTAACATTGTTATCAAATTAACAAATAACAAATAATTCTGCTACGAGGTACCAGACAGGATTAATTTCGTAAGGGACTTTTTCTGGCACACTCAGAACCAATAAAGATAAAAACAAAAAATTCCAAATTGACTTTAACCGGAAATCTAATTTGGAACATTGCATAAAGGTGTTTGCATTGCACGACTACAATAACGATAGTGGGGTTATGAAGATGATCTTACACATTGGTATGATTGTATTATTTGAGCTATGTCAGCAGTAAGCCTATGTTCGCGTGTGGCTCGCCATTCAACTCGGCCCAACAATTTGTTTTATCGTTCTACTAGATAAACTTGCTGTGGAATTTCCCAACAGTTGTATTTTTATTTTCTTTTTAGACTTTTTGCCGTCCAAATTAGGTTTTTGTTCGTTAGACGGCAAATTATAGTATTGCCAGCAGAACTCTTTATGTGTTAGACGTACCTACTCTATTATTTACTGAGTAGGTAATGTACTCCTCTAGATAGTATTAAATTTTTGAAAACACAAACTTCAAGTCTATATTCAACAGGAATTTTCAGTGTAAAAGTCAACAATAAATATTAATAAATATAAAAGCTATTAATTTTACTTTATTATTTCCTGGTGTTGTAACTTTTATGTTTTTATTCTTTAAGAAATAAAATCTGCCAATTGGTCATTTTTTTTCCTGAAATAAAAGATAAATAAATTCTTAGTAGCCTCCGTAGCCGAAAGGGCGAGCACGCCGGTTTATAATATAGCAGCGCTACCTCTGAGGTTCCGGGTTCGATCCCTCGGGTCTGGGTTTTGTGGTAACGTCGTTGTTTCTGATTTCTATAACACAAGTGATTTAGCTACTTACCATAGGATCAGAGCAATGTTTATGATGCTGTCCAATATTTATTATTTTTATTTAATGGTTGTCTTAGGGTAGATCGAGACAATGCAACCCAATACACCTTGATTAATAGTCATCACTCATTCATCATTTTCAATTATTTGTATAATTTGATTTTTGATTATTCTAAATTATTAACAGTCAGTAGACATTGGTAGTAACGTGCCTCATAGCTTGCTATTGCCATGCAATTTTTAAGGAAGAATTGCATTTTTCATTTGAATAGCTTCTTAACACCACGGGAATATCACAGAGTAAGTATTATAAGTAATATTATCTACTAAGTGCTCGTTCACACGGTAACCGTCATTGACGATTCATCAAAAAACACGATACGTCATGACGACGGTTGGCCGTTCACATTGCGTACGGAATCGTTATTTTTCACAATTCGTCAAAATGTTCACATTAGTTTCCCGTCACAAATAAATCTATATTCGTGTTTTTTGACGAATCGTCATTTGAGATCTGTCCGTCATTTTTCACGAAAAACGACTCGTCTAAAACGTATCGTCCTCGTGTGAATGAGCTCTAACGCTGCCAAGTTGTCCTTAAGTCATGTTGATAAGTCATAACGGAGACCCAACTTCGTCATGTGATTACAATATTCGAGTGTTAGTACGTGAATGTGTGACGTATTTTGATAATTAACCGTTGTTTATGTGGTTTGATTACCAATCAATTACCGACAATTATATCCTACTGTGATTTAAAAGTCATAAACTATGTCATCATTATTATAATAAATACAAATAACAATACTCAATTAATTAAAACTACATTACTAAGCAAGTAAACTTCTATCATTAATTACGTGTATCGTTAATGACAATTGTATTGGTTTTCCATAACAACTCATCGAAGTTAAGTACCTTTTACTTAATAGATATGAAGTGATTAATACAGACGATTTATTTGTAACTTGTAATTTGGTAAATATGGACATTTTGTGCTGACGTAATGTTTGACTTTTGTTTTAAATTAAATAACTAGGTAGGTACTCGTTAAAAAAAATCGATGGAAAAACAACAATGGGCAGAAATGCATGGACTCTGGCCCCACCTTGTAACATCATAAGAGTAGCATGGATATAAAGGGGATCTTATACACAATATGACTACAAAATAATCAATGGCGAAATGTATGGGGTTACCAAGTAATCGCGAGTTCTATTGAATACTGTTTCTCCTGAATATAACACTAAAGTATCTAAAAAAACTATTAAAAAATGTTAAAGGCCCACATTTTATGTTCGTTTACGGTGAAAATACGTGTTTTCATACAAATATGGAGGGTATGGAGGAAACAAAATGACAAAAAAAACTTTTTTTTTTATTATTTTAGATTTTTTTACATTAGGTACAAAAATATGAAGGAAATTGGACTTTGTTAATGAAATGGGAAATAGTTTATAGAATGGTCATGGGAAACAAAACGGAAACGAAAATAATGTGATGAAATAATACATTATTTTCGAATTTCATGTATGAAAGTGGGCATACTTTGACATCACCTAGTATTTTTCTACCATCTTTTAGAAGTACCTCACCGAAGAAAAAAATATTGCATTTTTATAGGCCTTTTGTTATTAGAAAGGTCGCAAGATGCTACAAGCTGAGGCCAAAATGCCCATTGTTCTTTTCCCATTTTTATTTAAATCTGTTGAAAAAGAAGTAACACATTCGTATAGTTTTTGAATTTATCTTTTTGTAACTCTTACCTAAATAAACAGTAAAAGTTATACTCTTGGATGTTTGATGTTACGTCATCACCAATAATTTAATGGTAGTTATAATTTTATTTTAAATTAATTTCCTAAGAGTACAATCTGGTGGCATACTTAAAATATACCTTGAAGTGTTGTTTGAAGCGTCTCGTTTAAAAATCTTCTGAAAACAAACCAAGCTTTTAGTTTCCACTTACCAATTGTGTAAGTAGCGCCATCTATCTGAAACGTGGCACTTTTGCACTTCTTGAAAACCTTCCCGCTAACCACTTGCCGCGTGGCGCTGCCGTGCGTAGCTGGGTTTGACGCAATTTCCCGCATGGTGGCAGCACTGTCGCACCTGAACCGCAACTCATCGAGCGACAGGTCGGGCGACAAATCCGGCGTTTGGTCGCGCGTCGGCCGTCGCACTTGCCCTTCTTGCCCGTCAGTCGGCGATTTAGCCGGTTTACCCTCCATTTTCAAGTTCACTGCACTAACCGCTCACAGTTCAACATAACACATTTTCACTGTTTGGTCAAAGACACTGTCACTGAAACGGGTAAAAATACGCGTTAATATTGGTTAAATATTTGGAGCAAAATAGTTATTGTAATTCAAACAAAATACTTTGTCTGGAACTAAAGTAAAAAAAATGGATGGATGGATTGAAAATAAATAACTATATTACGTAAGACGTTCACCTTATTTGGCTTTCATTACATTCCGGTATGACATAATGTAGTCATGTTTAATCGTACGTTTTTTATTAATCATTTGTTTTAAAAAATGAGATCCAAAAAAAAAATTGAAACTTAATCTTTTATCTTGATTTCATGTGTAAAAAACTTTTTTATTCTAATTGCCACTATAGCGTGTAAGTCTAGTGAAAAAAACGCAACGCAAATGGTCGTATTTTTTAAATAATACCTATGGAAAATGACTTTAAAAAATTTGGTACCTACGCACGTTCACTGATTACCCAGATATTTGCACACCCTTAAATTTAATTTGCTAAAAAGTTATCATATACCTAAACAGGTACTAGTGTGACAATTATACGTAACCAAAAAGTCATTGATATACCACACTTAATTCTATGATAGCCTCATTTACATGACATGGAAGCCGTAACCCACAGGTAATTACTGTTTAACCAATCAATGAGCCGCTTATTCTAATTGCCTGCACCCTCAACTTCTAATCTTGGAGTAGTTTGTTTACGTTGCTTGGCCGTGTAAACAATACTGGCCCATTAGCGGTATTAAGTATAGTCCGCTGTGAAATAAGCTATTTTTTTTTGCTATTTTATTAATAGTACAGGGTATAGGTAGGTAATCCTAGAACAGGTTCCTCTTCCTTACTTTGGCTTCATGCATATACTTCAATACTAAATTAAACTAGTATCTAAGTTATGTAAGCTTAAAATGTAATCTGTGAATGTATTTATCCAATAAATGAATTATTGTTTGATTGAGTGAAATAAAACCACTTAAGGTGTTTTTATCGAGCGAGGATTATATCTATTGAAAGCTTACAGACACTGTGTGACTATTTTTCTATTTGATATAGGTAATTTAAAATCATAATTAGGCTACTCGTACGTCAGACAGTCACAACTATAAAGGTCTTTTTAAAGAAGATTAAAACACTGCTTTATCAACTTACACTACAGCATTAGCAGTTCCTATAATATAAGTTAGATACGATGCAATGCAAAATGTTTCATTTCTAATTAGCATTAACGTTAATTTTCCTTCTAAATTCAGGTAACTATTGCTGCAAATGATGTTTATAACAAACATCGTGTGCACAGAGTCAAGCAAATTTAGACTTTGTTGCCGAAAAGTAGCGTAATTATCATGTACGGTTAAAATTTAGTAGCTTTTCTAACTAGTAGTAAAAGCAGAACTTGTTTTTGTAGCAGACTGTATTTACCTGAGTACATTTCGGTCCACTAATTTTGGGTGAGGCGGAACTCTATTAACCCGATAATAGTGTTAGTGTACGTACATCATAGTTGATTAATGTGAATATGGCTGTATAGAGCCTATGGAATAGACATTTTAGAACTTTTATACAGCTTTGTGGAACTTTAAGCATTAATACACAAGCGTAAATAGCTCAAAATAATCTTAAGACTGTATTTGAGGGTAGATTAAAATGTTAATTAATAAATCAATCAATCATTTGTTTGCATCAAACATAGTATAACAAGGTGTTAACTTACAATAAAAGAATCACATATTTGGGCTACACAAATTATATTAATATTAGCCTTTAAGGCCAATGGCTGCCAATGCAAATCAGTGGCCCAAATGCCATAGGTGTTCCGTGATGTGATTGCCTTGGGAGTATGTAAGGAGGGTTCTGCAGTTTACTAATGGTTTCTAAATCAAGTTTATTATGAGGCAACATGGTGTATTATTCTTAGCCCTACAGTTTTATTAATTATCAAAACAATAAAAATGGTCCTAAGTTGGAGAAAATTGAGGATCCACTATTTTAAAGTGAATGCACTCCTGCAGGTGTTCGATACGGAGCAAGAAGCGTAATTTAATCGAGATAATTTTCTACAAGAATACGAAATATAGCTGCACCACGCTGAAGGCCTTTGCCTTTGCAAGTGGAACTCATGATTAAAATAATATGACAATCGTTTTTGAGGTAGCCAGTTTCAAGTAGGTAGGTATGATTTGCAACCTTTGTCATAAAACTACCTACTCCTTAAGTTCACGTAGCGGTGCTGCGAAGTACCTACAGCTATTAGGACGTCTAGCGTGTCTTCAGCCTAATTAACGAACGAACGAAGCGGTTAAACCTAGTTTAAATTCTAAAGCCAGTCAATAAGTCCTATTTGCAACGGTCTTAAAACTGTTTAGGACGCAGCAAACGAGCTCCCCGCTGTTTTTCACACTCATTTGTGGGGTTTCTTGAAAAGCCTTGTATGGAAAGAAGTTTTCGTTTTGCCAAGTCCACCTGTCGGTCTGTTTGTCAACGGTGTAACTATAAGTACGGTATTCCAAAAATTTATATTTTTTGGTATGGTTATACATATTACTTATGCGTCGGCATAGGCATAGGCAATGCTGTGAAATGAAATTTTGACAAAACATGTAGGTAGATACATTCCTTAGATTTAAATCAGCGATGTTTTATTTCATATTGAAGAGGCATTGGGTAGGCTTCATTTATCGCAGAACTGAAAACCATGGAATAGATAATAACTACCTACTGAAATGTCGACCTAAACTGAAAAATGCCTTGAGTAGGTAGCTTCCTCTAAAGTAGACCCATTACCTAAGGTTGTGGGACACCATTGACAAAAACAACATGTAGGTACACTGAACTGAATTATCTTAGTAAAAAAATTGTAGATAGATTAGAAAGAGTATATCTCTTTATTGCACATCACACAAAACAAACAGTACAAAGATAAAATACATTTAGAATGGTACAATTTAGGCAGTCTTATCGCTAGAGGTGATCTCTTCCAGAGAACCTTAAGGTAGAAAACAGTTTAAAAAAGTTATATTATTTATAAGAAAACAACAAATAGAGTTGCCACCTACAAACTGTTTAAGCTACGCCGTGCCTTCGCATGCACTCCTCAAATTAATTTTCAGTTTACGCTCCCTTATCCTTAACTTAAACTTCATTGGTGGTCACGTGATCCGTATACAGTAGGTGAATAATAGTAAGTTAAACTTAAAAACAAGCAACCAAGCTGTGAGAAGATTTAACAAGTATATTTTAAATAAATAAATAAAATCATTTCCACAATCACACAACTGTCTAGCCCCAATCTAAGCAAAAGTTGTAATATAAAGACTAGATAACGGATAAACTTACTTAAATACATTTATGAACATCTATGACTCAGGTACAAATGCTCGTGCTCATCACACAAATATTTGCCACTTGTGGGAGTTGAGCCCACAGCCACCTGGCTTTTTAGTACCTACAGAGTGCGAGCCACTACAGCAGAAGGCTGTCACTTAAACCTTTAACTGTAATTTAAAGTTAAAAACCTTTATTAGAATAGTTTTTTACTAGATTGCTACCATGTACCTTATTTTTGAGTTTCCGATATTTCGGCACTATTGCAAGCGCCATGATCACGGAGTAATCTCGTAAAAAACTATTCTAATGTTAGTGACCATGAACGTTTAAAATAAAAACCTTTAGTTTCAGAAAACGTTGCAGGTTAAGAAGTCACAAAGGCAGTCGTGTTTCAAACGCATTTCGTTTTTTTTCGGCTTCGGGTTTTCAGAATTGTTACTAAATCAAAATGTCTGTAAAAAATGTTGTGTAGCGAATCTTATAATACAAAAGGTATGTCCCTGAAATTCAGACAAAATATATCTGTACACTTCTAAGGAATATTTCAAATTTTTAGTAACTATTCAGGATGTGGTCTTCTATAGTCCAATTTAAGAAGATTGATGTGAAATCATCAATACGTATAACTTTCACGAATTATTATACTTTGGGAACACAAAATTTAAACTTAGACGTTCAGAAATATTTTATGACTAAGTAATATACATACAAACGTATATATCTTATACTTTCAGTAAAATACAGTAGAATAAACAGCTTTAATAAGCTTCACGTTTGTCTAAGACACAAAGCAATCGTATGTTTGTCACAATTTAATTGGCGTGAGTTGTATCAAAGTCAAAACTAATGAACTAATTTGAATGTTTGCTACTCTGTGAGACAGAGCTCAGAGATCTGAAATGAACTTGAAGTATAAGTTACATAATAATTTCTTATATTGTTCAGCAATCGTTTTAAGCAAATTTGAAATGCTGGTCAATAATTTAAGTTTATTGTTGTGTGTTGCCATTATTGTTCTAAAATAGTCTAGTCTAGATTAAGGCAGTGTAGGGTGACCTCCAACAAGTAGGATTCATGATAATATTATGCAAGCCTGCTAGCAGAGTTTGGAGAAAAATAGCTATGGGACTATCATATACTGATCGGGCTCAGTGGCGTCTATTAGGAGAGGACTATCAATTGGCTGATATTATAATAATCTGGTTCACTTTTCTAAGAATCGCAAAGGTCTTAAAGCAATTCATGTAAAAGTAATAACTAGTCTTTGTCGCTTCTAGGCTTAAGTGTACCCTGTTGAAAAACTAGATAAAGCGTGTAAAGAATGTTTGAATTCACAATGTCTATTACTTTAATAAAACTATAACGGGTCAAATTCTCTAAATTGAATATATTTTGAATACAACATTTTGGAGACTATCCAATGAAACTATTCAATCAAATGTCTAAAAGGAGAGCCACAGTGGAAATTTACACTCGAAATTCTAAAGTAAAAAGCTTCTTTCTGAATAAATGCTTCATGAAGTCTACAGGGTTGCTTGAAATGACAAATCATACATAGTGTAGTCCATGCAAAAAAAGTTGCGGGCACAGCTTGTTCACAATTAAATCAATGAATACAAAAAATGACCCTAGATCAGCACTTCATTACAGTCACAACATAAATAAAGACAAAAGACGATCAAAAAGCGCGAAAAAAATGAGCGTCGATTTTACTATGACGTATGCTGTCCTTCGTTAAGTGTTAAGTACTTAGGAAAGATCCTAAAGGTACTTAATATAGCCGAGATGCCTCACGTAATTTCTTTTTCATTGCGTCCTCAAACGATCCTCGAAGGAGACCTCAATTTCCTAAAGGTTTTTGCTCAAATTTCTTTCAGCAAACCCATTTATTATTTCATTAGAGATGTTTTCTCAACTTTTGTTCGGCTATTTGTCTTCATGATGGAACCACATTAACTGGTTTTCAAAGGGTTTTAAAGATTATACTAGCTAGAAGCCCCGTCTTATAAAAAATATACACACAAACTTTCCCGTGAATCAGTCTATCTCGTGGATATGAATATGTTTATATATTAACATCTACTATAAAGTAGTTTCATAAATTATCTTCTAGAGATAGATAGGACAGCCAAGCACAGCCAGACTTCAGTTTAAAATAAGTAAGAAAATGGAGCTTCTTATTTGATAAATAAGTATTTATGACCAGTCGGCGAATTTTTGAATAATTTTAATTTGCATTTAAAATTATAAAGCAGAAGTATTTACACTTCCTTGAAATTCGTGTACTTCTTTAATTGGATTTAAATATTATGGTTGTAACTCGTCAGAGTTACGTAGAGTAAGCAGTACGTAGAGTAAGCAGTCATGCTTTAACAAACGAGTTCTGACTGATTTTTTAACTGCTGCAACTACTGTGTAGAGGCATTTAATCTTGTCTTACTTTTATTATCATAAGTTTAAAATAAATACCCAACCTGTGAAGTAGTAAAAATAATTCGGGGTAAAATTAAACTTGTCTTGAGATCCATAATGCATTTAATCAGAAAGAAAATATAATTTTGGAACTGAGTAACGATATTAATGTATATTATAAAGAACACGGCTGTTATATATTTTTTGCGTTCAAATCTTTTCATAAACTAGCAACTAAAAACTATAAATACCAATCTTAAAGCAAAGAAAGTGAAAATATTTCTTTTCCAACAAATAGAGTTATTATTGAAATAGAGCGGACTATTTGATTTAAAAGGTCATTTTTATCTATCTGTGCCATCAAGGTTCTGGCGATAAAAAAACCGATGAAAAGAAAAGTTGCGAGCCGCAGTTTTAACCATAACAATACAGAGTGTGGTTTTGAATAGTCGTCAAATTTAAGGAGGTTAATGTGTTTATTTATAAAAACAACTGTTACCATGCTGTTAACGTCAAAATCTGTGGTCATAAGTTACAGGTACTTACGTTAAAGGTGCGTGAGATGTATGCCTGACTATAGGCTCACATACGGTAAAAAAAACTGTGTACATGGTATATTAGGCCGCTGACCAATGTCATAATTTTGCAGATAATGTAACGTTACTCTTCATTATATGGCTGATAGGTATAGTAAGCATTATTTACTATACCTATCAGCCTTTTTTCGGACTCAGTGAAGGTTGTAGAATATCGTTCATTTTGTGCGGATGGGATAAAGTTGTTAACAGTACCAGAACTTTATTAGATTGTAATTTTTTGAAAGTTGCAGATTTGAGGCAAAGAAAGGTAAATATTCTCAATGCTGTATTGCTGACTTCCTTTTAACCTTGAATATCTAGGGCTGCTTACAGGTGCCTTTATAATACTTTTGAAAAATCATTTAAAATACAAAAATAAAGGTATTTATAGTGACTGCACTAATTTACCAAATTCTATGTTGTGATCGATAAGTAGTAATTTCAGTCAATCGGTATCACTCAGTCAATCGGTATTAACGGAATAATTGTATTGGAAATATTACACTTGGATTTGTCTCCCGTCCATTTCCAAACACGAAATGTTTTTTTTTTATCTTCGCTGGCTGAAAGAAACCAGGAAAATATCTTAGGTGTGTTTTATTACTTGTCAACTTTCAAGCGCCTCCAAGAACCTTGGCAACTAAGTTTAAAACAATTTTAATATTGTTCGACAGTCTGTACTGTAACTTTTCCATTTTTTGTAGTACGCGTTCCATTTACATTAATATATCGAGGCTTGACTACATGGAACATAACTTTTGCAACTTTACAACAATGATTTATTTCAAGAGTAATATTGGCGAAGGCTATGGCAAACTATGATGAATTTTTTGTTTTTAAAATATTTCTTTTATAAATAAATATTTTTAGTTACAGTGCCTAAGTAATTTATATAAAAGTAATTTATAGTATTATTTTAAATCACGTTACAAGTGATGTCCTAATCTTGTACTTGAACTGTAAACAATTTATATCCTTTTTATTTTATAAGCCTGTGCCCTATGATGATGCTTTTTTAGGGTTCTGTCTGCAATCAAAACCGTGTTTTGCTTGGAGACTGTTGGCACTAGAGACCTATTGTTTTGTGAAGGTATGTATATCAATCACGTCGAAAAAGTGGTAGAATTCAATTTTGAAAAATATTTTTTTAGGGTAACTCCCCTAAATATGGGGATGTCTTTTTTTTCATTGCCTACATCGTGTGGGTTATTGTTGAAGAGGTCCTTTACAATTTAGGAATCCGTTTGAGAAATATTAAACTTTAAAGTGCTAATTGTTGATCGAGAAGGGCGTCCCCTCTAAAAGCTAAACTATTTACTCGAAAAATTTAGAAGAAATCATGATAACAGTGCTTTTTGTGAAATTTTAAGGAAAATTATAACGGTTAAGGTAGATCTGTTAGTATAAGATTAATTTATTGGTATTTTGAACTCTCTATCTCTCTTCTGTACGTTTAGGCTTGATGAAAAGTTTTTTTTTTATTATTATGTCTTGATTGTTACTTAATATTCCAATAGTATCACATTAATTTGACAATGCAGCAATATTTCGTTCAGTTACTTTTTAACGACTTAAATTACATCCACTTCAAAACTGTTCAAAACAGAGAAAAAACTCTTGGTTAAATATTAACCAAAATGTTAAAATAAAATTACTTTTATTCAGCAACTTTAATGTCAAAGACTGTGACTAAAGTTTATCCATTAAACTAAATAGAAACATCGCTCTTTCCATTCCCAAGTGGCTCTTTCTCGATTGCTTTGGATTTAAATCATTCCGTATCTACAATTCAATTTTCATTTATTTGTTTAATTCGAATCTAGTGTTTGTTCTGGAGAATTCTGTTTGCAATAAGATACTGTGTTTGCAGCTGCTAGATTTTAGAAAACATCATTTTATCAAACGTCCAACCGAATATTATATTTAGATGATCATAAAATAGATAAAAACATTTATTTAAGTACGAGTTAGGTATTCCCTTTAAGTTATTTTGCAAAAATGGTATGTTATAAACTCAGAATACGATAATATAGTAAAAACGTACATTACACATTCAGGATTGGTTTGGCAGTATGTAGAGTGAACTCTAAACTTTATAATCAGAAGATTTAATCAGTTAATATTATCAAATAAAATTAAAAAACCAGTATGTATTCAAGTGTGAGTCGGACTCGCGCACGAAGGGTTCTGTACCACTATCCGACAAAACGACCAAACAAAACACTTTTTTTGTATGGGAGCCCTCTTAAATATTTATTTCATTCTGTTTTTTAGTTCTGTTGTTATAGCGGCAAAAACGCTACATCATCTGTAAAAATTTAACCGTCTAACTATTACGGTTCATGAGATACAGCCTGGTGACAGACGGACAGACAGACAGGCAGACAGACAGGCAGGCAGACAGGCAGACAGGCAGACAGGCAGACAGGCAGACAGGCAGACAGGCAGACAGGCAGACAGGCAGACAGGTAGATAGGCAGACAGACAGACAGACGGAGAGCGTTGTCTTAGTAATAGGGTCCCGTTTAAAGATCACAATTCTGTTATCAGCTGACTTAAACAATGCCCTGTCTTCTCTACAATGAATTTACTCCTCAATTAGTTTGTGACATTATATCTTATTCGCGAATTTAAATAATTGCTGTTTCAGACTTTCCCTTTGACGAATAACCCTCCAACTTTACTTTGAAGCTTTAATTAGCATTCGGCCAGTTAATGAGATTTGCGACTGTGAATTGGCCAATTTGTTGAAACTTATTATTTGAAAGGGCATTTTGTTGATAAAATTGTCTATGGTCATTTTATTACCCTTTGTGCTTAAACGCCTCTCAGTTCAATCTACTAACAACAAAACAGGTTTAAGTTTTTTTTTTAAATAAGGCTAAAAGAAAATCATAGCTTAATGGTCATACGTTATGCTTAGAATTAATACTGTTAGAAATATAATGGTGAATTTCCGTAAAACTCATCCGTAATATCTTTTATGTCCCTTAGCCTGTAAAAATACAAGACTGTCACTAAATTTTAAAGGTTCTGTGACCTTTTTTGTGTCATCTTCCTAAATGGCTTAAAAACACTAACTTGACTAGTAAAAATATGTCTGTGAACATTCATTCTCTGAATATGCAAGATGTCATTACACTACACCCAGTTGAACTCAGTCTTGCCAAGACGTCTTTAAATCCAGTTGCAACTAGTTCAATGTTCCAGTTAAATGGCATAGAAAACAATAAAACGCAGTTGCATTGTTCAACTTTACAATGAACCCTTTTAGATGCAAATATGGAATTGTTTCAAAAAGTATTTTCTTATTCGGGACTGTTTGCAAAGTGATATCTTTGAATGCAATTTTTAGGGTTTCGTACCCAAAGGGTAAAAAGGGACCCTATTACTAAGACTGCACTGTCCGTCTGTCTGTCTGTCTGTCTGTCTGTCTGTCTGTCTGTCTGTCTGTCTGTCTGTCTGTCTGTCTGTTTGTCTGTCTGTCTGTCTGTCTGTCTGTCTGTCTGCCTGTCTGCCTGTCTGCCTGTCTCCCTGTCCGTCTGTCTGTTCGTCTGTCACCAGCCTGTATCTCATGAACCATAATATTTAGGAGCCCCCTCAAATATTTATTTGAATTCTGGTTTTTAGTATTTGTTGTTATAGCGGCAACAAAAATACATCATCTGTGAGAATTTGAACTGTCTAACTATCACGATTCATGAGATACAGCATGGTTACAGACAGACAGACGGACAGACAGACGGACAGCGGAGTCTTCGTTATAGTTTACTTAGTATAAAACTGACTCCATGGTAATAGGGTCCCGTTTTACCCTTGGGTATGGAACCCTAAAAAGGTCCCGTTAGTAGCACCCTTTGAAAAGACTGGCGAAAATCATTAAAATTTTATAAAAACAGCTCATTAGCGAGACGACTGTCTACATAGGATCATCATAATCACGATCAAAGGGACCAATTACGCGGGACGTTATTGACATCGATTAATTTAAAAGTACCTAATTGCTGCCAAATAAATGTTATGGCAAAACATTTACTCAGCCATTCTGAATTTAGGGGACACTTCTACTACAAAAAACAAATTATTCCATATTCACTGAATCATCCAACGAAAATCCTGAACGGATTCATGGAACTGTGGGAAATGGGCATGTGTATCGGCTATATTTATAACGTAGTACCACAACATAGCTTGGATCAGTAAACTTACTCATTGTAGTGCGTTTAATAAAAACAAATTAACGATCAAATAAAGTACGACCACATTATTAACGGTTTCTTAAGTGACGATTAGTACCTAATAGTGCTTAGATGAGTACCTAAGCTTCAAAAGACAAATTAATGTATTGCATTTAATGCAACAAAATATCACAAGCGCATACTGCACGTGCAAACAGCAATGAACATTTTGACGTTAGCTTGCCTCACAAGTTAAACTCAAAATAATGTACGATTTGACTTTTACTGTCAAGCAAGCTTTTTCAGGCTTATTGAGGCTCTGTATCGTTATATCAAGTTCTAAGGGAGTTTAACCTGTAAGAAATGCGTTTTGGTACTGAGTTTTAACATTCAAAGCCGGCATAAAAAACGAATAGCGACAACTTTTAGCGTGTGCCGCGTCCAACAGATGGCAGTTCCGTTTACGGTGAGTTGATTTTAAATGTAGCAAAACTGTATTATTAACCTAAATGACTTAAATGAGTGTGTTGAAACTGTTTTGATTTGCTTGTGTACGGCGATGATTAGACGTGATGTAAACAGCTTTAGAGAATGAGCTTGCTGGGCTTATTTTTGTTATAATAAATGTTGTAACTAGTCAACGGGGCGGATGAGGCGTGAAAATAAACAAACTGCCAAGGAAATAAATCTTTATAAACAAGATATCAAAGGCTGATCTGTTTGCGATGTTTAAAAGTAAACGTGTTTATATTATGAAATATGAAACGCTTTTATTAAATAAGTTAATTTATAGGAAAATGCTTCATTTAGGACTATATCGGCAGTAAAAGGGGCAACTACAAACCACCAAAATAGCAATTTTGAAGAATTAATTTATAAGTTAAGTATTTAAAATATTGCTTAAAATATTTGTCATAATCTAAGCTGATGGTTTTTTACTATTATTTAAAGTAACATGTCCTAAGTTTAAATTTAGCCTCATGTGCTACTTTGTAATAGATATTTAAGCTAAGTCTACTTAAAAAACAGCAAAGAATCAATTAAAATATATTTCCGGACATTCCAACTAGTCATCTAATTTGCTAGTAGGTTCCTGAAAATTACCTTTAAATTTATTTAACTAACATTAATTGATACTGCTATAAAACTATATTTTACCGAAAAGTGCTTCTTAGTTCATCTAACCCTTTTCTAGAGCTTTTCCACGTGCCAAAAAATCTCCGTAATATTTTTTTATCGCCATATTTATCGAATCGAGAGAATCTGTAACGACGGTGACATCTTGAACTTCACACTTGACTGGAGTTAGTATGCTTGAGTTGGTATATATTTCTTCTTAACAAATATTTGAACAAAATAAAATAACTTTCTATAATCTCAAATCCATTTGTGTAACAATAACTTGGGATCAACCAACTATTTTATAATGTAAGTAGCTATGTTACCATTATCAAGACGTATTAATTTGATAACACTTCAAAATGTATAAACACTTTAACTGGATTTATTTTCCATTTTAGTGTGTATAATTTAAATGTATTATTATAGTTATTAACATTTAATAATAGTTTCAAAGTTTCAGATATGTATCCATAGTGATTATGGTTTACAGTTAATCTAGTTTTTAATGAGACTGGAAAAGTGAAGTTGAATTTGTAGAATCATATTATTTAATATCATTCTATAGCTATCATCACCAGCCTATATCAGTCCACTGCTGGACACAGGCCTCTCCAAAAGGAGGATTTTGCCATAATCGCCACGCTTGGCAGGCGGGTTGGCGATCGCAGTTTGGCCAATGGTGGAGAGGAGACGCTGCTGCCCGTCTTCTTGTGGCGGTTCTCCTGTAGTCGCCTCTTACGACACCCATAGGAAGAGAAGGGGTGGTGCAATTCTTTTAAAGTGCCGGCACCACACGGCACATTCTATAGCTATCAGTTAATACTAATTCCGTAGGTAGGTCGATTATTTGTAAAGGCATAATCAAGTGATTTTAAAATAAAACATTAAACAAAATTTGAAAACAAAGTTTGATTTAACAGTAAGGTTTTACGTAAGGGTCTTGCGACGTAAGATTTTTCGATAAATGAGTCGTTATGCCGTGCCACATTTAGTAGGATTTAAAGATGATCATTATACCTACATAATGCCTTACTGAAATTATTTTATATGCTATTTAGTAATTTGATTTTATTTTGAAAATTTATTCGCATAAACCACAGCCTTTTTTATCTCCATCGTTGGTTATACATACAGTCATGGCTACACATACAATAATGCAATCGTGAGCATACAATAGTGAAGGGCAAGATACTACAAACCTATACTAGCCAAGCTATCGATACTTTTATATGAATGTGATGTATAATTACTAATGTGAAATGATTAGCAAAGGACACTAAATTATTAGAATATGTACCTAAATGAACATACCTAAATAACTCATTGAACATTTAAATCTTTACACCTCAAAACAAAAATCGTACAGACCCAACAAGTCAAAATAAATAAAAACACAAATATATCTACCTACAGTACAGATCAAATCGTTCCCGATTTATTTTCATGTGACTTAGAATACATCATTTTTCATCATCTTAATTTATCGTAGTATGCATTGATTCGGGAATGTAAATAAATAAATTCAGTTTTCAAAGTCAAAAACATCGATATTCTAACCTATCGATAACTAGACAGCCCTAAAGCCCTTGACCTTTCTCCGCTTTGCAGCAGCCCCGAAATTCGGTAGGTAGGATGAGTATCTTGTGATCCCAACAATGTATTTTGATTAGGGAAGGATTTTATTTAAATGGAGGAGCTATAACGGACTATCCATCTTCTATTTGAATAATACTAAGTGTGGGCAAACTGTGCGTTGGCTTAATTCGTTTATACAGAACGTAGCATTTCAAAAAAGTAAAAAAATAATAATAATTCATTAATATTATAGGACGTAAAGTATCAATAATCAAGAAAATAGTTTAAAGTTTCAATCTAGGATCAATAACATTTAATATTACAATTTGTGTCGAATAAAAACATCACGACGTCATGTTCTATTTAAGGTGTTTCAAAAATATCTGCCTCCTCTGCTATGAATGAAAGTATTATTATACTAAAGATTACGATAGTGAAGAAACCTTATGCCGCCTCAGCACAGAAATATATCGATATATTTCTGTGCCCCTCAGTTATACTTTTACTTAGTATAATACTTATTTTATACTCTGTGGTAATACTTTCATCCATAGCAGCCGCAGCAGTTTTTTTAAAACACCTTATATTATCGTCGAAAATATAACACATGATAATTATTTGTATGATAAAGCATTTTTTCTGGTGATCTCTACAAAGCATATAAGTAAGTTTTAATTCTGTTGCTTCATATTAGCTATAAAAATATTATCATTTTAGTTATTAAAAATAAAGACATAAAATGGTGTACAGTTACTAAAGTATGCCTATACAGGGTGTAACAAAAAGGCGAAATAAAATTTAAAGGACGTGTAGAGTAGTAAATGTGTAGTTCCTATGCAAAACCACAAACTCATGCGAGTATAAATTACTGAGTAAATTGATGCTAAAGTTTTAACAAAAACTTATCGGTGACAACCTTAAATAATATCAGGGCCCTAACCATGAACTCTTAAAACAATCACAAATCTGTCAAACATTATCATTTCCGTCAAATTTTGTATGAAATGACGTACCAAAATTGACAGATTTGACAACTTTGAGATTGTTTTTAGAGTTCATGGTTAGGGGGCAGCTGTTAGGTGTAAACAAACTCATAAATCGAGATTAAGTAGGAAACAGATGTAAAACTTTCATAAAATGTGCAGTGATCCTCTCAATGAATGAATTTATTTACTTAGTATGGGAAAAAAAGTTGTTTATTTTTAACTAAAACTTTTACTACTTAATATTCACATTACTTACATACATACCCTTAAATATTATTTCGCCTTTTTGTTACACCCTGTATATAGTACGTTCCACTGCAGGGCACAGGCCTCACCTCAACTATGAGGTGGTTTGGGCCATACTCCACCACGCGGGCCCGGTGCGGATTGGTGGAGGGGTGTTGTAAGGCCAGTGACTAAACCTTACTGTCAGATGTTATCAAGCCGCCTTAAGGCCTCTGACTAGGCTTCACGACCAATATCTAGGTAGTAATTAATTATATGTAAGAATATTACTATGTTTTTTGAAAAAAAATATTATAAAATAGCTTAATTTTCTAACCACAAAAACAGAAAGCATTAAAATTATTAAACAAGAAAGGAGAGTGAAGAAAATATTGCGACTTCGCCAACTTCAAACTTCGCTTGAAATATTGTATGAGGTTTTAAAATACGGCACAAAACGTTAAAAATCTCTAAGCTTTAAGACATTTTAGCTTCCCTTTGGAGAGCTTTTTAATTTTCGTTGCCTCACTTCTTGTTTCACTTTCATTTTAGTGGTTTTTGTCACAAATAGGTATTATACATTTTATGTAAGCTAACATAATAAAGATATTATGATTATTAACAAATTCTGCATTATGTCGTAAAGCATAGTAGGGACTGGAAAAATGATAACTTTACCAAGTACTAAAGTATAGGAAATTAAAGTAAATTTAGGTACTATTTTGGCTCTATAAAATAAGTCGTTTTGTGCTGGACGTTGAAAAATTGTATTACACAGCATGAGCAAAAATGAGAACAACATAACTAATGGTGTAGTGTGCGGATCAGCAAATTATTAATATGAAATTAAGAATAAAGCAATTTGTATGATTGCTTGAAAGCTTTTATATTTGCACCCTTAAAACCAGTGCTTGTGAAGTTCAGGAAATTTCGCGATAAGGGGGAAGACGGCGCTGGGGAATTGGGTTTTTCTTTTGCAAACAGTTTATATATTTCCAAATATCAGCTTTTATTGTACCTAAATTAACATAGAGCCATGAGACCTTTTCAATACCAATAACATTATTTTCTTAGCGCCATCAGTGTTATCAAGGTACAAGGTGATAGTATTTAAATGTTTAGGGTATAAGGTGCGTAACATATTTAAAATATATATTTTTTTTGTTTTTTTTTTATAACTGAAAATGGTTACAGCAGACTAGACCCATTAGCCATAGCAGAGTTGTAGACCCATTCGTCTTATTGATTAATTTGCTACATATTTTTAAGGACATAATGCCATGAAAAACCTATGCATGTTATCGTATTATATTTTTTTTATTTTTTGTTACAAATAAAAAGTATCATTTTTATCATTATTAAATTATTCCTGTTGATGACCTGATAGGCATAGTGGCACTGTGGGATCAGTTACTGGTTCAACTTAATAAATAATCAATTTCAAATAGGCTTGGGTCTGAGCAAATTTATTTATTTTTACTTTTACAAAAAGATAGACTAGTGTTGACACTTGTCTAAAGATTAGTCAACCAATTTGAAATATTGATACATCAGATATTCGAGATATATTTTTAATAAACATTTCAAATTGGTTGACTTATCTTTAGACAAGTGTCAACACTAGTCTTTTTGTAGTACGGCCAATACCTACTGTTTATTCAGTTTGGATTTGCAGGTCAGAACTAAGGTTAAGCCACAGATTTTTGTACGTTAGTACAGTGGTTTAACCTTAGTCCCGGACTAGCAAATGCATTCTGAATAAGACAGATAAAGGCTTCCTGCAACTTTGTTTGTTCGTTCAATCAATACAATGTAATAAGATTTATTTATTTCCAGTAAAGTTTTATCAGGGTATTTATTATTGTAATAAATGTATGTTTTTTTTGATAAATGTACTATGGTTCTACTATTTTGTTAGTAAAAATGGCCTTTAATTCCATAAAAAAAAGATTTTTTTCAATAAATCGATACTTTGTTTGCTAAACATCTCATTGTCCGGAATCTTGTCTACTCAAAAATAATATCAGCAGGGCTAGCATGCGCGCATTGGTTATTTTATCGATAGACAAGACAAATTTTGTCTTCGACGATAATTTTGTCGCTTTCCCTAACTTAACGGATTACAGACGTCTCGAATCCTTTTTTTTTAATATTCTCAGGGTCTCCCGTTGTCCGTAGCGACTTATTTTAACGTTATAACTCGGCATTGCTATGATATTTCGGGTCTTTCTTTGTTATCGTCGAATACAAAACGATATATTTACGTCAAAAGTCGATAAAATGCCACGACTAAATTTTATCGTGTTGCGCATGCTAGCCCTGCAGGTAAAATATTACGATTACAAGAACGAACCCTAAACTCGTTTAACCTTAATTGAACTTACTTTTTCTTCATCAATACTTTTTATAATAATTTTCTATAGAAATCTCTTTTTCCGTAATTGAATAGGTACTGGTAGCTCAATAGAGTTTGAGGATGTAATCAAAGTTTTTATGAAATCCGTTCCCAAGGGCTGCCTTTCTATTAAAGTGTAAATAATATTAGCCCTTAAAAGGCGGGTCTCTTAAAGGGCTGTCGTTTGAACCATGCCTATTAGATAGCTTGTCGATATACCATAATGAAAACCTTAGTATCAAATCAAAAGTTTAATGTAACGGACTGAAAATACAAGGTCTGAAAATCTATGTACAGGCTACAGACTGACCAAATAATATAGATACACACATACATTTACATACGCTCAAATTTTATATTTATCTAAATTTATATTTAAGTACCATACCTTTCTTCAGAAGTCTGGTAAAAATTAAAAAAAAACAAACCTCAAAAAATACTTTGCTTTCATCTCTCACCCTTGACTACAATAATTGCTTATAACAAAATATATGTAATCAACTCCTTAAAATCTCGTAACAAGCCGACACTATAAATCAGAAATTAATTTCATACTCGACTGCTTTAATTACTGCTTGATTCAATATTTGGGTAGAAACAACCACTCTAAATTAATATGCGCACAAATAAAGTACCTATTTACTCAATATTATGTGTAAGTTTGCATCAGGTTGTACCCTTAGGGAGCATCATTTATCTAACCGACATTTATCTGCTAAGGACCAAAACACACAATGCTATTTAAATTTTATCCTTGACTTTTTATTTAACATCATCGTGATTTCAATGCAAAGAACTAACATGCAGGGTGTACAAGAGAATAGGACACTCCTCAAAACCACATGATCAGCTGGTCATATACATTAACAACATTTTATATGGGAGCAACATCGAAATCAAGATTTTTTTTAGCTGCTCCATACAAACTTACTCGCATACCTCGATGATTATCTATGGAGCATCTGAAAATAAAATCACGATTTAGATGTTGCTCAATAGAAAAAGTTGTTGTATATTTATGACCAGCTGATCACGTGGTCTTAAGGAGTGTCCTATTGTTTTGTACACCCTGTATACCTATACCTGTATTGCAAGGTATTTAAAAACCAAGGAAGGCGTCTCCTAGTGTATCTAGATGCGAGACAATTTAAATAATTCTGTTTCCTAAATTTCAACCGACCGGAAATCGAAACCTTTGACTTGACATGATAAATTAAATCTGAGGTCGCCATGCTTAGTCTCTAAGACACACAAATTAGAATGCCTTAATTTTTTTTTATTACTTGGAGCTTGCTTTAGTAAAATCAAATATCATATTCATAACATACAACTATCTTTGCCCTATTTCCTCATTCATAAATTATTTTAATCGACTCTGGGTTTTGGCACTATCCTTTGCGTTCAAGGTGAATATCACTTCGATAAAACTCAATTTTTTTTTTTCAAAATCTCTTAAATCTTTTAATTATTGTGCGTTTACCCTAACTAAGCCATGCATTACATATATTGTAACTGTACATATGTGTATCGTGAAGTTGGCTACAACAGGGATATAAATAATTAAGTGCTTCCCGTTTATTAATATTTCGAACGTCACCTTTGCCTCGGGATCAGCTAACAATAATGTTTGAGTTGGAATTACGTGGAGCAAAATATTAATTTTATGGAAATTCCAAATTTGATGTTATATTTTCCACCTGATTGTCAGTGTCAGTGGCAACATTGTCTTAAGTTATAACAATGAGAATAACATTCCATGTCAAAAATTGTTCTAAGTTACCTATGAGATTTAATTCGGGGTCACAAAACAAATAATTTACTAAGGTTAAATAAAATACTACCCTTTTTTTCATGGGGTTTTTTAGCATGCTTAGGTACTAAATAATTAAAATTTAGTTAAATCAAATATTCTGACTGAATAACTTTATAACAATAATTTTGTAATTTTGTCGTTATGATTATTTTTTATTATAATTTATTATTATTTTAATATAGAAGTAGATACCTAATATAATATAATTTATTAAATACAGCTCATAAAGAAGATAATTAAGTACTCATGTTTTGTAATGTATTTTAAGTAGGTACTGATGTTATACGCTAAATTCTTAATATAGGACTTGATTTCTGATTTGAAAATCATTTTCTAAATTGTGCTCAATAAGAATCACTGCGCTAAACTGCTAATCAGGTCAACAGTTTTTTATCATACTTGATAATTTACATTCAATTAAATTTTTCTTGGAAACTACGATCTCCTCTAGGGAAAAGTAGATAATTCTTTTACAAACGTAACCTGTTAGTGTTAAACAGAACATGACACTAATTTGTAAACAATTACTTAAGCAAGCTGAACACTAGAGGAAAAATTAGGCCTCGTCGTTTTGCACAGCCCTTTATAAAAATTGCTTTAATTACACCTTAATATTCTCGTCTATGAAGCTAATCATTTTAGTACAAGACAAAATGACATGCCAAGATTGAAGACAATATTCAACAAGCAATAAAAAACCGGCCATGTGTGAGTCTGACTCGCGCACGAAGTGTTCCGTACCATTGTCTATAAAAACGGCAAAAAAATCACGCTTGTTGTATGGAAGCCCCCTTAAGTATTTATTTTTTTCTGTTATTTAGTATTTGTTGTTATAGCGTCAACAGAAATTATAGATCATTTGTGAAAATTTAAACTGTCTAACTATCACGGTACATGAGATACAGCCTGGTGACAGACGGACAGACAGATAAACAGAGGAGTCTAGTAATATAACCCGTTTTACCCTTTGGGTACGGAATCCTTAAAACGATATTTGATGATACACTTTTAAAGTGTACATAACATTTAGACTAATTGTCACCAGAACAACCGTGTGGGGAATTAATAAAATATCTCCGACAGCAATATCGGTACAGCGAACTCAAGTGGCTTGACACATTGTGAACTTTATTGCTAAGTAGTTAAGGTGAAATATTATAAAGCTGTAAACTGCCGACTGTACACAGCCGATACGGCTAACGAGCTCGGTCTACGCCTAGACTTTATTGTATCAACTCAATTTCTGCCTGAAGAGAGGTACAATAGGAGGAAGTACAAGTGTCAATAATGGCACCTTGAAACATACAAGTGTTCTATTATAGCGATAACTTTTACGTTTGATTTCGACCTGTAATCGCTACAATTTAATTTAATTGTTTTAAGATAAAAGTAGAATGAAAGTATTGTAATTAATTCACAGGGAAAAAAGACAATGTTTTGTTAATGTAATTATGACACACGTTATTTATACCTACAATGGCACAGCCTTAATTACTATAAGTCTCGTTTCAGTAATCAAGAGCTGAGAGAATCAATACAGCAAGAATACCTGAAACTTAGGTACTGTCAATTGTAAATAACTATTTTCTTTGATCGTTAACGAAGATAAATAAATGTTGCCCATTTGGTGAAAAAAGGCTCTCCTGACCATTGACATCCTTGACATAAATTGAGATGCTAACTTAAGGATTTTTTATAGCACAATTTTTGCCACTTAAAATATCAACGTATTTGTCACTCAAAAAAATTAGGGTTCTCTGTGGATCAACAAAATCCTTTAGCTACTAACAGATTTATTCAATAGCTAACATCAATAAAAAAAGAACTATTTCCACTTAACGATCGATCTAATTTATCGTCGAATGTCACAATACACAAAAATAATTGATCGATTGACAAAACGTAAAGTCACAGTCAAGTAGCGATCGAAAAAATAATTATCGATTGTCTTATGCTAACAAATTAACTCGATTATTGACGATCAAACAAAAAAGCAACTAAAATAACGTAAGTTGGAAAAAGGCAAAAGTAAAAAACCAACATAGTTTAAACTGCACACATTATCAAGTGTCTCAGTCAATGGAGCTAACGAGCGCTACGCCAGATATGCCCATTGTCCTGCCCAATAGAGTTCTAGGCATTGTTAGCGCTGTGGTGCGCTATTACGTCACGGGAATTCAATGAGAACTTAGTGATGGGCTTTGTGTTGTGCATATGATAGTACACGATGTGTGTTGAACTGACGTTCTTTAGTCTTAGTTGTGGGTTGGACGAAAATCCTAAAGCGTATGACTCTCAATACTAAAATGTAAAAAGGTAAACTAAAATAATTTACAAAACGTCACCATTTAAAACACCACATAAATATGTCGTTTTAGGATTCGTTTATATATCTTTAAAACAAAGTTGGTTTAGTTTTACCACTGAAAACTTCAGAATGTCTGAGCTGATTTTTGTTTACATTTTTTTTTGGATTTAACTTCATTCAGTCAGTTTAGTATGATGGTTTAATTGCGTTTAGCGTTAATTGTATAGGAGTCATTGTGCAAGTGAACTTAAGACTAAGGCCCGCAGGTCTTATACGAGTAGATGTCAACTAAAATGTAAGATTTGGGTAAATTATGATCAAAAATAATTATAAGATCATTAATTTCACGTTGAATATCACTAAGAAAAAAATCTTCGCTTTTCTCTAAAATCCTCACATAATAGTTTCAATGGCTTTTCGTATTCCAATGAGTTGCAAAGTTCGATTTAGTTCCATTGTTCAACCTTCAACTAAGTACCTACGGATTCTTTTAGTTTCAAAGAGCTTCGGAACAGCCGTGTCATTGACGTAGATACGGGCTTTATCTGACCTGCCGTTTAAGATTTGTAAATTACAACGGGCAGTTTCTAGTCCAATTTGTTAACTTTAAAATATTTCAATTAAAACACATTGATAATACAGTTGAAATTTAAGGTCATTTGGAATTAATGGGTAATCCAAACAATTAACAATTTAATTTCATATATTAAAGAAAAAACTAGATTACATTATTTTGTAGCGTAAAACTTTGCTAGACTTTTTTTAACCGACATTAAAAAGAAGGATCTCGATCCAACTATAAGCTATCTTTCTGTGTGTAGGTGATGATAAAAATGTATTTCAAATGTTCATTATAAAACCCAAAAAATATACCCTTAAGGATAACCTTTTGTTTGAACTCAAATGATTGGTGTTGTGGAGGTGGACTTAACACTAAAAATCATTTATTTCTTGCAAAAATAATGAAATTGGTAAGTAGAAAGAAACTTTCCTAAGATTAGGGCTGGATAATAATTATGTGATTATTGAAATACTTTATATCTAAGTCATCGCGCATATGTGCGTCATGAAAAGAAATAGAACAATTAAAGCTACTAGACTTACAAGCTCACATTTTATCAGACCACTAAAAAAACCTAACCATCTAAGCCATCTAACATATAATCTTCTTGAGAGCTGACAATAACAGAAAGGGTTAAAGTAACAAAGTGGGTTTTCCACGAAATATACATACTGATACCGACCCAAAAGATTTCAGTATCTTTGAAACACCAAACTTTACTTGTTATTCTAAGCCCTCGTAGAAGGTCCTCGTATTACAAGCGATAACTTAGGTTAGAACTAGGGCAAAGCCAAAATTAAACAAACAATTTATACCATATGCATGCTATGTAATATGTTTAACACGTGTTATAGTAAATAAATTTATCTTTATCTTTATCTTTAGTTTTATAAAAACTTTTTAACAAAAAAATTAAACCATAGAAAAACTGAAAAGCAAACCATAATAAACTTTTTTTCATTTAACCCTAATAACTTGTAAAAAAAAGTAATAATTTTTTGCTTTTCAGTTTTTCGGCGGTTTAATTTTTATAATATCAGCATTAAAATCTGAGAGTGAACAATAAATTACCCCTATTTTCCCACCCTTAGGGTAAGTTTTATTTTTTCAAATATGCGACCAATTTAGAGGTATAGGGTATACCTCGAAAAAAATAATTATCAAAATCGGACTACTCTGTAAAAAGTTACGCGTGGTCAAATATTACAATCAGTGAGTAAACAATCAATCATCCCCTGTTTTTCTACCCTTAGGGTTGTTTATTTTTCAAATTTATATGGGCCCCCCTTCAGACTATACCCTTTCTAATAAAAAAAATATTATCAAAATCGGACTACTCTGTAAAAAGTAATGGGTGATCATACATAAAAAAAAATACGCGTTAACTTGAGAACCTCCTCCGTTTTTTTTCGTCGGTTGAAAAAGAAACAAATGTGTGTTGTTCAAAGAATCGAGCAAAGGACTGGCAGATTTTGACATTAGACGAAGCATTCAATCAGCATTGAAAAATCATAAGCTAAAATAAAAATCATGTGACTTTTAGTTTAATAGATGTAACATCTGGTACTTTATGAATTACCTAGTCGAAAACAAGACAAAGCCACTGCGCAAAAAACCACAGAATACCTAAAATGATTATGGGTATCAAACTGAAGTTAATAGGTAAGCTTCATGCAAGGCGCGCTCGAGCAATGCTCTCTCTCTCTCTCTCCTGGGCATTATTATTCCCATCTGATGGGTCTGCCTTCTTTATCTTTATTGCGCTCGAGCAATGCACACATAAATATTGTGTAGGACATAAAATCTTAAATTACTCTGACAGTTGTTCGAGCCCGAGCGTTACGATATTTATTCTGTGACAGAAAGTTTAACTATTTACGAATTAAAAAGAATTTCAGTATTCATCGCATGAACTTGCTGATGTGTTTGATCTGCAACCACAATACAGTTCTCTATAATAAGATTACACTACGAACGGAATGTTTTCATTCAACAGCCAAGTCTTTATTAAAGTCTAAGATTGTGTATTTGCAATTCTAAACCGAATGTGGAATTGGGTCGAGCTATAAGTGCTGAAGATTCCAGAATAGTTTACTGCCTACATTCGTTTTTGAACAAAGAAAATGTCTACGCAGATCCTGTGCCACAAGAGATAGGACCATGCCATAGAGATAGGTTATGATAAAAGAACCGTTATTTCTTTTGGCTTTATATAGAGCGAACTGGAAAAACAGAGGCAATACAACAAACTAGAACCTACATCATTGACATCACAACTGAAAAATCTTAAAATTTCAATCGCAAAAGTGATTACTGTTATAAATAATTGCTTGCTATTTTATCAAATTTAATGTTTTAATACCTTAGAGTTGTTATCGTAATTACCTACCTCGGATATCCTATTCGTGTGTAATGTCGAAATATTTTTTTTCTTTATATTCAGACTGTAAAAAGAATAGGACATGCAATCCTTAAAACCACGTAATCAGCTGGTCTTCTACAACTTTTCATATGGAAGCAACATCAAAATCGTTTTTTTTTGGTTGCTCCATAGATTATCTAGTACACGAGTTAGTTTGTAAGAAACAGCTAAAAATATTAATTTCGACGTTGCTTCCATTAAAAAGTTGTTGTATATGACCAGCTGATCACATGGTTTTAAGGAGTGTCCTATACTTTGGTACACCCGGTATATGCAGAAGAATGATTATCTATTCGAAAAACAATAACTTCAATATCCTACGCGGTTAATATCACGAAAAAAAAACAAACTAATATACTTACTTAAACATGTTTCAAACACTCACAAGACTCTATTTACCTTCCGAAGTCGCGCGTACAATCACATACGAATAACTTATGTCATTAAAACTTTTGGAAGAGGTGTCGGGGGAGTGGTTGTCGTATCTCTTAGGTTTGTTCGGGAATTGACGAAATTTGAGACTGTTTGTGATTTTCGTTGTGTTTATTATTTATTTAATGTATACTTGGTACCTTGATAGTTTCGAATCGATGTGACAGCTACAGGCCGGCGGGTACGATAAAACGACTTTCAAAACTTGAACAGATAGTAAACATCTTCGGTTTGTCCGGGAATTGACGAAATTTGAGATTGTTAATTGTGATTTTCATTGTGTTTATTATTTATATAGTGTATACTTGATACCTTGTATCAAAGTCACATACCTACATAGTTTCGAATCGATGTGACAGCTACAGGCCGGCGGGTAGGTACGATAAAACGACTTTCAAAACTTGAACAGATAGTAAAGCTTTTTAACTTAAAAACATATGATTATAAGCTATAGAGGACATTATTAATATTGTTTTAATCGAACAAGTGCTAACGCTGTAAGGCATCCAATGTTTAATTTACAAACCTACTCTTAAAATTCAATATAAATAATAGGTATTCAGAAGTTTTACTATCATTTAAAACGTCACAAATCAGTCACTCTGAAAGCATTATTATCACGTAAGTTTAAACTGCCACCTGAGTGAAGCAGTTGGATTCTCATCTTCAATAATTAAATATTAACCGATCAGCAAACATTATTTCGTTTGAACCTCTTATTATTTTATACCATTTTTGCATTCATGAACACATAAAAAGGAATGAAGTTCTATAATTAACCTACTATTCCCAACACACATCACGAATTTTATTGCGTCATTATTACGATATTTCGGATGAAATAATGGTCATTCATATGGCCAAAATAAAGGAAATATGTATTCTGAGTATAAAAATACGATTTTACTATTCTTAATCGTTATTTATTTATTATGTACACACAAAAATTGTTATATTGTTACAGAAAATTCAACACGACGATTTTAAGTCCTCAAAAATGCCTTGTGTTTTATAAAATAACTTTTTAGCGAGCCTTAGAAAACAAATAATTGTTACATATTTTTATAAAATAAAAACTTAAGTACATTTTTTGTAAACATAATTAAATGAGAGGAGTCAAAATGCAGATAATATCAGGTTGTGTTATAAACTGGTCCAGTCTAAGCCTTAGATCAGAGATTAATATTTTTATGGTCTCAAATTAAATTTTAATGTAGGCATGAAAATACAAATTAATAAAAAAAAATCTAAATCTAAAAACTTAAGTTTTTTTCATATCTCTACAAACAAAAAGTTTTTTAAATTAAAATTGAATTTACAGAAATAATACTTACGTAGACATTAAAATAAAAATATCAACTTGGAATAATTTCAGACTGTAAGTAGGAAACTTGACATTGGGATAATCTGTTCGCATTTTAACAAATGAATACCTACTGTGTATCGTTGAACTACTTGAATATAATCTAAACAGCGCAAAAAAAATCATTTTGTATACGAAAGATTTTTTTAAAGATTGTTGTGTTTGAAAAAAATGTATTTAAGCTGGAGAGTAAGGCTTTTTCGGCTTCAAAACCAATGGAAATTTTAAGTAAAAAATATATTTACCTCACTAATTTTCTGGCATATAGGTATATCTACAGCATACGCACGCAGCATACAAAATTTTAAGACGTTAAAAGCTATAAATTATGATCTCATACACATCAAATGATTGATTTATTGCTCTCTAAAGAAGTTTGTGATGGAGCCGATAGCAACGCGCTTGATTAGTACCACTCAAGTTATAATTCGAGTTTTCGTATTTCTCCAATTGTACTGGAGATTATTCTTGTCTTCCAGGAACGAAGCTCAGCGAGACAAATGAATTCAGGTGATTTTATGGAGAGGTAGTGTTTAATTCCGTTTCATTGTGTAATTAATCGTTTGTTTTGTAATCAAAAAATGGTTATAGTAGTGTAATGAATATAGTTCCACGCTGGCCTTAAGTGCAATTGTTGTATGTAATGAGTTAACAAAGTGCAAGCAAAGTGACCTCAGACAAGGGTATTGGTCAATGGACTAAGTTACCCAGATAATTTGACGACCTCCGTAGCCGAGAGGCGAGCACGTCGGACTATATTATGGCGTTGCCATCTCTGAAGTTCCGGGTTCGATTCTGGGTCGGGTTAATGTAGAAAACGAACTTTTCTATATTGTCTCGGGTCTGGGTGTTGTGGTACCGTCGTTGTTTCTACAAAATATCACTGTAGGTATTTCAGTGAACTTGTGACAAGTTTTTTAAATATAAATATAGCGTAGCTTTAAATGGAACCCAAACCGGACGCCAATACCACGTGCACTGTTATCTGAGTTCTGTAATTGGTTTTTTAATATCCCATTTCGCCTGAGAATTTTGTGTAGATACTGGGAAAACGAATACACTTCATGGAAGGTTGAAAGGTTAGGTCGCTGTTTGTCAAATGAAAACTACGCTAGTTTTTTTTTTGGAATCTCTTTAAAAGTTTACAACCTTTTTTTTTACAGCTTTGAATAGTGCATAACGAAGCCCATTTTTGGTAATTTTTTTGGGAGAATTGGCACAAATGAGTTGAGATAATTACAAAATGTTAGTAATTAAAATTTTATCATAAGGTTAGCTCAACTGCAGGTATAAAATTTGAGTGTAGTCAATACATACTTACACGTACTTATTTTTTTTAATATTACAAAGCAGCTGAAGCTAATGTCAAAGTTTCCTAGAAATATGTTGTAAACTTGAAAAATACGAAACGATTAGAGAAGAAAAGTACGATCATGTTTTTTTTTCACAAACTCATAAATTATTATGTATGATGGTTTAAAGTTTATGCTATTTTATCGCGTAAGCACGTTGCTTAGTGCCGAATCACGAAGCTACAATAGGCGAAGTATTATCTAAAATCAACGTTAGCCTAGCCTACTATAAAATGTATCTATAATAATAGCTACATTACAGAAGGCAGTTAGAACAATAGCTGCCTTCAGCGCGGCTGGGCTCTGAACAAAGCCTAAATAATGATCCGAATCTTTAGCTTTTGCTATATTGTTTTGACATCCCGTTCGTTTTAGGCGGATTATTAATCAAAGGATGATAATTTTATGAGTTTTTAATTGGCTAAGATTGACTGCCGTTTTGGTCTAGTGGTTCGTGCTACGGATATTGTGCCAACCATGCTGCATAAAATTAAATTATTATTGTCAAAGTTAATTAGTAGTATTTAAAAACTGTGTCGGGGAGAGGCAACTTTTCAGTTTTTTTTTTCTATTAAGTTTAGCGGATTGTGTTATTGTGCGCGATTATGCATCTGCTAGATTCTAGAATGACCTTTTTTCAGAATCTAAAGACCTTTAAATACAGTTTTAAGTAGATTACAAAAAATATGTAGTTTCAACACCTTTAAGAATACTTGCCCTTAACCCTACATCTCTCAGTGAAAATAGATAACAATTGAATGACAATAGACATGCAGTAACCGGTTACCGCTTGGAAGTTGAAGGATTAAAAGGACAGCGGTCGTGGTTTTGAATCCGGAAAAGGGCAAGCTTTTGACGTGATGAGCACAAGAATTTGTACTTGAGTCATGGTTTATATAGTATTTATGTTAGTACACATGTTATTTTTCATTGTTATTTATTGTGATTTATCAATATGTACGGGTGTAATTTGCCTGAATAAAGATTAATTTATTATTATTTTGTCGTAATTGTACAAGCTAGGCTTAGTTTGGAGCTAGACAATGTGTGTTTATTTTAGAATTTATTTATAACTTGGAAGCTGTGATTGAATAGGGAAGACATGGACTTTATTGCATTTTTGCTGACAAATAATGATGAAGGGTGATTTTAATGATTTGGTTTGAATAAATATTTACGTAAGTAAAACAAATTGGCAAATGATGAATAGTAGCCACTTAAATAATCTGCTATACTAATTAACTTCTTTGTAAATATTGATAGATTTATGCTAATAATAGTTTTGATTAATCAGAAGAAAAATGCGTAACAATTTATATGAATTTTAACACAAAGTGGTAGTTTTGAAAGTCAAAAGTAACAAAACAACTTTCAAGAACCCTTATCTAACTCTAGGACTCATACCTTATACCAGGAGCCGTATTTCTGAACCGTTCGAATTTCAAGCATGCGAAATCCCAAGAAACGTGTACAATTTCGGAGTGAGTTTACAGGGGTTGATACACGATTCTTGTGAATTCGTATGCGAATTGGAATTCAAATGCTTCTAAATACGCCTCCAGCGGTCAAACTTTGGTTAGACAGCCCTTACGTGACTGAACTAATGAAACCAGGTTTAAGATTTGTGGTAACACCAGACAAAGTTGCGTCTAGTTTGTCTACGTGGGTAACTAGTTCGCAGTCATATTTATGTTAGAACTCCCCAAGTTCACAACATTCAAGAAAGCCGTCTGGTTTTGGGTTTCTGTTATATTTTATCGTATCGTAAGTAAGGAGTCTTCTTCAATTATTATTAAATAATAATTGAAGATTATTAGCGTAGTTAAGTAAATTTTACTTAACTACGCTAATAATAACAAAAATAACTAAACACTTAATCTAAAAATTACACCTCTATTCTACAAGTAAAAAAAATTCTTGTAGAAATAAATCTTTGTGCTCAGCGGGCAAATACTTGTCCACGTGATTTGAAAACACGTCAGGTTTTGTAGTCCGTTGCACGAACTAGATCAAGACGGTCTTCGTCGGTTCTATTGTCTTGTTTGCAAATAGAAAAAAAAAAAAAAATATCAAAACTCAATAACATACTATCTATATTATCCCTTTACTAGTATTTAGGATCTGAAAAACTTAGACGTAAAAAGACGGATTTGACTTGAAGACATACTTTGGGCGTGTGAACCGACATGTGTCTCTTCTCTCTTAACACGAATATTGGTATAACTTGGGAAGTGATACCGCCGTATAAGCCCCGAAAATTCGTTACTTATGTGGCAAGATGAAATGACAACGTAAAAAACTTAACCATTATTTTTGAATCTTTTTGTAGAGCTTTAGTATTTTAAGGTGCCGTGCCTCCTAAAAGTTTTCAAAGAAACATAAACAGGCTGTATACATAACTTCTTATGATGCTCAAATATTATATTCGTTAGCCAAAAAGTTTAAACATCTGTTTTAAACCAGAGCTCAGAACATTGATTTATGTGATATTGACTTTAAAAAACCTTGGTTTTTTACACGTTATCTAATAAAATCATCACATAATTTTCTATAAAAAAACATTGACAGGAATCCTAGAATGATACAAAGTAGAAAATCACATCTTCATTATTGGTATTTAAGCATTTTAAGAAGCTAGTTGCAAAAAGATTTCCCAAGTTAAAATTCCAACTTGATCCCTTAGGAAAACCGAAAGCACCTTAAGCACATAAGCCGTTCAAACTATACTAACCACTTACTAAGTTTGCAACAGCCTAACAGCTTCATCTAAGGTAAACACTTGTAATTAGCTGTGAGATGTGAGAGAGATTTACACGGAGATAACTAGACTGTAGAAGTTATGTAATTATTGTATTAAAAGTAATTATTGACTGTAGAAGTTAATTTCAACTTGAATTGGACTTCTCTTTAAGAAAGACGGAATTATAAAAAGCGTAATATAGGTACCAGAAAAAACAAAAAAGAATTCCCTATACAATTGACAGCCTGTAGCCAAAAAAATCTTATGAGCCTTTCTTTTAAGATTTTTAATACTTGAAAAAAATCGTCCGCCTCAGGTGGGATCCGGTATTAAAAATCTTAGATAAACTTAGCATGGTAATTGCTAAAACACAAAAATTTAAAAAGCCTTTCTTTTGTTTTCAAAATTGTTTCGATGTTGGTTCCATCGAACGTTGGCGCTTAATTATATATTATTAAGCACCAGTATGTACACGTCGTATTCAATCGTTGTCAATACATTAAGTACACAGATATTAGTAGTATTTTAATTAGTTTCTATTAATATCTATCTGATTCTAGATTTCTCTGCCAGTCAACCATTATTATTATACATTTTTTTTAAATCTCGGTTTTGGTAACATAATTTAGCTATTGCCGGGTTAAAAGTAAAGTGACAAATCAGTACTATTGGTTTGGGAGCTCTTACTTATGCAATCATTATCGTAAAGTGTAAATCCCTCTTGACACCGCAACCGATAGTAACTTGTTTGTCTATCGATCATCAAAACGTAACGTGTTCTCTACGTAGATAGCTACTGTAGATAATTGTTGTATCAAAGCTTGTTAGGACACCTCAAAAAATAAAAATCGTTCTAAAAATATGAACAACTTGGCTTTTACAGGGTTGAGTATTGACGAAAGGTATAGTTTTATTCAAATGAACATTTTATGAAATAAGTTCCAACTCGTACTGCGGGTCACGTGGTTGATTATACAGGGTGTACAAGAGAATGGGACACTCCTTAAAACCACTTGATCAGCTGATCATATACAACGACTTTTACTATGGGAGCAACATCTAAATCAATAAAAAAAAACAACTTCTCCATACAAACTAACTCGCATACCTCGATGATAATGTATGGAGCATCTGAAAATAAAATCACGATATCGATGTTGCTCCAATAGGAAAAGTTGTTGTGTATGACCAGCTGATCACGTGGTTTTAAAGAGTGTCCCATTCTTTTGTACACCTGTATATGACTGGAATCACTGAGTTCTTTAATAATGAGAGTGAGACATAAGTACACTAGAACTAGTTTATAAAGTGAAACAAATGAAAACCGCTAAAAAAATAATTGCACTCGGGAAATAGATATTACGCAAGAAAAATACTCTTTGTTACCTTTAAAATTAATAATTGACGGCGTAATCGCGTAACAAACATACAAAAAAAAAAAACATTCATTCAGACGAATTGAGAACCTCCTCCTTTTTTTAAGTCGGTTAAAAAAGAATCGTTAGATCATAAATACTTTTATGCCGAACTGTCAAAGATAACATAGTAAACGATACTAACCGTAAACGCAAAGTTAACGGCAAACTGGAACAAAAGCTATTGAGTTATTGCACATTCAAAAACTTTGTTGTACTTGTGTAAGTGTTGCAAATTTTATAGTAATATACAGTGAATGTTAAGCACAAAGCAAAAATTTTTTGTATACAGTTTTTATTACAAAATTTCAATGTTTATCAAAATTTCCAAGATCTGACTTTTCCATTTTTCAAGTAAAAAAATTCTTAGAGTAGAAACCAGGTTTTCCTGTCGGGAAATCGTCCTAAAAACGACAGACCATTACTCTTCTCTGTCTATGTCGCTGCCTTAACATTTGTATGAATAAAACATCGAATGTTTTTATGTTGGCAACTGCTGTGCATCAGATAAATGTTAACACCTAAGAAAAGGTAAGTGTAAGTAGGATTTGCGGTCTGAGGGTTTTCATAAACATCATTATGAAAAAACCCAACCAAAAAAGATTACTCATACATTATGACTTGGGTAATAATTATAAAAAAATATATTTGCAGAATGAATATTTCACTCGATTGGTAGTAGAAGTAGAAAATGTAATATTTCTTAATATGGCGACGATACAATAATTTACTTGGGGTTTCCAGCCTTCGCGGTCAAACGAAAAATTAATAGGCACAGGCTTTTATATATGTTCTTTAATACTATTTATTTTTTATAGCTGGCACCGATTTTACTAATAAAATTGGTAACCTCTTGAGAACAAAAAATGAAAATAATGTAAATATACAAAAATGAGTGATCTCCTTTATGGCCTATATGTATATTTTGATGAACAAGTTTGCGAGTATCAAAACATGTGTCTTCGTATTGCTTCATTGCTCGATAACATTTTATTAACTAACTACTTACTGTAGATTCAGGTACTTCACATTACATTCAACTTGATATAAGTATTATCCTTGAGAAGAAAGCTCTTAACAAATAAACAATAACAACAAACAGATCTTAAAGAGTAACTTTTGATTCCTTTTAGTTAAAGAACAATTTAAAAAATGATAATAATATTGAGTAATTTCATTAGTAAAATAAAAAAAATAAAAAGTTTTTACTGATGCATTGATCTTTAAGGCAAGCACTCATAAAAAACTAGAAACTTTAAATTAATTTGCCATGCGCTATAGTGATCTAATTATATTGTCCTAAATTCATTTTTCTTTTACTTTTTTGCAACTTTTAATTACAGCGCGCGAGTAATTAAACAAAGGTAACAAGATAAAAATCCAACGCAAAACAACTAAAAACATTTTCATTTGTAGTTTTGAACGAGAAAATAAAGAAGTTCGTAGTTAAATAAGTACTTTATGTACTTTCATAAATTCCTATTTCGATGCTTGGCATTCTTCCAATGAACGTGCATAGAATTAATCGACGTAGGAAATATGCATCTGTGAGAGGATTTCTTTACGATGCGAGTTAAGATCAAGTATCTTTAGTACAGTATATACCTAAAAAGTCACTCTAAAAGAATATATACTTGCTCTAACTAAAGTATCAGAACTGATAACCATTATTTCGAAGTCAGGCAGGAAAGCGTAAAGTTAGCAAACAACACAGGCTTCACTCAAACCATGAAGTGCTTTGAGCCCTATTTTCGTGTACAACAATTACCTACCGATAGTCAATTAAAAATTACTTATGTTAGGGCGTAACTGAAACGTATATAAAGATGATATTTGTTTTACAGAAGAGAGCTATTGGGTTTAAATATAAACTAAAGTCAGATGTTATCAAGCCGCCTTAAGGCCTCTGACTAGGCTTCACGACCAATATTAAGCGATATTGGCCGGGACCAACTTTTAACGTGCCTTCCGAAGCACTCAGATGCTCGTGATAAATGTCACTAAATATGGTCGGAATGGTCACGACCGCGGCGTTGGTTGCTTAACTTTAGTAATCGATACCAAAGCGCTGCCGCCATTGAGCTACGAGCACCTCACTACGAAAACATCCATGACTTAGGTGCAAATGCTCGTGCTCATTAAACTAACATTTGCCCCTCGCGGGATTCGAACCCGCAACCGCCAGGCGTTGTAGGTAGTCCAGAGCGCGAACCACTACACCAGACGGTCGTCAAAGTACATAAAAGGTTATAATATTTTAAGCAACCTCTATTCGGCTTACTTACAGCAAAACGTAACAAGATCATTCGACACGTGTCTTTCATGTAACACGGCTGCGTCTTAAAACACGTTAATCTATATCCTCGTTATACCTTATTTCCTACCTCGTTTACGGCTTTAAATTCTTGTAAGAGGCTTTTGAGCCTCCTCCGAAGCAAATAGAGGTTCATTAGTGTAACCACAAGCCGCTTAATTGGCAGATTAATATTAATTTCTTGCGAGTCGTGAGATAGATTTTGCAATACGTCCGTTTATGGTATTTGTGTAAGATCCGATTATAAGAAGTTTTTAGTAGTGTTAAATGTCACTTGGATGTTGCAACATTGTACATGTATAATGTTATGGGATAAATTAAACCATGATATAAGTTTGTTATATACTAGCTTTAATCGCGAATTCGCCCGCGTGGCACAATTTTGTTAAAACATATTTTTTTTGATAAATAAAAAACAAAGACTGTAATTGGCTGTTGTCTAGGACAAGGCTGTCAAGCCAATTAGAAACCTTTGCAATTTTAACTGTCAAAATTTTCATCGCGATCAGATGATTTGCTTAGGAATGCAAATAAGACATACCACAAACATTATTTTTATAATTATCACGTTTTGTGTTATTAAAATAACACAATTCAATGGTGACAATGCTGTTGAAAAGGAAATAAAAATTGTTAAACAAGAGGAATTAAAACAAAAAACAATGAAAAGGACATCAAAAGCATTCCTTTCAATGAAGCACAAATGATAACAATGCGTCCATAATTGAATCTACTAATAAAATATTCTACGAGAATTTCAACCAAGAAGTATCTCTCAAGTAAAATCGAATAAGAAGATGTTGGCATATTTCCATGCATTCAAAACATTCTGAGGACTGCCAAATTACAGACACAATATAATCGAAAGAAACTGAACAGAAGGTTACTTGAACTTAGTGATGATTTATTTACATCAAAATTTAAAAACATTGCTAAAAAGACTCTGATTCGAATAGATCAGAAAACAGGACAGATCAAATCAAAATCAGAACATAGCATAAGTTTATTTCTGCAACCATTGTAGATTTTGCTCTCACGCCTATTCCTCTTAGAGCAAATGAATACTATATAGCTCGTGAATTTGCCATTCGAGGCGCAAGTGTAGATGGTGTCTAAAAATGCCCAATTTAAGTGTCAAAACCACTGACTTGTATTTACCTGGACTGGCGGTCTCATGCAAATGACAGCTGATTTAAAACGCCACAACAATGAAGTTCCTTTAAACTCTCGCACCTGCCTATAAAATGGCCTTTTAACATTGTGATCATCAAACTGGCACAAATTTAATTCGACAGCAGCCAGTCTAGAGTTTTATGAGTCTATGGTCAATACTAAATATACAAGATAAGATTAAACTATAACGTAGCGAAACTTATTTGCGTGTTGCCCTAACTTGAGTTACTGTTACGTGAGATACTGTGGCTTCAATCGTTTGATAAACACTGGGATGCTCTTCAAAGGAGCAGATCAATTTACCCGATATCAGTTCCGGCCGAGTGAGCTATCTAATATTAAAGCGATAATGTGGCTTGTCACTTGAACGGCAATACATAAAAGTGCTATCTTATGACTCGTGTAACAAATATAAAGAAACATAGATCATGATTATAGATTACTCGTATTGTCTTTAGTGTTACCTTACTACAGGTACAATAATCTATAAGAACACTACCTAGCGCACCTTTCCAGTTTTTGACCGATAAATAGTCTATTCTAGTTAGTAGTAGTGCTCTAGAGCAAGATTGGGGTCAAGAGCAAGCCCATCTCAAATAATATATATATATATATATATATATATATACAAGCATCTTATAATATACTACTGACCCCGATTGATTTGGTAGCCAGGTGAAAAAGCGGTGCAAAAGGCTTAAATTCCCTTCGAGGAAATTCAGAAAATGAACTACCCTATAGAAACTTATCGTTGGTGAGCCAAGATATGCTTTTGCATCTCAAAACACAAGGTTGATGATTCGAAACTTAACTTTAAATAAATTGTTTTGGTCGCGACTGTAACAATTAATTTATTACTTACCAGCAAATCATCCAAATAGGTCCATTATAGGGCGTACTTTGCCACACTGTCAATATAATGACATAGCAATAAAATCGCAATTGAAATTTTTCGTTTCACAGAACTGTTTTCGAAGGACGTTTGCATAATTTCATTTGTGGTAAAGTTAACCTCAAAAGGTCAAGTGTGAATTTTGAATGGAATTATAAAGGAGTTATAGATATGTTAATTTATCTTATGATAACAAAGATTAATAGCTAGTTCAGTATTTTATAGTATTTTGAAATATTAAACGATAAGTAGCAGTGAAAATTATTTTAATGTAATGTCAATATAATAATCCCATAGGAGTTTTCGGGCCTTATTCAACTATTCTAAAAACTTGTAATATAATCAAAGCACTTTAAGAAAAAAAAAACAGATTCGGTGGAAGTCTAAATCGGAAAAAAATGCTTTTCCCTGTACCTAGTAGAGGATATTTTCAATTTATTTGTAATGTCATTTTTAATTTCAAAATTGGGCCCACAAAGGCACCTTGCAAATTCTTTGAAATGCGTCTATTTTGTTATAAAGGAACCAACCATGCTTTACTTTTCCATTGTTTTTTTTTAACACACGAAATCCAAGAAATAAAATGATATTACGCATTTCAAAAAAAAAGCGCCAGGTGATTGCCCTAAAAATATTGACCGTTATTTTAAAGGAACTCTAGTAAAACGGAGACAAAAATTGAATTACACAACGAAGCCTGTAGCAAACGGCGAAATGAAATTAGGATATCTCCAAACTTAATTAAGTTACAAATGTATTTGCAGGTTGCGTGTACCCGACCTTCGGCTTTACCTTTCGTATCCTTTTTGTGATTGTAAGATATTAATAATAAAACGAGCACTGACTTTTTTTACCCGTTCTTGTATATTTAGTGTGCCTAAATAGAATAAAATTTATTTAAAATCATGCATGCAAAGTAATTATACAGAATAAAATAAAAGAAAAAAAACTTTTTTAAAAACAAGCTTTTATTATTTTTTAATAAAATGAACAAAAAAGTAAATTTACCTAATCAGAAAAATACCATTATAAAAGTAGCATTTTAAAAAAAAATAATGGATTTTCTTTCATTTTATTTTTAACTTTTTAGTATTTTTGATTCGAGATTTTTTGTTCATATTGTTCCCACGAGTATAGGACAAAAACGGTCCATTGTAGAGGGATAAGGGCTTCAGTACAATAGGGTTCGCCCTGGTTCCCTGAGACTCAACGTTAGCAATATGAAATGTTAATACAACCTCATACCATTCAGCCATTCACGTGCTTACCTTGGCATCTACTCAATCAGACATAATCCACATTCATAACAAACGGAACGAACTTTTTCCCAAAATTTGTTGGAGATGCATATTCACGCCAACCAAGATACTCGTCAAGACGAATCAAACGAGCCCAAACTCGATGGGGTTGCGTCGATTAATTACGGAGTTCCTATGGCCACCTTTCAGCTCCATCATCAGACCCTGGTTACTATATAGTATCGAAGTACTCATTAAGACGAATCAAACGAGTTTGGGCAAACTCGATGGGGTTGCGCCGTTTAATTAAGGAGTTTCTATGGCCACCTTCCAGCTCTATCATCAGACCCTGGTTACCATATAGTATCAAAGTACTGGTCAAAACGAATTAAACGAGACCAAACTCGATAGGGTTGCGTCGTTTAATTACGGAGTTCCTATGGCTACCTTCTAGCTCCATCATCAGAGCCTGGTTACCATATAGAATCAAATTACTCAAGACGAATTAAAGGAGCCCAAACTCAATGGACTTGCGTAGTTTAATTGCGGAGTTCCTATGGCCACGTTCCAGCTCTATCATCAGACCCTGGTTACCATCTAGCACCAAAGTACTCGTCATGACGAATCAATCAAACTGAGACTTGATGGGATTAATTGCGTTGTTTCTTTACTGAGTTCTCATGACCACCTTCCATCTCCATCATCAGATCAGACCCTGGTAGCCATCTAAAAATAAATTACTCGTCAGGACGAATCAAACGAGCCGAAACTCGATGGGGTTTCGTCGTTTCATTACAGAGTTCTTATGACCACCTTCCAGCTTCATCATCAGACCCTGGTTACCATTGAAAGACAAACTACTTGTCAAGACGATTCAAACGAGCCCAAACTCAATGAGGTTGTTTCGTTTCATTGTGAAGTTCCTATGGCCATCTTCCAGCTCCATCATCAGATCAGCATCATTTCATCATAATATTGCATTGGAACGCGGTTTACACATGTTTGCAAAATTTCAGCTCAACCGGTAACCGGAAAGTGGATCAAATTTAGCTTGCAAGATTTGATTACAGACAACGGGACAGGTGAAACTAAATAAAAGCTTGTAAAATAAACATTAATTTGACAGAATTGTTAACATTTACATGATACTGAAAAGGTATCTACTCAGCATAATATGTCGGAGCACTTCAGAATGCTACCGACGCTGGTCTTCCGTATATGCCTAGACAAAAAAGAGCGCTCTGTTACCCCATTATGTTGAGAATTTGTATGTGAACTGTTAAGTGAAACATAATATTTTATCATATAATAATATTGTGTGTGTTATGGCGAGTGATTTTTAAAATATATAAAAAATATAATTTTATTTATTTTATACTTACACCGAGGCATTTTAGTGGTTGTTTTCCCGCGGTAAAATGGTTCTATCTTAGTAGTACAATAGATAAAGTTTTTTTTATTCAATTTTAAATCGCCTGTACGGAACGCGTGCGATGCAGTTTATGCTGTATTACTTTGTGCGGGAGCTTCTTTTATTTTAAACATTATATTTGTTCGGCAGGCAGTACCCAAATACGTCACATCTCGCAAAAGAGACTATCGTTTCTCACGCTTTCGAGTTGATAATTATTTTTGATTAGTTGAGAACAAAGATATTTTTATTTTTTTTAAAATAACTCGCATGATTCGATAGTACGACTAAATGTAAATCGTTCCGCCGAGGGAAAACAACCACTAAAATGACTGGGTGTAAATTGCTTATAAATTAAATATTTTTCAGTTAAAATGCTACTTTTTCTCACTTTTATCTCTAGTAATACTGACTTACTTAGTAGCACTTAATACAAAGTTTTTTTTTTATTTATAACTAAGAAATTGTAAATAAATGCTTGAGAAGAAAAACCTACACAGATTAGTAATTTATACATTAGAAAGATTATTTTTGCCAATTCAATAGATAATTTTTGTATTTAAGTTTGAAAGAACTTTAATTTAAGCATGGAATGAACTAGGTATTTTATGTCTATCAAAGAGAAAAGATATTCATATTAACTCTTTAATGACGGGCAGACTACAAAGTAGGTAAAGGTCATTTATTAATTTTACACATTTTTAAATAAACTTAATAATTTTAAAATAGCTTTTTTATAATTAACTTCTAAGAAGCTAGAAAGTTTTATGGAATTTTTATACAAAGTCAATACATGTAGTGAAAACTGGTCTCATAAAAACACCATTGGAAATCAGCATTGGTTATGTAGATATTGTCAAGGAATTACACAAGGCGTTGAACGTTTATAAAAAATGTTTTCTTATACTGTGTCACTATGTTCCTCTAACAATCGCTTGTTCTTACTTAAAATATTTTGCTTCGATAAAAAACACCTTTCCAATACGGAATTTCCAATCTTTCTATGAGATTTCAATTTCCGTCGGTTGATTTTTCTTTTCCTTTTTCTAGGTTGGATTGGTTTCACTTTATCTAGGCCCAGATGAAATGATCTTCGTTCACGGACAAATGAATCGTACGTGTCTTATGTTGTAGCAATCTTCAGAAAACGGTCATGTTCTATACTACCCTTTATTTATGACTTTCGTAAAAAGTCTTTGTGTGGTTGTTTTTTTATACGATCTTATTTTATGATAATTATGATTGATCTGACAAAGACACTTGATGGTTTGTTTTTTTGAAGCGCATATTTGCTTAGGCAAAGGCGACCTAAATCAACTAAAACTAAATCCATCCTTAAGCCGGAACTTTAGGAGCATTCAAGCGTTACCATAAAAAAGGAAGGTTAACAACATTACCGCAAAAAAAAGAAAAATAAAGAGCCACTCAACTTTCCCGCCTTGGCAGTAAGTGTAGCATGGTTTAGGTTTACAGTACCCGGCCCACTCATGTATTAAGGCTCGAAAAACACTAATCTAACCAAACTAAAACTTAATGCCCTAATTACAGGTTTGTGATAACGAGTACCTAGGTACCTATATTAACTCGGGTATTTTTATTGGTTCTTGATATAGACTCCAAATAGATTACCTTGGAGGATGGAAAATTCTTTACCTAATACAGGTGTCGATTAACGCCGGTAATATCACGCATACGTAGGCAATAGTTTTTGTATAACCCTCATCTCGGATCTAAGATATTTGCGACGTAAGGATGTTATTATTATTCGCTTATCTGGATAACCAAACTAAAATTACACGAAGCACGTCATGAAACAGATTGCCAATCATTATCATGTTTGTAAGCGCACGTCAAACTGATAATAATAGTTGGACGTCAGTCAATCAAATTTTAAATAATAACGTCACTTTAAATAACTTCAAATGTGGCTGTCCATAAGTCTCTACTGTTTTTTTTTGTAAGTAGCTAATATTTCAAACAATCTATTACAATTAATCTTAGAGTAATCTATACGACAAGATAAGTGGCTGTAAAACCTAATGCATTACAAAAACCTAAAAGACCAACCACTTCACAAAATTAATATGAATGTAAATTAAAAACAAAAACTTAGTCTTCCCAAAGATTTAGGATACAATTTTGACAAAAAAACTTTTATAATCCCTATTTTCTTAACTACTCCTGTCAAGTATTTATTTCTACTTCGTAATTGAATTAAATACTTCATTTATTGGTAGACACATTACTTATTCTTTTTATTTGGTACCTTAGCTCTTGACAGAGCAGTCGTGATCGACAAGTACTCGTAGCAGTCTTGGAAGGGGCAAATGTGATGCGCTTTACGACATTTCGCCACCGCTGCCTGCTGAGGTCATCCTGCTGCATTCGTTAACAGAACCTCTAATGGTCTATTAATTGTCTGTTAAAAATACTTGCTGTCTTAGCCCAATTCAACCCAAAGCCACAATCAAAAAAATATTGAATACGCGATTTGGCTTAGTGATTCACTTCGAAGACAAATAATGGTTCCGGATTTATTTCTGGGTTTAGGTAATTTGAATAAATAGCTACTTTTCTGAAATGTCTTTGTCTGAGTATCGTTCCTGGCAAAGTTTTTTAACATAACATGTAGGTACATACTTAGACTAAGAAATTCTGTTTTACAATACAAATTAATTACAAATAAATAAGGAATTCGGTTTTGTCTTTTAAAATGTCAAAATCTCCCACTTTATTTATCAAAGGTGAAATCCGCACCAAAGATAGAATTGATCAGTGAATCTAAACCAGAGAACCGAATAACTTTATTACTTGTGTATACATTACAGATTTTGCGCGATACACGTTCGTATATTTGCTAACCTGTGTACTCTTACATAAATCCCTACCTTTTTCTCTCAAACCCAATAAATTTATATGTACTCAGTAAATAAAGTCAAAATCAAGAAAGGTTTTCTTAACATCTTGCATTCTTTCAATTACTGTTTGAAGCGTTCCTTTTACATGTATCAGTTTAGATGCCTACACAGGTACTTTTAATAAATAAAATAAAGAAAGCTTTTAAAAAATAACTTACTTTTATGAACACTTTTTTGTATAACAAAATAAATTATCCACCTTAGACAGAACTGAAACATCTTTAATGGATTTTACACTTGTAAAACATAATTTATAAAAAAAGTGTTTTAACTCATTCAATTCAACATATCACCAAGATACAAACTGAATATTTTTGCGACGTTAAAAATCTGTAATCAAAGAGAAAATTTTTATAAAAAAAACTTTAAAAGTTATAAAAATCTGGCTGGGCATGTTTACAAGATGCATCCTATAAAACAAAAACGAATGTTAGTTAGTAAAAAAAATGAACTTTTATCCTGCAGTAAATAAAACCTGGCTGAATGCAAAAGATAAAGATTTTTAAAATACCATTTCTAGGTTTCATAAAAAATGCATGTAAAGTTAAATTCTTTGAGGATTCCCAAGCGGTCCCTTTTATGTAATAAAATGTTTCGCAACATCCACATCACACGTGTTCTGTACCCAAGTCTGGGCATGTACACCGCAAGGTTGGCATTTTGCCATACATATATTATATCAATTAGACTTAGGGCCTGTGTCACAATCGAAAAGTAAGCACTGCTCAACAAATAAATTTAAATAAAGAAGACATTTTGTATGAAGTATCTGGCAGATTAAACTAAAAGATACTTACTTAGCGAATTTAAAACGGCTCTTAGAGTCAACTCATAACCACAAAAGACGGACATTTTTTCTGGGTTATAACCTAATTTAAAAAGGGTAAAAAACCTTATAGAAATGCCTCACGTGGATTTTTTTTTTAACTAAAATAATCAACGAAATCCTTGTTTTAGCCATGTTTTTACTTTGTCGTTTTAAATTAAATAAATTACTTTAGTTTTGTTTTGTTTTAAGAGTTTTTGCGGTTTAATTATGAGACTTTATTTACTCTATTGCTTTACAAAGCTGTAATTTGGAATGGTTAACTACATTTACCACGCTCAAAAAGTAGACTTTTTTTTAAATTCAGGATTCCTTTGCTTACTAGGCTGGGTTGCACCATCTTAACTTTAACCTTAAATGTAACTATAACCGGTGTTTCTGTATGGATTTTGACAGACTTTTGACGTTTGTTAAAGTAAAAGTAAGATGGTACAACCCAGCCTAAGAGTTACAGTACCTTAAGGTGGACTTGCGGACTAACGAATTAGTTAAGCACGAGATTAAGACATCTGTCTCTGTCATCGTCATACAAATTGACAGCTATAGAATGATATTTACCGTGTTAGTGGATAGTGCAAGATTAATTTCACTAATCCTAATATTCACAAGTGGGCCTTAATGCCTTAATACCACTCAAGTGCGTAAAATCTCGAATATGAAAATCAAATTGTCAGAATACCTCTTAATTTAATCCAAAAATTTAAAATACGATATGCTAGAAGAGGATTTAATAAACATCTTGAATTTAATAATTTTAATTTTCCGTTAAATCGCTTGGATTAAAACATGCACAAAAAAGTGTCTATTTTTTTCAAAAATTGCAAATGTTCTGTTAAACGGCACAAGCTATTTCATTACTGTTTTCACTCAAAACAAGATTTTGGAAATAAACATGTTATGAATTGAGAGTTTTATTTAAAAATTCTCGTTAAGGCATTAATTTCATAAAAAAACATATTTTTCCTATTATTAGAAGAGGTCATCCGCACGCGCGAAATTGTATGGGCGCGACGCGTCGTGTAAGAACGTGCATAAACTATGAGGACCGTAGGCTGGCAATATGCCAAGCAGGTAGGCAAGTCACTTAAACCGCGAGCACAGCCTCAAAGGGAGGGTTTGTGTTAATGGAGCTCCCTAAATTAGTGTTACAAAGACAATAAATGTAGCTAGTAAATCATATCAACCTACATTCATAATTGCTCCGATTGGTGTGGTGTTGCCATGATTCCCAGTTCAGGGGGTCTACAATGAACACACGAAACCCGTACGAACTCCGTATTTTCGGGCCGTTTCCTACCATGAAAATACTACGGGCCCGTCAACGGAACGAAATCGGAGTTTGACGTTTGTTGTTACGGATAGCTTACCATGAACACTCGAGCCCGACACGAAAATTCGATTTTGACGTAGAGTTTTTCGTGCATTTAGCCGAACTTCTCACGAGAACTCAAGTGCTACCGTAAGCTTTTCGGATTAACATTTTATTCCAGAAATACGTGATTTATTGATAATTCTATAACAGGTTTCGTACTTTTTTACCACTGGAGTGTTCTTTTAAGGGTTTGAGTGTAACAAAGGGTGTGCAAGGCGTCTGGAACTTAGAAAATTTTTCATCAAAAATATAAAACAATAAAACTCAAATCTTTGTTTTTCAATGTATAAGGGGGCTCAAATTAAATGCTTTTTATACTTGTGACTTTTTCTTTCCGACGCATGGTTTAACCGGAAAATGGGATAGAATATAGTGGTCAAACACTTAGAAAAATTTTGTGATAAAATTATAGAACTTCATAAAATTCAAATCTTTGTTTTTCGTCGTATAGAGGGGCATAAACTTAATGCTTTTTATAATTGTGACTTTTTCTTTCCGACGCATGGTTTAACCGGAAAATGTGATAGAATATTGAAGCCTCTAGTCACTTGGATTTTTTTTCTCGCTAAGCCATGTGTCGGAAAGAAAAGTCACAAGTATAAAAAGCGTTCAGTTTATGCCCCTCTATACGACGAAAAACAAAGATTTGAGTTTTATTATGTTTTATATTTTTGATGAAAAATTTACTAAGTTTCAAACGCCTTCAATATTTTATCGCATTTTATAGCTAAACTGTGTGTCATAAAGAAAAAGTCACAAGTATTAAAAGCCTTTAATTTGGGGCCCTTTATACGTTAAAAATCAAAGTTTGAGTTTTATAGTAATTTATACTTTTGATGAAAAATTTTCTAAGTCCCAAACGCCTTGCACACCCTTTGATACACTTATACATATAATAAATGAATAGTCAAAGTTATGGCATTCGTGGTATAGTTATATAGGTTTAGTATAATTATATAGGTATAGGTATTATGATAATTTAAGATTAAAAGTATAGATGAATATATAGATTTTAGTGTAGAAAACAAATTCTTTGTTTAACTTTGAAGATAATAAAACTCAATTGTTACTTATTAAAATTGTGTTTTTTTTAAATCAAATTATAATATTTATTAATGTTGAGATTGAATGTATATTTGTATTGCATCCACAATCGCCATTCTGAGCTGCCGTAACTCATTTAGAATGGCCTCTTCGGTGGCCACACGCCGCTGATCAATATTTAGGCGTTGCTCCTCATATGCCATTATCCGGGAGCCCAGAGAGTTGGCTGGCAAACCTCTTCTTGCCCTCAAAACTCTCCTAGCCGGCTGGGCCTGGGACTCTGGAAAAAGATTTCATTTGAGCCAGGGGTATTTAGATACACATTATACCAAGGCCCGTAATCGGGTTGGGCAGAGCCCCTAGCTAGTAGGTGGTCAGGAGACAAACTGCAGCTACTTTTGACTTTTGATAGATATTAATCAATACAGTTTTAATTATTTGTAACTTTCATTATGTATGACATTTCATACTTACGATTCTGTGAAGACGACTCTGCAGGCTGAGAGACTTGAGGTGGAACAGCAGAATGTGGTATCTCACCGAGTTGTTCTTCATCTGCAGGTAGCTCACAGGATATCTTTAAAAAATAAGATGTCTTTGACAATTCACAATAAATAAAATAAACAATCATCTCTACAGCCCTGCTGGAACCCAATGTTGCCACCAAACAATAGTTTTCTATTGTGTCTAGTTTTATCGGGCTAGACGAGTTTTACCATACTATTCAGTATGTAACACAGTACACATCAAATGTCCCTAGCAGAGTTGCAGTGGGAAAAGAACATCATAGCATTAGCTGTCAGGGCCACAATAGACAATAATCTGTTTTATACTAACGAGTTTAAAATAATTATGATTACTTACCATCTTGTGAAGCTCCCTCTGGGGGAGCTGCAGTTGATGCAGAAGCAGCTGATGCTGGCTCTCTATCCTGAAAATAATATAAAAAATAACTAAAAAAATAAGCTTTATATACGACTATAGGGTTTGAAATTGGCTCTAAAGTTGTGCGTAGGGTTTAAATCAATTCATAATAGAATAGATTTACATGATAAATTGTTATTATAAAAGTAAGCTATAATTTTGTGTACAGAGATCATACACAATGCAAAAACTTTTTTAATAACTTTAATAGTACTTATAAAACAACTTACAGCATAAAAGGCTGGAACACGGCCTTCCACCTGCTGACTCCCAAATCCCTCACCCATTATTGAAATTATCCGACAGTCAGTGTCGGAAATGGGAGGGGCAGTTGATGGCCCACCACCAGTAGCACTGGCAGATTGTCTGGAAGCGCTGGCAGCTTTCTTTGCCAGATATTTCCTATCTGCCCAGACCTAAAAGCAGATTAATTGCCTAGTATTAGAAACATTTATTAGCTTCCATTGTCGGAAGCATCTAAAACTTCCTAGAAGAAACTGTCTTAAAATTTTATTAAGTTATTTTATGTTATTTAAAGGATAATTAATTATTTAATATTACCCTCTGCCACTGCTTCACGGTTTTCACTGTACCACCGCAGGCATTTAAATTGTTTGCAAGATCTTGCCAGAGCTCTCTTGTACGAGCTCGTCCTGAAACATCCCTCAGATGACCTCTGGCAAGATCTTGATGCTCTTGCAGGAAATTTAGTAGCACTTCAATTTGCTCTGCAGTTGGTGGTGCCGACATGGTTGTAGGTACTGCAAAGAGAACTTTAAGTTTAATGTTTCAGAAAAGACTGTACATTTAATACGGACAAGAGGAATATAGTCAAGTTACTTACATGAAAGTCTGATTATGTGTGGTAAATCAATTCTCAGCTCTGACGACGTTATGAACACCACAATTTTAAGAGTTTTACTCCATTAACAGATGAAATATTACAAACACTCATGATTTAGAACACTTAAGAACTCGGTGCGGATTGTAGAAAACACTTGAAAGTTTAACTTTCTACGAAAAAAGCAAAAAATAACTCGGAATCGCATGAAAATGTCATCACTAAACAAACTTAAACAAACAAAGTTATGTGTGTAGTACTGCGGGAAGAAATATCCTCTCAACATCATAATCTTATTAGTGGGACGTGGCATTCTCTATTTGGTTGGCTTATCTTAGGTATTTTAAAGTGTATTCACAAAATTTCTTTGATAAAAATTTACAATGTTTTAATGACATACGGAGCATTCCGCAAATTTTAACTGTAGTTTATAAAATCTAATTCATAAATATACTAATTGATTGCGTTAAAACAATTCAATTAAATGTAACTTTAAAAATTTATTGTTATTACCGGTTTTTAGGATAGGCATTATAAATAACCTTTTTCAATCATTCGTTCACGTAACCTTGTCTATGCGTCCGTACTAAACCCGCGAATCCGAAAATAGTTCATGGTAGCTACGAGTCACGTACTTCGTTCGGGTTACGGACGGGCTCGAAATTACGGACGGACGTTTCATTGTAGACCTCCAGGTCGCAAGAAAACAACGTTTCTAAATTCCTTCAGATCTGGGTATGCTTACACAATAAGCACTCTGCACCACTTTCCCCTTTCTTTGTAGTTGTCCTCTGCCTAAAGGTTGTCTGTAAAAGATCGCTTTTTAGTGATAAGACCGCCTAAAATCTTTCTGTAAATATCAACTGTAACTTCTTTGTTTGGTGTAAAATAAAGAGTATCTATCTAATCTATGCTTGCAGACCATATCATTTCTTTGTTATATCTTTATAGTCCGCTTTTTGTCAGTCTGTAAATGTATAAAAATAAGCCTGTAATTTACAACAAGTTCTATATAGGTTTTTTCTAATTTTCTAAGCTTAATTTTAGATAAAGCACACCCAATTCAATTTGTAAATAGTATTCTTAATCTAACCGGCAAATTTAGCTAGAAACCTTAGAATTATTGCAAATTAAAGTACCCAACCACTAGGTGGGCAAGGTAGCAGAAGCGCTGGTAATAAGTTACTGTTTTAAAACTGTAGATAGATAGATACTCTTTATTGCACACCAAACAAAGAAGTTGCAGTTGATATTTACAGAAAGATGTACAATTTAGGCGGTATAATAGCTAAAAAGCGATCGCTTCCACAATAAAAAAAAGGGTTTAATTTAAACCAAGCCACTGATTGCGGTGGTCTGCGTTCAGTGCATCGCGCGAGCGGTCATGCGGTTGCGCCTGATCATCTGTCATTTGATGTCGATGTCGCAGTAAGATAGATAAAGCCGTAATATAGTTCCCTATGGATATAATTATATACCGTAACATAGTTTTACGAAAGCGATTCATTACTATCTTACTAGGAATATAGTTATAAAACGGTCACAAGTTTAGTGATATACTTATATTACTAGATTAAGTTCAGTGTTATAAATGTATTACTTGATTAAGCTTAGTGAAATTAAAATCTACCATATATAATTAAATAAAACAATATTATATTGGTTTTATCTTTTTTTTTAAATCAACTTTATGTATCCTGCAGTTTTTGGAATTTAAACATAAACAATGCAATTAAAACTAATCAAACTTTAAATTTTTTTTAAAGCTAATCAACAGTTTTGAGATATCTTTATTTCTTATCAACTAAGTTGAGATCTTGGTTTTTTTAAAAGTATTTTTTAATTTTTGTTTAGACAAGAAGAGGAATCATGACATCTAGAATAACATAGCACTGAATGCTTCTTACAGGCACATATTTTAGTAGAACACTGTTTATTCGATTTTTTACAGGAACATTTTCGCGCCGCACACTCCGAAAGCTATTTCACTAAACTTAATCTAGTAATATAAGTATATCACTAAACTTGGACTGTTTTATAACTATATTCCTAGTGTGATAGTAATGAATCGCTTTCGTATAACTATGTTACGGTATGTAATTATATCCCTAGGGATATACCTATATTACGGCTTTATATATCTTACTGCGACAGCGACATTATTTAAAGGCTACGCAATATTATAACTTAAACAATGGCTGTTTGGGTATATCTATGATTAAATATACATACAAAAGTACAATTTAATAGTCGTTTCTGGCTAGTGATTTCGTTCCAGTGGTTTTGGAAACCTGCCTTCACCAGCGCATGGACAACAACTTACCGAAGGTTCGCTGCAATCGAGACTCGGGACAAATAGATATCAAACAGTTTTACTACGGACTGAACGATTATTCCGCGTGTTCTTGTGAATGGTTTCTGACCGCAAGTAAATAACGATTATGACTACAACCGCCACCGCACCGCATTTTGACCGCGTTGGAATGTCCAACGCTTATGTAAATAGTTAAGGCCCTCGTCTTCCTATGCAAAATTCAGAATTTGAATTTGAGTACCCCGTTGGGGCAGCACCCCCTCTGTATTTTCACGAACGTTTAATTATTTTTTTAAATAAGTTTACGGCTTTGGATAATGTCCATACGGACAATTTCTTATGTGATTAATTTCATATCTACATGAAACGTGAAGTGAATGTTGCTCTACTTTGAGTAAAAATTGTTTCTATCTTAGCAAAAAGTCAGAAATCTATTTTTATCTATTTATAACTTTATTTAATTCGATTATAAAGTAAATTAATACACATACAACTTACCTTACAGTTAATTTTAATTATTGGTACTTTTGATTTAATTTTCATTGGGATACTTTTTAATTTTACTATCTACTGTTGGTCTTTTATCTGATAATAATATTAATTTAGGGAATAACATCACTGAACAAGTAATCACTACGTTGCAATAAGAAATTTGCTACAATATAAGAAACTTGGGCTTTCTTACTAGTAATTTTGACGAAATTTAGTATTAACTGCTTATACTCTCTTATTTAACGGTTTGTGTAATTTTAAATATTATATTATAAAAATGGTTTTTAATATTGATGTTGCTTTTTATTCTTATAAAAAACATATTGCAGGAGGCCCCTGTTAAATATACATAGTAAATTGGTTCGAAACCTATAAACAACTCTTAACCGACCCCAATTTAACTAACACACATTCTAGATTTAGTCTTATCATAATTCAAGACAATAGTCCGCTTCTGGTATAACCTTAATGAGAAAATATTGTAGAAATAAAGCAGGTGCTGCAAGCACCTAAAATGTAATGATGATTAAGGCTTTGTTATTAATATTAACGTAATCCTTCTTTGGTTAGGGTGAAAACCGACAGCGATCATCGAATGGTTAGAGGCACATAAAACATCAACGTCAAGCTAGAAAGGTCTCGTTTGATGAAGTCTACGCTCTGACCCTCAATAACTGCCCCGAAAGCTTTCAGCTTGGGCTGTCAAATCGCTTTGAATGCCTAGAGAACTGCGAGTCAGTAAACGAGATTTACAACAGGTTTGTAGAAACTGCCCAGGCGGTTGAGTCAATTTTTTTTTAACCCCGTCTAAGAGACAGTTCTCAAAAACTTACTAGCCACACCCTCAAACTCATGGTAGAGCGGCGGTCAATGGCACTGCAGTCCTCCGTTGACGCTAAGGTATATCAGCAGCTCAAAAGACGGATATGGAAGTTCTTGCAAGATGATATCCGCAACTTTAAGGCGCCAGTCTCGTAAGAATCAGCGTTCTTGCAGAATTATCACAAATTAAGATTTTTTTTTTAGTTATTAAAAAAGCTACAAATTATATTTATTTAACGTAACTTTATAGTGTGGGATTTTAAGTTTTGAAAACATATTTTTTATTGACTATGATATCACTTTTAATATGTTTGTTAGGCTTTTAAAATAACTATGTTACGTTCTTCGCGTTGAAGGTCTAATTCATGCACACGTCACGTAAAAAGTATGACAAAAACATAAAATGTATACAGATAACATTTATTATTAACTCCTCTACAATAATCTTACCTGCCTACTTTTTTGAGAAATGCTTTAGTTTTCTTATTTTAAGTGGTTTCATTAGCAGTAATTTTAGGAATTCGACTACTGCACAAACTTATTTGTTTCTATAAGAAAACATCTTTAAGAGAAGTCACACTTAAACCACTTAGAAAAGAACAATTAATAAATAAAATGATGAAAAAACTGTATTTAAAAAACCACTATAAGTACATTTTACCAATCAAAAATTCTCGAGGGTTTAAAACAGTATACGCGTCGAAAGCTCCCTCAGTTCCGCTGGGACATCGCAGCGTTCGCACGTGTGGACTGTAGTTTGCTTTCATTTTACCTCTCGCTCGCACGGTTGCTCCCTTTCCCTCGCGCTATTCTTATGACGAAGCCTAGCGCGTATTGAAAGTTGCTCTACTTGAATACTGCCTGACTATATTACCTATCAGTAATAATCACCGAATCAGTAAACGACTATGGATCAGAAAAAAAAGAAATATCCCTATGTCAATAAAAAGAAGTGTAAATCAAAAGTTGAAATAATGAAAAAAAACGGTTTAAAGAGGTAAGTTGTATATTACTTTTTATAGCTAATTGTAATTACTTTCCGAATGGGTATCTTGAATAATTTATAAATTATTCAAGATACACTAATATTATTTATAATGATTAAAAATATTATTATTTATTATTTAATAATCATAATATTTCATTTAAGTGTTTAATAGCTTCTATGGTACTCATTATTTTACTTATCTGAATGTCTATATTTCACAGTCGAACAACCGCCACTGTATCTTTTGATCGTCACCCGATGTCAGATATAAGCAACAACCTACTTCAAGTAAATGATATTGTGCAGTGGTAAGAAATCCGTTTTTCTTTTTATTTCTGTTATTTATAACCGGATTTACTCACGTGTCTATTTGGTAGAATACGACTCGCTTTTTATTTGATTGCAAGGCATCATCACAGAATCTGTGATGAAACCATATCTGATATGGTCTTCGTCGCGGCCTAACCAGCACTGTTTTTCATACCTACTGCTCGGGAATTCGGTTATAAATATTTAAAATGTGTAGTTCTTACGAAATATCGTTTCAACTATATACATATTGGTTACATTCTTTAAAAAAAATACACAGCAATAACTATATAATTTGTTTAATTTCAGTAATCAAGAGATAAAAATTCAGCCTCCCACTAAAAGCATTTTAGTAGAAACGGAAAATTCTAGATCAATGCCAGCTAATGCCAAATTAGCACAAGAGAATTCAGACAAAGAAAATTTGGTAAAGTTGAAAAAATAAATAAACTGATGAATGTTATCGCTATCGACTTATCATAACACCCAGTATAACTAATATGTTCTGTTTATTTTTAGGTAATCAAGAAGAGCCCTAAACGAAAAGCAAACAATAGCCTACCTTTTCGAAGGGTTTTTAAAAGAAAGGTAATACTAATAAAATATGGGCATAAGAAATTGGCTATTTGGAAAAGGCTATTTCCCCGCCACAACTTCACAATAGCTTCTACTTCATTACCTTTTATTTTTTACCATCACTCACAATAAACCTATTTCTTTTCAGTGCCAGCAATCTGTACCTGATAAATTAGACAGCTTTGAATTTGAAACGGAACATGAAGATGCAGTTAGTGATAAAAATGACTCTTTTATTTTAGATGGACGTAGAATTGTTTCTGTTAGTCATTTTTTGGCATCTATGCAAGCGATTGCAGATCATAGCGTAGCATCATTTGGATGCAGATTTTCAAATTTAAAATGCATCGGTGAGACCCGAAAAGGTTTTATTTCAACTCTTCATCTAAAGTGTGATCTATGTAATGTAGAATTTAATGTAAGTACCGACGATCCCGCTTCTAATTACGATATAAATCATAGCGTTGTCGCTGGCACCATCAGTATTGGCTGTGGACTTGAAAATTTAAATGAATTGGCGGCAAACGCTAACATACCTGCTATGTCAAAAAAACTGTATTCTAAAACTAGCCAAGTTGTTTATGACTGGTATCACAAAACGGCGGAAAAAGAAATGTGCAAGGCAGGAGAAGAAGAAGCAAAGCATGCAAAAGAAATTGGAAGCGTTGATAGGGAAGGAAATCCAATGATAGTTGTAATTGCTGATGGATGCTGGTCCAAACGATCATTTCGAAATAATTATGCAGCTGCATCCGGCGCGGCAGCAATAATCGGCGCCTATACTGGAAAACTTTTATACTTAGGTATCAAAAATAAATACTGCATGGTTTGTGCTCGAGCAGCCAATAAGGAAACTGAGCCCAAAGAACATACATGCTATAAAAATTTCACAGGGAGCTCATCCAGTATGGAATCAACTGCACTGGTCGAAGGCTTCAAACAATCCCTTGACACGCATGGTTTGATATATGCTAAATTGATATCAGACGGTGATTCCAGCACCATAAAAAAAATATTAAGTAGCAACCCCTACAAAAATGTAAAAGTTGAGAAGATCGAATGTCGCAATCACCTTTTGAGAAACCTCTGCAATAAGATGCGACTCCCTATTAAAGACACTCAAATTCCCATCCAACAAAGAAAACTCTTTACAGAGTCAAAAATAATGAAATTGAGAAGATACGTTGTACGTGCAATAAAGTTAAGGAAACATGCGGAGATTTCACAAACCGAAAAGGTATTAAATCTAAGCGCAGATATTTACAACGCCTTACGCCATGCTCTAGGAGATCATACAAAATGTGAAGATCAGATATGCACTGCAACTGATAAACTCGACATAGATGTGACGCAAAATTTGCAACACACGGCTCTTTGGCTAAAAATGAGCCAACACGTCTCATATTTGGCATCAAATGCAAAAAGCCTTGTTTACGACGTGGATAGCAACGCGGCTGAGACATTTAATTCAGTTATAGCCAAATATGTCGGAGGTAAGAGGATAAATTACACTCTTAGAAATTCTTACCAAGAAAGATGTTCCGCCGCCGCGATCTCTTTTAACACCAAATCTTCAATCACTGCAATCAACAGGTTTATATTTAATAAACCTGCAGGTAAATTCACAAGAATATATGAGACGCATAAAACGAAGCCAAGAAAATATACAAGACAGTTTAGAAAAAGGTTTCGTGCTGCCACTAAAAACGATCCAGACTATGGTACAAACGCTCAACGCCCGGACATGTCGGAAGAAGTTTTCAAGGTTACAAAACAACATTTTTTAAAAGAATTGGAAGTCACTACAGAAGAGCGAGATGCTATTCAAAAAAATACTATCCAACAAAGCAGTATCCAAGACTGGGTAGAGCAAAGAAAAAAGAGACTTACAGCTTCACTTTTCGGTAAAATTTGTAAAAGGAAAAATACTATAAGTTGTGCTCCACTGGTGAAATCTATAGTCAGACCGAAAGATTTATCTAAAGTTCCTTCGATTGCGTATGGTAAAGCGAATGAAGCGAAAGCACTTTCCCAGCTAGAGCATCAGGAAAACATTAAAATTAAACCATGTGGACTATACATTCACAGATCCAAGTGTTTCTTGGGTGCCACTCCTGATGGCATCTATGAAGACAAAGAAGGTAAAACAGGCATCATAGAAGTGAAATGTCCATTTGCTGCCAAAGATATGAATACTGAAGATGCTGTTAAAGAGAAAAAAATTACATTTTGGAAATACGACCAAAAACGAAACCTTTATAAAGTAGATACAAATCATGATTATTATTATCAGATACAAGGTCAGTTAAACATAACTGAGCAAAATACTTGCATTTTTGCAGTTTGGACGAGTGAACAGCAACCGATGAAAGTAGAATACATCACAAGAGATAAAGGTTTTTGGGAATCAAAAATGGTTGGTCCTTTAACACAGTTTTATGATCATTGTCTTCTACCAGAATTGATTGACTCGCGCTTAGAACGTTCAATGTCAATAAAAGACCCACCACACATAATAGCAGCAATAGAAAATAAAAATAATAAAAAATCCAAAAAGACAACTAAAGTGAACCAAGCGTCCACCTTGTCTTTTAATAAATTTCATTAACAAGTTATATCAGAAATGTATTTCTTAATATGATACAGAATTTGTATAAATATAAGAAAGTTAGGAGGCGAGCTTACTGCTGTGAGTCATTTGTTCCAGACAACTTTGTAACTATTATTTACGTGTAGTTACTATTATTTTTGATTATAATGATTTAATAAAATCCATGTTGTTTATTTCCAAGACACATACACACATTTTCTATATTGGCTCGGGTCTGGGTGTTGTGGTACCGTCGTTGTTTCTGATTTCTATAACACAAGTATTTTAGCTACTTACCATAGGATCAGAGCTAACATAACTAGCATAACTGTCCCAATGATGTGCCATTATGATACAGGCGACAGACAGACACGCTTAGCGCCCAGATGTAAACTAATATTATAATAATTAGATAAGATAAGATAAGATAAATTTATTTCTGTATAAATTAGAAAAGTTTACTTATTTAATAGGAATTATTTTTCATACCCGGTTCTTTGGTTAGTGCTAAAGAATTGAAAAATCCCGGGATTTCCTAGTTACGTAAACAACATTTAAATTTAACAACTAATAATAAACAATGTTCAACAAAAATATTAATCTGTACAAAGATATGTTCAAAATAAAATTCAGAAACTTGTGATGCTAAATTAAATTAAAGTAGAGCAACTTTTAAGATTATGCGTATTTTTGACATGCAAACTGTCATTAACTGACACCCTTGTCTAATTTAACGAGAGAAAGAGAACTACCGTGCGAGAGAGAGGTAAAATAGCAACGAGCTACAGGACACACGTCCGAACGCTGCGAAATCGCAGCGAGACTGAAGAAATTTTCAAGTCAATTTCTGGCCGATAAATTTTGATTTGGTAAATGTATTTCAAATAGTTTTCTGTGTACAATTTTTATTCATTTGACTCGGTAATAGTTCTTTTGTACGTAGTTTAAGTTTGATTCCGATAAATGATGATTTACAATAGATACAAACCATTTTAGAAGTGGCAAAATCTATAATTTGCAGCTCCTGGATTAAGGAAACTAAACAAATTTTCAAAAAAGCGGCTAGATAACATTAATGTAAAGGACTTTAAGAAAAGTCTTATCTGAATACATTTCTTGTTTTGGTCCGATCTTTTACGTTCTGGGAGCCGGAATGAGACCTTCAACGCGTAGCGCGTAAACATAGGTACGTTTGCAGCCTAATTAAGATATTAAAAATAGGATCAAAGTAAATAAATTATATGTAATTTAAAAGACTGAATCCCAGACTATAGATTAACGTTATGTGTATCATTTTTTTTGCTTTTCTAATAACTTTAAAATGAAGTTTAAAATTGATAATTCTGTCGGAACACTGTTTGACAGGGAGACTAGGGCCTTAATACTCGTAACTGGCGGACAAAGTTGTTACATTGTTGCACAAACGTAAATTATTATTGGCTAGAGTTTTTATGAGTTATGGCAGGTCAAATATTTCTAAGGTTAAATAGAGTTTTAACATAGTTGCAAGGCTGTAAAACTGAACATTAAAAGCCTATGACAAATGACTTACGAACACTTTAACAGTCTAATACCTTTTGCGTTATCCGACTATGGTCTTACTTTGTGAACTGCTGTCATAGTGGCTGGCTTTAATGCTTTTACTATTAATTTGCTTTTAAGAACGTCAGAATTTTTTGAATAACTTGTATCAATTAATAAATAGTATTCTAACACTGTCGTAATATACAAGTTGCCTGTATTAAAATAAATGAACTTGCATCATTTTCATCATTACTGGCACCTCAGAGATGGCGACGCCTTAAAGTCCGGCGTCAAGCGTACCCGACCAGGTACGAGACAAAGTGCTGAAAAGAAGATACTTGATGTGATAGCTGATGACCGCATGTTATAGTACTACTGTAATACTACTACTATAACACATACAACCTACGTTTAAATAAAGGGGAGGGGGGATTTATTTTTAAATATTACTGCTGATCGATTTTAGCGCATTTTCAAAGGTATTTTTTCTTTAACTCATGAATATTGATATTCTAAAGACATACAATATGATATGGTACTACCCTATTTCACTTTCTCTCTCTATGAATTTTTATGTATGGATGCGTGCTTGTGTTTATATGTTTATATGTATATGTCTGCCTTTATACCTTAGTGTGTTTTTGAACAGAATATACCAATAGATAAATTCACCTGGTTGTGTACTGAAATGTAGTTACATTAGGTTGAACAATTTTCAAACGGAATGCAAAGTCATTCTGTGTAGATGTAGTTGTGGGTTACAACAAAGGGGCGAGCGAGTGTTCTATGGCTTGTGGTTTTAAGTCTGTCGCAGTCGTATTTGCTTTGTAGTTCATCACGAAATGTGTGCTCGTGTCGTTAAGTCTATGTCAGGGGCTAGCTAAGGACACTTATGGCAGTATAACGTCAACTTTGTCATGTTTTTTTCTGTAAATGACTTGGATATAAGTATAATACTGCTTATGTATTAACATTGTAAGGTAGGTTCCTGATGAAACTTCCGATCAGAAGTGAGAAATTAAAACAGAAAATCACGCTTGCCTGTAAATTTGATTAAGTACTTGTGATTGTGAGCTTTTTAGGGTGTACCTATCAATCGATAGCTTGAACCATTTTTGTGAGTTATGAGTAGTTTAGCCTATTTTGTCTTACTTAAGAACATTATTATTTGAAATTCATTTTATGCAAGTGTAGTAACAAAACTTTAAAAATGATAATTTTTAATTTACTTGTACACAGTAGGTGAGATTAATCAAGGAACTAAAGTACGAAACTGCAATTAAAAATACTCTTATTTTTGACCATTTATGATTTTTTATAAAGAACTACATGCACATGTCCGAATAAAAAGTTAAATAACATAATCACACCCCAACTTTCGCTTAACCAAGTATCGTATACGTATAATGTATAATATACTAGTTCTGTGGTCATCACGAAGACGACCTCTCGCGGGAATCGCCTATCTTGTTTAATAACGATATTATGCGGGACTCCGTCGGGTCAATGTGTGCGATGAATTTTGTCGCCGTTCACGATATTACAATTTAGATGAGTTTTTTACTAAGCATTTGACTGCCACAAACTAGACACAATAGAAAATGTATTGTTTCGGGCTCAACGTTGACCGCGTTGGCGCTGAACTTGCTAAACATAGCATTTTTTTAACATTGTAAGCTTTATTGGTGGATTTCTCTAACCAAATATACACTATACATGTTTTTTTTTAAAATAAATTAATTAATATTGGAGATTATCACATAGATTGCTGAACCTAAGGTAAGTTGTTAGAGCACTTGTAAATTAAAAATCAGCAATAACGACGCCACTTTACAACATCAAGACCCGGGACAATATAGAAAAGTTCTTTTTCTCTATTAAGGCGACCGGGAATTGAGCCCGGGACCTCAGAGATGGCAACGCCATGTCAAGCATGCTCGCCTTTCGACTACAAAAGTTATCAAATTTGTTAATGCAACAAGTAGGTAAGCAATATTCTAAAATGATTTTTACATCTCTGGCCATTTAGTATGCACGGCCCTTGCAATTTTAGATTAGAATTCAATACAAAAATAAAGTACCTATTTGTTGCAATAATACTCGTTTAGTACATAATACTATTTACCAAAAGTTTCTATGTGTTCGCCATTCTTTCACTTTGTCCCCTTTTAGGGTTCCGTACCCAAAGGGTAAAACGGGACCCTATTACTAAGGCTCCGCTGTCCGTCTGTCTGTATGTCCCGTCTGTCACCAGGCTGTATCTTATGAACCGTAATAGTTAGAGAGTTGAAATTTTCACAGATGATGTATTTCTGTTGCCGCTATAACAGCAAATACTGAAAAACAGAATACAATTAATATTTAAGGGGGCTCCCATACAACAAACATGATTTTTTTGCCGTTTATACAGACAATGGTAAGGAATCCTTCGTGCGCGAGTCCGACTCGAACTTGGCTGGTTTTTTTCTTATGAAACATCAACTATGTATCTTGTGAAATAAAACTAAACCAGGAACCCGATTCAGGACCGTTAGATATAACAATAAAAAAGTGTATAAGTAGCTCATTTTTTATCAAATTTGCGTGAGGAAATATAAAAGCTGTCCATTTGCGTCGAAAAAAAATCTATTGTTCTAAAAATTGGTCCAGAAGTTTTATAAAGAAAATTTTCCTTGTTTTCAGGGAAAACCTTGATCATTCGCGATTCCTCCCTTTTTAAATTAGCATTTATCGATTATTGTAATAATTTAGAAGCCAAACATGAAATGTGTCCGTTTTAATGCCATTTTAATTATGATTTTGATAAGAGGCTAAATAATGTTCCTTTCCTTATAGCTCTTAACAGAAAAGACAAACAAGGTTGCAATAATACTGTTTTTAAATCCTAGGGTTAGGGTTGTGCAAGAATAATTTGAAACTCAATTTCAATGGTAATACATATTTAGGCCCAATTTAATTTACATTGCTCACTGAATGCTACCAGGATTTCTTTTGCCTTTATTCGATTCAGAAATCCATTACACTAAAAAAAACGTGAAGATATCTATCAGTTTGCTATATTTCTATCTATTAACTATAATTTTATTTAAAAAATTGTATATAAATTACCTAAAATACTGTTGAGCAGATGAGAACGTGACCACTGGGCCGCTGGGTGGCCAATAAATTAAGAAAAACAATAAAAATTAACTAATTTCAATCAAAATATAACTTCTTAAGTAACCTACTGTTAAACACCATGTTACAACCAATTTTTTTCTACAATAAGACATACACACCAAAAGCCATTATTATTTTATTTTTTAATTTAGGCCATTAGCTGATTTTGGCAATGTACTATTAGCGAGTTCCTGACAACAGACCGAATGAGACAGTTATAGACCTTATCACTCATCTCACGATATATAGTCAAGCTAGTTTTTAAAAACAATCAAATCAATTCAAACAGCTTACTTCGGTATCGCAAGTAGTTTGTGCACATATTGTGTATTGTTTTGTACAGTGACACGGCCGTTAATAACTACCTAAGTAACCCACGACAATTTTCAAAGTAGACCTACACTTTGCAAATTGTCGTGGTTTGGTCGAATTCTTCTGCTCATATTAACCATCTTTCTTCATCTTCTTTTTAATCATCAGGGAACCAATATAGAATAGCAATGGCGAATCTTCCTTAAGTCTACACTTAGCCAAAATAAAAAATAAACACCATACCCTTTAAATAAATAAAATTATACTCGAATCACAACTTTTAGCGTTGTGTAAATTAAATAAAGTGTCATAAAAGTTAGAAGTACCAGGAAAAGTACGATCATTTAATTACATTTACAACTGCAAATTATTAATATTATTTGCTATAGTCATAATAATGTAATGATATTGTTTTCAGTATCGTGCGGGGGCGATAGAGCCGACAACAATCTCGCGGGTTCACCACAATGCTCGATACGGGACGTCTGTTATTATATTCTCTCGTAACCACTGCGGGATAGACATTGCCTGATGTTTGTGACATAGACGATTCTTGCATAATAGATATTGTTATTGATGGAAATACATTTCTCCATTTATATCATTGTTAAGAGCCTGCAGAGGCAGGGTTGTAGCATCCGCAACTGGCGGTTTGGCCATACCCTCCCATGAAGTCCGCTTATAAATTGAATTCGAATTGTTAAAATTAATCAGGTACTTACTTAAGTTATTATTTGTTTTTCTTCTTTCAGAAGCGGCAGAATATGTAGAACATATCTAGCTTTAAGACCTTTGTAACCACCATATTCTTGGAAATAAATGATTTTGATTTTGATTTTTCAAAGTTATAAAAGTGATGATAAATGACTAATGATCATTGTTCATCGCTTTTATAATTTTTTCTACGCCATTTTTTAACTTATATAATATTATATGTATTTCACCCTTGATATCGTATTTATAATAGACATCCTTGACTGTTTCTAAAAACCAATCTTAATTTTTTTAACTCTTCATTGTAAAAATATCATTTACGTAGATAAAATTTGTTTATACAATATCATTGTAAAAATATCATATTACTTATATACGATTCAATTGTATCGAGTGCCATGACTATTCTGAATAGACATGATTTGATAGATTTAGTGTTGTGATTTTAGAGAAAGTAGGTCACTTTTTTCTTATTCTGCTAAAATCCTTTCCGTTGTTTAGTTAGAACTAAACTAACTTGAAAGAATAACACGAAATCAGTCTACTGCGCATCTCGAAGCTAAATATACACCGCTTGCCAACAATTCATGCGGTGTATGTGTACTCAAGAAAATGCTGAAGTTAATGGTGTGTTGGAAAAACATTCCGGTATCGAAATTGGTTCGAGATTACATCTTTACTTCTTATTTATGAGCAAAAACTGTACAAAAATAGATGGCATTAGCAAATTCAGGGGCGTTGAATTGTAAAGAAAAGCTTTGGTGAATAAATCAACTGTTATAATAGGTTTTACTGTAAGAGCACCCGTATTATAGCGTTTGCGATATCGCCCGCAAACATGGCGGGCGTTGATCACAAGACAATGTTATTTGCGATCTGAAAGATTGTTCAGTTAAGTCCCAGACCGCCCAGCGGGCTCGCCGCCAATAGCGTCTTGGATCCATTTAACTAAATTCGCGGTTAGCCCGCTTTCGTTTTGAATTCGCTACCAAATCGCTAGTATGATAAGGCCTTAAAGGTTGTTTGAATGATTTATACTTCTAAGCCCAAGTCGCGCAGCCGTGGACAGCCACGAAGTTATCAGGGCGCTCACTAGCAGCCAGACCGCGCAGCCACATTCCCTGCATTTGACGGTCACCTACCTGGCAACGCGACTAGGCCACCACACGGATGAAACTCGAGTTTGTAATTTTAACTGGGTCTTGTGATACTTTAGCCCCATCCCACCTCAGGGGAGTCAGCAGTAAAAGTAGGAGCTGCAGCCTGCAGCCGAGTCAGTAGAAAATGCCAAGCGACGCAACTACAAGTCTCTTGCAAGTGACCACGTGTTTGTACCATTTGGCGTAGAGATGTTTGGAGTGTGGGAACCGAATGCAAAATTATTTTTCGACAAAATAGCACCAAAACTGATATCTAGGTATTTCGGAAAAAATAGCTGGTTCGTTCTTCGCAAAACGACTAAATTTACCTTTTCAACGAGGAAACGATACTGCCAGCAGTATCCTTGCTTCCTTGGCTCACGGATACGCTTTTATTTTTAAATAATAAAAATTACAAATTAAATTAAATGAAGGTTTATTTTATTATAATGTATTGTATTATTGTATTTAAGTTAAACTATCAAGTCAAGCGTGATTCTCCTTGCTATGTTAGTAACTCGGCGTAAAGACTAATCATTCCAAATATCTTTAATCAAAGCATAATTAAAAGATAAATTCTGAAAATTGCCCTTAAAATGAGTTGCAACTCGAATAGATTACCTATTTGTTTTCTCTTTCTAACCCTGGCAGTTGGAAAAGGATGAAATGGCCAATCTATCAACCCCCGTTTAGGCTGCCAAGAACCACTGATCGATGGTAGACCTCTATACTCGTTTAACATAGAACTGAATTGGCGAAAATACTTATTTTAATCATTAGAAAATGAAAAAAAAATGAAAAATATCTGCATTTATTAATAAGGTAGTAGTAATTTGAATAGCGCGCGAAAACCTTGAACAAGCTGCAAACTTTGGTCACCTGATAAAAAATAGGCCTCTGAGGCTATACTTCTTCTTCATCATCCTAGTGTTCTTAACGTCTTGACAGGGTCCGCTTTTCCACTCTTTATTCTCCACTTCGCTCTATCTTGGCCATCCCCCTCAGGTAGACCGCAGCTGTCCATGTCTTTGTACTGATAGTACTAATGGTAAATCCAAATGTGACACTTGTTTCGTTCGTTTTTTTTTCAGGTGTATAAAGACCTGTCAGGCTATTAAATAAATCGACTTATTTATAAACCTATACTTATTAAAAAGTGCTAACGTTTAGTGAAAGTTTTAACACAGAGGTAAGCTTGAACGGCTTACTTGTAATTAACCTTATCTCAATCTTAACCTACTATTTTGTTCCTACTTATATGTAAGTGCGTAGAATAATGGTAGTGCGTAAAAATACTTATTCCTGAAACGTATTCCAAAAACCAACAAAAATTCAAATTCTTTTGCAAGTGAATTAAAAAGCCAAGTTTTAGTAGTCAATTTCCCGCCGCCTGATTATACAGACTACTTACAGACAGAACGGGAGAACCAATCCATCAGCTCTTGTTAACGCTGTCAACGGTCTCTGATCGATGTTCAATGAATTCTCGATTCGAATCGACTAATTTCAACCAAAAAACCGAGAATAATCGGACTTCGGATCTTGGAGAATTAGTCGCAGAACGATTGAAATAAATACGCAAGAGATTAGGATGGATTTGAATATCGTGAGTAATGTTTGCGGACATTAATATTATTGGAAACTGGATTATCTTTTGTTTTTTGGAATGGATACTTACGAAAAGTTTTTAAATAAATAATGTAGGTACTTAAATCTCTTTAGAAGTTTTATTTATTCAACTTTTATTTTTATTGAAACACCGATACGAGTAAAACGTTTGAAAGACTGTCTTTTTTAAATGATAAACCTTATGTATTTCAGTCAATTATGAAACTACTATTTCTACTACTAGTATTTAATTTCCTGTTAATAAAAAAGGTACTTATAAAATTCTATTTTAATGCATAATAAACATGAAAAGATTATAACCAAAGTTTAAAAGAATTAGAGCCTTAGCGCTATACATACGTTAAGTGTAGGTATAAAACTTTAGATTTTATGATAAAATAATAACTTATTCAAATATACTTTTTAGCTTGGTAGGATAAAACATCCGTATAAAAGTAGTTATCATAGCTAGAACAAATTCAAATTGTGTAATTTGCATTAAAAGCCAAATAAGATTCCGCGTGAAAAACAAAGTTATTAGTATAATTTATTCCATTATCGCTTGACACCACAGTTCATAATATTAATGACTGAACTAATAATTAGCTTACCAAGATCACCGCAACATTTAAATTTAAATAAAAAATACTATTAACATGATGCTGGTTGATAAAATAATAATGACTTCAAATAAAAACAAAAATATTTTTGAGTTGCAAAGTCAAACACAAACCTTCACATGTCACATCACATTCAAATTTCGAACGCACTCACTTCAACTGTTAGTCCGGTTACACTTCGTGCATTCAACCCGGTTTACGTAACGAAAGCCGCGCGGCCGGGCCGTGCTTTCGCTGAAACGATATCTCCGCGTCTGGCGAAAAATGGCTGCGTACTCTCACTACCGTAACTGCATTGCGCCCTACGCACGCTCGAATTGGCCCTTGTTAGAAAAACGTTTACTTTTACAACCCCGAGGGTCCATTTGAAACTATTTATTTGTGATTCGGAAGTGGAGCAGTATTACCTACCGTTCTGATACGACTTGTAAGAACTAACGTTAATTTCCTGCGCGCTTTCTTGAATATGGCGGGCATTTCGTAATCATTGGACAATCTATAGTCGTTTAGTAATCGTTCTAAGTGACGGTTCGAGTGTTAATCAAGACACACACAGTCTTTGACACAAGTTGTTTTTATGTCACTAAAGAGGTGTGTGTGTGGTATTATATTTTAAACTGCGTAGTGAACTTCAAAACATTACGATTTATAATTTAAATTTTAATAATAATAAGTTTCGGGTTCATTTTACGGGTTGGGTCAATTAAGAAAACTTTTTTTTTAATTAACTCGTGTCTGTGTATACTAGGTTAAGATCCCCGGCATATAAATAATCTTGTCTGATAGAGTCCCAGTCATATCCATATTATTTGACGTCCACAACAATAATAAATTAGTGTCTAGCAAAAACGATGCTCCTACGTGGTGTATTGACGATCTATAAGGTGGATGCAAATACCTAGTCCAGAGCCATTCTTTGTAGCGTTCTGCAGGGGAGGTCTATAATATAAATAAATATTGAACAACATTACATATATTACTCTGATCTGAAGGTAGCTAAAGCACTTGTGTTATAGAAATCAGAAAAAAATATGGCACCGCAACACTCAGACCCCATCCAATATAGAAAGTTCGATTTTTTGATTCATTGACCCGACGGGGAATAGAACCCGGAACCTTAGAGATGGCGACGCTAAGCTCTGCGTGATTACCACTCGGCTATTTTTAAAATTACTTTGTAATTTAAATTGTAAAAAGTACCTATTTTACTACTACATATTCTTAAAAATGGCGGTGTAATAAAATGTGAATTAGGTCATCATGTTTCGCAACAAATTTGCATCCTCTCCCCATCGCGAAAAGATCGCAATAAACTCTGCCGGTTACGGCTAATGCAGAAGATTCGAGTGGCGTCATAACATGATAATATAACCATAACACAAAATAGAAATACAGAGAAGGCCTGAAATATTATCGGGTGAGAATCATTAGTAATACTCATCATTACATATTTAGTCCACTGCTCGACGTAACCTCTCCCGAAGAACAAGATCTCCCGCTTTTTTCATCCATACTGCCAGCCATCTTCCTAAGGTCCATCGAGTTGAGGGCACCCTACACTTCGTTTGCCGAGACATACGAGTAGTCTCCACTCGAAAACCCGTTGACTCCACCTTTCATCGGTTCTGCGATACTGCGGCCGACCCACTGCCACTTCACTAAATTACTCGACAGAACTTTCTTAGCCCTCTGAAGGGGCGCCTATACAGTTACCATCACTTAGGTTGGGTTGCACGAACTTACTTTAACTTTAACTATTCAGTTAAAACACCGGTTAGGAAAAAATGCGTTGCACCATTTTGACAATGGTCAAATGACGTCATAACTTAACTCTAACCGTAACCGCCCAAGATCGACCAGTTAAAGTTAAAGTTATTGTCAACTATCTGTCATGCATGTCGAATATTCTAACCTCCAAAAATGTCGATACGAGAAGTATTCGCGGAAACTACTTCTGAAGACGATAGTGATTTGGTGGTCAATATAAGGCCCAGAAAAAGAAAAGTATATATCCCAAGAACCGATCGATTTGCCAAATGTGGCGAAGATTTGTTCCTAGCGACATTTCGAGTCTCAAAAAATTAACATCTTCCTTATCATCCGATGAGGAAGATGTTAATGTGTTTATGTGTTGTGTTAAGAGTGGGCCAGAATGATGATTGCAACAGTTTACTATAGTAGGCTGAGCCAATAACTTTTGTGTATGCGAGCCGAAGTGATGTTTTTTTTTTGTTTGATACAAATAAATATAATTTATAATTTACTTGTAGTTTTATTACATAAATTACTTTTACCCCGTGGATTTCATTTCATGGGTTTACTGAGATAAATAGTAATTTCGGATATACTCTACCTGTGCACCAAATTTCATCTTAATTCTTTGAGCCGTTTTAGTATGAACCAGCCACAAACAAACATAATTTAAACTTTACATTTAATTAAACTAATATTAGAAAGCTGAAGAGTTTGCTGGTGACGGATTTGCATACCTAATAATAAATATAAGACAATATCACATAGATTGCTCTCATCCTATGGTAAGTAGCGAAATTATTTGTGTTACAGAAATCAAAAACAACGACGGTAGGTACCATAACACCCAGAGCCAAGACAATATAGAGAATTTCGGTTTCTACACTGATCCGGGAGTCCCGGGACCTTAGAGATTGCGACGCCTAGTTTGGCATGCTCACCTCTCTGCTACCGAGCTCGATAGCGATATTTATGAGGAAATGCTATATATGTATAAGTAGTATCCCGAAAACCCACGGGAGCGAAGCCGCAGGGCACGGCTAGTTTCTACTATTAGTATGGGATAAAAAAATAGAACATAGGTACTAATTAATATTTACTTATTTAATAATTCTATTTCTAAATGTAAATTTTCGAATTGTAATTTTAATTCTCTTCATTGTAACGTCATGGACCTCCTGAGCGTGTCTGATTGAATCCCATATTTTCTGGAGCTCCAGCTCCTGCAGTTTAAGCTCATTGTGCGTGGAGTGTCTCCGAGAGCATTGAATTCACAATAGTTCACACTCCACGCACTGTCTTTTTGTTTCGAGCTTACACCGTCTGTCTTTTTGCAGAATTATATGTTTTTATGTTTAGCAACAATTAATTGCAATCCCTCCATCTCCATCTCTTTCCTGAAGTTCCCTGAAACGTTAAGAATTAAATGACTGAAGTTACAATACATAACAGTGCAAAAAATAACACGCAACTCATAGATACTTACTTTGTTGGAATGTTTGTGAGCAAGGTGTCCATTAATTTCCGTACCTAGCGTCGATTTGATACAATTTATTTTATTTAACAAGTCTCATGATGCTCTTCGCAAATTCAGTGGTTAAATTAGTAATTAAAATAAAGAAATTGAAAAACTTTGTTATAGTTTGACAGCTGAATGATTTGACAATTCAATGACTGATAACACCACTGATCAAATAAACTGATAACACCGTATCAGCTTTTTGACGTTACGTGGAACATTGCCATGTCACAAATAGTTTTCTACAAAGAGTTAGGTGTAAATAAGGCGTCATTAGACTTGTAACCCTGGTAACTTTAACTATGATACCGATTACGATGGTGCAACCCATGTCGCTCAAATAGTTAAAGTTAGCGTTACAGTTAAAATTAAATTTGACTTTGACCTTAACTTTAACTGATACTATGGAGCAACCCAACCTTAATAGTGACTTTATAGTTTGTGTAGCGTTGTTTGACTAATTGCACAGCCGTACTACAGTATACGAGTAATAATATACATTCTGTCAAAAAAGATTCGGGAATTGATGATTTGTTTATGGTTCCAAATTCAAAATTATATTTTTTTTGTTGTTGTTAGATTGGCACAACTGTTTTCCATTTTGGCGCGGAGTTTAAGTTACATCTGATAATTAGATTAAATACAGTATTGTTTTTAGTTATACCATATCTAATGTGTATTGCGAATTTCATAATGGACAAAAACATCGAACAAAGAGTTTGTCTTGAATTTTGCATCGCCAAATGGGATTTCGTGTTCAGAGTCTCTGAAAATGTAACAGAAGGCTTACGGTGAATCGACTTTATCAAAAACGTGTTTATGAGTAGTACAAAGCGTTCAAAAGCGGTCGAGATGTGATGGAAGATTTGCCTCGCTCTGGTAGGCCATCAACGTCTGCTACTGAAGATAACATCGCAAAAGTGAAGGAAATAGCGACTGAAATTCCTCATTCAATTGACAGCGAGAAAAAACACTTGAGGAATTTCATCTTGTCACGTGACGTCCTCGGTAGCTTAGTGGTCAAAGCACTCGCCCGGTATGCGATGGGACGTGGGTTCGAGTCCCACCTGAGGTCGATGATTTTTTTCAAGTGTTAATTATCTTCAATAAAACCTTGCATGGAATTGCTAAAAACAAAAATTTACAATGTTTAAGCATTTCTGATCTTAACCAATAGTCAAATATTTGTAAAAATATTTCTATAGGGTGTTGACGGTAGTATACTACTCAGCTATACATATAGCTACAACATTGATCAGAATACGCTGGCTTTGACAGCGAGAAAAAACACTTGAGGAATTTCATCTTGTCACGTGACGTCCTTGGTAGCTTAGTGGTCAAAGCACTCGCCCGGTATGCGATGGGACGTGGGTTCGTGTCCCACCTGAGGTCGATGATTTTTTTTCAAGTGTTATTTATCTTCCTCATTCAAGTTTGAGAGAGCTAGCTGTTGAACTTTCTGTGTCACACGAGTCGATTCGTACCATTTTAAATAATCAATTGGGTATGAAACATGTTGCCGCTCGGCTTGTCCCAAAAGACCTGAATTTTTATCCAAAAACTCAATCGCAAAAGAGTCGCTGAGGATATGCTAAAACGAGTCAATTCCGACCCAACATTCATGAACTGCATTGTTACTGGTGACGAGACGTGGGCTTACGAGTTTGACATGCAAACTAGTCAACAAGCTTCAGAGTGGCGCCTTCCAACTGAACCGAAACCGATGAAACCGCGCCAAACTCGATCGAAAGTCAAACTCATGTTGACTGTTTTCTTTGACTTCGCGGTGTTGTGCACTCAGAATTCTTGGCAGAAACGAAAAAAAGTTGGTCAAACGATAAAAAAAGAGTTTAAGAGAGCAAATTAGACGAAAAAGGCCAGATTTGTGGAATGAAAATTCTTGGATTTTGCACTACGATAATGCGCCTACGATAATTCTTGACAAAAACTCAACAAATACCATCGAGCAGCCACCTTATTCACCAGACATGGCTCCAGCCGACTTCTTTCTTTTTCCTAAACTCAAATTACCACTTCTTGGCACCCGGTTTCATTCGGTAGAAGACATAAAGGAGAATTCGCGGCGAGAACTGAACTCGATTCCGGAAAAAGCGTTTAAAAAATGTTTTTAAATGGATAATTCGTTGGCGTAAGTGTATCGCTTCTGAAGGAGCATACTTGGAAGGTGATAAAATAAATTTGGATGAATAACTAACATGTTGTGTATTATTTATCTTTTCCCGGTACTTTCTTGACAGAGTAGTATATCTATACAGTAAAGAAACTACCTCAAACGGTCAAAATTACGCACTTGTGTACGTCTCAAAAAGATATCTCAGTAAACTAGGAGGACTGAGAGTCGGGGATGCCGAATACTGCCGATACGAGACGAGATGCTGTCAGTTGTCATTGTCGATGTAGACCGTAAAAACGTAGAATTAAAATGCTCTTTGATCAACGCTTTGTGTTCTTTTCTATTGTTTTCAGTTCGCGCGATTTTTAATTATCTTTTAAGACAACCATAACGCTGACCCCTAATTGACGTAGGATGACGTATTTTGATACACAGGCCTAGTTTCCATACTGTATTAAATAAGTATATATGTATGTACTGTGGCCGTACTAAGCAGACATACTGTTTCTATATTTATTGTGATTTTATTCACATTTCACGGTAATTTAATCGTCGAAACGATTAATGAGAAGTTTTTCCCGGAACTTCGTCTGCTAATGAAGAATTAGTGCTGTTGATTTGTCACTGTCATATTTTTTACTGGGTTCTCTTGGTTTTTGTCTTGCAAAGTTCTGAATGAAGCGATTAAATGCTAATATTTCTACCCCGATAATTTTGGCCGACATTAACTTGCAAATCAGTATTCAGCCGTATTACATCATTTTAGCAGGGATTTTACTACCAAAATGTATTTTAATGTATGGATCACTAATAGGATTTGTTTTTGTTGAATATCTGAAAACAAAATTTGTTATAATAATCCACTTGATAGAAAATTTATTGGAGTATGGAATTGTTATGTATTTGCTACTTCTTCTGTCGTGTCAATGGCGACCCAAGATGGATTTTGATTGAAACTTGAAAATTTTTTCGTCATTTTGTGTCTTTCTGTTCAGGTCATCGCTCTTGCAGGTTTATGGATACAAAGGGTTCGTCCTCTTTCGCGCTGTGTGTGGTCACACATTTTCTTCAATAATCATTTAGCCCCCCAGCGACATTGTTATTCAATTATTATCTATTTTTCTAGAAGTTGAATAAGAGTTAAAGATGAATCCATAATAATATCACCTGTATCCACTCGCAGTTCAGTACTGTCGAAGATAAGGCTTGTCGCAGTACCGTCTGTCGGCGTATTGTCTGTCGAACTTTAGTCGTACACTCCCTAAGTAAAGGTTCAAGTCACACGCAAAATCGATATTTTTATAATAATATATTCGTTAACTATCTTTTATTCTATTTGTCATTTTTTTGCGCCAGTTATGTAGTACCTATTATACTTAACAAACACAAATATTGAACGAGAATTTTCTGATATACTAAATGCCCTAAATTTATTATTTTACTTCAATGAATTTTCTTTCAATTTATAATTATTAATATATATAATTCTAATCCATCTTAAAATAAAACGTGCATAGACCCACCTCTGTCATTTCTGCTTAGCTACGATCTACAATCATCATCTAACCTATCTGATTCCAATTGGGCGCATGAGACCGTGTCAATTAAATATCTATTGTGCCTCATTTTTCTGAACTGAGGGATAAAGAATAAAGGATTTTATAAGACTTGTAAAATAAAGCAAGCGAACTTATTCTACCCAAGTTACCGTGTACTTATGTCAAAATAAACAGTAATTGGGGTGGCAATCAACTTAAGTCCGCGTTGGCACCGTTCCAAGTGTCGTGGTTTGGATGAAGATAATGCCTACTTAAGTAACAAGTTATAACACAGATTAAGTGCGCCGTAACTTAAGGGTTTATAATAGGTTGGGGAAAAAGTTTCTTTGCATTTTTTAAGAAAATTCAAAACATTTTTAAAAATAGTTTATTTAGGTATTTAACTAAAGTATGTAGGTACCATTTTGTTCGATAACTTTTTGCCATCTTGTAGGTAGGGACATGATGATCCCATTGCTATATAAATTTTGGGGCTTCTGATCAAAATACCGCGACAAGTGAATAACCACACCCCATCTGTTGATTAATGTTTTTTTCGGCGGTAGGTGTCAAAAACGTGATAAAGTTCTCCAAATTCAATTTTGTTCTTTTATTGGAAAAAGTTTAAATCTCTTGCATATTTTAATATTTTGTGTTACATAACAGTTCAACTCTATACATACTTTGTGGGTAACAACATCCTATGAAGATTTAACCTAGTTCACTGTTCCTGCCTGCCGGCCAGCTAATCCACAATCTCACAACACTGACAAAATTCACAACTTAATATGACTACCTTGGAACAAATCACTGAGACGCAGCGTTCTTTGGAGAGCACACTGATGCAGCGAATGGCTGAGTTCGAGTCGCAACTTCATGGGTCTACAACATCATCTTCAACGGACAGTGCCAGCCTACTGCGAAAGGAATTCTATGCCTTTCGTGATCTTGTTGGTAACATCCTTGCGCTGCTGCGCCAACAAATTTCAGAGCTCTGCAAGAGTGTTGACATAATTGAGACTCGGCACCGCCGTAAGTTTCTGGTTATCAATGGTATACCAGAGACTCCTGACAGTGATGCAAAAGGCCAGCTCATGGATGTTATTCATGGCCGCCTCCAGCTGAAGGACATTGGCCCCACCGACATTGTGTCCTGCCATAGATTGGGAAGTTCGTCGGAGGGCCACACTCGGCCGATACTGGCTAAATTCGCAAACACGAACATTAAGGCACTGATCTGGCATAAGAAAACATTGCTCCGAGGATCGTCTATAGTGTTCAGTGAATTCCTGACGCGATCTCGACAGTCGCTTTTTGTTGCGGCCCGGAAACATTTTGGCATGCGCAGCGTGTGGACAACCGACGGCATCATATGTATCAAACTGCCGGATAACACTCGCCGACGTATCGTCTGCGTTTCGGAGTTGGACGCGCTTGTTGTCTCCCATCCCGCGGACCTGGGCGGCAGCCAGAAGAATCCAGAGCAGGCGGTGGCGGCGACAACCTGCAGAGCTGTTACTCCGACGAAGTTAAGAGCGCAGACCGGTAACAAAACAAAAACCTCCGACCCCACTAAAATCAAGCGGTCCACAAGAAAGTAGCTTTTGTTTAACTGGTAGATTTCTCGCATCTTAGTTGTTCTCGGTTGTTTGTGAAAGTACAGTCTGTTTATTGAAATGCTTAAATACCCTGTTTCTCTTTTTCATTTGTATAAGTTTTGTGCAAACACTTTATACCCACTTTTGATTAGTTGTTTTTTTTTACAAATTGACGTATGTCAAAATTGTCATCGTGAGACCGCGGTCCGAATCGTTGCGTGTTGTTTTTTTTGTTTCTTTCTTGAAAATGTTTGTGAACGGTTGGCCGGCTGGCAAATGCAGTTTTATTGTTGTTTTGGGACGTTGTTGAACATATATGTTTATTATATTATTATTTTACGTATAACTAGTTATATTTGTATCTATCTATTTATAGTTATATATTTCTCGGAAGTCTAAAATAGTGATGGTGATGAGTGATCACGATGATTCTTTTTATTCAGCACACGATTCAACCAACTCCTTTTTCTCCACTTCTAATAGCAGTTGTGTTGGTCATCAGGATACGCTTGAAAATCGGATACATTCTATAATTCCTACTAACAGGAGCAATACGTTCAACGTTTGCCATATAAATGCTCAAAGTATACCAAGCCACTATGATGAACTTTTAAACTCTTTCTCTGCTAGTCACTTTCATGCAATCCTTGTTTCTGAATCCTGGTTAAAACCAAACTTATCTTCCACCAGTTATAGCTTACCAGGTTACATACTTATTCGGAATGATCGCGTGGGTAAGGGTGGCGGTGGTGTTGCCATCTATTTACGTAGCAATATTCCCTACAAAATTTTGGATTCATCGCCCTCTCAATATTCTCATTCTATGGAATTTATTTTTCTGGAGGTCATTCTGAAGGGTGTTAGGGCCGTTCTCGGTGTGGTATACTGTCCTCCTACCGTTAATTTTCTTCCCTCACTCGAATCATTACTGGAATCTGTCAGTACAGACTATTCTCACCATATAATTATGGGCGATTTCAATGTCAATCTTCTCAAAACTACGCCTCAGTCGTCAAAGCTTGGCTCCATAATTGAAGCAGTAAATTTTTCTATATTGCCAACTTCACCCACGCACCATAATCTAGATACTTCTGACTCCTTGCTTGACCTGATGCTCACATCCTCCGCTGATCTCACATTGCAGCATGGTCAGATTGTTGCACCCGGCTTCTCTCGACATGACCTTATCTACCTATGCTACAAAATAAATCCACCGAAGCCTAAACCTACCATTGTGACTATAAGGAATTTTGCCAAGATAGACCACGATAAACTCGAAGCCGACGCGTCTGCCATCGATTGGACACCAGTATACTCGGCACCTACAATCGACGACAAGGTTTCTCAGTTAAATTCCATCATTTTAAAGTTGTACGATGTTCATGCCCCCTTGAGATCGGTTAAGGTAAGACGTCCTCCTGCACCCTGGATAACAACTGGTGTTCGGATGGCTATGTCAAGACGCGATCGTTATTTCAGGGTATATAAACGTAACCGTTGCGAGGAAACCTGGGAGTCGTTCAAGAGGGCCAGAAATTACTGCAACCTGGTGGTTAGAGCAGCAAAACGTCGCTACATCCACGACAGTATTCAAAACTCTTCTCAAGCTGATACCTGGAAGTTTTTAAAATCTATAGGTATAGGTAAAACGGCTCCTGCCACTAACTGTGATCCTTTTTCTCTTAACGAAATTAACTCCCACTTCTCTTCTTCTCCAATGTTGCATGACAGTATCAAAACTTCTACGGTCTTGTCTATTTCTTCTTTACCCAAACTTCATATCGAGCCTTTCTCTCTGTCTTCGGTGTCGGAGGACGAGATATGCAAGTCATTTACTGCCATCAAATCGAAGGCCGTGGGTTGTGATGATGTAAGTAGAAAAATGATTTTTCTTGTGCTTTCCCAACTTGTTCCTGTCATAACTCACGTCATTAACTTCTCCTTAAGCACTGGTGTGTTTCCCAATATTTGGCGTAAAGCCTACGTTCTCCCTCTTCCCAAGGTCTCAAACCCCAGTCAGCTTAATCATTTTCGTCCTATCTCTATTCTTCCTTTCCTCTCTAAAGTCTTAGAGGCCGTTGTTCACAAGCAGCTTTCTAGATTTGTACTCAGTAACAACTTGATCAGTGAATTCCAATCGGGCTTTCGTCCAGGTCATAGCACCACGACAGCCTTGTTGAAGGTTACTGAGGACATTCGAGAGGGAATGGAGAAATCCATGGTCACTGTCCTGGTCCTGACGGACTTCTCCAATGCGTTCAATACAGTGAATCACGATATCCTTCTTTCAATCCTGTCTTATCTGGGAGTCTCGTCTAAAGCATTGGAATGGTTTAATTCGTACCTCCACGGACGCCAGCAATCTGTGCGTGTCGACCGCCAGTTCTCGGGTTGGAACGATTTGGCGGCCGGTGTTCCCCAGGGTGGCATTCTTTCACCTCTCCTCTTTTCTGTTTTTATTAACCTTATAACCCCCAGTCTTAAATGCTCTTATCATCTGTATGCTGATGATCTGCAACTCTATGCTCAGGCGAACGTGGAAAACCTTAATGCTACCATTGCTGCGCTGAATGGCGATCTTACTTACATTGCGCAATGGTCACGTCAATTTGGCATTTCGGTTAACCCTATTAAATGCCAAGCCACAGTGGTGGGCAGCTCGAAGCAATTGGCCAAAATCAACCCGATGGCAATTAACCCTGTTCTTTTTAACAACATAGCCATTCCCTATAGTGATAGTGTTAAGAACCTCGGGTTGATAATAGACAATACTCTTTGCTGGAGTAAGCAAATTGTGGAGGTCAGTAGAAAAGTTACTGCCACGTTGTGCGCACTTTATAAATTTAAAAACTTTCTCCCACCAAACACGAAAATCCTGCTGGTTCAAGCTCTAGTCCTTCCGATAATCGATTATGCCGATATATGCTGCTCAAATCTCTCTCAAGCCCATCTCGACAAACTTGACCGCCTCCTCAACAATGCGATACGCTTTATCTTCGGCCTGCGTAAATATGATCACGTCTCATGTTTTCGCACCCAACTTAAATGGTTACCCATCCGTCAACGCAGAAATCTTAGGACACTTTGCATGCTCTATAGCATCCTACACGACCCGCAGTCCCCAAGCTACTTGAAACAACAATTCATTTCCCTAGGTGCTATCTCTTCTCGCAATCTGCGCTCCTCTCACAGCCTCTCTCTCTACATTCCTCCTCATAAATCGGGGTTTTTATCCAATTCTTTTACTGTATCGGCTATCCGTTTATGGAATTCTCTCCCTCTTAACATTAAACAATCTTCTTCTAAATTTGTTTTCAAAAAGTCACTACGCGAGCATTTTCTTGGCACTCTACGGAACTGAGTTACCTATATCTTCACCTTCAACGTTAATTTGTTCCTTTCACTCATCAATTTTCGACTTCCCGTATGTATTCTTATTATGTTTTATGTATATGTTTAGTAAGTATTTATATATAAATTTATATATATATAGTATGTATCTATTCTGTGCATATTTATTTACGTAAGCATATTAGTATGTAGTGTTACTTGAATGTAAGATATATCAGTTACTATAAGCTCCGCCACAAACTACATTATCTGCATTACCTCAAGGTTGACTGGTAGAGAATGCTGTATAGCATTAAGTCCGCCAATAGTACTCACCTGTGCAATAAAGTTTAAATAAATAAATAAATAATTCCGGCCGCTTTCTCTCAACTTCTTGCTTTAATCTCATCAGTTGTTCGCAGTAGAGTTCAGAATTGATGGTCCTGCCTGGTGGTAACAGCTCATAATGAATAATGCCCTTCCAATCCCACCACACACACAGCATCACCTTGTTGCGAGTTAACCCGGGTTTCGCCACAGTCTGTGGAGCCTGACCGGCCTTTGACCATGACCTTTTTCGCACGTTCTTGTCGTACGTGATCCACTTTTCATCACCAGTTATCAGCTTCTTCAAAAATGGTTCGGTTTCATTACGTCGTAATAAAGAATCACAAATGAGTACACGGTTCATTAGGTTTCTTTCAGTGAGCTCGTGGGGTACCCAAATATCAAGCGAAAAAAATTTGTGATGTTTTTGGACCTAGTGCAGTGTCTGTGAGAGTAGCACAAATTTGGTTTAAGCGTTTTCAATCCGGAAATTTTGATGTCAAAAATGCACATCGCTCTGGTCGCCCTATTACGGATAAAATTGATGCCATTTGAAAGCTCGATATTTGGGTACCCCAAGAGCTTTTTCGTGAACCCAGTTTTTTCAAATGCGCCAAAACTATTTTGTGGTCAATTCAATTCCCAGTTCTTCAGCTACGTCGTAACTACTAATATGCCGATATTGCTCCACTTTTTCAAAAATAGCATCAATTAAATTGATGCCATTTTATTTTTCCATTATATTGATGCCGTAATAGGGCGACCAGAGCGACGTGCATCTTTGACAGCAAAATGAAATTGGATTGAAAACGCTTAAACCAAATTTGTGCTACTCTCACAGACACTGGACTAGGTCCAAAAACATCGCAAATTTTTTTCGCGGCTTGCGTTGCATTTTTACCCTTTTTGTAGTAAAATTTTAAAATGTATCGAATTTCTTCATTATGTTTACTCATCTTGACAGTACGAAAAACAAATGAAAAACACACATTTTCATAATTTGAATTTGGAATTATCTTCTTTAAAATTTAAACTTTTAATGATACCAAAGCCAGCCAGATACAAATAGTACAGCCAAAGAGATTTTATTACAAGTTCATACATACTATAATGCGAAAAGACTTTTTCCCCAACCTAATATATCAGGTTTGACTTCATAAATATGCTGTTATAATTTATTAATTCCCTGAAGATAGTTGAATTGTAACTAAATTACCTAAAACTGATTATTTATCTGCTACGATTGAATTGTCAATACACATGTTGTATATTATGAGACCCATTATAGCCCATTTTAATGTGACACCTTGTTTTTTCTGGATATTTCACAGTAATTCTCTGCTTTTGTGTTTTTTTTACTTATAAGCATTAATGTGCTACAAGAAATAAAACAAACTACTAGAAAATGTAACTTGTAAACATTTCACAAAAATAAATATAAACTATGACCTTATGAAAGGGATGTGATCACTATGTCTAGGTGTTAACATTTATAATTGGTTAGCTATTCTTAAGACTATGACTTAAGTAAAATCTTCTTTTTTACAAATATAAAGTTAGTGATTATTTATCACTATACAATTATATAATTCATTGCAATACAAAACTATAGATTGGCCTATTATTGTTGTAAAAGAGAACGGACACTGATCTTATTATCTCTTTCAAACTCATCTGCATAGTAAGGTGTAAAATTTTGCATAATAATAGAGCAATAGCATGATTACCATATAAAAGTGGATTATTCGTTATAGTTCCCGGAGCAGAAGTGTTTGGATTAAGCCGTAAGCTTGCTATTAATAGGTGCTGTCCAAATCGTTATAGCAAGTAGAAAGTCATTACCAGTATCCTCTGAACATTTACCAATTTATTAATTAATACTCGTTTTATCTTTGAAATAACTGAACACCAAACTTAATCTCATCATCATCGTCATCTCAGCCGCAGGACGTCTGCTAAAGATAGGCCTCCCAGAGTGACTTCCAGATTGGCCGGCTGGAAGCGATCTGCGTTTAGCATCCGTGAACGAACAAAATTCGCTGACACAGCCCGACGGATTAGCAAGCAGAAGTGGCAGTGGGTGAGGCACATAGCACGTAAAACTGACGGCCGGTGGGGCAGAAAGGTTCTGGAATGGAGGCCACGCACCGACAAGCGCAGCGTGGGACGTCCACTCACAAGGTGGACTGACGAACTGGTATACAATTTGAAATGATGATAATTTAGAATTTGACTCGTTAACTATGTCACAACAAACTAGGAAAAAGCGGTTAAAATCTTCGCGACTCAATTCCCGTTTTGGACGAACTCTATTTACATAAGTACTACAAGTTTATTCTTACGAAACCTACAGTGTGCTTCGACTTGCATTTGGCCTGTTTTGATTGAGATTTGGAGTCGTCGCGGTTGTAAGTGGATGGGTGACCATTCCGACCATATTTAGTGACATTTTTCACTAGCATCATCGTGCTTCGGAAGGCACGTTAAAAGTTGGTCCCGGCCAATAACGCTTGATATTGGTCGTGAAGCCTAGTCAGAGGCTTTAAGGCGGCTTGATAACATCTGACAGTAAGGTTTAGTCACTGGCCTTACAACACCCCTTCACCAATCCGTACCGGGCCCGCGTGGTGGAGTATGGCCCAAACCACCTCATAGTTGACGTGAGGCCTGTGCCCTGCAGTGGGACGTATATAGGCATACTTTACTTTACTTTATTGAGATTTAGATGTTGGTCTCATAAAAAAAGCTTTTGTATTTGTGCAGAAGAGTACGTTTGTATTTTGCAGCTCAAAAACCAAAGAAAATTTTCCGTGTTTACCTTTATCACCAAATTATTTTTGTGTAAATTCAAAACAAATCTTAAATATAGCTCAGTTTATTATTCCACAAGCTTCCTTAGTGGGTACAGAATAGTACTGAAGCGAAGTATTAGTTGCGCTTGTGTACTTTGGCGCGGTTGTATGGCGAAATTTCAAAGAGATTTTCTATTTTAGGTTGTACCTATATTTGCTTCAGATCTTGTGATATAATAGTAACTAGTTACGTTATTAGTGTACTAAATACAAAAGTATTATGCTATTAGTGTAATAAATATAAATAATTTGCTTTTACTGAGCAGGATGTAGATTTAGTCAAACTCTCGTATTTGTAAAGAAGTATTACTCGTTGTTGTTGCCAAGATGTTACTGAATAAAGTCATTGCTTCATTAATGATTTTTTAGTATAAAGATTATACGATATTCAAGGCACGTTATTTATCAGAGTCATATTATGCTAAAGTAAAATAAAGTGCCATGATGATTCTTTTCCTTTGTCAATTTTCAATTGATGTAATTGTATTGCATCATTTTTATTAGGGTTCCGTACGCAAAGGGTAAAACGGGACCCTACTACTAAGGCTCTCTGTTCTCTGTCGCTGTCTGTCTGTCCGTCTGTCCGTCTGTCCGTCTGTCTGTCTGTCTATCTGTCTGTCTGTCTGTCTGTCTGTCTGTCTGTCTGTCCATCTGTCCGTCTGTCTGTCTTTCACCAGGCTGTATCTCATGAACCGTGATATTTAAAAAGTTGCAATTTTCACAGATGATTTATTTAAGTTGCCGCTATGAAACAAATACTAAAAAACAGAATAAAATAAATATTTAGGGGGCTTCCATGCAACAAAGGTGCGGAACCCTTCGTGCACAAGTCCGACTCGCACTTTGCCGGTTTTGAAATATTATTTATAAAAATAATAAAATATAAAAATATTTTTTATTATCTTTAAAACTTAAGCTTAATAACAAAGTGGAATGGAGCCTCCATTTAAGCAAAATAAGCCTGTGTTTGGAGGCCCCGCTCTTTCTTAACTAAGTTCGATAACAATTTTTCCTCTAACCATGCCAATTAAAAGTTAAAGTTAGTGTTTGTATTATTTATTATGTGTGTGTGTGTGAGTGAGTGAGTGAGTGAGTGAGTGAGTGAGTGAGTGAGTGAGTGTGTGAGTGTGTGTGTATGTGAGTGGGTGCTCTTAACAGCTATGCAATTCTATTTAGAAGAAGTTCAATGTCATCATATGTTTTAGGCTGTATCCATTGTAATAAAAGTTTTTTACATTCGAAATAGGTTTTATCATAGACGTATATTATTTTGTTTATTTTGCTAAACAGGACTGCTGAACGTGAATTAAATTGCCTACTAGCAAACTTAGTTTTTGTTACAATTACCTTAGCTACATGATCTTTTTGACGTTTTTTCAATACACGCGAGTCAAATTTTAAGGATTTGTGAGTTTTCAGGGTGATTATAATTATATATAATTTTCTGACAGAGAGTAGGCCACTGATTTGATATATTTATTTAGAAGAGAACCGTCTTTTCTTATAGTACATGACTTTGATCAGGGTTCGTTGCGCTCTTTCCAGATGGAGGAACTGGGTCTTTGCAGCACCCCCCCAGACCGAAATACAATAAGTTATAATAGATTGTGCAAGAGAGATGTAAATTTGGTTGAGAAGTTTATGAACACATTAAGGTCATAAATACCTATGCGATAAGAATTTAGTCTTTTTACTATGCTTTTATTAGCTTCACTTGAAACGTGATTAAAATCTTAGACGTCTTTTTTAAAGTACCTATTTCTAATACAGGATCGATTTCAAATTTAAAACATTTTCACATTTTGCTGACAGCTCCACCATAAACTCTTAAAACAATCTCAAATCTGTCTATTTTGTACGTCATTACGTACGAAATTTGACAGATTTGAAAGATTTGAGATTGTTTAAGAGTTCATGGCTACCCCCCAGTACCTAATTATTACTATCGAGCATTTTATTTGTTTTCACAAACTATTAAAAATGAGTTTTTAAATTTTAATGTCAAATTATTAATTTTGACAGCCATTTTTTTGATTATAATATAAATGCTAATGCTGCTGGGAAGATTTCTATTTCAGATACGCTGTATTAAATAAGAACATGTCAAGTCTATATGCCCGCGGCTTATAACACCCAAACTCACCCAGACCAGATAATAATTCGGGAAGCAAGTCACGTGCTACAACTTTTATTAAACGGTATAATTATGTAACGTACTAATTTTATTAAGGCAAGGTACAGAAACATTTTTGGAAAGGGTTTTGGGTACAGCGAGCCATTATATCTGGTCTACCACATCGATTAATAGGAATAAGTAACTACCTATCGATTTGAGCCTGTCCAAATTTCTCCAGAAAAGCACGCGTGACAAAAAATGTGTGACTCAAAGACTAACTCTGTTGTTAGAGTCACATTTATTTTGTTAAGTACACTAATTCAGTTCACTAATTCATTACACGTTAGCGTTAAAATAATAAAAAGGCGTTTCTGGGCTAAGGGTTTTGTTTATCTTTATTATTTTGTTTAATAATCTGTAACTTAATCACGGTCTAGTTAAAAATAATGCACTGAATTTTATTTTAGGTACATATCTAAACATCCTTACTAGTTAACCAGACTATCATTTCTCATCTCGAGCATTACTTTCTCATTCATGGGGGTCAAATGAATAGGTATAAATGTTACCAATACACCAGGGGGTCTAAAACGGCCGCATTGGATGTTTCATATTCCGTTCATAATATGTTTCATTTAGCAAATCTTAAAATGAAATGTTATTTGATGAATCATAAAATGAGCCTCGAACATTTCATATTTGCAGTTCATCTAATTTGACAGTTATGTATGGAAATGCGTAATATGGTCCGCTTATTATGAAAAGAGTAATTCATATTAAATGTCAAATTGGTGTACCACCATTTTAATGTTATTTTTATTATTAATCTGTATTGATATTTGTAGAACACACAAAACTTGAGTATTTTGAAACATTTTGTTCCTTTGTGTTGTTAAAAACATTTATTTTCACAAAAACCGTAAAGTAAGATTGGACGCGTCACTATATTTTTTAACGTCGTCAAATATGATCCATTTGATGAAATGAATTGCATATGATTCATTTATTAATGTGGCCGTTTTAGGGTTTGCAAATCATTTCCGCTACATTTCACTAAATGAATCAGATTAAAAATGAAACATCCAATGCGGCCTTTTTAGACCCACAGGTGCCTGCTGAGCTACACACATCTGGAAACACCCTGTATATTTTGCTAAGGCTTTAACCGAAACTTACGTAGTTAAATTCTAATGGCGTTACTACAAAAACGAGAGACTAGCCAACTAATTTAAAATGTTGATACGTCAGACATTCGAGACATTATTAACAAACATTTTCGATTGGTTGACTTAACATCAGATAGTGTTTATAACCTAGTCTGTCTTTTTTGTAGTAAGGCCATAAATATTCTTAAATTTATCATCGTTTTTAGACTTTACAAAATGCAAATTGTGGCAATTATTTCAGTAACTGCAATTAATGAGTATTCAGAGAACAGTATCATCAAAGTTCTGTTAAAAGTTACATACCGAAAATTTAATTAAACACAGTGTTTACCGCGAAGTAACTGAGACATGTCTCTGTAATATAAAGTAATTATGCCCGCAATCGAACGTGCTCCGTATTCGGTCGACATAATTATCGAAGAACGAAGAATGAATGTCGAATTCGTGGACCCACGTCCAGAATGTGAAATGAAAAGCTAAATTTCATGGTAGAAACGCAAATTACACGGCTGAGTGCTTACTTCCTATTAGATAAATTTGACCTGTGTATGTAATACATTTTCCAAAATACTCGCGGGATGATAACCAAAATTATTAAACTAATGAAAAAAAATATGGCCGATCAAAATGTTCTATTTTTACATTATTTTTAGGATTGTTTTTAGTAAATTTATTATTCGTTTTAAAAATTTAAACCCTTTACTTTAAATAATTAGAATTTAAGCGTTTAAAATTTCATTTAAACAATTTGTAATTTGAAGTTTACTGATAATAAGACATTGTATTGGAGGCAGAAATTGCGCGCCATCTTACGCGGGATTACAGCTGGTAGTCGCCACATAATGCATAACAAAAATTATGTGTTGTTTTTTAATTGTGTACGTATGCGCACAGATTATCTAAGTATGTGTTAAAATTAAGGAAGTGTGCGTGAAAGTAGGCAAACTCGCGACAGCTACTCTGGGTCTATTGCATTGAAACGTGCGTGCTTTAGTTAGAAAGTTTATAATAGACGACAGAATGGTAACTTAGACTTAATTATAGATTGTCAATTTGACAAATAAAAATAGCCGTTCTGTAGGATTATTACTGAGGTAGGCACTGCATAATAGCCTATATGGAATGCACGCCACTGCTTAGGCTGCATTCCCAATTGCACTAAAAGCACTGTCAGCGCGAACCGACCAAATATAACAGTCACACATTCATGTGGATTTATACGAATTAAAAAAAAACAAAGTAGGTACTTCATAAAGTACCAATACCTACTTGACAATAAGTCACGTTATAAATCTTATTTCTATACAGGCTGAATAAGTACTAAGTGAACAATAAAGTATTCACACTTTTCTTTCGACACACTCAAAAGAACTTAATCAGTGAAAGATGAAAGATTTATGAGAAAACCCAACTTGGGCTTGTAAAAAAACAATTCCGCGACGCGACGTCTTTCAGTGAAGCTGTGTTTTCGTGTGTAGGTATACAAATAGCTTCATGAATAAAGGAGCGCTTAATTCACTGTATTTTTAAGTTGATACTTAGGAATGTAATTTTATTTGATTTTAAGCCTTTTGAGCGGGATACTAAAGAGAAAATTAGCTTTGTTTATACCAGTAACCACAAACATCTCAATTCAAGATTCAACTTAAACCTGAATTTGAAAGACATTTATAATCCGTCAGGAGCTTAGGTACCATCAACTTTAAATAGTTCATAAGCAGCGTTGTTTTTATTTAAAAAAAAAAACTTTAAAAACTTATAGCAGTAAGTCAGGTAAGTATAGCTACACTGTTACAAACCTTCATCAGACTGTAGGAATATTGAGCCACCAAACTTAAAACTTAACTGCCTAAACTAGTCACTCTCCTCATTTCATCAATTTCCTCAGGGCAGGGCAACCGATGATCAGTCTTTTCTGGAAATGTCGCCGAATGGATTCTTCGGAGGTAGATAGTGAAGTGTTGATGATTGCTTAATACCGGTTCGCTGCGTACGTAAACGTATTAGGCAAAGTACCTACCCACTTATCAGTGTAGCGTGTAACGTATCTGATACTGTATCCAGGCTGGTCACTGCGAGACTAAGCGGCCCGCAGCAGGGTCGTGCCTACGTAACTCACTTGATACAGTATCCGATACGTTACAAGCTACACGGCTAGGTGAGTACCCTGCTTAACATAATTTACATTGGGAACTAGTACACTGCTACTTTCCTCCTCTATACTAATATGCTAATGCTATATTTACCTTTTTATTCACAGCTGTGATGAATTCTTTGTCACTAAATTTCGGTTTTTTTAAACATACCTGAAATAAAAAACAAAAAGTATTATTGACCTTTTATGTGCACCACACAAAATTAATAAACTTCGGAATACACATTTATTTTGGTAGTATTATCGCTAAAAGGATTATAAGAGTTAAAAAATTAAAATTGAGGTTTTTGAAATAAAATATTGCATTTAAAAATAAAACTAAGGATTAAATATTAATAAAATGTTTCTTGAAAAGAAAGTCCTTTATGTTCGGATCTTCAAAGAGATTTATTTGATACCTTTGTCACATGAACACATTTTAAACTAGGATAATATCTTGATCAAGGATTTAAAGCTGCTTGTATATTTTTTACCTTTATTTGTTTACCCTAATTTTTGAGTATAATGTTGTCTTACATTGAACAATTAACCGTCATTGTACTATAACGTACAAAATCGAAACATTGATCCCTGGCGTTAAACACTGTTAACCTGACGAATTCTTTAAGTATTTCACTAAATACTTAACAGAATTCGTCAGGGTAAAACTAACGTGACCTCGTTCTCCAACGTCCTCAGAAACTCAGATGGTTACTTAGATTGGAAGGGCAGTATACCCGGAGCGAAACGTAAGTTAGATGACGCTTTTTAGGGATCCTTACCCAAAGGGTAAAACGGGAACCTATTACTAAGACTCCGCTTCCGTCTGTTTATCTGTCCATCTGTCACTAGGCTGTATCTCATGAACCGTGATAGTTAGACAGTAGAAATTGTCATGTTGTATTTCTGTTGACCCCGGAGTTCAGGTTAGTTAGGATGTCTGTAAAATTAACTTTACACAGGAAATAACCCGAGGTCTAACCACGAAACATGCTTAAACGACCTTTAAATAGATTAAACATACCTACGCAGTGTAATATTATATATCTAATTCCATACAGAAAGGAAAAACAAGGTTGAAATTCTAGTTAGGCCAACCACATGTATGATTGACAGTAAATTTCCTGATATTTATAAAGAAGTAATATTTATTTTTTTGTTTTTTTAGCAATTACCATGCTAGGTTTATCTAAGATTTTTAATACTTGAAAAAAAAACGCCCGCCTCAGGTTGGATCCGAACCCACGCCCATCGCATACCGGGCGAGTGCTTTGACCACTAATATATTTTCCTCTTACTTGGTATTCCATTTAGTTAAAGGAATTAATGTTTTTTTTTTTTTTTAATTAGCCTTTCTTTGGACTTTTCCATGTCATTATGTATTTTCTAAAACACAGTTATTCAATCGCGGTGGACTACACAAGATACTAACAACTAACTAGAAGAGATCATGTTCTTTCAAATTTAATTTAGTCATTATTTTTACACCTACTAGTAGTTGCATGTAATGAGTTAATTTTCTCGGTTAAAACGAAATAATTTTGCAAGGGTGAAGTTAAAATAACTAACTTATTATTTTAATTTCATTAAGGGCATAACACTACAAGTGACGTGAATGTGATGTAAAGTAACGAAAACATTGGTATGAATGGAGAACGCGACTTGGTTAATAATAAAAAGTAGGGCGAGCGAATAGTAGAATAGGTATAGCAAGGGATCGGCTCTTGCCTTAATCGTACGTAGTAATGTCTCATATGCCCTAATCGTACGAGGATAGTCATGTCATACGTAGTATTGGACTTACGTGGGCTGAAAAGGTGACTGAATATGTAATGTTTAACTCTCAAATTGACATACAGAATGTTCCAGTGAAAGTCTGTGATTGATGTGTACTCTAAGGATTAACAGTCTAAGGGGTTTCTGTATCATTTTCAGAGTTGAATCTTAATTAAGTTTGGGACTAAACTTTTTGTTTTACTATTATTTTTGACAGTAATTACATTCGGGTACTTTATCGCTGAACATCAGCTTAACGATTTTTTTTTGGGATCAAGTGGTTTACTTCTTAACTTGAATTCATACAGTTTTATTGATACCTTTATTCAGTTCCAAGCTAATACAATAGACTTTACTATGCGTACACAGAAACAGAAAAAAAAACTTAAAGTACTATGCAATTTTTCAGGGACTACTCAGAATCAGTAACTAAATCGATATACGTAAAAAACGAACATTTTTTTTATTATTTTTAATTATTACTATCCGCTGTTAAAAGATAGTACGCATGGATAATTTTGTCTCAATTACAAAAAATACGCACGCACTATCCCTGTGCAACCTAGAACTGCAAAGTTCAATATGGCGCGCAAAAACAAAGCTTAGCCTTTTCGATGTACGGTACATTTCCAATGTATAGACTGTCAAATATATTACCACATCTAGTAGGTGTTGTTCATTTGATGTCTACGACAATTGTACAAAGGTCACCGGAGCGAATCCGCTCTTTCCGGGCAGTTGGGTCCAATGAGCCTTACCCAAATTTATGAAGGCATTCCCGATCTCTGAAAGCGTTTATGACGGAGAAGACGTATGCCACACTTACGCTGCTGCCGGTATATTGAAAAATGTTTTGTGTTGCGTTATTTATGTAAGTGTAAGCCGCGTTTGAAGCTGCTTTTGTATTTGGGAAAATGTTGGAGGTTCTGTATACAGGGTGTAAAAAAAGGCTTAACGAAGCCTTAAACCACGAATTCTATACATAAAACCAAGTAGAATGCAAAAAAAATATTTGCTGGGAAATGACTTTTATTTTTGGGTATCAAAAAAAAAACCTATTTCTAACCCGCAATGTATAGCGCGCACGCCACAGACTATGCCTGTGTGTGTAAGCGGTCGGCGGGCGAGCGGGTGGCGCGAGAGCACTGCGCACAATTCATTGCCGGCTGTGCCCTTTAAAGTTTTTATCATGTTTCTTTGTGGGTCGTTCTTCAAGACGCGTTTTTTAAGCGGCATCACCTAAAAAGAATGGAAATCGTAAAGCCAGCTAGCCACTTTTTTTTTCAGGTATACTTCCACTCCTCTCTTAACTGGGTTATTGATTATTATTCAATTATCTTTATTGTGGGCAACACATTTATTACAACACTTATTTACATTCATAATATTTATAACAACATATTTACAATATTAAACATATGTATTTACATAATATAACACTAAACCCTACACTAAAATATTTATTTATAATACAAAATACAGTTCATTTCAATATTACACATAATACATTCATTCATCACACTTGCACATAATTATTAACATAAAAACACTAAAACATAAATAAAATTAATTGCACGAGCAAACCCGCGCGATACTCGTAGTATGCAGCGAGCGTTGTATATCGATGCACTATAGCTGCGCGCACCGGTCGGAGGTTCGTTCGACTCCCGCGCATCGCGAATGCTCGCCAGTCGAGAGAACATAGTCTAACGTATAACCCGTGCCCCTCGCCGCGCCGCCGATGCCTACGCGCTCGGTTACGTAATTATAATTTCATCGTTTCGTTGTTCGCGTTCATCTTCTCATGTTTTGTGCATTGTACTTTGACTGCTACTGTGTAAATTCGTCTCTTTTATGTACTCCTTCTTGTATGTTCTGTGTATTGTGAATAAACAATATTAATAGTGCATTTGGACTTGCTCACTTTAATTCCACACATACACAATTAACCGGAAGTGGCTCAAGCACTTCCATACTGGTGACCCTCCGCAAGAGCACACAAGGAGACAACACATAATGTCAAAAGCAGACTTCGAGGATTGCGAGGAGAATGTCAATACGTTGCCACGACGTCGACCTGAGATTGCCGGCGCAGCCATACCACCACCGCCGCCCGTGCAGATTCGCATTCCGCCATTTTGGCCAGAGAAGCCGGCGATATGGTTCGCGCAAGTCGAAGGTCAGTTTGCGATAATGCGAATTGCTGACGACGCGACCAAATTTTACCACATTTTGGCTACACTCGACAGACAATACGCTGCAGAGGTGGAGGACATCCTTACCGGTCCAGCCGATTATGAAAAATTAAAATCGGAACTCATCAAGCGATTATCGGTGTCACGCGAGAATAAGGTGAAACAGCTGTTGATGCACGAGCAGCTCGGTGACCGAAAACCGTCACAGTTTCTCCGTCACCTGCAACACCTCGCCGGACCTGGTATACCGACCGATTTTTTGAAGACGATTTGGATGAGCCGTCTACCCACTGGTATGCAACCTATTATCGCCTGCCAACCGTCTTTGAACCTAGATGCCCTAGCAGAGCTAGCCGACCGTGTCAACGATATTGCATCGCCAACACAACAGGTTGCAGCTGCAAGCTTCTCACCAATCGACGAGCTCACGCGTCAGGTGGCCGAGCTGACCAGACAAGTAAGCGCTCTGTCCACGCAAGTCAACCGCCGCCCACGATCACGAGAACGACACCAACACAACCAGCGTGGCCGTTCCTCATCACAACGGTCGCACTCCAATTACAGGCGTCACCCAGTCTGCTGGTACCACCACAAGCACGGTGACCAAGCCCGCAAATGTGTCAAGCCCTGCGACTACAAGGCGACGGGAAACATACCAGGCAGTCAGTAATGGCGACGGATGACTGCCACAGCTCACCAGGTCGCCTCTTCATCACGGACCGCACGACGAAGACTCAATTTCTAATAGACACTGGCAGTGATATTTGTGTATACCCCGTATCTGCGCTCCGTGAGCGCCTGTGTAAAACTAATTACCATCTTAGTGCTGCCAATGGTTCGACTATCGACACATACGGTCACATACAGCTTAATCTTAACCTAGGCTTACGACGCAATTTTCCATGGCGCTTTGTTATCGCTGATGTGACGAAAGCAATTATCGGCGTTGATTTTCTTTCATTTTATCGTCTCATCGTTGATGTTAGCAAACAAAAACTCATCGATAGTCTAACCAATGTGAGCATGGTGACATCTTTATTTAAGCCTGATTGTCTCGTTTCTAGTGTGAAAATCTCGACTGGTGGCAATAGTAGGTATCACAAAATATTGTCCGATTATCCGGAACTAACACGTCCCGCTGGTACTCCGGGTATCGTTCGACACACTACTACACACCACATTCGCACCACACCAGGCCCACCTGTCTCATGCTCACCTCGACGTCTTGCCCCAGACAAACTCAAGATAGCGAAACAAGAGTTCGACGCTATGTTAGCCAACGGGACAATCCGTCCCTCAGATAGCCCATGGGCGTCGCCGCTACACCTTGCGTCCAAAAAGGACAATGGCTGGCGTCCATGTGGAGATTATAGACTACTTAACGCTCGGACTATACCCGACAAATACCCGATCAAACATATACACGACTTTTCACACAGTTTGACTGGTTGTACGATCTTCTCCACCATAGATTTGGTGAAAGCGTACAATCAGATCCCGGTCTTCAAGGACGACATTCCGAAGACTGCACTCACCACACCCTTCGGTTTATATGAATTCCCTTTTATGGCGTTTGGTCTACGTAACGCAGGCCAAACTTTCCAGAGATTTGTCGACGAAATGACGCGCGGACTCGACTTCTGTTACCCGTATTTGGACGATTTTTTAGTCTCGAGCAGATCAGCCCAAGAACACGAAGAACACCTGCATCAGCTCTTCACACGCATGAGAGATTACGGCGTTTTAATCAACACTGCCAAATGCGTTTTCGGTGCTTCTGAAGTCACGTTTCTGGGCTACCAAATCTCTGGAAAGGGTACCAAACCGGTTGACGGCAGAGTTCAAGCCATCGCTGATTTCCCAGTCCCAAAGACCGTCAGAGAACTCCGTCGATTTTTGGGAATGGTGAATTTTTATAGGCGATTCCTGAAAAATGCCGCTCAAACCCAAACGCCTTTGAACGCCTTACTAACCGGTTCTGTCAAAGGTTCACATCCAGTCGCCATAGAGGGGAACGCACTTCAAGCCTTTGAGGATTGCAAGAAGAGCCTTTGCAATGCAGCTCTGTTGGCTCACCCTGACACGCAAGCTAAGTTAGGACTGGTGACTGACGCCTCTGATACGGCGATAGGTGGAGTCCTGCAGCAGCGTAAGGAAGGAGCTTGGGAACCTCTAGCATTCTTTTCACGTAAGTTGAGCCCGTCACAAACGAAGTACTCACCATACGACCGTGAGCTCCTTGCGATCTATGAGAGCATTAAGTACTTCCGCCATATGCTAGAGGCGACCCATTTTACAATCTATACTGACCACAAGCCACTGTGTTACGCATTCCACGAGCGCAAAAGTAACTGTTCTCCGCGTCAGTATAGACACCTCGACTTTATCTCGCAGTTCACTACCGATATCCAGCACATATCGGGTGCTAGCAATGTTGTTGCAGATACCCTTTCTCGGATTAATGAACTGCAGATACCAGTCGATCTCGAAGAAATGGCCAAGCTCCAAGCCACAGATCCCGAACTCGCAACTCACCTAGAAGGCAAAACTTCACTTCGCCTGATAAAAATGAGCATGCCTGGCAGCCGTACGGAACTATACTGCGACGTCAGTACACTGGCCCCCAGACCTTTCGTCCCGAAGCAACTGCGTCAGCAGGTATTTAATTGCCTCCATTCATTGAGCCACCCAGGTCCCAACGCTACAGCCAAACTCGTAGCCCAACGCTTTGTCTGGCCGTTAATGCGCAAAAACTGCCGTGAGTGGGCTAAGGCATGTTTGAACTGTCAACGTTCAAAGGTAAGTAGACACGTCTCATCACCTTTAGGTACGCTGGACTTACCTTCTGCGCGTTTCAAACATGTCCATATAGACCTGATCGGCCCATTGCCACCTGCTGGTTTTTCGGGTTTTTTGGGTTTGGATTATCGGTATTGCCTCACAGCCGTCGATCGCTTCACGCGATGGCCAGAAGCTGTGCCACTTACCGATATCACCGCGGAAACTGTAGCCAAAGCATTTGTCTCCTGCTGGGTATCTCGATACGGCTGTCCAACCAACGTCGTTACTGACCGTGGTGCACAATTTCAATCGGCACTTTTCCAGCAGTTGTCCAAGTCCATAGGATTTGACCACCGCCGGACCACCGCATATCACCCACAGTGTAACGGCTTGGTGGAACGCTTTCACAGGCAATTGAAAGCAGCCATCACCTGCCACGCTAACGCCAACTGGGTTGAGAACTTACCTCTTGTTCTCCTCGGCATCAGGAGCGCCTTCAAAGAAGACCTCCAGTCCTCATCAGCTGAACTGATGTTCGGTGAGCCGCTTCGCTTACCTGGCGAATTTTTTGGCCACGATATCTCTGGTTACACCACCGACATCAACGATTTTACAGCTCGTATGAAGTCGTTTGCCAAAAACATACGCCCAGTCCCAACTCAGCACCACACGAAAAATAAAATCTTTGTGTTTAAGGAACTCGCCACTTGCAGCCACGTATTTCTTAGGGAAGACGCGCTCCGTGGCTCACTCCAACCAGCCTATACAGGCCCACACGAAGTGCTAAAAAGAGGTGCTAAATACTTTAAAATTAGCGTCAAAAATAAAGACATGACAGTAAGCATAGACCGCCTTAAACCTGCCTACTTACTGTCCGACGACACATCTACAGCATCACAAGACACACCATGTGCTGATACATCATCATCACGTCATGATGATCCACCTATAGCACAACCCAACAATCACAACTCTCCAGTGACAAAAACTACCAGATTTGGAAGGAAAGTTCATTTTCCTGATTTTTATCGCCCTTAACCAGGTCTCTGGAGGGGAGTGATGTGGGCAACACATTTATTACAACACTTATTTACATTCATAATATTTATAACAACATATTTACAATATTAAACATATGTATTTACATAATATAACACTAAACCCTACACTAAAATATTTATTTATAATACAAAATACAGTTCATTTCAATATTACACATAATACATTCATTCATCACACTTGCACATAATTATTAACATAAAAACACTAAAACATAAATAAAATTAATTGCACGAGCAAACCCGCGCGATACTCGTAGTATGCAGCGAGCGTTGTATATCGATGCACTATAGCTGCGCGCACCGGTCGGAGGTTCGTTCGACTCCCGCGCATCGCGAATGCTCGCCAGTCGAGAGAACATAGTCTAACGTATAACCCGTGCCCCTCGCCGCGCCGCCGATGCCTACGCGCTCGGTTACGTAATTATAATTTCATCGTTTCGTTGTTCGCGTTCATCTTCTCATGTTTTGTGCATTGTACTTTGACTGCTACTGTGTAAATTCGTCTCTTTTATGTACTCCTTCTTGTATGTTCTGTGTATTGTGAATAAACAATATTAATAGTGCATTTGGACTTGCTCACTTTAATTCCACACATACACAATTAACCGGAAGTGGCTCAAGCACTTCCATACTTTTTAATATCATTAAAAAAATAAGACAACCCGATTCTTTGATTTTCGTGGAGTGTCCCAAACCCCGATCTGGTCACTTAGTAAATTATATAGTTTAAACTAAACGGTACATGCTTACCAAAAAAAATATACTAAGTCATAAGAAGTTGAAAATTCTATGAAAAATGAGATCGTAGTTCTAAAAGAAATACATTATCTAAAAAAAATTAAAATGTGACTGTCCCGGGGTAGTAACTGATTTGCGTGGATCATTATAAATTCACTTGCAAAACCCTAGTTTCGCGACCTGATGTTGCGTCATCCTAATTCACGTTAAAACTAGTCGCGCCCCGACGGCCGGGCAGAGTACTTGTGTGACGACGCGTCGAGTGTCCGAAAAATTAAGGTAAGAACCTCGTTGCATGGGTATGGTTTCTCAAAAATTTGATTTGTGTGGTACAATTTTCTCCGGTGTCTGTAAATTTATTTATTGAATAAAATTTTGTAGCGATCAAATAATAGGTTACGTAACCTATATCCAAAACACAGTTTATTTGCTTAAAAGGTTTATGTATATTTTTAGGATAAAGGATTTATTTTGATTTTCGTGGTCGTGATTTGCGTGGTTTACGTGGCAGTTTTGACCCAAGCAAATCAATTATTGGCCATGCAAATGAAATAACTTTCGGGTTTTGTAATAGTATTGTATGATCATTTTAATTTTGAAATGTCAATACGTTTAAATCACAATTAAAATGTTGCAGTTGATGGGTTTCTAATTTTATAAGTACCTTATTATAGTAAAAAAGGTGTCAGATAAGCTACCTATATTAATAAATAATAAAATTGTCATCATATCAGCCTGTTGCAGTCCACTGCTGGACATAGGCCTCCCCCAAGGAGCGCTACAGCGCTCGATCTCCCGCCCTTTGCATCCAGTCGCTGCCAGCTGCCTTCTTCAGGTCATCGGTCCATCTAGCCGGGTGGCGTCCTACACTACGTTTGCCTAAGCGTGGTTACCATTCGAGAACCTTCCGGATCTTATCCCTTAATGAGATCCGTCCCGAGAGATGAGATCAAAAAAAAAATCCTCCAGTGCGTTGGTGAACTGTTTTAGAGATATAACATCGCCCTGTCTAACACCTCGGAGCAGCTGGATGAGTTTTGTTCGGTGGTTTTGTACTTGGACGGACATTGATGCCATACTGTACAGGCTTCTTAGCACCTTCACGTACCGCCAATCGACTTGGCATCGCTGCAAGGATTCCAGAACAGCCCAGGTTTCGACCGAGTCGAAGGCTTTCTCATAGTCCACAAAGGCCAGGCACAGGGGCTGGTTATACTCTTCGGACTTCTGTATGACCTGCCGCACTGTGTGAATGTGGTCTATGGTACTGTAACCTTTGCGAAACCCAGCCTGTTCCGGTGGCTAGAAAGCGTCAAATCTTGCGGAAAGACGGTTTGTGATGACCCTCGAGAACAGCTTGTAAACGTGACTCAGGAGCGTGGTTGGTCTATAGGTTTTCAGGAGACTTTTGTCTTCTTTCTTGAAAAACAATGCCACCAGTCCGCTACTCCACGCTTCCGGAGTTGCCCCATTGGCTATGACGGAGTTGAAGAGCCTCTTAAGTTCGCCAAGCACAGGTTGGCCTGCAGCTTTTAAGAGCTCAGATGTGATTCCGTCTTCGCCGGGAGCCTTCCCATTACTAAGCTGTCCGAGGGCCGCCTCAATCTCGTCCTCCTCCACATCTGGGAGATCTTCAGTGAAGTGGCGGGTAAGCTTGGCTCTTGGATCATTCGCGTCGGGCTGCGGCTGTATGTAGGGAATGCAATGCGTACAATCGGCCGTAAAAGCCTTCGATTTCGGCCAGAATCTCCGGAACCGATGAGACGATTCAGCCATCTGAGGTTTTCAGCTTTGCCAGGTGACTTTTTCCCAATCTTTTAGTAAAGACCTTCGACCCCCGATTCTGCTCAATCGCCTCCTCTATGAGGCGAGTATTGTAGCTGCGTAGTAATAAAATTGTAATGAATATTTTTTTAGACCAAAATGCCTAAAACATGAGAGGAAAAATTAGAACGAAAGAAGTAATCCGAAAGAAGAAAAGAGAGGCTTAAAAATAATGAAGAGTTCAAGATAAAAAACCGGGCGAGATATTATAAAAGGAAAGCCGAAGGAAAAATACTTAGTATTCATTTCTTGAACCGCCGCGAACAAAAAGCTAGACGAGATAGTAGTTCCAGGCCTGGCCAAAGACTACGTAGAACTGACTACAAAAACTACTAGAGCTGTGATCTCCTGTCTTAACGAAGAAAACTCAAGTGTTCGAATTATATAGGTTTGTCATTCATGTCATGTCTTTAAATAAATAATGCTCGATTGATTCCAATATTAATTTAAATAAAAGCTTAAAAAACAATTTCTGTGTTAGTTACTTACCTATTCTTTCAACTGATAACATAATAACTTATTTTATATATAAAATATCATTTAATAACTTATCTAAGAAATTTAAATAAATAAAAAAACATTTTCGTGGACTTTTTTGTGATTTGCGTGGCCCCCAATTTTTTAACCTCGATTATCTTTGTAAGTATATCGCTCTATTATGTGCCTTTTCCATAAAAAACATTACTTTTACGTATATTTTAAGATACAGAGGTCGATTTATAAAATATATTAAATTTGAAAATTGCCACGCATATCACCAAATAATGCCTTGCTCGAAGAAGCACCCTTGTAAAAAAGTTTAGTATTATCAAACAGAAGTCAATTTTATAAAAATCTTTGAAAAAAAATTATAACTTTGACTGTCAATAACTCTGTAACCCGTCATTTCCCAGGTATAGAAAAAAGGTGTAAAAGAAAAAAATGATCGTAATAATACGTAGAATATGTGGTATTCGGCTTGGTGAAGCCTTTTTTTACACCCGATATGTATTTGGAAATTTGTATTCGGCTGGTTAATATTGGAATCAATATTATTGATAGAAGTAATTAGTATTATTCTTTTCAATTTGTTTACTTAATAAAGATCAAGCTTTCTGATTAGAAGTAGATAATAAGTTGAATTTAAGATGAAAAACTAGATAATCAAATCAACTATTTCAAATTTATGTCAATGTCAAAGCAAAAAACTTTTATTATATTATTTCATACTTATTTTTTTATAAATTATGCGTTGATAGCGATCGTTTTTTTTCAGTGTAGTCTAAGACCCTACTTTTAACACAATTATTATGTTATAAAAGCCGTCCAAAGGGTAAAAGTAGCATGAAATGTCATTTCCTGATCCCTAAACTACCTGCTAATAATTATAAAAAAAAAACACAAATCTATGTCACGAAAATCGTATGTTTTTTCAAGATAAAAAGCTGCTATTTCAGACTATAATCATATCTGTGAAAATTTTGTCTGATCTGTTCAGCAGTTCTGGCGTCATTAAGGACCTAACAAACGTTCTTGATACATGAACGTTTGTTAGGTACTTATACTCCTTCGCATATACAGGGTTATAAAAAAACCCTTAGCTAATTTTATTCCAGAGAATCAGTATCAGTAATAGAACATTTCCGTGAAGAAAAAATATCCCCTTTTTTACTTACCTCACTGTCTCAAATAATTCAAACGCTAATAAACCCTAAAAAGCAAATGACCTAAGTTCATTCACTTTCACTCTGCGCAAGCGAAGGCAGGCGCTGGGCGCACTAGGAACAAACAATAACAATACTAAAGACGCGGGGAATAATACATTTTGGATTTTATTGGAAAAGATTGACAAGTCCCATTTTTTATTTTGATAAAAACACATTCTTCACGGATGAGTTCTATGACTGGTACTGATTCATAACAACAATAAAAAAAGTTTAATAAAAAACTAAAAACCGACTTCAAAATGAAACTAAAAAGCGAATAATAATATTGACTAAAACATATCTAATCAGTTCTTTTTGGAGTCGGTGCCAGCCATCGAGAGTTAAAATGTGTTCATTCGCACCGACTCCAGAAAGAACTGATTAGATATGTTTTAGTCAATATTATTATTCGCTTTTTAGTTTCATTTTGAAGTCGGTTTTTAGTTTTTTATTAAACTTTTTTTATTTTACAATTTTAAGTGTTAAGTCCTCTATTTTTTCCCTCCTAACTTCGCCAAAAATTACTTTACAGCAAAGTAACCTTAATCAATATTGGTCCTCTATGGACCCCCCATCCAATGGTATGATAAAAATAAGGTGTTATATAGAATCAATTTTTCGACGAAAATTTTTAAGTCTTAAGAAAAGAAAAACCTACACTCCAACCAGAACGGCGGCTATTTTGGTGTCGAAACCATAGGATAAGGTCTTGCGTTAAATAACAAGTCAAATTAAGAAAGGAACTTTCAAATTTTTTTTCGTTACTGGGTGTGCGGGTACGCCCCCAGTAAATAAAAATTGGCGGTCTGGTACCTCATAAGCGCCACGTCTGCTTAACACACTGCGAAATACGTTCTGTCGACAAATTGCAGTATTATCTTCTAACTCCTATCCGTTAAGGAGTTCTGTGGCTTCCATCATCAGGTCAGCAACATGAAATGATAATTACCAGACCCAAAAATCAGCATCGAGTCAGAAAATATATGCAAAACATTATAGGTGCCTATAAAAATTGAGTTTTGCCCTCGATTTCCCAGGGATCCCATCATCAGAATCTGACTTGGTGGAAATGGGACCACCTCGGAAGTATACCCTTTCAAACTAAAAAATAAATTTTGAAATCGGTCCATAATTGACGGCGTAATCGCGTAACAAACATACAAAAAAAAAAAAAAAAAACAACATTCAGACGAATTGAGAACCTCCTCCTTTTTTTTGAAGTCGGTTAAAAATAGCTATTGCGTTTTTTGATAACCCTGTATAATAGTAAAGTAAGATACAGACTGATCTATGCACAGAACAATCAGTCCCGATGTTGCCCAATTTTGCAGCAACATACCTAGTTAAGTACCTAGTGGTTTGCAAATTCATTCGCCAGCAGTGACCGCACCGCGTTGAAACCAGCAGGATATTATGTGGCTGACGGTAGAGCGAGGGGACGATATTGCCTGGCGTCTGACATTTCGTTATTTTGAAACGAACCAAATTAATGAAAAAAAAATTGGTTTACTTTTTTGCATTAGTGTCAGATTTACTATCGATTATTGATAATAGCATAAAGTTTGGCTTGCGCATAATTTGTTTATTGGCGCAGTAAATAAAAACATTTTTGGCATATAAATGTCACACTTCCACAATTCCTTTAAACTTCCAACCACTTGTTTTTTTGAGAAAATTAACAAATACGATTGATCTTTTTTGTCTGATTTAAAGACATTTTGATTTATGAAAATACTTCTTGCTTTTAATAAATTGAAAGGTAAGTATATTTTGACAGAAGGTCAAAATAGTGGTCGTATTTTTTCTAAACCTTATTACTATGGTCTTTATAAGAATCTGTGTTGTTTTATAACAATGCTGTATTATATGAATCACATATCGTAGTAACACAGTATACCCAGAAAAGATCAGATAATACTCAAAAGGGTATAATTCGTGATAGCGAATCGTAAATTATTTATTTCAGAATATACTATCGTTAATCCGATGCTTTTGTGAGCAATCAACTTTTATACGGCCATCGAAGGCTTCGAGTTTAATATGTTGTAAAATGTTTACTGAGATGCCTTAAAATGCTGACATTTTTGTGCTTTGTTTTTAATTTTCACAACAAAGTTCACAAGAAAGAAGACAAATCACTACAGAAATTATAATTATTTACGCACCCACGACAACAACAATAATGGCGGACACTGAGGCCTAGACGAAAAAAATATTATTCTACTGCAATTTTGTTGCTTGTTTCCGATTGGTCAGTACTAGAAATATGTCAAATAGGAATCTCTGGTTGGTTGTGCAAATTCATACGCCTGACCAACCACAGAATATGAGTGAATCTAGGCGCCAAAGATAACGAACTCGCTTATGGACAGACGTTTGTCCGCGCGACGCGTCAAGACTTTTCCGCTTATGGACAGACGTGTGTCCGTGCGACGTGGGACGGGTTAAAAAATAACACTACGTTTGTAAAAGGCTTTGGAATACCTATTTTTTTGCAGAGTCATTCTCTTTACTGCATTACTCGTATTTATTGCTAGAAGTGATTGTAAAATGATTTGATTTTATTTTAAAAAATAAAATTAATACCCACTATAATAAGGTATCTCAGACAAACTTGAATATTAGTTTGACAAAATTGACGTTTTGTTCATAAAATATCTTATTCTGTGTTTTAGTGCAGTAATATAGATATTTCATGCTATTAACAAAAATATAAGCAAATCATAAGAGTTCTCGTTCCAGAATTCCGTATGTAATAATAAACTTCTCATGTAATGGTAATGATATTAAGATAGACCCTTTTAAGCGTTTGAGTGAAAGGTCTATTAATTATACCTAAAGTAATTACTTTCACAGATGTGTAAGGAAAACGATATTACTATTTCCTATAACAAAATTACTAACGAATGACTAAAAACATCAAATTCACATTAAAAGGGGATGATAATGAATCAAAAGACTATTTGAGAGCCTATCTGAAAACCTTTAAGGTTTTCAGTTTATTGTTCACATTTCAGCTGCCCAATTTCACAACAAAAGATACTCCTTATAAAGGTGTCATGAATCGAATCTCGAAAATATCAAGTTACCGTTACGTCTCCCCTTTTACCCTTCGAATCCATAAAAACCTCAAATATCGACACCAACCACATTCCCATTCGTGTACTAGCTCTATAATAGCTTCTTTTACTGCCTTTTTATGACTAGAAGCAATAAAACGAATCATCGACTCACGTCATCGTATCGCATGAAAATCCCTTGCAATAAATTTTTGGACACTGCTTATTAAATAAGAAAGTCATGCGCCTTTTGAAGCTTATGTATTATGATATGAGATAACGTATGCTTTTTTTAGATGTTTAATAAAAGTCGCATGCAAAATAATGGCCTGGAAAGAGGGTGTTTAACATAATAGGCCTTGAACTTGTCTTTCAAGTAGCCGTATTCTGGCTGGAGTGCTCAGAAACACAATGTTGTGGATTATACTAAGATTTAAGAGCTTTATTTCATTGTTCGTGGTTCTTTAGCCACTTAATTAATTTTTATTATAATCAGAGAACAAAACAGCTCTTTTATTAAGCTGTTTTGTTTAATGAAACAATAACACTTGGTGCATTTTGATAATGAAAACTTATTATTTAAACTGCATCTATCTTAATACATAAAAATATACTTACATAAGCTTCTATTAAAAGCAAATCCGTAATTAAATAAGCTCATTCATTATTCACACAAACACTTCAATTTATCTTACTGAAAACAAATTAATAATTTTAAAGAATCACACAGTCAGCCCTTCCTTTGAATGAGATGAGATAACACATTCATACATATTTTCATTTTGTTCGATACAATCACGATATCGTTTACCTTAAAAAAAAACCAGAAAAAACACTATCGATTTATTTCCCGTTTTAGTAATATCCCTCTATTTTATGGGGTCGAGTTTCCAAGATATCCTGTTTCGGTCATAATGGCCGACTGACAGTTTCATTTCCTATTAATATTTTCCTTTCAAATAAGGGTGGTAAGAAAAAATGAGTTTCTGAAAAAAATATGTCCAATCCTGTTAGAGGCATGACAGTCGATTATTTTCTCCCTTCGTTCATAGATAAACATGAGATAGATTTTTGGTGAGCAAAAGTCTATTATAAATCTATTGTAGGCCTTTTTCACCGACATCAAAAAAGTTTCTCAATTATTTTTCATAATATTTTTAGGGTTCCGTACCCAAAGGGTAAAACGGGACCCTATTACTAAGATTCCGCTGTCCGTCTATCTATCCGTCTGTCATCAAGCTGTATTTTATAAACCGTGATAGTTAGGTAGTTTAATTTTCACAGATGATGTATTTCTGTTGCCCCTTTAACAACAAATATTAAAAACCAGAATAAAATAATTATTTAAGGGGTTCCCAAGCAAAACGTGATTTTTTTGTTCGTTTTTATAGACAGTGGTGTCCGACTCGATAGTCCGATTCGCACTTGGCCGGTTTTTTTTATTTAAGGACTATCTTAATATGCAAGTAAAGGATTTCAGCATGAGCTTCCAAATTTAGAAATTTGGTTTGTTTTTTAATGGAACAGTGAGATAAGATAGAACGAAAAGAAAATAAAAATGGAAGCTCATTGCCAGTTCATTTGCAGTATAAATCCGCACATTTGATTTCAATCGCGAAATGCAGTTAGGGCGGGCGGCGCACTAAATGAAGTGCAATTTTATGGGCGGGGGCACGCGAAATGTAGTGATGAGTTTTCACCAAATAAAATCTTCACGTTGTAATGTTTAACGTCCCAATAAGTACATCACTATCTTGCTTCAAACCAATCCTTAGTTGATGTAAACTAACGGATACACATACATACTCGTAGGTTGTGGTTTTGAAAAGTAGCCAATTAAGGAGATGAATGTGTTCATCGATACAAAAATCTTTTTTTCTGTGGAGTAAACAACAAAATTGTTTTTTTTTTTGTTTCTCCGTGCAAACTAACGCTTTACTTCGATGATAATATGCCTACATGATTTTCATGTGAGCCCCCTATTAAAAGTGGTTTATGAATGTTGATGAACACATTTATGTACCTACATACAGCCAAAACCACAGGTGCTCATAATTTGACATAAAGCTTATGATTATTTACAATTATTTGTGTTTATCATAAAAACACATTTCCTTGCGGGATGCGAACCCACGGCTACCATTGTAGTCCAAAGCGCGATCTACTAGACGAGACGATTATCAATTATTTAGTACTGAATTAATTCATTCATTTATAAAAAGTGAGAACATGTAAAAAAAAATAGAGTAAGGAAGGGAGGTAGGGATAAATCCTAAACTATAACCAGGAGTATAAACGTAATTTGAAAATATGTAAATCATTTTTATCCAGTTCAGAATACAGACCACAATTTAGCTGCGTCCTCGACATTGAATCCCGTTATATTGTGCAAAAGGTATTCGTACTTAGTCCCTCTTACTCAGCAATGTCGAGATAAGGCTAGCTTATTCCACCCCGCTTACTGAGTGCTTGAGTGGACACGAGGTCGGGACAGAGATGTCTTCGTTATGACAAATGTGAGAGGAGGTTGTTATTTCTTATCTTTTTTAATAAACAATTGTTTAATTTTTTATTCAACTGGTTCGAACAAAAAAAAAATCTGCGGGGTGTGGAAGATTTTTGAAATGCATGCCTCAGGGCCCGTACGGGAGGGACCGTTTTCATTAGTCGATAGTGCCCGTATGCGGGTTACGAGAGAGTTCTGTAACGCATGTCATAGGCTCGTTTTCATTGGTCATCCCGAATGCGGAAAGCGGGGTACGCTTTGAATCGACCGAGTTATCGACCAATGTAAATGCACCTTTAATATCGGAATAGATGAGGTAACTCTTTCTTTTACATCAGTTTCTTTTACAGTTATTTTTACATAAACAATGTAAAGATTTTTCTCAGATATGATAATATATTCAAGATAACTTTGTGCTGTATTTATAAAATGTAGACATATATCCTTGTTTCGGAGAAAGGCACACCAAAAGTTGGTTCAGATTTGTATTTTTATTACTCGTAATACTAGTCATGAGGTAGCTAGTGGTGCTAATGTTTAACAATTTTCTAGTTAACCAAAGTCAAAATATCTATGACTTGGAAAAACAATCGAAGTATTTTTTGGGAGCGCAGTAATATTTTGCGCAACGATTTATTTTATTACCTAAAATCAGATATACCAAAAACCGTATTTGGCAAGCGAGCTACTAAACGTCCAGCAGAGATTCGCAACATTTTTCACGAGTGAGGTCAGTGTATTTCAGAATGTGAAATACCGTAAATTCTGGTTCTCGTGGATTTTTGAACGGTGTATCTCGAAAATTACTGGAATAACGGGGAAATACACCAATCCCATTCGCTAAGGTCATGTTGAATTTATTCATGCAGTATTTGTAGTTTTTGGTTTCAAAATAATTGTGAAAATACAGTTTTTAAATTAATGAAATATTTAGAAAACATTTTTTTGTGAATCCGCTTGCATTTAAAAAAAGTGTTGCCAGTTATGCAGTGGTACGTAGGTGTTATTATACGATCTATCTTAACAATTGTGCAACGGCAAGCTGATTGAATAAGTGCGGTATTCTTTGTAATTACATTTGAGTACTTTTGCTAAATCAAGTAAAGTTTCTATATGAGGTAAAATCATCATCATAATTTCAGCCACAGGACGTCCACTACTGAGCATAGGCTTCCCCCAGTAACTTCCAGATCGGCCGGTTGGAAGCGTCCTGCATCTAGCGTCGCCCTGCATGTTGTATTAGGTAAAAGAGGTAATATAATTTAAAAAATGGCTGGTCAAGAGTTTTATGTATCATCTAATCGTCATTATTTGAGCCAAAGAACGTCTACAAACACAAGCCTAATGACTTTCAGATTGACCAGTTGAAAGCGGCCTGCATCTAGCAACTTCCTGACATGACATACTATAAACATAAAGTTATAACCAGGATGCAGTTGTAGAAATTATGTATTTGTATTTCTGTACTACAAATAATATCAGGGCAACGTGACGTGGCCTAGGGCCTAGGGTAATGAAAATATTACATTATGATTCCCTTATACGATACCAAGCGCACAGATGTGTCATTAGTCTTGGTGTAATCTTATTATTTTCGTAGGAAAACGCCACTGGTATACTAAGTTTATGTATTGAAGAGAGATTTATCTTGGACGTTTGCAAGCCTCTTATTTTCATGTGAGTATTTATTTTTAGCGTTTATTCCTTGTGTCTATCTAAACGTCACCACCAAGACAGTCACCACGACAGACATCTTGATAGACAAAAACTAGGTACTTTAATAAAATAGTTAATAGCACACTGAGTGTATTTTTCGTCTTTTAAGGGTTCCGTACCCAAAGGATAAAACGGGACCGTATTACTAAGGCTCCGCTGTCCATCTGTCTGTCTGTCTGTCCGTCTGTGTGTCTGTCTGTCCGTCTGTCACCAGGCTGTATCTCATTAACCACGATAGTTAGACTGTTGAAATTTTCACAGATGATGTATTTCTACTGCCGCTATAATAACAAATACTAAAAAATAGAATACAATAAATAATTAAGGGGCACCAATACAAAAAAGTGATTTTTTTGCCGATTTTTATAGATATTGGTATAAAACCCTTCGGGCGCGAGTCCGACTCGCACTTGGCCGGTTTTTTAACAAAAATAAAACTGCGGTTTTAAATATAATATTAAAAAATATATAACTTACGAATTTTATACAAGGACTGTCGTAAGCAAGGAAGCCGGCTGGGTAACCAGCTGCTTTGAGTTATGATTTAAAACTCAAAATGAGAGCGGCTGTATTAAGCAATATCTGTCCCTGATATTTGAATGGCTTGCTTTGGCTTTCCAAATTTTTTTTGTAAGTGCTAATTTTATGATTAAAGTATTACTTGTTTTGTTAACTCGACTGTATTAGGTTCCTACTTAAAATAGAAACAAAAAATATTTATTATCATAAATACGTAGGTATTTATGATAATAAATATTTGACTGAGAAACAGTAATGTACCAAAATAATTCGCTTAAATTATTATTTAAAAATCTGATTTTTTTTATTATAGTATATTTAACGTATCAAAGTCAAAAAGATACATCATATTATTTTACTCCTGTTAAATAAAGATTCTAAAAATTTGTCATCGAGTGATATTCATCGAGTTTTGAATAATTCATTATCAAATTAAATGTTACTTACTGTTCAGAACCAATTCCTAAATGAGCAGCCTGTGGCAGATCGTTTACAAAGCTTTTGAATATTACCTAACTCTCGTTTTCGTTAAGTACCATGTTTTTCGTTTTCTCTTAGACTTAGTTGTTTTCCTGTACTTTGTTCCTTTTGGGTTGTACTCAACCAAATAGCCCAGTAAGGGCACGGATATTTCTTAAAGAAGGTATAAAACTATAAATGTAAGTATTTCTTTTTTTTTCTGGGTGGATAAAGAAGCTTTATAAGATACTTACATCCAGCAGATTTTAAAAAATCCATTAAATATCTAATATGCATCTACATTTCTGTTCATTTCTGTTCTGGGCCCTAACCATGAACTGTTAAAACAATCACAAATCTGTCAAACATTATCATTTCTGTCAAATTTTGTATGAAATGACGTACCAAAATTGACAGATTTGACAACTTTGAGATTGTTTTAAGAACTCATGGTTATGGCCCTGGGCGTTTCTTGCGTTGCTTCTTCTCGGCGCTAGTCCAAAATTGTCCCCAAGCAGTGAAAGGGAAAAAAAAATATTTGGACGTGTAAAAGAGCTTAGTTTAAGCCTATTTGAAAAAATAAATTGGTTTTATTGTTACAATTCCAGCTACACAAGAATAGAAAATGGCTTTCTTAAAACGCCTTACTCCATTCATGTAACGTAGCGAATATTTAACGCCAACAATGGGATGATTGCAATAAGTTCAGTTGCCACTGCATGTATAATTCGACCGAGACAAAGGGGTGCCCGCAGTTGGCTAGCAGAACCTACTTTGTAAAGACTTGAAAGTCTACTGGACTGGAACTAAATTAATGTACTTTGACATTCAGAGACAGTAGTTATGATCGTAGCATCTTTGCATAGCGTTGTTTGATTTTAGATGCGAAAATAACAATGTTTATTTGACGACCTCCATAGCCGAGAGACGAGACGCCAGACCTGGTTTTGCCATCTCTGAGGTTTCAGGTTCAATAACCTGTCGAGTCAATGTGGCAAATGAACTTTTCTATATTATCTTGGGTCTGGATGTTGTGGTACCGTCGTTGTACCTATCTAGTTTCTGGTTTCTATAACACAAATCCTATAGCTACTTACTTTAGGATCAAACAATGTTTGTGATGCTGTCCAATATTTATGTTTTTATTTAACTCCCGGCTAAACTTAGTACGAATACAATAATATCATGTTGTGGGCCGGTTCGCTAGGTTAGTTTTTCAATATATCTCGTTTGCTCTCACACAACTCATCAATATCTCACCCTGTATGGTATGATATTATGTAATAGCTATACCTATGATTAGAATTGTCCATAATCACCCAACTTCACACGGTACCATCTTCCCTAATGTGATCCAGGTGCTCGCACAATATCGCCGTACCAACCTATAATATAGTTTCATTTTATAGACGCCCAATTTAATCAACCATCAAATTTCTACTGAAGCACGAGTCAAGTAACTGCAGATTACATAATTTTTAACTCTAGCCTTGAAGTAAAATAATTACCCACTTTCTTTTGTTTATATTCCCGCAGTATTCTGGAGCCAAGATATTTTGGCGACAGTGTCCAAGCTAGATTTATTTAGAGAAACCAATGTTATTAAACACTGGATTTTAGATTTAAGATATGTTTTTACCACTATATAAAATATATTTTGTAGTACGGTGCGTGTATGTACGGCAGATATAACTCAAAAAACGCCACAAAAATAGTTGCTTCCAATTATCTAGCCCCTAATTAATCCGAGCTTTCAGCTTGTAATATGGGTAAAATGGCGAATAATATACATCCATTGTTCAGGTACCTACAAATACTTGTGCTCTGTTTGTAATCTATTCAAATTAATTTCCGAACATTTTCTGACGACCTTAATTGATGAACTAGGGCGATGATTTGCCATAAACGCAAACGGATTCGATTTCCGATTAAGACGAACTCTTCTCTCTTCTTAATTGGCTCGGATTTTAGTGTAATGGGACGTCCTTTGCTTTGACGAAGAATTTTAAGTCAATTTCAATGTTTTTCTCTACCTGTTCAATAAAAAATATCTCGAAAGATAGATAACAAGCCGATCCTATAGGTTTCGGTAGGTATTTCTTTATTGAACAGGTTCAATCTCCCAAAAATACTTAAAATTGTTGCACACTAGGTTAATTTTGAGTACGTCAGCGATTAAATAATCTTGAGATACTTAAAGTATTGGATGTGGAGCGGTCGCACGAGGCCCCCTAACAGTAAAAAATATAATGTGTCTCGTTTTGCTGAGCTGAAGGGTTAATACCCATGAAAATATAAATCTTTTATGAAAAATGCACGAAGGGCGTAAGTAACGAGCACCCGATAATGGTGCAACGTCGTTGCCAACGTTAACATAATAAATATGATCGGGAAAATGTTTCCAAAGAAATATATTGCTGGTTCAGTACCTAATAGTGTGGTGAATTAAACAAACCAGCCAAGAGCGAGATGGATTTGCGCACCAAGAATTTGGCAAAAACTATAGGTTTTTAGTAAAAAAGATTTAGACGGACTGACGGACAATGAAATGATCTTATAAAGGCTCCCTTTTATCTTTTGAGGATACAAATGGATCCCTAAAAACATCTACTAGATTGAATATAAAGATCATTTTCATCGAGTTATTGAAGGCGTAAATTGAAATGAGATATTTAAATGCGTTAGGTTTTTAAGCAAGACAAAATCTTACAGTAAATGTTATTGTTGTTTTATCTGAGTTTTCAAATATTACAGAAAGTATAATTTCAGATAAATAAAATCGCCTTTAAACAACAACCAATTCAAATTTTAAAGGTTAACTTAAAACTAAATTTTTAGTCGTAAAGAAGTTTACTAGATAAACTCCAAATCCCATTCTCATTTTTCCGAGAAGTGATTCATCGAATTATCCCAACAATTGAAAGGGTGACTTGAAAAGGGCAAAGTGACAACAGATAAAACACAGAAGTAAACCTTCAGACTGATATCAATCTGGAGTATGTGACAGCTTAAACTGAGGTCTGGGAGTTTTAAGCGTATAGCAAAAAATAATTGGCCAACATCACATACATTGCTCTGATCCTATGGTAAGTAGCTAAAGCACTTGTGATAGAAATCAGAAACAACGAACCACAACACCCAGACTCGAGACTATATAGAAAAGTTGTTTTCTACACTGTCCCGACCGGGGATCAAACTCGGAACCTCAGAGTTGGCGACGCCATATACGTCCGGCGTGCTCGCCTCTCGGCTACGGAGGTCGTCAAAGCAATACAAGTATACTTCGTACGTTTCCCATTTACTGTGATATCATGTCCTTTCATTCGCGTTTTAATAATATATACATACGACCCGTAATTCTTGTTGTCTATGGCACCGAGACAGTAGAATATCTTTTATCTCTTACCACCGAATAAATACTGAAAGGTTTACAAGTGCGTCTGGATATCTTATTCTATGCTTAAATCGTTTATCACAGAAAGCGTGGAAAAGAAAGGAAGGCAAGTACAAAATTTAGTGCCCTAGTTCAGAGGCCGTCGCAAATCAGTGTCAAACTAGGTATAAAGTTTGAAAAGATTTTAGAGTAGAGAAAGATCCTAAGATAAAATCCATTTTAGTAGAGGAAGTAAAACAATGGTAACATAGTATTATTTTTTATACAAAGTATTCAAAGGAGATTTATATTAAAACAAATAACACGATAATCAAAGAAATATTATGTAATACCAAATTGTGTAAGTATAGCAAAAATTATTCCTATTAAATTAATACAAGGAGAAAAACATTGAGATTAGCTCAATTTAGACAGTCTTATTGTAAAAATGGTCCGTTCCAAAAAAATCATAGGCAGATTATTATCGCCTTAATAAGCTTTAAAGAATAGGAAATTAATCTGGTTTAAGCTAACAAATCAATTGAACCTCCTTAAACCGAATGTTAAAACAGGCCTTACTACAAAAAGACAGACTTAGTTTGAACAATTGTCTTAAGATTATACAACCAATTAAAAATGTTAGTTAATAAATGTCTCGAATGTCTAATGTGTTAACATTTCAAATTGGCTGACTAATTTTTAGACAGTGTTTAAGCATAGTCTATATTTTTTGTAGTAAGGCCATTAATGTCTTTATAACTATGAGCAACAATTTTAAGCTGCACGTTTTGGAAAACCATGTGAGTGAAACTCTCTCAACGGTTAAATATCTAATCAACTATCCTCTGAATCAGGTCTCTGTCAATTTACGACTTACAACTGCTGTATTCCCAAGGAGGTTTCAACGAGCCGTCATAACATAAGTTGTAGATTACAATGTTGTCTGTTAGTTTGTCAATAACGACAATGGCTTTTGGGGAAAGCAAGAACTGTTTCGGTCGCAATGAAATACGTAAATTAATATGAAAGCGAACTGTATTTTAATGTTAAGCAAATTTTAAGTTCAACATTTATCGCACTAGGCGGTGACTGTCGGTTCATTCGCAACTAATTTCACTGACTACGCACACTCTATTCTTTAGTTTGTGGTACGTTTTGTACACTAACATTAATGTGCTTTTATGAGAGACTTAGCAAATGAATGAACAAATTGGATTACCACTCGAGGGAGGCGGTTCGCGTGGCAGACTACAAAGACAATGGTCGCAGTTTCGTATCCCGTAAGGGAACGTTAATTAATAACTTATGTGATGAGCACTAGCAATTGTATCCAAGATGGACGAGGTATTGAAAAAACACACCTGTTGTTTGGATTCTTCTGCTTAAATATAGTATAACCTTATCATTAAGACCAAAATCGTAATTGTAAAAATCATCATCATCATAACAGCCACAGGACGTCCACTGCTGAACCTACGTTCAGCAGTCTGGACGTCCTGCCCTACCTCAGTCCTACTCCAGTGACCTCCAGATTGGCAGGTTGGAATCAACCTGCATTCAGCATTGTAAAGATAAATGACGTTAAAAGTTAAATGAATATACACAAAACAACCTTTCACATAATTAAAAAAGTTTTAAACAATTTTATGTTAGCCTTGTGAGGATTATTCCCTAATTAAGGAATAGTGGCCCCTAAAATATTTAAGTATTAATTAAGAATGTAAATGTAAGGTGTAAGTATTACACCTTAAAAATAACGTTACATACTTAATACATACCGTTACATATATACCTAATTTAAAGTTAGTTTCACACTTTCAGGAATGTCATTATTCGATTTGGCAGCTTTTGGCAAGCCATAGCTGAAATGCATCTCCGATAAATAAGCTTAATGAGCTTTTAGGTGAGAAGTACGTTGCCTCAGATAACACTCAGGCAGGAGTCTTATTTATAGCACTCCTATTTTTTGCACTTGGGGTGTTAATTAGTTGAAAATGTAAACAAAAGTAAATTATTTGACATCTTTTGTAAGGCGTAAGGCTATCCTCTTATGACATATTTTTAACAGTGTACCATAGATACATGAATAAAATACATATCTCAATGTCACCCTATAAATAATGTTCCTGAGATGTACTACGAATAATAAATCAAAGAATCCTCAATGACATTCAGAGACAAACTCATTACCGATGAATGAAGGAAGCTGCGATGTGCTTTAATTTGCAAGTGCTTCTTTAAATATCCATGAGTGATTAGTGACAGGCAGAGAGACATATAAAATTACCTACTTTGCCATCGAAACACATAAAATTAAAGTTTGTATATTTGTTCTCTATCGATTCCTAAACCGTTGATTAGATTGTGAGATATATAGCTTCAGAGATAAAGTTCTTTAACATCTGCAATTTTCATTAATAAACTTTTATTATATACTATGATTGGAATGATCTAAGGACAATTCATTAATTTAAAGTTGTAATACAGACGAGACGAAAATTTAATGATTTTCTAAAATATTTTAGCATTCGATATTCATTTTATTTACAATCACAGTTTTATTGCTGTTTGATGTCAGTATTTTGTTTTTACTGAGAAGAATAATTGAACTCTTGTTCATTTCAGTTCATAAGTATGCAATTTGTATAACATCCTTGACATTGGCGCAATTATTCAGGGACGTGACTTGGAGTTCGCATGAGATTTTGACGAAGACCGCCTTTTTACCCAAATACGTGATTTTATGTGAATTGAAATAAGTACTTCTTACAATATGTTGATTCTGTTTAAATTCCTTCACGAATATCCAAAATAATACATCATAGGTGGTGACGCAAAACATCACGGAAAAAACTTTACATGTAAATAAAACATTGTGTTGCGTGTTTTTATTTTTCTAGGTAAATGATGATGGTTTCCTTTTGTTAAACAACAGAGGTTTTATAGCAACGACTTTAATTGAAATAACAGACGGACATTTTGTCACAAAATTAGGTATATTTAAAAAAAACTTATGATCAAATCCTGAAACAAACATAAATTACATAGTTAAACGTGTCAGTTTTATTAGACTCTATTGATACTATTAAATACGTTGATTTGACCAAGTGGCAAAATGGAATAGTTAAAAAAGACTTTATTATTTGTCACTAAATGAATTCTAATGAGAAAAAATAAACAAATACGCCTTAGTTTATCCTGTTCAGTTCAAATTGCAACTCTGTCCTAACTCAACCAAAAAGTTTACCTTCGTGACGTAAACTCCTGCAAGTTTCCGAGCAAGGGGAATAATTAGATTAGTTACGTTTTACAAACTCGGATTCGGAATGACTGTATATTGGGGCACGTTCTCTATTTGTAGCTTTTTATTTTTTTATGGTATACCTGCCAGAGTTTTTTACTTAGAAACAGAAAACGAGCCGTTGGCACCAGAAAATAAAAAAAACAAGACTGGGAAACTTATGGCTTTGCCATGATTTTTTACAGCAGTATTATTATGGTTGGGTTGCTCCATAGTATCAGTTAAAGTTAAGGTCAAAGTCAAATTTAACTTTAACTGTAACACTAACTTTAACTATTTGAGCGACATAGGTTGCACCATCGTATTCGGTAGCATAGTTAAAGTTACCAGGGTTACAAGTCTAATGACGCCTTATTTACACCTAACTCGTTGTAGAAATCTATTTGTGACATGGCAATGTTCCACGTAACGTCAAAAAGCTGATACGGTGTTATCAGTTTATTTGATCAGTGGTGTTATCAGTCATTGAATTGTCAAAGCATTCAGCTGTCAAACTATAACAAAGTTTTTCAATTTCTATTATAATTACTAATTTAACCACTGAATTTGCGAAGAGCATCGTGAGACTTGTTAAATAAAATAAATTGTATCAAATCGATGCTAGGTACGGAAATTAAGGGCAACTAGCTCACAAACATTCCTACAAAGTATGTATCTATGAGTTGCGTGTTATTTTTTGTACTGTTATGTATTGTAACTTCAGTCATTTAATTCTTTTTCAGGGAACTTCAGAAAAGTGGAGATGGAGAGATTGCAATCAATTGTTGCTAAACATAAAAACATATTATTCTGCAAAAAGACAGACGGTGTTAGCTCGAAACAAAAACACAGTGCGTGGATGGAGTGTGATCCATTGTGAATTCAATGCTCTCGGAAAGACTCCACGCACAATGAGACAGCTTAAACTGCAGGAGCTGGAGCTCCAGAAAATAAGGTATTCAATCAGACACGCTCAGGTGGTCCATGACGTTACAATGAAGAGAAATAAAATTACAATTCGAAAATTTACATTTAGAAATAAAATTATTAAAGAAATAAATATTAATGAGTACCTATGTTCTATTTTTTTATCCCATACTAATAGTAGAAACTAGCCGTGCCCTGCGGCTGCGCTCCTGTGGGTTTTCGTGATACTACTTATACATTATAATTATAGCCTTTCCACATGAATATCGCTATCGACCTCGGTAGCAGAGGTGAGCATGCCAGACTAGGCGTCGCAATCTCTAAGGTCCCAGGACTCCCGGGTCAGTGTAGAAATCGAAATTCTCTATATTGTCTTGGCTCTGGGTGTTATGGTACCTGCCATCGTTGTTTCTGATTTCTGTAACACAAGTAATTTCGCTACTTACCATAGGATGAGATAAATCTATGTGATATTGTCTTATATTTATTATTGAGTATGCAAATCCGTCACCAGCAAACTTCAGCTTTATAATATTAGTTTAATGTAAAGTATTATGTTTGTTTGTGCCTGGTTCATACTAAAACGGCTCAAAGGATTTAGATGATATTTGGTGTACAGGTAGAGTATATCCGAAATTACTATTTATCTCTGTAAACCCATGAAATGAAATCCACGGGGTAAAAGTAATTTATGTAACAAAACTACAAGTAAATTATAAATTATATTTATTTGTATGCAACAAAAAAACCATCACTTCGGCTCGCATACACAAAAGTTATTGGCTCAGCCTACTATAGTAAACTGTTGCAATCATCATTCTGGCCCACTCTAAACACAACACATAAACACAACATCTTCCTCATCGGATGAGAATTTTTTGAGATTCGAAATGTCGCTAGGAACGAATATTCGCCACATTTGGCAAATCGATCGGTTCTTGGGATATATACTTTTCTTTTTCTGGGCCTTATATTGACCACCAAATCACTATCGTCTTCAGAAGTAGTTTCCGCGAATATTTCTCGTATCGACATTTTTGGAGGTTAGAATATTCGACATGCATGACAGATACTTGACAATAACTTTGACTTTAACTGGTCGATCTTGGGCGGTTACGGTTAAAGTTAAGTTATGACGTCATTTGACCATTGTCAAAATGGTGCAACCCATTTTTTACCTTACCGGTGTTTTAACCGAACAGTTAAAGTTAAAGTAAGTTCGTGCAACCCAACCTAAAAGTTTACGCAATGTTGGTTTTAGTTATAGCAGACTGTATTTACATAATGAGTGTAGCGCGAGAACGATGGAGCGCTCCTTGCTAGGAATACAAATTAGTGATCACATTTCTAATACTGAAGTACGTCGTCTGACCAAAATCACAGATATTAACTTAACAAGCAGATTACGACATTCAATAATAATTGCACAGTATAGACTTTTATGAAAAGCAGATAAGTACAATCATGTAATAAATAAACCTTGCCCTAACGTTCTACTCCCTAAAATTTGGCTCGTACAGTCAGCATCAAAAGTAGTTATCCAAAAATAACTCCCAAAAGTACTGTCCAAATTAACCTGATTCCTATATTAGAATTTTGCGTAGTAATAATACGTATACATATATTGTATTTCTAATTTATAAATATTAGACAACATCACATACCTACCATTAGCTCTGATCCTACGTAATAACACAAATTACGTATAGGGGCGGCGCGCTAGACAGATAGCTAATAAGGTTAATAGTTATAAGGTAAGTAGCTATAGCACTTGTGTTAAAGAAATCAGAAACAACGACCGTACCACAACACCCATATCTGAGACAATGTAGAAAAGTTCGATTTCTATATTGAGCCGCCGAGAATCGAACTCGAGAGCTCAGAGATGGCGACGCTAAGTCCGGCATTTTTGCCTCTCTGACCGTTGTGACAATTTTTGCAATGCATTCTTTTACAATTTTGATACAAAGCTCCTATTGAGTTGACTTTACCTTCTTTTTAACAAGTTAAATCGTCAAATACTGGTGTTATACTCCAGTATGAGCTTCACTTTAGCATTTTATCCGTGACGAAAATAAACTTTGTCGCCGATCGAAGAATAATCCGATGTTATCTCTTCCAATACATTATGATACGAGAAACATTTTAAATCCACGTACCCTCGTAGGATGGCGCAAAGGCAGTTAATTCTCAGCTTATAAAGATAATAAAAAACTTCTTACTAGGCTTGGAAGAAGGCGTATATTTTTTAAATATTAAGGAAATCTTAGGGAAAAAATGGTAAATTTCAAACGATCTTACCAAATGTAGATGTTTGGGTTTTTATAATTCAAGCTTTGACCACCTGCTTGCTCAATAGGCATACGATATTTTAATGTTATCCCTATCCCTTGGGAATTATTAAAAATAAATTTTCTGTCTATTTAACTCGGTCGCACGAGATACCTATAAGTATTTTCATATTGTCACGTTCGTCAGACTGAGGAGTTAAAATACTTCTTACTTAACCATTGCAGGATATATTTTTTACTTTGTGACATTAGATTAAAGAAATATTATGAGCACAGGGATTATTAAACTCAGCTTTTGCTTGTATTGTACTATTCTTGTGAACATTGATATAGAAATGTTCGCAAAAATGCTCTTATTTACCTCAAGAGTTCGAACTTCTTGATAAAGTTATCTTCGAGACTTCTTAACTCAATATGGACCCAAGTCTATAACCTACAAATCCCACCGGAGTCGATCTCCGATGAAGTGTCCGGAATCCAGCGTTTATGTTTGACTCCACATACCCCGCAGCTATTCAATTTCACCGAAGTCTTTTGTTGACAGAACAATTACGAGGCCACACTTTTTACTATCTTATACAAACAGAAATACTCTTTCTATGTAGTGTGACTTTATTATCCACATCTAACTTTTACTATCGAGAAAGAATATCAGCTGTTTCATAAATTTTGGTCGCGAAAAAGCCATCGCCGTCACGGCACCGAGAACGAGATGACTGCGCCGAATAATGGTATACATTTACAAAGTCGCGTGACCAACGGTCAGTAACGATGCCGTAGTTCCAAGTTGAAATTAGTATGACCAACATGTGAAAAGTAATCATTAAAATCGGGATTGTAATTAAGGTCAAGTCCAATCATATCTAAGAAGGAATACACAGTTGAAATAATAAAATGTATTGCCATTTTTGGGTTATCAAAGTAAGTAAGTAAATAATAATCTTCTATCGAACACACTATCACAAAAAATAAAACCTTTGAAAATACACATCTATCAACATCACATTATTTTAATATTTCCACAGCTACAAAGTATCGCATTAAGTAGGAGCATCAACATTTAACATATCTACAAGCAACGGCTATCGATTTTACGTCAGCTGCTTAGATAAATAACTTGACGCAAAACTCAAACGAAATATGTTAAGTATACGATACCTATACGAAGAATTTCGGTGCTAAGTTTGCATCACGTGTGTTTGCGTTAAAAATGATTGATTAGATGTAGCTATTGAAATATCAAGTAACCATAAGTAGAATAATGCAATGTTTAAAATAGTGAGTATACAATTTTGTATTTTCTATAAAACTAATATGTGCTTAAACGTTGTAAACACACTACTTGAACTAACATTATCAATAAATTAATTATTTTATCCTTGACGTAAGTTAAATATAGGAAGTAGATATTTTTACCATACTGTATTTAAGACCACACTTAAACTTCGAAGCATCAGAGAGTCTATTAATCTTCTTATTATACATTTAGTCAAGTTCACATCTGGGTTCTTCTTTAAATGTTTAGATTTTTAAGAATAAAAGAACTAAAGTCCAATTATGAAACCATTTAGATAGTTAGATTTTTAAGGGTCGACTTTCAAAAGGGGAGGAAAATAATACAAACCAGATAGAGCTATTGAAAAGTATACATATATAAAGTATAAATTCAATTTTGCTTTAAACTGGATAGGTACTTTATAGAAATCCGCGAACCCAAGTAAACTGAATAAAACTCAGTTCCGTATAAATGGCACCAAAATTATTCAATATATCGTTGTCATTTATAACACAGAAAGAAAAAAGGTCTATGACAAAAAACATCAGTTCCGTAACTGGTGAAGTCATGTCACGAACTTCCAGGGATCAACGATTTGTTCCAACGCCCAAGGGGATTTTATTGTACAGTCAACAGCACGTCGACCTACCCCAAAAGTCGAAAATTCTCCAATAGATTTTCAACTTTAACCCTGACATATAGAGTTCATTTTCAAATGAGAAATTTTGACATTTTGTGGTAGGTCGACGTGCTGTTGTCCGTACTAGTACACTCAAGTGCAAAACATTTGTAAAGAATAATATTTCATTATTAAAACATTTTTTTTTTATAGACTGGCAAACCTTAATTACCGACTGGAATAAGCAGCTTAGTTTAGATTAAGGAGGGATGGTTAGTTTAAATGTACACAAAAAAAATGCAAGCATTTCACAATTATGATAAGACATGACTAACAAGTAGATTGGAGTATAATTACAAACTCAAATTGAGAACAGAATGAGCTTTAATAATTACCAGTGGCAATTTTATTTTATTTTATATTATTATGGTTTGAAAATATAAAACATACTTCAATAATTATGTATGAAGCTAGTTAAAATGTATTTAATGAGCGCAAAGTCAAATGTTTATTAAAATTTTTTTTTTAGCAATTAACATGCTAGATTTATCTAAGATTTCTAATACTTGAAAAAAATCGTCCGCCTCAGGTGGGATCCGAACCTACGTCCATCGCATACCGGGCGAGTGCTTTGACCACTAAGCTACCGAGACGTTAGTCAAATCGACGAAATCTTTCAAGTGGTAGTAAAAATCAAATGTTTATTTATGACAGCTATTTCTAATTGAATTTTGATAATTATGATTAGATAATATTATGCTTGCCTGCTGGTTTATTTGTCCTGCTTGTTATCCGAATTACACACATTATTTGTTAAAGTAAAATTTACCGATATATAACATTATAACGAATCTGATTGCAGACTTCCTCAAGTTGTTATCGAAGTAAATTAAAAATCAAGAAAAATAATCTCATACAAAGGCATGTTAAAAGATTTCGTTAAAAATACCTACTAGTAAAAATAATGTCTACTCCACAATAGTTGCGGGGAAAAATTAATGTGTCTCAAAATAGCTTCCAGCCAAGTATACTGCTGCGTATTTATTACAAACACAAGTTTAATCATAAAGACCATTAAGTACAATGTATATTCTCAACTTTTGAAAAAGCTCTTCAAAGGAAAAACAAGTAGGTACACAACTTTCAAGAATAAATAAAAAAACTTTTTGAATGATTACAACATGAAGTTTACAGGTACAACGAAACAAGTATACTGCTAAACTTTATGTAATTTAAATACCTTTAGTAGGTACTTGCATATTTTCATCGCCCATGCATTCTAGTCTCTGAAGCAATGGTAGAACCAAGTTATAGGTATTGTGAGACATGTAGTACACGTGCCCACTGCCCAGTTACGGGGCAAACGTTGGAACATGAAAAAAATAATGATGATGATGATTGTTTTGTAAGAAATAAATAAAAAGTTTTTCTTCTGTGTAGCATAATTATAGTGGATGATTTTACTGTAAGGTAATTAAGGATAACAAACAAAAGGCTAGCACAAAAATTAGTAAAGATTTCAGAATTTAATTACATTCTGTTAAAGCGATTTCATCATCTAACGTTTACTGTATTATTTTCAGACCAAATGTTATAGTAGTAACAAAGGTATTTAATGGAAAAAAAATACAGTCTTCCTTCAACCTTCTCCTTTTTTAAGTCGGTTAAAAATAATACATTTGAGTACATTTAAACAGTAATCAAACATCTAAGTGTTAAATTCGCCAACAGGTTTGTGATTGCATTTATTTCAGCTCGTAAAATCGCAATGTCGCTACAATAGCTTACAGAAACTACTTCAAGATGGCGGCACGGTTGTCGTAGCATAGCTCGTAGCCGCCTGCTACGCCGTTTCGTAGCAACGCCCGTAGCGGAAGGCTTCAGCGCTACGGGAAAAAGTACTAGGGCGGCATAAGTGTAAGGATGTCGAAACGTTGTCCAACCATGGTAACGTAGTGGGAAATCCTCCGGGAAATTCAGGATGTGGGGAAACGGGATAAACCGGATTCTAATTCGCACCTGCCGGCTAATAGATTTCTGGAAATCCCGATTAGAGCGGAAAATGTCTACTTGATACCAGGAGCGCATAAACAAGAGGAAGTTTATAAGGGTGACTTAGGATTAGAGTAAGAGCGCAAATGTTTAGGGGGTGGAGTCAATATTTGCACATGCGCAGTAGTCGGTAGTTAGGACTTGTCTTCCTGCTTTGTGTCGAATTTAAGAATGAATTGTTTTCTTTTTTTTTTCTTTTTAAGTTCCTTTTTACTGCACAAAAATTAAATACTTTTCGTTTCTTTAAGTTTTAAGTTAAAAGGAAACTTACAAGAACAGGGTGTTCTGTAAACATTAGATCTGTACAGAGCCATCTTACGAATGTTTGCTGAACTTTAATATTCACAAGTAACGAGTTTGCTAATAATGCGGGGAATTTATTAATAAAAAATAATTGTTCTTATTTTTAAATATACATAGCAATACATTATTATTATAATGAAAAAAATATTTTCGTTACTTTACACGTATTAAGTTGCATGTACCTTGCTTTGGGGTCATATATAACTTCATACCGTATGGTATCCCTAGATGGCGCCAGCTGTCTTAACTGACCGCAAATATTTTTGGTTGTTTGATTCAGATAAAAGCAAAGTTAGTGGTATGTTAGGAGCTTCTACTAGATGGCGTAGCCGTCTGAAAATGATATTTTTACAGAGCCTGCCAAGACTTCGCCATTTCGGAACTACAATTAACTTTTTGTTTCTATATGTTAATTGTTTCCGTAGTAAAAATTATGTAGTAGTATATAGCAATCAATTTTTCAGTTAATCATGTACCTTATTGCAAAAAGTGTTAGGTTTTTTTTCACTTGGATCTGTAATGAAATCATGAAAATTAAGTTTGACCTCTAATATTTATTTGACACTATTTAAGTGATATTAGAATGACAATTACAATTATTTGACCACTATGTAAGATATTCAATAGCTTTTAGTAAAACCGAAGATTTTTGAATCATTTCATTTGTTTTCACCATTCCCAAATGGCTTGTTTTATAGATTTTTTACCTTTAATGTTAAAAATTATTTTGCACAGTTATCTCTTTAGTTATCATACTTTAAAAGTTGCGTGCAACACTAATTATTATGACAACGTTTATATATATTTATTATATAAATTTACATTTTTGATCCAATGTAAATTCGTTTGGGCAAACAATATTGTGTTCTTAAATAAAAATAACCAAAAACCAAAACTAACATATCACTGATTATACCAACTATAAAAGTTAACCTCTAAGACAAAATGCAACGTTTAATTATAATATAAATATAATGCAGCCTACAGTCATGGAAGGAAGGAGTTGAAGAAGAAGGAGATCCGTGAACGAACCAAAGTCGCTGACACAGCCCGAAGGATAAGCCGACTGAAGTGGCAGTGGGCGGAGCTAATAGCACGTAGAACTGACTGCCGATGGGGCAGAAAGGTTTTGGAATGGAGGCCAAGTACCGGCAAGCGCTGCGTAGGACGCTTACCCACAAGGTGGGCAGACGACCTGGTAAAGGTTGCAGGACGACGAGGGATGCAGGCCGCTTCCAATCGGCCGATCTGGAAGTCACTGGGGGAGGCCTATGTTCAGCAGTGGACGTCCTGTGGCTGAGATGATAATAATGATGATGATGGCGAAGTTTCGCCGTCTCCCAAAATCTACTTGAACTTTTGCCCTTTATTGTAATTAAAAGCATGTTTTTTTGTTATTGTAGGGTAACCTTTGTAACTTCAGTTATCATTTCTTGATCGTTTTATTGTTTTTCGCATGTGTCTTTTAACATTTAATGTAAAAGCTACCATTGGAAACTTTAAATGCAGATGTATTATTTAATTTATTGTTATCTCTAAGTAATATTGTAATGCTGTATGTTTTCTTAATAAATATAAATAAAATAAATTAAACCAACACCAAGTTACTGAAAGTTTGTGAGCCTTCTTCTTCCTGTTGTTATTATGTTACGGTATTATATTTATGGTGTTTTAAAAATATTTGCCATGGCTGCAATGGGTATTCTATAATAGAACTCGATAGTGAAAAAATTTCGTGCCACAGATTGTAATTATTTATTAAAGAAGAGACGGTAAATAAATAAATACTTGCTTCATTTTGCATAGCACACTCTGCCATCCGCATTTGACAATGCGCAAAAGCGAGACTTTGTGTACGTGATTTTGGCAGGTGTGGACGGTTTAAACCAAATTTAAGCTTAATCTTTAGTTTATTTTTTAAAAAATATGTGACTTCCGGCTTCCGGGGCATAAAATTTCTTGACTAAAATTTTCTTTAAAATAATAAATTAAAAATCAATGATACGTGCTGTGAGATGCAAACACACGAACCTTAAATTTTATATCGGCTGGAGCCAGAATGCATATCCTTTGTGCCTTCGCTTCTCTCGTTGAAGCGATAAGAAATAATATACATCTAAGTAGCTTTATTTAAATTCGACATTTATCACACCCGAAAAAAATTGGTGCTGGCATGTGCGGGTATTATCACTGAATGGGCATGAAGGGCTGGTCGTGACAATCATACAAAAGAGCGGGGGTATTACGTAAAACATTAGATTATGCGACTGGTAAAGAGACATACCATGCCATTATATTGGATGTAGAAAAGAATGGGATACTCCTTAAAATCACGTGATTAGCTGGTCATAAACAACAACTTTTCCTATGGGAGCAACATCGAAATCGTGATTTTATTTTCAGATGCTCCAAACATTATCATCGAGGTATGCGAGTAACTTTGTATGGAGAAGCTGAAAAACAATGTATGATTTCGTTGTTACTCCCATAGAAAATGTTGTTGTATATGACCAGCTGATCACGTGGTTTTAAGGAGTGTCCTATTCTCTTGTACACCCTGTATATCCTACCTACCTACCTACCTATGCAGTCAAGAATCAATGACGTAATACGCAGTTTGGGCCACTTATCCAATAGTTTAGTTTTCATTTAGTATTTATTAAATACGACATTAAAATTTGACGACCGCCTTGGTCAAGTGAACGCGATCCGTGTTCTGGACCACAAATGCGCAGGTTTAAGAAAGTACCAACTTTGGTACCTGAGTGATGTCAATTATAATGTATTTTAGTACATCTATCCATCAACTAGTTGCAAAAGTACAAGCCCTGCTTAATTTTGAAATTGCCTGTTGTGGTAGTTTGAATAAAATCATATTTTAAAGATATTTATTTTTTTATTTTGATATTATTAGTATTGCGCTTATGGAGTACAAGGGAAAAGAGTATGTTATCCTAGAATACCATAAAAGTGTTAAATAGTAGCCAAATTAAGGAGGGAAATGTGTTTATTGACCTTAAAAGACCTCCCCACCACCACGCGGTTCTCCACTATGCAGAAAACGTACCCTCAGTTTTTTCGCACACATTATGCGGTCTTCAAGGCATTGTCTGATGAAACAAATCATCTCGAGCCAAATGGAGAGCAGACGTGCTCGGAGTAGGGCACCCACGAGATGGTCGAACGCGGTTAGACGGTGGGCGGAAACATGCATTATGCGGTCCAACAGCCGATGATCACAGTTTGTGGAAAAACACTATATGTTCTCGTGATCCTCATCAGTGCGGGACCGAGAAAGAAGAAAAGTTATTTATATGGAAAACACATTGGCCTCCTTAAATTTGGATAATGTTCAAGGTATATACGGAGTGTGAATATTGCATGTTATTATTTTGTAGAAAATTTGGGCATATTTTTAAAGAAATTCAAAACAGTCGCTTTAGTCTTTCGTAATAGTGGTGACATCTTACAAATTTTACCCAACGACCCATATTCCAGTAATGGTTTCCGACTTTCTTATTGTTTTAGGCCTTTTTTTGTCTGTCTGTTATCGCACTGGATGGTGTTGTACTTGTTTTATCCCCACTTTTAACGTGTTAATGGCAGTATTTCGGCTGGACCAATTTTTAAACTAAATTAAAAGACGGCCACAGATTACTTAATATGGCCCTAATTCTCTTAATTGAATAAAAATAGTCAGCTTGTAGCTGTTCAATTATCTGAAAAGCTGCCAAAGATAACATCCATTATACCCTTTTAGGAGGCTGTAAACCCATAGAGGATGATTCAGAAAGGTATTTGAATTGAAATTTAGCATTTGCGCTATATAAAATAACCCACTGTTATTAAGTTTCTTTAACTACTATTAAAAAGATTGAGATCATAGTAAACTTTTTAAATTAGTAAGGCACTCTTAACTAGATTCTAGTTTTAGTGCACAAATTTTGTACACTTTACATTATTTTTGATAAACAATGCATCGTTTGATTTTAGGACTTAACAAATAGCAATCGTTTAGCATTGAAATGACCTGGGCCATAACCATGAACTCTTAAAACAATCTCAAAGTTGTCAAATCTGTCAATTTTGGTACGTCATTTCATACAAAATTTGACAGAAATGATAATGTTTGACAGATTTGTGATTGTTTTAACAGTTCATGGTTAGGGCTCTGATTTATATTTATTTGTTTAATATTGTATACCTGCTTTATTATTCTCGACTGCTAAGTATGGAAAAGTACCTGGAACGGAGTAAAATTTATTTTAGATAAAATAAATTAATATGCATTAACTTCATACAAACATTTGAAATATTAACACCCCTGTAACATGTATGTGAAATTGTAGATATTCGCACAGCGGGCCAAACATACGATTTCGTGGCCTTACTACAATAAGATAGCCTAGTGTTAAACACTTGTCTAATGATTAGCCAACCAATTTGAAATGTTTGTTAGTAATATGTCTCGAATGTCTGATGTGTCAACATTTCAAATTGTTTGGCTTATTTTAGCCGAAGTCTTAATCTTTTTTGTAGTAAGGCCAGAAATGTTTAGTGCTAGTACGATTTTAGATAAATATCTCACTTGTTAAAAACCTCACTTGCGACTGAAAATTCTTGCGGCCAGCATATTATCCGACTCAGTGGGCCAAACACACAAACTTTTAAATTTTTACTGTCAGTACGATTATAGTAAAAAATCCTACTCATATTTGCAACTTTTCACAGTTAAAAAATATCACTTGAGAGTGAAAACTGTTGCGGCCAGTATATTATCCGGCCCAGTGGGCCGAACATGCATCGGCCAGGCCCAAAGGTCGGGGTTGGTAAAGGTCAGATAACACTTTAGGATAACAAAGAGTGCGTAAATTAAATGTTGGGTTATGTTACTCTTTGTTTCTTGCTGGGATTGTGGAGTTGCGGCTAAGCTGTGCCTTCCGCGTGAAATTGTTTTCATGAAATAATTGTGATTAAAGTGGTGAAATTGTTTGATACGTGTACGAAATAAATATTTTATTTCACGCTTTACTATTTATTTATCATCAACGTTATCAACGAGGCCCGCAATTCAGGCTGTCTCTCAACAACAAACTATTGGTCTATATTACAATGGAAGTATCCTAAAGCTGATTGAACATACAGTAAAACACGAATGCAGGAATCCATGATTTTTTGGGTTCCATACCCAAAGGGTAAAACGGGACCCTATTACAAAGACTTCGCTGCCCATCTGTCTGTCTGTCACCAGGATGTAACTCTCGCACTTGGCCGGTTTTTATAATTGGTAACTAAAGACGAGGTAATTAAACGTAGAGGACGAAACTACGCAGATAGGCTGAAACAGGACACAAACCCGCTAGAGCGAGCATTATTAAGTTATACCGCCTTTCAGGCTTTGTTTACTTTGTGATTGATTGACACAAATATTACTAACCAATGCTGACAAGACGTTTTTTTAAGAAAAGAAAAAGAGGGTAAACTTTCTAATCACGCTTATATGAAATTGAGTTTCAAACATCAAAAAGCATCGAGAATTTTAGACGATAATATGTTAACATATCTAAATTTGATATTTTATCTGTATCTTTTATAAGTAATTTAATAAAAGCACTAAGTATAAACTATAATGATTTGCGCAGATGCCGCCATTTGCGGTTGCTGGCCACAATTTATTAATATTCTTACCACAGAGCAAAAACCGGGCTTGTTCAGTGCAAAATTAATGAATCGCATTTAACGCTGTAACAATACAGAATAGTATTAATTTTAACGTCGCTGGCAGGTAGGGTAGGTCGCTTAATGTCCATTCGCTATTTTGGGACTTTTCAATTTTGTTTTAAAAATATAAAGGACTAAGCCCAGGGCGGTAACCACGAACTCTTAAAACAATCTCAAATCTGTCAAACATTATCATTTCTGTCAAATTTTGTATGAAATGACATACCAAAATGGACAGATTTGATGACTTTGAGATTGTTTTAAGAGTTCATGGTTATGGCCCAGGGACAAGAAGAAAATGAATGATAACTGAATCTTTAGATGTGTACGTTCAAACTTGCTTTCTCCTTATAATACTTAAAATTAATAATAAAATTACAAATTAAATAGAAATGGTTTTCATAATAGCAAAAAAGTAACAACAAATATTATTTTAATTAATAAACATTAGTACATATATGTAGTTCTAAAAGCATTTTTTCATTTACAAATACGAGATAGGCAAACAATTACATCAAAACTCCTTAATATTCTTAATACCTAGCAAATCTACTTTCAGGTCTAGCAAAAGTGTGTTTGCAATAAAAGTTTTTACAGCTGTTGGTGCTTCTGTCACAAAATGTAAACAATGCACTAGACATTGTTGGCGTTATTGTAAAACCTTTATTGCGCAAAGGCAAATATTTTACTTTGTTAACTCCTCAACTGCGATTTAATTAAGTATGTTGAGGTTTCGTTTATTTCTGAAGGGTAGGTAAATATTTGAATTGTTGTTTTAAAATGTATTTTTGGAAGTAAAGCTGGTTTCACACGGCAGAAATGCTACGTTAGTCTCTTTAATTTTTGGTGCTGAAGTCAGCCCGAGGTTGCCAATTCGCTACGGGCGGGGCGCGCAACAGGTCTTAAAGCAGATCGTTAACTATCAAAAGATATCTTAATAGTAATCACCAATGCTAGAGCGCCCGCTGCATGCCCAACCGTTGCGATTTGTAGCTAACGGTACGATTTGGATCTAGGCAAAAAATTGGTTGTCTGTAAAGTCGGTTTACGAACGTTAATTTTACGTGGTAACGTCATAAGAAAATATTCATGCTACTCGGACGCATCGGCCGATGGAATGGAGAGGGATAGATGCGTCACGAACTGAACGCTTACTCCGATCGCTAGTTCCGCGCTCTCGCTCGCACGCGGAACGTGACAGTTTTTCGTGCGTGAAGCCGGTCATTGATTTTTAAAACGATAACACATCAAAAATAAATAAATTACTCTGCACCCTACAGAGCTGGGCGTTGCGATCCGGCCGCTGCTTGAATCTGCAAGGCAGCAAAGAACTGCAAGAATCCGAGTGGTACCTTTCCGTAGTCTCTGATACGAATGATACATAGTGTTATAAATAAAGAAGACAGATCACAGTCCATAGAAAACTCACGTCCAACAGCAATGATTAGTATCTCAAAACATTGATAAAAATTATTTAAAAAAATATAGCATAATTGTGAACCAGCCTTACTGTCAAAGTGCAAAAAAATTGCTTTGAAACTATGTTCAGAAGGAGTAATGTGTTACTCAATTAAAGTACAGTAAAACAATGTAAATAGGTAGGTACGTATTCCTTATTTCTTTTTATTAAAAAATCATTAATTTGAAAGTAATTAAATGTTAATACTTAACTCAATATTTTTTATTATATATTATATAATTTCGGGTTATTACCCGAAACAAGCGACAGCGTAGTTCCCGACTGAAGCTTAATTATTTTCCACATGCAAAACAATATTTGTTAATTACTGAGTTTAATTTAAGTATATTAATTTTATGAGTTTTCGTTATAACAGACGTGTGTCACGTTTCTCTCATACTTCAGAGAAATAAGTACATATTAATAATATATTGCAATTAAAATTAGCATCATGTACGTTCTACACTTAAGTTGTGTACGCATTCCGAACTTTATACAACAATAAATTAATTATTAATTTATAATGCTAAGAAAGAAAACGTGGGTAAAATTTTCTATGTCATTGAATAATTATTTTAAATTAAGTATCATCTCTTACTGCAAATGTTTGTAATGTACTGGTAAATAATAAAATATGATATTAATACCTTCGTATAATTTATATCGTGTACAAAAAGTATCCTTTGAAGTGCCTAAGAAGTTTAAATAAAGAGTGCCTAAGAAGTTGCAAATTTTTCGGAAATATGGTTTTAATGTTTTCATTTTTTAATATAGGATTTAATATTTGTTCTGGTTTCGTAAAATTAAAAAGTACTAAAACTAAAATATGATCGTTCGTTATGCCAGTAAGCTGGCTACGTTTCCTTGCTTTGTCACCTCATACCTCTATGAGGTATGAGCAAGGAAATGACCCACAAGGGCCAGATTTGACCCGAACAAGATTCAAAACTGGCCCTTGTGGTCACCTCATAGGTACTGTAACGTTCTGTAACGTACTGTAACGGGCCAATGGCCGAAGCTGGGATAGACTATTGGGAATTGATCGAGAACAAATTATTTCACTTAAGGAATTATATTTATTAAAAGGTTCTTTACATGAGGAATGCAGAAAATACTTAACTTTTGAATCGTTTTGCTCAATTGCAAATATAAAGGTTTACTTTTTGTATAGATTTTAATTATTTTTCTTCGACTACAGATTTTCTAATGAATCCCGAAAACAAAAGTTCTTTCTACGTCAAAGAAAAATATTCAAAAGCAAGTTTCATATTTCGAACATACCTTGGTAGACGTAGAGGTTTTATTCGCTCGGCTATAAACCTCTACAGTACCTCTATCCTAAGTCAAGCTAGCCTAGCCTCTAGGCTAGCTTAGCCTAGCCTCTAGCCTCTCCCTTGTATCACCTCTAGCATAGCGTTATTTGCCGATTTTTGTAAAATCTACGTCCATCCAAAAAAACATAAAAACTCATCTTATTCGCGTTAGATATCGATTACTGACATCGTTAATGAAGCGCAACATTCGCAAAATATCACTGAAGGGCAATGAGCCGTTGCAATCGCGTTTACTAACAAATCGATATCCATCGCAGCTCGGTTGACATGTTAATCGACGCGGGATAATGAATCGTAATTAATGAAATTGTTAATCGATTCAGTCGAGGTGGACGCTTCAGAGGTTAAAATAATTCTGGAAGGTTGAATATTACTGTATGAAACTACAAAATTGTTTTAGGTAGAAGAGTTCCTAAAGATCGTAATTAATAGTAACCTAGAGATAGGAATCGAGACGTTGGCAGGCAACTATTCTGATCACGGCCATTACAGCAAAAGTATAAATGCGATCGGCATAAACAGAGTGATAATAGTAATAACAGTTGAGTACGAGTGAGATGACTTGGATTTTACTTTCACACCTCAAAGTTAGATGAGATTATCATCTTCCCTACAAATGAAGATGATGCTTCATCATTTTCAGCCACAATTTAAGTCAACAAAATTTCAGAACGTTACTGCTGAACATCCTCCTCCCTCCTCTAATGACTACAAGATTGGACAGTTGGAAGCAGCCTGCATACAACGGCTTTCTGTAACCCTTACCAGGTCGTCTGTCCAACTTGTGTCCGCTCGCTTGCCGCTGTGAAATCCACATTCTAAAACCTTACTGGCTCATCAGCCGTCAGTCCTACGTGCTATATGCCCCACTCTCTCTTATTTCAGCCTCATAATCAGTCGGGATATATCAGTGACTTCTGTTTAGTTATGGATCTCTTAATTTCTGATTCGATCTCGTATAACCTTAAGTTTTCTTATGAGGCCTTTTATAGTATAGTAAGACCTATTTGTATATGTACCTGATATACGATACACTATTATACCTATGAATTCTGTGGGCAGTCTGTAGTAGAATGTCAGACATCTTAATCCAAGTCGCGTTGCAGACGCACGATTAAACTGTTCACGTCTGAGGCTATCAGCATAACTATGCGAACAATCCTCATAATATCTAATGGACTTATTAACTTGAACACCCCACAATAAGTGCCGTCATATGCGTCTGTGATGGAATCGAGGCCTGCGAGTTGAGTGATTATGAAATTCCTTCCATCTTATTAACTATTCAACTAACAATATTTTATTCTGAACTTTAAAATTTAAACATAAGGTCGCATTTTGTGTGCTGGCTATAATGTTCCGACCCAGTGCTTAGAATGAATATCAATGAGCTGTTGAATTAAAATCTTACTCTTCAAAAATGGTAATTTATTGGAGACTGTCCTTTCAGTGTTCTGAATTAGCGTTAACGCTGAAGTTGGGATGGCTGCAATTTAGAATCCAGTCTCTATACTGCTTGTAATAAATATATGTTTGACCCTTGTCCTGTTTACGCTAGAAAACAGATATTTTTATACCTACAGAAAACATCTATGATATAATGACTTTGCTATCTTTAAGATTTCTAATGTATCCATTATATTCATCCATTATACTGGTGTCAGAACTATGTATTAGCATTTTTTTTTCAAAAAACACCTTTGCTATGAACATAAAAATATGTGACTGGTTTAAACCTTTAGAAAAATGTCCGATCTTTTTTTTTTCTTTCTTTATTATGGAAACAAACAGCTATCAATATTACATTTAGTTTATGAATGAATAATGTTTAGTACTAGATCATTACAAATTTCCACCAGTAGTTTTTACAGTAAACAAGTTGACGAGATAAAAAGTGCGTTTAAACTTATAATACATAGGCACAAAACAATAATATAATTATATATGATTAATCTTACTAGGGCGCAACTACAGTGGCCATTTTAACAATAAACGAAAGCGCATCAATTTTTTGAAAATATGTCGATGCGATTGTAAGTACTGTTGTACCTATTTCTAGCTCTTATAAAAAAACTGTTACTTCTGTAGTTAGTCAAGCAGATGGGTGTAACAAATGTACTTTTGTGCCGCGGGTTGGATCACTTTAAAAGTTAATTTATTCACAAAGTAAGAGGAATCAACAACGTAATTGATTATTTTATAGAGTAAAATTTGATCCCTATGTTCTCGTTCTCTTTCTATCTGCTCCTAATCCGATTGATATAAATTTGACGCGAGTTTCCAAATCCAATTGAATACCATGCGATCGAAACTAACTGCAAAAGTTAGCCAAATAAAACTGGCAAGCAATTTAATCGATACATAATAACCCAATTAGCATTACAAACCTCGTTTAATTAGCTGGACAGAATCCCATGTTGCGTTCAGATTGTTACATCACAAACATTAAACTGGATTCTGTTCACGATGCCCTAGCTAGATTGTGGATTGGGATAGCATTGATTCCGTGCTCCAGCTGTTTGTTGAAAAGCTAATGGATGCAGTTTGATTGCATAAATTATAGTGTTTCAGTAAGTGAATTAGTTTGGCATTACGTTTGATACACAAAATAATTATGCTCTTAGGTTCTGATGCTAAAATGCAAAAACTAGATTAAAGCTGCAAAAATTGCAAAGCTTTACCGTACGAAAATTGATGTAGATAATATTTCCTTGTTTTGGTATGGGCCATATCTTTAAAATTGTTGTTACATAGTACCGAAATCAGTCTGATAAGATAATTTTGCATTTTAAAATGTAAATGATGCCTTGTTAGGGATAATTTTCATTTTAACAGCCTTAACATTTTTGTCTTTATAGAATTTAGTCGGAGAAGAAAGACCGTTTTTAAGGATATAATCTATCATTAGTTCAATCATTTACAAATGTTCAAAAATTATATGCTTATTCTTGATGATGAGACTTTTTCATCACCAGCCGATATGTAGTCACGAAGCGTTGGTAGGGCTAAGTTATATTTTTGGGACGTGTATAAGTGCCCGTAGTAGGGCCAATATACAGAATAAATCATTTCATTTCATTTCAGTGACATATTTTAGTTAAGTCATGGTGCTGTAATATAGTTTTAGGTAGTTACAATGTTAATTGAGTTTAAGACAAATAAAAAAAGTGTCTTTGAATTAAAAATGATACGATCTAAAAAAAATTAAGTATATAAATGTAGATAAATATAATCCAGACGAACTTTAAATTTATCTACATCGCTCACCAGCTAAATACAGTTAAAACAACAATGTTACAGATCACGAAATGGGTGATAAAACTAGTTTTAGTAGATCGTAATCCTGGAATATTGTTGAGAAATGTCATTTTTATCGTCAAGCTATATTAACTGTATGATTTTACATTTTATCGTATGTCTAAAGAATAAAATAACATTGTTTCGATTAAAAAATAAACACAGTAAGACAAGTAAACTTACTTATTTAGAGTTCCTCAGCAAGCTATGCATAAAGCTAAGCTTAGTATTTCTCTGAAGGATAAAATCAGAAATGACTAAAGCAATTTGATCAATCGATCAGCAAACCTAAGTGGCGATGAGCTGGTTGTAATTGTTGTGGAACCAATAACCGATGGGGTAGACGTGTTTTTGAGTGAAGACTATGACATGGCACATTTGCCATGCCTGCCTTACGCTGCATTCAGCGTAAGGCACCCTCCGTAAAGGCTAATAACAAATACCCAATGCCACTGGCAGCGGATAAAAGAGGAAAAAACCGGCCAGTTGCGAGTCGGAATCCCGCACGAAGGGTTCCATACCATTATCTATAAAAACCGACCAAGTGCGAGTTGGACTCGCACTCGAAGGATTCCGCACTATTATCTAGAACTATTTATTTTATTTTGTTTTTTAGTATTTGTTGTTATAGCGGCAACAGAAAAACATCATTTGTGAATCAATTTAAACTGTCTAACTATCATGGTTCATGAGATACAGCCTGGTGACAGACGGACACACAGACAGACGGACAGCGAAGTCCTAGTAATAGGATTCGTTTTACTATTTGGGTACGGGACCCTAAAAACGAGATCCTCCTCGCTGGATTACATTCAGATCGGTTTGTCCAGCAGTTAACTGATGTAGGCTGACTATGATGATTATAATAAAAAAGACAAATCGTTGTAAAAATTAAAACTAAAAAAATCATCGATGTAAACCAAAAATTAAAAATAACTCTGCCGAAATTCGGTCAATAACCCAATAAGTATTTTAGGGATATTACAATTGACAGGACCAAAAATAGACATTTTCCTTGGAAAATAAGTGGCAAGGCACTCAACACGTCCTAAGTACATAAATCCCTGTTAAGAACACTCCAATGTATCTCTTGAAAATATCTTGCCAAAATACGAGTGTGCTTTGAAAATTCTGTTCAAAAATATTTCTTTTCATTTTTTTTATATTTGGCAAACAGAGCGGGATGTTTCTTAATGTTATTATTACGAGTTTATCTTAACTCAAAACAACAGCTAATATAGTGGTACTTTCCAATGGCAACTATAAAAAATCTTTGAGTTTGGCCTCAGTTAGTCTCATAAACTCTTCTCCAATATTTGAGTAAAGTTAGTAAGTATTTTTTTTAAATTATTGCGCGTTTTAAAGGCTTCGTATTATACACTTTAATCCTCTTGCTCATTTCGCGCGCATATGTGTGACGAGGCCATTGTTATTCAATTGTTTTTTTTTTCGAGCCAGGGTTGAAAGTCAGGACGCGGTATTGATCTAAGAAAAAACTAACCGTGATTCAAACCCGTCATTACTTTTTACGGGTACACCTTGGGACAACTAGATGGGGCCAGAGTATCATTTATTATACCTGACCCGAAACACTATCAACGGATTAGTATGTGCATCATCATAATCCTATCCATTGGCAAGAGCTTTACATAATATTATAATATTGCTTTAGCTTGTTAGACTGGCGCCCTTCGCTCCGTTTGCCGAGCTGAGGTCTGTACTGTAAGTAATTAATATGAACAACGTGAATATAAGTATTCATGTATTCAGTCTTATGTAATAGATAAGACTAGTCATCAAGAGACCAATTAACTACTTTTGATTAAAAAGTCCGAAGTTTGCCCCTGGTTCTTGGTTAAAATATTATTTTAGTACTTTTCTATAACAGTTTAAAAACCGGCCAAGTGCGTGTCGTACCAGGCGCAGTATAGGGTTTCGTAGTTGCCCGTCATTACCACAATATATTTCTGCAATTACTTCATTTAAGTCACTTTTAATGTTTTCCTCTAAGGAATTTTAAACGACAAGTTGAACGACTATTACTCTTAATCTAACGAATCTATCTTAACGGTTATGATTTTTATCAAAAATTCATGAAAAGCACTATAATCGTGATTTTTCCACATTTTTCAAGCCAATATGTATATAGCTTTAAGAGGAGGGGCGACGCCCTAGTCGAACAAAAATTGGCAATTAAACGTTTAATTTATTTTATTTTATTTTATTTAAACTTTATTGCACAGACAAAAAACATGTGGTACAAATGGCGGACTTAATGCCAAAAGCATTCTCTACCAGTCAACCATAGGGCCAGACAGAGAAGGTATGGGCGGTGCAACAAAAAAAGCTTGTATACAAAATCAAACTTAACTAGATTAATACATTACATACTATATAAATAGATAGATAACAATACGGTACATACATACATATAATATACTTACACATATACACGCATATAATATGATTGTACACAGAACCATGCCAGCGAGGACCATTGGGAAATGAAGAGGAAAACGAGAAAATGAGAGAGGGTTAGACTTATTATTATTTAATATTTCGCAAACGGATCCCTAAATCAAAAAATAGTATTAGCAACTACTAAATCATTTTAACCTGACCTATTCAACGATACCCCACACGATGGGGTAGACGATGAAAAAAAATTCATCCCCACGTTTCATGTATGGTAGCCTAAAAAAAATATTTTTCGAAATTTTATTCCACCAATTTGTCGGCGTGATTTAAATTTATATATCTCTACAAAATTACAGCTCTTTAGGGTCAACAGCCTCTAAGCAAAACCTCGGACGGACAGACAGACAGACGGACATAACGAACTTTTAAGGGTTCCTTGTCAGAACTACGAAACCCCAATAATATCCTAAATTGTACCCTTTTATCAATTTCATATTCATAAAGCATTTCCATTTGTTACGAAAGATTATCTGTTCCTGGGATAACGAATTGTGATTGTTGCTGCGTGATAAAGAAAATTTAATTAATGAAAGGGAAATTAATTAATTCCCAACTCCAGTTGATTGAGCCTGTTTTAAATGTTTGGTGTTGTCTTTGGTTTTAATTAAACTTTTTTATAATAAACGATAAAAAATTAAAACGTTATGAAATCAAAATATAATATTAATAGACTAGAGTTCTGTTTTTGTTTCTTTTATAAGCCAGCCCGCTCGCTTCGAAGTGCGCTGAGCATTCGGGTTCCGCGGTTGTGCTGCAGAGTCGCTCGTTATAAATTATATTACATACTTATATTTACAAAACATGTTGATAATAATGTTGGTTGTAAAATTACTCAAACTATTTGATAAGAACATAGTTTACCTTGTTTTTGATCCCAAATAAAATATCACTGCAAGTTATAGGAGATTTGTTACAAATAATTTGGTAATGTTTTTAATCAACAATAATCATATTACAATATCTTTACAAAATCACTACAGTTTTTTCTTATAATTGAAATATAAAATAAACGATTCCTTTCATGGAAACCATAGCAATAATCTTGACGCGTATTTAAATTCATTTTTAATTATGGTACAGGGTAGCACTTATTATAGTGGTCTGATAAATGCTTAATCGCTTTAGCACTAACACGTTTTTTTTCAGTTTGGGGCTAAATATTTGTCTGCATGAATTTCTATTTTATCAAAAACGTCATATACCTACGTAGAAGCATAGTCTCACATTTCTACTTCCAAACTATTGATTTTGGCGGAACTAACATTAATTTTAACTATGTTATTGAGATCACAGTGCCCCATGCCTAAAACTATATTAGACCACTGTATTTTAATGGCCAAACAGTATTATTTAACAATGTAACAACCTAAGCTGGCAGTGTGTCGGTCACATCTTTCGCAAAACCGATAAAAGATGGAGTAAATGGGTTCTTGATAAGAAGAGCACGCCTCTGCCACGCCATAGTAACAGGACGCTCTCCAGCTCAATGAGCTGAAGACCTTAGAAAGATAGCTGGCAGAGACTGGATGAAAAAAGCGGAAAATTGGCTGTTTCACGCTTTTTGCTTGCATCCAGGAGTCAACTGAAATAGGCTGTCATGATGATGATGAACCTGCATTAAGTATATCCACTGCAAACATAGGTCGTATCAATATATTTTAGATAAAAGAGCCCAAAATTACGAGGTTCACGGAGTGATCATGTTTTCCAAATCCATGATGCATGTTGCGAGTTTGGCCGCCGGCCAACCGAACTGTCTTGCTTGTTCAGGCCGACACCTAAGGCATGTTCGTAAATGGCTTTCATGTTCCAGATAGGTCTGTACCGGAATTATGCCTTGAATTTGAAATCTTTATTTAACATGTACTTATTAGTAATAAACTTAGTAATACACAAACCTCTTAAATTTTTAGGACCTACATAAAAAAAAATTAAACAAGTGATGTCTTAAACTTCTTAGAATCAGAGGTTTTCATCATTAACACCCATTTGTAAGTACCTACTGCCTAGCTCATTTTATTTATCAGGTAGGCACTTCCTAATTACTTATATGCACCGCACGCCCCTGCCTTGAAAGATTTAACTTTGTAGTTCGGAGCGCGAAATACACAAGTCAGTCGTCAATACCGAACTAAGAATGCTTGGAAAATCAATATTTCACACTACTAAGAAGAAAATAAAAATATTCCTGCAACGTACGCTCAACGCAAGTCCTATTGAGTTAAATTCAACCTCTTCTATTCCTAACATACGGTAAATAACATGCTGGCAACAGAAACACCGCAAAAACTCGGCAAGATGGAATCTATGTCATTTGATTTCCATGTCAACGTAATTCGGCTCGTATTTGTAAGCAGTATTTGGGAGAGGTTGTGTGATTGGAGTTATTGAGTTACGATACAATACAATCGAAGAAAGTGGGCTTACTTAAAGGTTAAAAAACTAAAACTTAGAAAAACAATCTTGAAAGAATTTCCTGGGGATCGTTGGAAGTGGTAGTTAATATAATCACGTGGCTTTGTTCCTGTCTGAAAGACGAGTTTAATTGCTGTAATTGCGAAGCTTTGTCTGGTAGGATGCCGTGTCAGCTACTATTCTTAAGGGTTTTGTTTATAAATAAATGAGAAAGGTGCATTAGTACATCTTTGTGTAAAAATCAACTGTAAATTTTTATTTGGTGCGCAATAAATAATGAGAGGCTTATGAGAAAACTGTTGCCAGTCAAAAAAAAGTATTACCCTTTAAATAAATTAATAAAGTCGCAATTTAGCAGTAAGATGTAGGAATACTGTACCGGTCTCTATTATGCGGTTGTCGTGAATGCGGGATTCCGTATAGGTATATAAATATAATCGAGTCAATGTACGGAATGTAATAGATAGACCTCTACCTCTCTCTAGATAGGTGGGTAGGTACTTCTTTTTTTTGGCTTTCATGGGAAAATCTCCCTGGAAACTGGCAATAGCAGGATATTACTGAAGAGCACGTACGGTTATTATTATTATTTACCTCCTTACCTACTTTCTTAATCTTAATACCTATCGGACTAATTTTTGATTCATTCCCTTTTTGGATTTGAACCATGATATTAGTTTTTTTTGTCTCGTTTTCTCACCCCTATTACGCGTATCACCGTGATACTCAATAATAATAACTCATAAAAATGTAGATATACTGTACATATATAATGTATATATATGTACTTGTTTCTTGAGTGAACTCGGAAAATCTGTCTTAAAAATATTTAAAAAATATTTACGTTTAACGCTAAAGCATGTACAGCTAGCAGCAGAACGAAATGTTAATTTTTCTCAGATTTTCTAAAGAAATGTCATTGAACAGATGTAAATGACGGGCGTAATAACGTCCAGTCCGTTACGGGCTTAAAAGCACTCTTTCTAACAACGGAAGCATGCTATCTTATTACCAAAGGTACCGTTACAAAGTTGATACTTGATACTTGACAACTTAACAGAGTGTTAAAAATACGGGACAAATTTTTGGGGTATTTAAAATTCGAGTCTAAAATTACTGTATTTTTTTCTTTGTAAACAATAACTAGCCATTATGATTGTAAAAATAATAATGACAAAAAATACTCTTATAAAATCCAATGCTTTCTTAACACAAGCGCACGATCATCATTCCTTCTGAACAAAAAAAAAACTGATTTAAAAAAAAACCTGTGGCTTAGTCTCGATTTTGAACCTTCCTCTAAAATTTTCCTTAACCACATCTAACACTGTAAAGTAGCCACGAGACATAATTGCGTTCTTTCCGAACAAAACCACTCGTTGGCTTATTGCACCACGTGATTAGCCCCTGGGCCTCGCAGAAGATTAAGCCTTCAACTGCCACACACACCCAAACGTATTCTTATTGGGACTGCCGTCGCCGGCGTCATGTTTTTGCTTTATGTTGTCACAATTGTTATACTTAAAAGGTGTACGAAGTAAGTATATGGTTTAAAAAATTGTAGTTAATGTTTTTAGTCACCATTAGAATATTGAATTTTTTTTTGCAACCCACACTTGGGACCGTTGCTTTAAGTGAATCTCGCCGTACGCATTGAAACAATAAAGCAGATTTCTATAAAAATAGGTTAATATGGGTGGTGATTTGTTTCAACATTTTAAATATCCCTTGGGCATTACCTGACATTTTAATTGACATTATTGACCCTTACAAACAAAAACTAGAATTTTAAACAAAAATCTTTAAAAATATTACAACTTTTGATCACCATTTGTCAAACGGTGTAGCATGGCCTTAAAGTCCTACCTTATTTATACCAACTAAAACAGTATATTCGACCAGTTTTCATTTCTTCTCAGCGCTATCATCATTAAGTAGAAAGTAATTCAATAAAGCTACACTCTACAACTCATCGCAATTTTGAACCGGCGTTATCATTGAAATTTGGAACCAGTTACTCCGGTTGTAAATTGTGATAAGTAATTAAAGATAAATAACACTTGAAAAAAATTATCGACCTCAAGTGGGACTCGAACCCACGTCCCATCGCATGCCGGGCGAGTGACCAACTAAGCTACCGAGGACGTCACGTGACAAGATGAAATTCCGCAAGTGTTTTTTTTTTCTTTCGCTGTCAAAGCTTAGTTGGTAAAGCACTCGCCCGGCATGCGATGGGACGTGGGTTCGAGTCCCACCTGAGGTCGATGATTTTTTTCAAGTGTTATTTATCTTCAACAAAACCTTGCATGGAATTGCTAAAAACAAAAATTTACAATGTGATAAGTAACTTGAGTAAGGTACTTAAGTTTTCAGCTAAGTACAAATGAAACTTACTGTGATCTTGCTAGTAAGTGGATACCTTATTAAACAAAAAACAACTATAAAAATACAAAGAAAACACAGACTTCACATAACCAAAACCAAACAACATCGCATAGGTTCCTACTCCGTATTAATAGTCCGTTACAATTTCCGACCATTGTCAAACCATGTTTACCATCAAACAAACTCTATAACGGAATTATGGACATAACGATATACCCACAGTATCCCTCGGGTCATAATGCCGTGTGTTCCTATTCTGTCCAGGATGAGGCTTGTAACAAAAAGGTCAGGGGATCTGGTCCCGATGATATATTATTCAGAAAGACTGATGAGGGGATGCGAAGCGATGTTTATGAAGGCAAATGAATGTTGTTTTGTAATGATACAACACCCGCTGTATTTGAAAAGCAGTGCACATTGAGGTATAATGTACTAGCGTACTAGAGAACACATCTCGAACTAAATGTTTCAGCCAAGCATTGTAGTATTGAACAATCAAGAAGCAGTTTTGACAACTTTAATTATTGACACTGACTGAAGCTTTGTAGTCCACTGGACTACAATTCTTGGCTGAAACATTTAGTTCAAGATGTGTTCTCTAGTACGCTAGTACATTATACCTCAATAGCAGTGCAGGACAATTTAGGGTGTAGTATTACTTACTTACTTACTTATTAATATTTAGTAGGGTGTTGTAAGTCGCATGGATCAGGCTACTAAGAATATTTCAGTAATTGGTCATTTTTAAAGTGCCTATATTCTTTGTCTATATTTTTGGAAACAGGGACATTCCATCTTCATGTCTATAAATGTAGCAAATTCTAATAGTAGATACCGTGATATTACATTTAAAAGGTCACTGGCAACCCATTAAAAAAATAAATTAAATTAAAAAAGAGAAAATATTAACTTATAACCAATGCTTAGTCCTTGGCACGTACTCAACTTTTTGTCATTATTTGTATTATTTAATATTCCAAACAGTTACATCAAAAGTTAATGTTACCATTATATTATTTCTCTCCATTTCTTGCCGACTTATCATTTCAAAAAGGAATAAAAGCAATAACATTATGTAAATAGACAATAAAATTTGGCAGCAGCTGATCTCTTAGACTAGATCAAGTATGGCACGACAACGTCGGAGTTATTTAGGGGCTTGTATTGACTAAGAGACAATTCCCATTAAGACGTGGCCCGACAAGACAAAATATACTAAAGCCTGAACGATACTCGACGAGGAGCAGCTCCGGTAATTAATCAATTACTTATGGGATCAATTTGGGCTCAGGCTGCCAAAATTGAGACTGCAGAAGACTTATGGCAAATGAAAATGGATATTGCTTACTTATAAGTATTTGCAAGGTATCACGATTTATGAAGACAATGGATATTGCTTTTAAATTTAAAGGTGTTACATTATGTTTCTAATACCATGTGGCATTCTTTATTAAAAGACTGTTTACTATGTGAAATGGTACGATTAAATATTTTTTAAACGATAAAATTAAGATTGTGATAAAACTTTGAATGCTTACTAAACAGCATCTATGAATTTTATTTTAATAAAAACTAAGCTAAAACATTTTCATAATGTTCAAGATTCGCAAGTAAACAACATCTTCAAACTTCTTATTTACAAATAAACAGTGTAACACGAATTGACAGAAAGCAGCAAAAAACGGCGTGAAGTGGTCGTTCTTAAGAGATAAGAAATAAATATTTTTAGCAGACCGCTTAATCTCCTTCCTGATATAAAGTAGCTGTCATTTTTGATATAGAAATGGTGTATATCCAATCGCTCTGAACTCCTTCGTCTGTTTATCTTAGCCACCATTTCCGGTACATTTTTGTTGACCGTACACGTCACTTCATCTAACCCTCTCTGGAGGGTCAGAAAGAAACCTTTTAACCCCAAAAGAAAGCGACTCAAGTGCTCGTCTTAAATTTAACACAACAGTGTAGAGGCACTTTATTTTTTCCAAATATTTTTGTGGCTGGAATTTTTGTTGACTTTTCAAGAATTCTTATCAATTTTTGTTTTAAAGTTGTTAACGTTTCTCGGGAAGTTGGGTTTGTTATTTTTCTCTGAACAAATTCGATGGTCTTTGTCGGTGAATTTCATAATAAAATAAACACAATGAATTCTTGCTACTAATTAAAAGTTTTTATGACTTTTCATAAAAATAAAAAGTACTATAAACAATAATTGACCAGTTTATTGTACTCTAGGTAAATAAAATTAGTATCTTAAATCTTACTTTCTTTTGACAAATTAAATCTCTTTAAATACAGTGATTTATAAGGACTTAAGTTAATCATTTAAAGGAACACTTTATAAATAATACTCATAATTAACAAAGAACATAATCCTATACAGATAAATGGCGCCAAACGTGCCCAGTAGCGCAATGTGTTATGTCATTTTAAAATACTGCATCAAGATATCGCATCGATTTAAAATAAACACAAAAATAACATTTAAAGTTTGTATAACAATATCAAAAACAACAACAAGATTCAAGAGAAATGAATTTGAGGCAGTTACAGAAATATTTATGGTCATCTACGACTGTTAATAATGGATTCATGTAACATTTTCGAATACGGACTTTAAAGATAATTATCTGTAAATCAATGCATAATTATTAGCATGTTCGTATTGTAAAGATACTGTGCCTAAATATTAAACATCCTCGCAAAAATGTAACAAGCTACGAGTAGCTAGCTAAAAAGAAGAAACTGCAACGTTTCCGAAAACGATTCAGTAAATTTTCAACATTAAATCAATAAAAGTACCACCAGTTCAGCTCCTTAAAAAATAAAGGAGCTAAGACATTGCTATAACAATTTTAAAACTTCGCAGAACGAAAAGAGCAAGAAAAAAACTAAATTATGGAAACTGGAACAGGAAAATGTGATTTCTATATTGATAAATTGAAATTTTTGGTTCGGGAAATAACTTGGAGCGTTCAAAATGGGCATGTTTTTCAAATTAGGTTTTTTTTATTTTCGGGAATATATTATGTTGACGTACCTAATTGATTATTTTAGGAGGATATTGAATTGGGTATGCTTTTTTAATTCCCTTAATACGATTCCATTTTTTTTGCAAGACAAGAAGGTAATATTCAGACACTGTGTTTTATATAAGTAGGTACTTTTCGATTACGACTTTGAAAATACTGAGTTTCCCATCTAATTTCAAGTTACATGACTACATTTGGTTGTGTATAAACTAAAGAAAATAATTCTTGGTGTACGGAAATAAGAAAAATAATATTATTAAAATTAACAAGCTTCCTTGCAATGGTAATTACACTTAGTTAATGACGCCCAAAATTAACTACTTAATCATAATGAAAATGCCTCTGAAACATTACAAGATAGCACCACATTGTCTCAAGTCATAACTCTTGTTTGCAGAATGGGTCTCATAAAGTGCTATTACTATACTAAGACCGGGCAAATAATTACAAGTGACTTGGCTTCTTCTAATTGGTTTCGTGTAAGTACGCAGTATATGACTAGATACATTTTGACAATGCAACGCTATTAAGGTCTTTTGACTGCATGTTATGATGAAAGCAGCATTTTAGGGAGCTTTATGTTATTTGAAAAGGTGAAAATAAACTAACACAGTATAAGGTCAATAAAAAAAATATTCGGTGGTTCATAACCTAAACTGGGATTATCAATATAACTTTGAATTCAACCCATATCACGCTAGTTAAATTAACACGGTTTTTCATATTTTTTATTATAATTATTCACCAAACAACATTACACAAGCAACATACTACAGCACAGTTGCATTGCAATCAATTAAATTCAAAACTAAAGTATTTTGAAATCCTTTCCACAAAATGTACCATAACTAAAACCACATTATTTTGAAGTGTTTCAACATTGTAGAAGTTTTTTACGGATTAAGTACATTTTTAACGGGGAACATTGAAAGCGTGGAAGGCTGTAAGTGACACTTTAGACGGTAAAAGCTGAATAAAAATGAGACCCTCTTTCACTATAACCTCATACATTATATATTTCTCATTTTGAATCAAATGTTTGGTTATATTTGCAATATAACTAAACGTTTTGTTAGCTCCAGAATGTAAATAGATATGATTTAATAAACTGTAAATATATGTATAATGTATTATTTCAATGATAATAAATATTTTACTAAGAAAAATCTGCGGGTAGTGTCTTAAGTTTTGTTATTTCCCAACAAAAAAGATAAAAGTTTTAGGTTTAACGCTATGTCTATGTATCTATCTGACGCATCGTAGCTCCTAAATAGGTTGTCCAATTTTAATAGTTTTCTTTTATTAGAAAGCTTGTTAAATCTTCATGAATCTTAGCTAGGTTCGATGGTAATTCTCTAAGCCGTTTAAATATCAACAATGTTGCCTTAGTAAATAATCTTTTGTCAAAAAAATCAATGGAAAAATCAAGAATTGAACATAACACCTAAATAATTATAGCTCAGACGACATGACATAATACAAAAGCAACATAAAATTAAAATAAAAAAAACAATTAAAAATTATGAAAATTAATCTAAAAAACAAAAGCAACATTTACCAAAACAACAAGTTACAAACTTAATGAAACGGGAATAACGCGATCAGAATTTAGGCAAAAAATGATACCTTTTTTGCCTGACGTTTTGACCGGGTTACACCGACCGTGGTCACAGGCTGACTGGAACAGCGATCTCTTCACTCCGTATGAGAGACACATTCTGGATCCACCCTCATAATATTATTTTCACGCCACTTACTGTCGCACACTACACTCACTTGATTTGATTTTGATAGGCCTGGGCTCTAACCATGAACTGTTAAAACAATCACAAATCTGTCAAACATTATCATTTCCGTCAAATTTTGTATGAAATGACGTACCAAAATTGACAGATTTGACAACTTAGAGATTGTTTTAGGAGTTTATGGTTATGGCCCTGGTTATGTTATGTCACTTTGATCTTCATCATAATCGGCCTACGACAGTCCAGTGCTGTACTAAGACCCATGATGCACGCTACTAAGCTAGATCCATTGTACATGATAGCAAAGTCTTAAGATTAGTCGCGGATCGGAAATAAAAAACAGTTAAAAGAACTTCCTACTTGAACTCACATGGTTTACAAAATTAATTTAAGAGAAGACTTAAAATATTTTACACAATGCTGGCGTCAAAACATTGTGCATGGGAGGCGATTAGAATTGCATTAAGATTTGTAACGCCAAAAAAAATCTACTGACGCAAAAAACCTAAACCCTAGAACGTCAAAAATAGTCTCCTGTTCAATTTTCAATCCAAATATTATTTTTGATACAACCATTTCAATGCGATAAGTATTTTTCTTAAATTTCCATCAAATACCTATAAGACGCTTTATGTGGTGTAACAAAACAATGCCTATTGTCTTTTCTCTAATGATTGCTTCGCTCCGGGGCCATTAGGGATCATTTTACCGACATCAACCGTTGTTTATACTCGTATTTATATACCTTGGATTTCTTTTTTTTCAATCTTATTTCAGTATGCCAAACTCTTTTCCTGTTAGATATTATTACGCTAACAGATATTTGTCTGGATAATCTAAAGAACTATAAGTTCTACGTTGGAAAAAACTCCCGTGTCAGGAAGCCGGAACGTCTCTTTACTATCCAGAATATGCTCTTCCAACTGAGCTATCGCGGATATTTGTCAACCTGTCGAATTGTTTCATGTGTTTCTCCGTTAAAACCAGAATTGGCTCATTATTGCTTCGTGTAATCTCAATATCAATTACAAATAGTTTTGCAAACATTTAACTTTCGTTACTATCATGGTTGTGAGTTGTGACAACCAGTAGGTATGCGATTGCAAAAACAGAATTTCAAATTCTCTAATAACGGACTAACCTTTTAAACGAATTTGCTGTAGAATCAATTGAGGATTGCTCACCAGTGTCATTTGCTTTGATGAAGAATTCGCCAAAGCTTTTTAGATGTTTTGTTCGTCCGCTATTGAAACCGTTACCCAATCGGGTCCTGGCTGCGAGGGAATTTATAAAGTATCTGTTCGAATCCCAACGGTCTATGGGACGCGCCTTTTGATTCTTGAATAGGATAATCATAAAAAGAAAATTATGAAAAAAGGAAATATTAACGACATAAAGGATGCGCATTAATCATAATTAATACATTAACAAAAACAAAACAATATCTATAAAAATTGTGTCAATAGTGCTACCGACACTGATGAGGGTAACCCCGTGTTTCTCGGTCGCGGCCACCATCGTCTACAAGCTTAATTTTGATTCAGTAGATGCTACAAGTAAGTACTTAATAGAAAAAGAAGTACTATTACATCACAAGTTATTAAATATTTTTTGTGGCCGCGCAATAAAATATGCTTTCCCGCGCGGCCACGTTCAGACTGAAGAAAATGCTAGATATTATTACATTTTATGAATTAGAAATAAATGTACATCACAAATTATCCGATTCATTTTTTTGAGGAACCAGAATAATTCAATATATAGGTTTGACAACACCTTAAAGCCTAATGATATCATAATATCAATTTTGCTTCAAAATTCATACTATTCCAGGGGGGGGGGGGGGGGGGGGGGGTAGGAATACCAACAATGTCTCTGCGCTTTTAAAATTTAAAAAATAAAGCCTAATTATTTAGGCTGAGTCTAAGGAATAATTACACATTGAAATAAAATATAATTAATAATCATATTTGAATCACGGACGTAAAAAAAATACGGACGTAACCTCGTCTAACTATAAGTGAAGCATAATAATGGCCGCCCGTTTAGGCTGTGTGCGTGATTTAAGGGTTGCTATATAAACCATCAATTTCCCTGCTGTTTGGTGGTACCAATCGATCTCAGTTAACTTATGTAATTTACATATATTTTTTAACAGAAATATAAACGGTTGATCTATGTTGACCTACCAAACATATTTTTTATGATCACTGTGATAGAAAATAAAACACATGTTACGTATAAAGAAATCTATTTTTACACATGACATTATTAGTGATAAGGCTATGACTATATATTAAATTTACCCCTTTATAACAAAAAGTAAAATTGAAAAATTTTGAAAACCCCACGACGCTTAATACGTAATTGAAAAAGGATAAAAATTCTACTAGTCAGCCCAAAAACTGACGAAATCTGATTTCAGAGGGTCACGTACATGGTTTGTTGCATACAATATAGATTTTCCCACCTTTAGGGTAATTTTCCCGTAAATAAAGTGACAACACTGTTGCATTTTACCTCTAGAATTTTCGGCAAAATATTTAAAACATATATTTTTTTATTATCACGAATCGTAATAACTTACTTATGATAGGTGATTCCATGTGACTTTTTACGTTTACTCATGTAGTTTTTACATGATTTAACAACACAAGACGGCATTTTTGAAAAATAAATCGTTGACGCAACCAACGCATTTACTACGTGTCACTGGCGCTGTCACTCGGGGCGGAATGGCGGCGGGTTGTCGTACCTAGTGTGTATGTGTGAGTGTAGATCATGTACAAGAAACGAAATTGTAGTACCTTGCATGCTTCACATTGGGCTAGGGGAGGGTCAGTGTTTATGCTTTAATAGTTGCGTCGCCTAGCTTGCACAGTGCTTTTCTGCTTTGCTGCTTGTGTAGTATAGATGCTGGCCTACCTCATCCGTCTCTCGGCGGGTAAGGTGGCGTCAGCCTTGAGGGAGAGCGCCACAGTCGTGATGATCCTCAAGGCAAGTCTGGAGGTTTCCTGCACGTGGTTGCCACCCTGCTTTTGGTCTAATTCCCTAAGAAATAGACGTAACTGAAACTTCCAGGCACAGTACCGCCAGGATGCCGAGGTCATGTCCTGGCGTGTCCACTATCTACAAAACCAAGATAGTGGATGCTAGAATGACCTCCTGCGTGTTTGTGCCGTGCGCAGGAACCCGTACGGGTGGATGAAGGGGACCTGGAGGTTGAGAGATCGGTGAGCTTGTGGTTGTTGCACACCGTGATCAACACATCTCTTTGGCCTGGATTTCACCTCACACGGGCGGTTGAGGACTAGCCATCCTCAATCAATCGGCTGTGGCTTCCCGTCCGAGGGAAGCCGGCGAGGATCCCTAACCGTGGGACGGCAGGCGGCGTTGCGCGGAACCCGAAGGCGAGCGCGCCACTCTCTCTCGGTGGCTGGCAACCACGGAATTCTTCGCGACGTGCGGCCTCGCTGGATTCACGGGGTGAGCTGCAAATCCATTGCACGGGTCCTATATCTGTGTAGTAGCTCTGGCGATCGTGCGTAGAAACGCACGACGTCCCCGACTGAGGACTCCGTGGCGGGTGGAGAGCTACACAGACGAAATAAAAACCCTCACACCCATGGAACCTGAGAGTAAAAACCCACCCACAACCCCCCTCTTCTTGGTTGCGCCCTCAAACGCACCAACCCTACCCAAGACTGCTACGCCCGTGGGCGCAGCGGGCTCCTCCAAGGTTGCGTTTCACAACGCACCTTGTGCTTCAGGGACTGCGCTTCATAGCGCACCCTCCCTAACCAACCAACCCAACCACACCAAGGCCGCATCCAACAAGGCACCCAGCACCGGCAAGGCAAGGTCCCCGGCTAAGCCGCACCGGAGCAGGGCCGTCTTGACGGAGGCGATGCCTAAAAACCACCAGACCAGGGCCGCTCGCGTCTACCCAGACTGCGACGCCCTCGGTCATGGAGCTTTCAGCGCTGATGAAAGCCATCCCACCACCACCGACAGAGCCCGACTGGACCGTAGTGGAGTCTAGGAGGAAGCAGCGGACCACCTCGGCCAAGCCCCACCCGCCTGGGAGGAAGTCCAAAGCCAAGGTGGAGTCGGGGAAATTGGCAGCTCCCAGTGGGCGACGACTCCACACCGAAGACGAACCCGCGACCGGGGAAGGCAACACCGCCCAACCGGTCCCGTCTGAGGCACTGCCGAAGACGAGTGGCGGCCCCAAACCTTGGCGACGTCCAAGGCGGAGGAACCGAAACCCAGGTGGGCGCGGTGCTGGCCCCACACCAGCTGCAACGGAACAGCTCACCTCTGGACCGGCACAGCAGAGCAAACGACCCCGACCCGACGACACAGTCACGCCCACGGGCGACAGTAAGCGCGCGAAGAAAGGGACAAAACAGGGTTCTGCCAGCTACGCAGAGGCCCTCAGAGCTAACGAGCTGTGTGTCGCGGTAATGACCGACCCGTACCACGACCTTACAGCGGAACAGGCCACGACACTGCGCAAAGCCATCGAGGGGCGGCTGATGGAGGGCCTCCTGTGTCCAGCGACCTCCGCGCAGACCGGCAGGGTTAAATTCCGGGGCAGGGCACACTTTAGTGACGGTGTCCTAAAGATGTGGTGCAAGGACGACCTTGCCCTTGCCTGGCTGCGTGGAACGGTGGACTTCATCCAGTCGCCCATCGCTGGCTCGGCGCTAGTGGTCAGACCACAGGCCGAGATCCGGCGGAAATACCTGTGCGGCCTGTTTGTCCCCGATGACGACGGGCTGGACATCAACACGCTGCGTAAACTTCTGGCAGCACACAACCAGGGAGTGAACGTCAACTCCTGGTCTCTGGTCAGGGCCGAGAGGCAGCCCGACCTTGACACACCTGGCGTTCACCTCCTCCTACGAGTGCCGGAGGACGACCTCGACCTGCTGCGACGACGTGAACGCAGAATGTACTGGCTGTGTAGCAACATATACCTCAAAATTCTTGAGGATCTTCCCCCACCAGCCAGCACCCTACACACCCCAGCTCAACACGCTCCGATGGAGGAGGAACCTCTTCCCTCGTGTAGCAGATTGGAGGAGGACTGCTTTCGGGACGTCGAGGGGAGCGAGTGCAGCGAAAGCTGCCTTGACTCCTCTCCGTTCAGAGAGCAGTAAAGCCCTCCGCATCATCCAGACCAACCTCCAGCACAGCCAGACTGCAACGGCTTGCCTACGCAGAGCGCTGGAGGCAGACACCGCGACCATAGCCCTGATCCAGGAGCCGTGGATTAGGAAGAACTCCATCTGTGGTCTAAACAACATCGGAGGTGACCTCCTCCTTAACACCAACGTAAGCATTCCGAGAACTTGCATATATACACCCAAACACGTACAGAAAATTCTAATAACAGACTTCTGTTCCAGAGACCTTACGGCTATTAGGTTTCTAGCAGGTCCTAACCAACCAAACTTTGACCTAGTGCTCGCATCGGCATACCTTCCAAGCGACGCTGACATCCCAACACCGGAGCTCATATCGCTGATCGAGTACTGTGATAAAGAACAACTTGAACTCATTGTCTGCACCGACTCTAGTGCACACCACACCTTATGGAGCTGCGTAGAGAATAACAAACGAGGAGATGAACTGGTAAATTATTTTATCTCTACTAAACTAACCCTGATTAACAACAGCTCGGAGCCGACATTTGTCAACTCAAGATCCCAGATCATAATTGAGCTAACACTCTCCACGGAGGCCGCATCCCACCTGATCTCAGACTGGCACGTATCTAGAGAAGCCTCGTGCTCGGATCATAGGTGGATACGCTTTAACCTAAACATGACTCTCCCGCCACCAGAACCAAAACGCCATCCTCGCAAAACGGACAGAAGCTCTTTTGCGCGAATGGTTAAGTCGGCCCTGGATGGCATGAGCAAACTAACAACTAACTCCAATACCGATGATATTGAACAACATGTCAACAACCTAACCAACTTACTAATAAACAGCTATGAGCATTCATGCCCCCTTACTAAACCACGGGTAGGACCTAAAGGTCACTGGTGGAACAAGGAGCTCCAGGAGCTAAGAAGAATGGTAAGAAAACTGTTCAACAGAGCAATGAACACTAGACTAATAACCGACTGGACCAACTATCACACCAAAAAGAAAGCGTTCAAAAGTCTGATCCGCCAGCGCAGAACAGACTGCTGGAGACGCTTCTGTACTAACATTGATAACACCAGTCAGGCATTAAAAGTTAAAGGTATTCTGTCGAGTGCACCCAAACACACGATAGGGTGCCTAAAGAAAACTGACAACTCATACACCAGCAACGACACAGAAACAAGTGAACTACTTTTGGCGACCCATTTCCCCGGATGCTTGATCTCCGATAGCACGGAATGGGAACCTCAAGCTGCACCACCCACCATTGATTCAGATTGAGCCACAGCAGAGGCCATTGCTGATCACGAAAAAGTACTCTGGGCAATTAACAGCTTCCTACCATATAAATCCCCGGGTCTAGATGGGATATTTCCGGGTCTGCTGAGGTGCAGCGCGGATCTGCTGGTGGACCACTTAGTAACTATCTTCAGATCATGCATCGCCCACAGTTATATACCCAAAGCCTGGAGGGAAGTCAAAGTAATATTTATACCGAAACCAGGAAGAAGTGACTACACCAGTGCTAAATCATTTCGGCCCATAAGTCTAACCTCCTTCCTACTCAAAACACTAGAAAGACTCTGCGATCGCGAAATTCGCGAAAACGTTCTTTCACACAGACCATTACACCCTCAACAACACGCCTATAGTCAAGGCAAATCTACGGAATCAGCCCTCCACAGCGTCGTAGCGCGCATAGGCGAAGGACTGACCAACAAATACTCTACACTAGGCGCATTCATTGACATAGAAGGTGCCTTCGATAAAACCAACTTCATTAGTATAAATCGAGCGTTAGTGAACTATGGAGTCAACCCAACACTAGCTGACACAATCAACAACATGCTCACACAGAGAGCGATTCGTTTTACTATCAACACAACGACCAGAGGAATCGTCGCCAGAGGATGCCCTCAAGGCGGCGTCCTTTCCCCTTTACTGTGGAATATCGTGGTGGACGAACTCATCCGCAAGCTTAATAGGTACGGCCTGCATACTGTGGGTTATGCGGATGACTTAGCTATCTTAGCCACCGGATGTTCGGACAGCACACTGTGTGACCTCATAAGAACCGCTTTCAAAACAGTTAAGTCGTGGTGCAGCAACCACGGTCTCTCAGTTAACCCAGCAAAAACAGAACTAATAATGTTCACGAACAAGCGTAATGTCAGCCACCTAAGACTGCCCAAGCTGTTTGATACTGACATCCCACTTAAAACGGAAGTTAAGTACCTGGGAGTAATACTTGACAGCAAACTTTTATGGAACAAACACCTAGACCTCAAACTAGAAAGAGCCTGTACATCGTTCTTTCAGTGCAAGAAAATGCTAGGACAAACGTGGGGCCTCTCCCCAAAAACCATCAGATGGCTCTACACAGCGGTAATCACACCAACACTAACTTACGGAGCTCTCGTATGGTGGACCAGAACAACACTAACAACTACCAGAACCAGACTGCAACGATTTCAAAGACTAGCGTGCACTGCAATTACTGGCTGCATGAAAAGTACACCCACAGACGCCCTGGAAATGCTGCTCGACCTGCGCCCACTCGACCTCCTTATTCAACAGGAAGCGACGATGAGTGCAATCAGGCTGCTAAACCTAGGCTTATGGGGCAACTGCAGTAGCCGCCACACATCAATCCTGAGCCAGGCAACAAACGGCCCAGCCGCTATTGTTGGCACCAAGTGACAGGACCCCTAGCAAATATCTAACACAGAAATTATATAAGATTCAACCATTTGAGACAGAGAAGGACCAATCAGGCACCGCGGAAGTCCGCGTCTACACTGACGGATCAAAAACCAAAGAAGGTTCGGGTGCAGGGATCCACTCCTTAGATCTCAACATCAACATAAGCATGACACTAGGCACACAAAGCTCTATCTTCCAATGCGAGTGCGCCGCTATCAACGAAGCTGCCAATGCCATCGCCAGACGAGAAATCACTGACCTCAACATCCGGATACTCTCTGACAGCATGGCAGTGCTAAAAGCCCTTGACAGCTACACCAGCAACTCAAAACTTGTATACGAATGCTATCTATACCTGCAAAAGATTGGGAGGGTCAACAAGGTTACACTGCAGTGGATAAAAGGGCATAGTAACTCCTTAGGCAACGATGCCGCAGATGTATTGGCGAGAAGGGGCTCGGACATGGTCATAGAGGGGCCACAACCGATCCTTCCCTTACCATATTCCCAACTGCGCGCCTGGATTAGACACAGGGCACTATCCCAACAAAACGAACGATGGACCATGAGTACGGCATGCTGACAATCGAAACTGACCATCTCAGGGGTCACACTCAAATTGACTCGGCGTATACTCAACCTCGAAAGACAAAATTTGCGCATAATCGTGGGGACAGCGACCGGTCACTGTCTCCTAAACAAACACCTTTATACCATAGGCAACACAGACAGCCCTCTCTGCAGGGCTTGTCTAACTACAGATGAAACCACCGCCCACGTAGTCCTGGAATGCGAGGCGGTAGCATCACATCGCAATGAAATCCTTGAAAACCCAAGATCGCTCCGTGCTAATGAGCCACCACCTCTCCATGACATGACATGACCGTCAGTCTATGAATGTGTAATTAAAAGACTGACGGTTGTTAGCTCTAACCGATTGCCACCAACGAATAAATTTTGAGTGCTATTGATACCGTAAACCAATCGAGTCCTGTTTGCGAGGAAATGAATAAAATATCTGTCCGTATCCCGACGCTCAATGGGACGTGGCGTTTGAGGTGGATAATGCTAAGCAGGAAATTATGTTTGCACCGTCTACATTTCAAAGTATTTTTTTAGGGTAATAATCCGATATTTATGTGTTTTTTTTTATAAATCATTTTGGCTGTTCGTCATTTTCTATAACTGTTTTGTTAGTATTACAAAGTTTACTCTATTAAACTATTTTTTTTGGTACGTCTTGAAATCATACTTTATTAACATGCCAATTTTTCCAATAACATTCGTTACAATCTAATACTTCGCCCTACTTTTCTGCGTCAAGTCACACAAAAAGCGAAATCACCCAAATTAAGGCGATTGGACAATTTCGCCAAAGTCCCTGGAATTTCAGGAATTTTCCAATATAACGTGCACAATAAATTTTCCATTAGTGAAAAGTCGAAGTCGGCGCTATTAAAGCCGGGCATCGCATGCTAATAACTGCCAGCGACATTCAAATGCGTTAAATTTAAAAAAATATCCGGCCAATGTCACGTAGTAACTGTAATGAGGGTTCCGTACTAAATAAAATGAGTTTTTTTAACTGGGGTAAACTGTGCTCTTTTAAAGAAAATTAATTGTGACTTGCTTCGCCATACCTTTATTTTAATGGACTTTTTTTAAGTCTGTTAAAAATACAAATAGATTGGGGTCAAGAGTAAGCCCATCTCAAATAAAAAAAAAAAATACTAAGAACCGACTTCAAAAATAAACTAATAAGCGATTAATAATATTTTCTAAAGCGGTCGAGTCGGTGCGAATGAAAACATTTTAACTCTCCATGGCTAGCACCTACTCTATAAATAATGATTCATGATAAGTTTTACAAAATCGCTAAAAAGTAAAATATATTATTATTTTTTTAGTTTATTTTTGAAATCTGATTTTTATTTTTGTACTTCCACAATGTCTATGATTAGGTAATTTGGGTTGACATTAAGTCAGAAGTACCAATGCTCCACCTCCACCAGGTTAAAAATGCCATCAAATGCGTCTTATAAATTGCACTTGTTCTAGCATAGTTAGATAGAACCCTAAAAATAAGAACAAAAGTGTCCACGTTTCGGTTCATTAGAATTGACCTCTGCCATGCCCTCTAGTCCTCTCGAGCTATTTAGCATGCCAAAACGTTTTCTGAAAAGCTCGTTAATCTAATTTGTCTTACAAGAATAGTATGAAACAAAATGCTTTAATAACACAACACCCGACATTAACTTATTTCAATTTTTTTCTTAAATTTTAAGAAGAAGATAGAATATTTTAGATTTTATTTAACTTTGGATGGACTGGTAAATAACGATTCTTGGCATTAAACTATTTGAGTAACGCTTCAATTTATTTTATGGTTGCAGAAAAAAAAATACATCCCAAAAAATACAGTTTGGTAAGTACTTCATTTCCATAAGTAAATTTTAAAGAAAATATAAAAAATAGTCCAAATCCAGTCTCAATCAATAACAATATGACATCTTTTATTTCTTGATATTAACTATTTTTGTTTTGCTGTTACCTATGAATAATATAAAACCAAAATCTATTTAATTTTATTTAGACAGATAGAGATCTTCTAATAATTAAAAAGCTAAATTATAAATGGGGTTAGCCACATCATTCGCAGAGTTGACAACCTTCGTGGAGTAAAAGTTTTCGAATGGCGACTACAAAGTGGAAGACTTAGTGCAGGCAGGCATACCTCTGCCCAATGGACGACCTTTTCAAAGTTGCGGGAAGCCATGCACACCGTCAGAGCCGTAGTGCGCAGTGCAGGGCATTAATAAGCCCAGCAGCGAGCGAATTACCAAAAGCTGCTAATGGCGATAACTATTTTACATTAATGCATTGCCACTTTTCTGTGGACTTCCGGGGTCACCTTCATCGCCAGTGACTATCTACGAAGTTTAATTCAGTGCTGTATCAACCAAGGCAGTTCAATTACCGGCCTACTTAAGAGTTAATAGTAAGCCCTGTTCTGCTGTGCTGAGCGGCTTCACACTGCGCAGGCGCATTCTAATGACGTCTGGGTGTTGTGGCACCGTCGTTCTTTCTGATTTCTTTTCAATATACAATACACACATTATACTTTATTTTATTTATCCTAACACATTATATTTTAATCACTTACTTAACAGGTAAATACTAGTTCTAAACATTATGCATGTATATAAAGCAGTATATTTTCCAAAGAGTTCAAACTACAACTATTAGCTTCTGAATACTTCGAATAATCTTCTACTGACCTTTCTAAAGGGTGTTAGATTAAACGACGAACAAACTTGTACAAGTTTTTCTTTGCGATGTAATCGCGTAAAAGTAAACTAAAGCAAAGTTTTCAAAGCACCGAGTGTTCGATTTCTCATCAAAGCTGGCCAACTTCAGCTTGCCGGAGCAATATCCATTTGATTCGGAAACCAGCTGTATAGACCGGTGCATTCCCACGCTTTTGAAAGCGGAAAATAATATAATGGTTCAGAATTTGCTAATTAAATTAGGCTGAATAATTTTGCTGCACTAAATACTATAATTAAGGAAGTTCTTAAGATGAAAGATATCATCATCATCATCTCAGCCACAGGACGTCCACTGCTGAACATAGGCCTCCCCCAGTGACTTCCAGATCGGCCGGTTGGAAGCGGCCTGCATCCAGCGTCGTCTTGCAACCCTTAGATGACCCAACCCTACCAGATGAAAAATATAAATAAACATTATAATTATTGTTTATTCATTTTAATTGAGGAGGTTTTGATTTAAAATTAGCAATAAACAGAGGATTGCCAATCAACTATGCACTATTACCTTTATGTCATTGCTTTTTTGTAAAAAGTTTGCTATCGTAAACGTAAAGTCTAACGATGAATAGTACAAAAATCGTATTTTTTTTTCACGCCCTATGTACCTACTGTTTACTTATGGTTAGACTGTTTAATGAGATTTTTGAAGCATTAGAAATAAATTTAGAATTTGCTCACCAAAATAGTTATGTGATTAAAATAATGTTTTTAGAATCAGTCATAATTGTTATTATCGTTATTAAATATTTAAAACTAGCTGGCCCGGCGAACTAAGTAACTTCTTACAGTATTTTTTTTCGTCAGGTTTTCGTATGATTTTATTATTTATTCTGCTATTTGCTGCAAAGACAAATCTAACAAATCATAAACCATGAAAATCGGTCCAGCTGTTCTCAAGTTATAAGTGTTGTAACAAACCCGACTTTGTTATAAATTAAGAAGATGGTGCACAGTTTTAATGTGAGGTGGTGACCAAAGTTTGTCGCCCGTAGAACATACCAACAGTACCGTAAAATCTAAATCCCAATGATCACAACCATTAAAACTGGAGTTCAGTATTTGTTTATAATATTAAAGCAATTTCCTTGTTTCACGAGACTCCCTAAATAACAAATAGGGACGACAAAATATTGTAGTACTACATAACAGTACTCAGTCGCAAAAGGAGTTCCACAGTCGTAAGTCGTAACTCATAAGAGCTTACGTAACATATATTTTCAGCATATTCAACCATTCTTTCATAATAAGGCAGATAAACCTAATCTGCCAACAATAACTCCTTTGAGTGCGCAAATAAAGCCTCCGTGGTATTTTGCATGATTGTTCATAATATGTCACGCCGTTATAAATGATTGTCTACATAAACACGAACACAGCAAAACGAGAACTGCCAGCTCCTCAGTCGAATGTTTACATAGTTGCGTTAAACAGATGAGGTGGTGATTAATTGTTATCATCAGCTTAGGTAATTGCTCTTGGATTGGATAATAATATACTTAGCGAATTTCCCGCTTTAAGTCGGACGCTTATTTTAATCTTTTCCAGCTAGTCTAGTAATAACATTTAAATTGCTATCAGTCCTCTTTAATCAGAAATCTGATTCTCCAATTCAGTTACAAAATCGTACAGCCCAAAACGTGTGCTGGTACACTTTTACAGACTTAAAAAAATACTTAAATACCTGAGCCTTTTCTATGAAGTCAATAATAAATAAAATTGGACAACATCACATACATTGCTCTGATCCTAAGGTAAGTAGCTAAAAAGTAAAGCTAAGTTATAAAGCTTTAAAAGCACTTGTGTAATAGTAATCAGAAACATCGACAGTATGTAACGACCATGCCCTTTCAAATCAAAGTATGATTTAAGTAATTAATAAAATAAATATTATTTTTTTCTCTTCAAATTATTTGTAACTAAAAAGGGCAACTCATTAAACACCATGCTTTCTTTGTAATTTTTAACCAATTCAAAACCCTAATAAAACAAGCTTTTATAGGGATGGACCGGAATGGATAGATAAACAATAGGATAATATGTTTAACGGATCCTTCAGTGCATTGCGCGAGCGCACGTTGTAATGTTTTTGTGCCTGACATATGATGCAAAATTGTGAGCCATAGCATAAAAAAAGAGCTTTTAGGAATTTTAACAAATAGAAATGTGAAACTATACAAAAAAATACTGCATTTGAAACAAAAGGACTATAGAAAGGGACGCCATTAACTCCGCAGGCGAAACTACGCACGTGTATCCCATAGCAAGGCGAGAACACTTGAGGTCAGAAGTTGTCAACGTTTGAATGATTTTAAATTTTAATATTAAAAGTTATTAAGATTTAATTAAATTATATTTAATGTACTAGTGAGCGTAAGTCTTAGACATAAAAGCTACCTTATATTAATTTAGCTATTTACATTATGACAAATATTAAATAAGAAGGTAAACATGCAATAATATAATAAACAAAAAGGAAGTAAATGTATATTTCCAGACAGTCATATTTGTTTTAGTCCAATATAGTAAAATAATAGGACTTTAGGAAAGATAGAGTATCTGTTAGAATATTTGTCGTGCTATGTTGAAATGGGGCTTGTGGATCATAGAAGGTTGAGTACCCCTGCAAATTTAAAGATTGCGAACGTCAGCTCTTAAGACATGGGGCGTGGGACGCAGGGAAGAAATGTGATGTTTAAATAGTTTAGCAGGTTAGGTTTGAGGGACAGTCAGATTTGGGCGGTCTGACGTAGACGGTCCGAATGGTGTTCGCGTGTGTCCCAAGAAAAGATGCAGAGGGGTAAATGTTTTGATTTTGACAAATTCTTTTTGAAAGTATTTTAATTAAAATATTTAAAGACAAAGTAACTTTTAAATTTTGATGACGATGATGATTTTGATGCTGATGATAAAGTATTTAATATTGAATTATTTAAAACGTCATTATAATAATTTACATAATTCTCTTGTTTTTCGTAATTTTCGTATCAAAAGGAATTTAGCAACTTTTTTCATGTCCTCATAGAAAGTGAAATGGGATTTAATTTGATATGATTTAAATAATAACAAATATAACGTAAATAATTGATTTAAATCATAACTACTTATTTCACAGATTTAATGCCAAATAAATTTAAATATTGTTTATTTTGTAGCTTAGTTATTTTGATTTTAAAGATTGACATGTTTTTTGCTATTAATTTACCTAATTTCGATTATTGGGTAACATTTTGTGTGTAATGATTTATACTATTAGTTTGAACCCATTTTCTATTTCATGATGACGTGATGCATGTTATTTTATTTGACTTTTTTTTGTTGTGTTTTATTTTGAGTGTTTAAAGTTTATCTTACGTGTTAAAAACCTTTGAAAATATATAATGGATTTTGACTATGATTTACGTATCAAAACGTTTATTAATTGACGATTTGGCGCTCATTAGAGCCATTAAACTTTGACATATTTCTGTGGTAAATCAAAGGTCATTTGATCTTGTTTTACATAAAAACAACCTCATTTTTTATTTAACAAATAAGACTGTCGTTTATCTTTTAAATGTTTGCTCGATTATTGAGCCAATTTACAACAAAACAACTTTGAAATCTTCATTTTACGTTTTACTAATCATTATTTTACGTCTACGACTACGCATATTAGACTTATAAACCTTTACGATTACCAAATTGACTTACTTGATGACTATTTTAACTAACGTTTGGAGAAATATTGAGTTCTCATAGATATCATAATTTTATTGTAGATAACTACAGTTAGGTAGGCAGGTATACGTTCTGACGTTGAGACATCTGACATCAAAAACAAACCCATGAAACTCTCGAGAAAACTTAATTATAACATCCACGTACCTCTAAAAGAATTTGGTTTACTACTATTAACACAACGTACGGTCCTACCATTTAAACTAGACGATCACACTGCCAATTTAAATTATCACAGCCAAACGTAATTAACGTAGTCCGTTTCGATCACAATTAATTATTAAATTTACATATAATGTTTAGAGAAGTCGAAGGTGGTTAGTTACAATTGGTGCCGTGACCAGGATTAAAAAAAAAACACTGGATCATGTTTAGTAGGCTTTTTAGCCTACAATTGCTGTCTGTGAAATAGAAAGAGGTTGAAAACGTGGATTTTTGATTTAAGTGTATCGGAGTTATTTTGTTGTGCGCATTTAAGGATGTTGGAATAGTGGGGGCGAAATGTTTAGGTAATTAATCAGGTAGGTTGATAAAAGATTCATAAATAAAAAAGCTTCATACCAATACCATTACATAAAGCATTTATATACTTATAGGTTCATTTACGGAATAGTATTTTTTTTACGATAAATTACAATGTTAGTTACTCTTCAGAATTTCATTACAAGGTTAGGTTTGATTAAAATATAATTAAGTTTCGTACATGTTATGAAAAGAGTGGGGGCGAGATTTTTTAGGTTATTGTTAAAATATGTTTAATTGTTTGCATTAGGTCATTTAGTATTTCAATCAATCAATCAATTAGATTCAGTGGTACCTTCTTCGATAGGTTCGATATTATGTTTATGGAAAATAATAATGTCATTGCTGATTACATTATTTAAGTAATTCAAGGATACAAGGGAATGTATCACTTCTTTTGATAAATAACACAGATCGTAATATTGAATAAATCTATTTTTAGAATGGTCCAGAGTCTAAGAATGCGTTTAGTATTTGTACAACATTAGTGTAGCAATAGTGTAAGCTTCAACGCATTTCATTTCAGCCAGTTGATCATAACAAGATTACAGCAAGTTCTTTGTTCAAATATCGCCGAATCAGTTCATGGCATTAGTTCATATTTCATTTCCTTAGTCGGCTAGCAAGAGCGGTCACATTAACATTTTGCGTATTATAAACATAGAGAACAAAGATTCAGGTGTCCCATGATCGGCATAGGCATTTTAAAAATGTAATAGGATATCGAGTTTAAATAAACAAAACTAGTTAGTCATAATTTAAACAGCACTCAACTTATCGTTTCGTTGTAGATTTCGAGCGTGGAAGATAGACTCGAGTGTGTGTTTTTAGAGTTACAAAACTAACGTTATAAGTGTTTCACATAAATAGTCTTTAGAATTGGCTATTCATATTTTTTGTACCCTGTTGTCACATTTACGAGAAATGTGTCGGAATTTAAAGTGCACTCTTGGTCCTAATGTTGCGTCAAATGGCAATAAATTATAGTTTAGGGTATGTCAAGTGCTACAATGTGGCCAAAACATGCTAATCGTGTGACAATAAAAAAAATCCAAAGTTTGGTGATCGATTCCAGAAACGCTTAAGCTTGTTAATTGTTTGATAAAATGTTAGAGAGATTTCGTAATATGGTTACATTTATTTAGATTGCTCACATTATTTTTGGATGATTTATAGTTTAATTATATTATTCAATTTTTAAACTAATGTATCAAAGTTATTACCTTATGGCTTAGTGGTTATTAAGTTCACGTGGTCACTCTAGCTAGTATCTTAAATGTAGTTTGTTATTGTGGGGGCGATAAATTAATGTAGTTAAATTAAGTACCATAATAATACTTAATAGTAGTTGACTGGTAGATAAAACTTAGAAGCAGGATATCAATTGTTTTTAATTAACTTGTAAGTAAGGTTATAGAATAAGGATAATAAAATAAAATTTAATTTAAATCATTTAATTTATATCAATAGGTATAAGTGGTTTGCTTTATCTTTGTCTCTAAGACCCGATGACTTAGTGATTAGGAAAAAATAATGCAGTGTGGATCCGGATTCGATTCCGCGGCCAACAGTAAAATGGTTGTTTTCAGTGTTCGACTACCTGTATAGATTATAGTTTTGTTAAAGTTGTTTTAATAGAGTGGAAGTTATTTTTTTATCTTAGTCCTTGGTTCGATTCCAGGACATGGTCGTACAGATTTTATTAACATTTTAATCATTTTAGAAATTAAAGATTCCAATTAATGCTAATAGCTCGGTGGTATAAAGGTTGACTAAGTCTTCGGTTCGATTCCGGGACACGGTTATATAGGTTTTGTAGAAAATTTTCAATGAATTGTAGAGTTTTAATTTTAATAGCGCAGACGGCTTGTTGGTTGTAAGTTAAATTAGTCACAGTTACGACTTCGGACATGGTCAAATTTTACTTTTACCGGGGGCGATAATTAATAATAGAAATCACTTAGTTCAATGGTTAAATGATGAACATAGTCTCTGGTTTGATTCCAGTAACAACTATTTATTCATCATAAGACTGGTTCGACTCCAGCTTAGTGTTAGATAGTTATAGGTCATTGAAGGGGTTAAGGTATTTTTAATATTTGCATATAGCTTAGTGGTTGGGTGAACGACATAGTTTCTGGTTCGATTTCAGAACTATTTATTGATCATAGGTTGGTTCACATCTAACACAAGGTTAGAGAGTTGTAAGTCACTAAAGGAGATTGAGTAATCACATAAGTGATACATATAGTGTAGTAGATCAAAGAATAACGTAGTATTGGGTTCTATTCCAGTACATTGGCAAATAGATAGTTGATCTTTGACACGTAATTAATTAAAAAAGTTAACTTTAGTAATAATTTAGTGTTAAGAATTTAATAGATATAAAACATCATAGTCACCGGTTCGATTCCGTGACTAGTTACTTGTATCATACTGCGACTGGTTTGATTCCGGTTCAATGATCAAATGGATGATTGACATAGGAAGGAGTTCGTTTAGATTTAAATTATTAATAAATTTAGATTTAAGTTAGTAAGTTACTAGGTAATAGGAGTTCAGTGGTTTGGAAATAGCATCAGGTCAGGTCACGTGTTTGATTACGGGACTATAGTTATTTATTATAAAGGCGATGACTTAACATTTTAGGGTACCGTGCCCTGGGTGAAACGGGACCCTTTACTAAGATTTCGTGAACCGTGATAGTTGGACGGATGGGATTTTCGCAGATGATGTATTTCTGTTTCTATTGTAGCAGTGAATGCTAGGATCCAGAATAAAATGAATGTTTTAGGGGCTCCTTTGCAACAAACTTTAATTTATTCATACGTTTTTATAGATAATGGTTCGGAACCCTGCGTGCACTGGCCCGACTTGCACTTGGCCAGTTTTATAATTCGCAGCCCTTTATGATCATGGGTTCGATTCCCACTTAAATTGATGTTTACCAAAATTTTGGTTTAAATATACCTAGTTAGCTTTATAGATTAATAGAAAGAGATAACATAAAAGCTTATTATTTCGCAGATGGGCATAAATCTTATTTTGCAATAACTTACAACGTTGACTGATAGAAAATAACTCATGGTGTTGAGTTTCCCTATTGTATGATTTTTTCAAATCTGTGCAATGCAATAGGCTAGCTTGAAAAAATAAATAAATTACTTAGGATTGACTGACATAACAAGTCTTGGCGTATTAAAGTTTAGTTGGGGTTAATTCGGCGTTATAGCGTACATCTTTTGTAGTTAAATAAGTTTTATTAAATTGGGACAGCGTTTTGTTGATTTGAAGGCCCTGGATCTTTTTAAGTTTTAAAAATTCTTATTCCAGTAAACTGTCTAAGAATTTTGGGGGCGAATGTAACGACCATGCCCTTTCAAATCAAAGTATGATTTAAGTAATTAATAAAATAAATATTATTTTTTTCTCTTCAAATTATTTGTAACTAAAAAGGGCAACTCATTAAACACCATGCTTTCTTTGTAATTTTTAACCAATTCAAAACCCTAATAAAACAAGCTTTTTATAGGGATGGACCGGAATGGATAGATAAACAATAGGATAATATGTTTAACGGATCCTTCAGTGCATTGCGCGAGCGCACGTTGTAATGTTTTTGTGCCTGACATATGATGCAAAATTGTGAGCCATAGCATAAAAAAAGAGCTTTTAGGAATTTTAACAAATAGAAATGTGAAACTATACAAAAAAATACTGCATTTGAAACAAAAGGACTATAGAAAGGGACGCCATTAACTCCGCAGGCGAAACTACGCACGTGTATCCCATAGCAAGGCGAGAACACTTGAGGTCAGAAGTTGTCAACGTTTGAATGATTTTAAATTTTAATATTAAAAGTTATTAAGATTTAATTAAATTATATTTAATGTACTAGTGAGCGTAAGTCTTAGACATAAAAGCTACCTTATATTAATTTAGCTATTTACATTATGACAAATATTAAATAAGAAGGTAAACATGCAATAATATAATAAACAAAAAGGAAGTAAATGTATATTTCCAGACAGTCATATTTGTTTTAGTCCAATATAGTAAAATAATAGGACTTTAGGAAAGATAGAGTATCTGTTAGAATATTTGTCGTGCTATGTTGAAATGGGGCTTGTGGATCATAGAAGGTTGAGTACCCCTGCAAATTTAAAGATTGCGAACGTCAGCTCTTAAGACATGGGGCGTGGGACGCAGGGAAGAAATGTGATGTTTAAATAGTTTAGCAGGTTAGGTTTGAGGGACAGTCAGATTTGGGCGGTCTGACGTAGACGGTCCGAATGGTGTTCGCGTGTGTCCCAAGAAAAGATGCAGAGGGGTAAATGTTTTGATTTTGACAAATTCTTTTTGAAAGTATTTTAATTAAAATATTTAAAGACAAAGTAACTTTTAAATTTTGATGACGATGATGATTTTGATGCTGATGATAAAGTATTTAATATTGAATTATTTAAAACGTCATTATAATAATTTACATAATTCTCTTGTTTTTCGTAATTTTCGTATCAAAAGGAATTTAGCAACTTTTTTCATGTCCTCATAGAAAGTGAAATGGGATTTAATTTGATATGATTTAAATAATAACAAATATAACGTAAATAATTGATTTAAATCATAACTACTTATTTCACAGATTTAATGCCAAATAAATTTAAATATTGTTTATTTTGTAGCTTAGTTATTTTGATTTTAAAGATTGACATGTTTTTTGCTATTAATTTACCTAATTTCGATTATTGGGTAACATTTTGTGTGTAATGATTTATACTATTAGTTTGAACCCATTTTCTATTTCATGATGACGTGATGCATGTTATTTTATTTGACTTTTTTTTGTTGTGTTTTATTTTGAGTGTTTAAAGTTTATCTTACGTGTTAAAAACCTTTGAAAATATATAATGGATTTTGACTATGATTTACGTATCAAAACGTTTATTAATTGACGATTTGGCGCTCATTAGAGCCATTAAACTTTGACATATTTCTGTGGTAAATCAAAGGTCATTTGATCTTGTTTTACATAAAAACAACCTCATTTTTTATTTAACAAATAAGACTGTCGTTTATCTTTTAAATGTTTGCTCGATTATTGAGCCAATTTACAACAAAACAACTTTGAAATCTTCATTTTACGTTTTACTAATCATTATTTTACGTCTACGACTACGCATATTAGACTTATAAACCTTTACGTTTACCAAATTGACTTACTTGATGACTATTTTAACTAACGTTTGGAGAAATATTGAGTTCTCATAGATATCATAATTTTATTGTAGATAACTACAGTTAGGTAGGCAGGTATACGTTCTGACGTTGAGACATCTGACATCAAAAACAAACCCATGAAACTCTCGAGAAAACTTAATTATAACATCCACGTACCTCTAAAAGAATTTGGTTTACTACTATTAACACAACGTACGGTCCTACCATTTAAACTAGACGATCACACTGCCAATTTAAATTATCACAGCCAAACGTAATTAACGTAGTCCGTTTCGATCACAATTAATTATTAAATTTACATATAATGTTTAGAGAAGTCGAAGGTGGTTAGTTACAAGTACCACAACACCCAGACCAGAGACAATATAGAAAAGTTCGTTGTCTGGAACCTCAGAGATGGCGAAGCCATTATAGTCCGGCATGCTTGCCTCTCGGCTTCAGAGGTCGTCGACGAATTAAAGCAGTTGAGTGTTTAGTTTGTTTTTAGGGTTTCGTAGTCCTGACAAGGAACCCTTATAGTTTCGCCGTGTCCGTCTGTCTGTCTGTTTTTTAGGGTAGGTCCCACACATGTAACGTGGGGATGATTTTATTTTCATTGTCTACCCCATCGTGTGGGGTATCGTTGAATAGGTCCTTTAAAATAGCTTAGCGGTTGCTGAGACTATTTTGCGAATTAGGGATCCGTTTGCGAAATATTAAACTTTAAAGTGTCAATTTTTGTTCGAGTAGGGCGCACCCCTCTAAAAGCTAAAGTATTGGCTTGAAAAATCTGGAAAAAATCATGATAATAGTTCATAAACTTTAAATGAAAATCATAACGGTTACGATAGACCAGGGCCCTAACCATGAACTGTTAAAACAATCACAAATCTGTCAAACATTATCATTTCTGTCAAATTTTGTATGAAATGACGTATCAAAATTGACAGATTTGACAACTTTGAGATTGTTTGAAGAGTTCATGGTTATGGCCCAGTTAGTTTAAGAGTAATAGTCGTTAAAAAATTCCATAGAGGAAAACATTAAAAGTGACTTAAATAAAGTAATTGCTGAAATATATTGTGGTAACGACGGGCAACTACGGAACCCTATACTACGCGTGGCACGACACGCACTTGGCCGGTTTTTTCAATAGATATGACGTGTAGACTATACTGGGTATAACTATGAACCTTATGGAAATTATTGAACTATCAAATTATGAATTTTATGGAAATTATTTAGAGATACAAATAAACTGTAATAGTTTTTAATTTTTATCGGGAAAAAATGTTCATTACTGAAGCACTGCTTATCAGCGCTTATTGCTACCAATTTTGTTAGCTCGTATCTATTAAGAGTTGATTTAACGCATTATACCATTCTGTTTGAGCTGCGACAATAGCGGACTACAGGGAATTCTAACTGCTGGAGTTCTCAATGCTGGCATAGCCTGAAATTGTCTATTGACATGGACATGTACCGACATTATTAATTTTGTTGGATCAGACAGTCGACTCCGAATGTAAGTGATAATAATTCACTGCTTTTATCGGGACATAATATTTTTCAGTGATGAAAAGAACGCTAGCTATAAAACAATGTCGGGTTTTTTACAACACTTATAACTCGAAACCGGCTGGAGCGATTTTCATGGTTTTAAATTTGTCGTCTCCGCCCCGAATAGCAGAATCAATATTTAAAAAAAAATTAAAACCTGACGAAAAAAAACACTGTTAGCGGAACGAAGTTCGCCAGGCCAGCTAGTTATTTAATAAAACACATTGTCCGTGTTTTTAAAATGCAAATTATCATGCGCATTTCACGAGCTTCGTTCGACAGATACCAGATAATGTTCAGTTAAATATTTTTAATAGAAAGCTTAATACATACGTTTTTATGAAAAATAAAAAAGATTAGGTAAATGTGTTCTACCTATGTAGGTATAAGAAAGAATTAAAGCTTGTATTTTACCAAAAAGTTTAACAAAGTTAGACGAAACGGACGAAACCAACCATACAAACATGCGTTTCATCTTTATATAAAACGCAACCTCAAAAACACACAGATTAGCTGCTAGGTTAGGCCATAAAATAAAAAGGCACAGAAAGTTCGCTGCGTTAAATTCTCGTGATAAAAAAAACAAGTAGTTGTTTCATAAAATCACGCTTATGACGTAGAAATTTACTCAGAACTTTCAGATTTGAGATTGTTTTAAGAGTTCATGGTTACCCCGTAGAACTTGCTTTAATACCACGTCGAAATAGGTCACCGCAAAAAGAGTACATCTCACTAATATTACAAATGCGAAATATTGTGACTTTCTAAAGATGTTTAGTTGTTTGTAACTCAATCACGCTTAAATAGCTGAACGGATTTAGGTGATATTTTGTACACATACTTTTTATCCCGGTTTAGTGTTCGTGTGGGATATATGTGATATACTAACGAAGCGGGCACAGCTAGTATTATAATAATAGATAATTGAAATAAAAATCAATGAAATGAACATTTATTTACCTTTGAAAAGGGGTACATTTTAATGGTAGTCGTGTCGTAGAGTTTAGCTTTTTCAGCCATCTATGAATTGCATGCAAATACATTCTTATAATAATTGAGAAACAATCCTACCACTTCCGTTTATTTTATGGCTACTCCTTTTACCTAAATGTAGGAGTCTTTACACATTGGCATCGCTTTAGCAAGCGTAAAGTTCCTCGTAATACCGAGTACAAACGGAGTATTCCCAGCGTGTGGGCTACAAATTTCTCAGAGTCCGGGGGGCGAGAAATTTAATTTTCTGACCGCAGTCCGGTGGCCCGCAAACATAAATCGCTGGGTTTTAGTGGGTACGATCAAGCGTTTAGCGATTTGGGTATAAGATATAGACTGTTTAGATACATAACTAATTCAATTATGTTGGTGACCTGATTGTAGGATTTGTAGCAGCCGCTTGTTCGCTTTGAGTGCAAGGCTCGATTTCTGGGTCTGAGTGTATGAAGCCCGCAGCGAATAAAAAAAAACAAAAATTATACAGAATGTAAGATAAATGCTATATTAAGCTGAAACTAGGCTATGTTAGCATGTGCATATAAATAATATGGTAAGGACAGAATTAAAATATCATCATTTTTGCAAAAAAAAAACATACAAATCGGATCTAAACATAATGTTTTGTATGAAAATTAAAAAAAATAACCATACACCCGTATAAGAAGGTCCATGTTTTTGTAATAATCAATTGTTTTTTTTTTTTATTTGTACAGGGTTTCTTCCAAAACAGTTGCCAAAAGAGAGACAAATGTAAACATCTTACAAACAACCATTTATTTATATTGATGAACACATTCGTTTCCTTTGTACTTATTCATCTATAAAAACTAATTTTGGAAGAACACAATATGTTAACTCTGAAATATTATCGGCTGCAACAATAAAATTGCTTTTGTATAAATCTTTGCGATAAACTGTATTACTAAGTGTGCCAAGTAATTAAAAGTCGGCGTTGTTTTTAATCGCGGCGATTAAGTCGCTACAAGTTTACCGCTTGTTTTAAACCGCTTGTATTATCGCTCGGCTAATGTCTTAGAGCATTCAACCAACCTAAGGCTAATGTCTGTAATCCAGTTCTTAAAAGTAAAACTATCACTTTAATCACAGAAAATAAACTCGATGTCCAAAACAAATCAATCAACAAAGCAACATCGATATCGTGATTTTATTTTCAGATGCTCCATACATTATCATCGAGGTATGCGAGTAAGTTTGTATGCAGAAGCTGTTTTTTTATTGATTTCGATGTTGCTCCCATAGTAAAAGTTGTTGTATATGATCAGCTGATCACGTAGTTTTAAGGAGTGTCCCATTCTCTTGTACACTCTGTATATTACTTTCTACATCAATGCCTTCATGAGGTAATTTTGTCCTTATAAAATCTATTTTGACAATACCTAATAAATAAACCCTAACCGCGCCACCTATCACAGTAAAACTATCATAGCCCCAAAACTAGCGTCTGCATCAAATATTTGTCCCCTCACCCACTTCACTAGATTAGCGCCTCGGATACGTTATACGGCAAACTCGATTACACTGACGAAGGGACACATTTGGCACAACGTTTTTCAAACTGATAGCCCCAGTTTCTGGTTCAATTTAAGACTTTTAAGGTTACAATTTTGAAGACAATTTTTGTGATTTTATAGCTTACAGCAGTTGTAGCTCAGGGCCATAACCATGAACTCTTAAAACAATCTCAAAGTTGTCAAATCTGTTAATTTTGGTACGTCATTTAATACAAAATTTGTCAGAAATGATAATGTTTGACAGATTTGAGATTGTTTTAAGAGTTCGTAGTTACCGCCCAGTAATAGGAGACGCAAGCAACATCCTTGGATCGTGAGGTCTCATTCTATCCCATAAGTATAATTTAAGAGAAAAGGTATCTATTGATGTTTTAATCAGCCAGTCAACTCAGTTTGTAATCTAACGGTCCTTTTGTAAATTTGAAAAATATTATAAAGAAGTTAATCTAGGTAGGATATTGGGGCTTTAATCAGGTCCATCAACTTAGTTTGAAATCTAACCCCGACTCTTTCGTGTCCTAAATAAACCAGTGTCTTGGTGCCACCGAGGCTGCCAAAGGAAATTATGCCAAATAGCAAAAAAAGGTCTGAAATAAAGAGAATTTTACGTCGGCATCCATCTTCACTCAGCAAACTGACGTAGTAATAAGACACCGTTAATATAGAGGGACAGAGAAGTGGTAATAATGGAGGTGCATAATTATGTGCTTAAGTGCAGTCGGGTCACTTCCAGCTAATGGGTTTGTTTGTACAGTAATAGTAATGGGAATAGGAGGTCTAGCACGAAAATGTATATTTCATTCGGACGTATACATTTTACAAATTAAAATAACCAGTCTCATGTGTCACTCCTTTAATAAAAATATGACCAACTCAATATAGCCCTGTGAAAACCCGACCGTTTTCAATTATTCATAAATTGTCAAAGGTTTGATACAAGTAAATCGTTATTTAAATTTGATAGGTTATTACATCTGAATGAACGACACGCATTCGTAGTAGACCTCCAGACCCTTTCCCATGTGGAAAACGAACGAACGATACATTTCCGACCGTGGTGACTCGCTTAAACCCAATCCTTCGGGTTAGTGATCAGTTTTGTCGTGGTTTTGGAAGGAAATCGGTTTAGTTGAGTCCCGGATTTAAAGTCTGAGTCGTATTTTGTTAGGAACTTTAAATTAGTTCTAAAGGTAATCATCATCATCATCACCAGCCTATATCAGTCCACTGCTAGACACAGGCCTCTCCAAAAGGAGGATTTTCCCATAATTGCCACGCTTGGCAGGCGGGTTGGCGATCGCAGTTTGGCCAATGGTGGAGAGGAGACGCTGCTGCCCGTCTTCTTATGGCGGTTCTCCTGTAGTCGCCTGTTACGACACCCATAGAAAGAGAAGGGGTGGTGCAATTCTTTTAACGTGCCGGCACTACACGGCACTAAAGGTAAACTTTGTATTCTAAATATTTGTTCTAGGTTCACTCCAAACGATAGGTACGTTACAGTTAGGTCAAACTGGATTTTAATCTGCTTGTTCAGATTACAACGATAAAAACCAACTCTTAACTCCTTGCGATTTCGATTTTGCTGTTCTCATTTATCGGCTTTCTTTTATTATTCATGGCTCCGGGTAGAGGGGTCGTCGTTAACTGGACCTTTTAGTCGGATTGCCTATCCGAATGAAAGTCAAGAGAGGCTGACGCCTCGCATCCTTCGTTACCTTAAATAATTAACTGCCAGTCACTAGTGGATCAGACTTTATGAAACTTGTTTGATTCTAGAAAAGTCTTGCGGAAGATGTTAGATAGCCTCGTACTTAGCTTTTAAGGTTATAATTTTTTCTTTTTCTTTTTTTAAGCAAAAAAACACGTTTGAGAAAAAATCGTATCTAACAGTTAGCATTTAATTTAATCTTGATTTCAAACGGTTAGAACACGGTTTATTTAACAATATTGTTTATTAAAATGCAAAAAATTAGTTTTTATATGACTTTTTTTCTTTCGGAAAACTGTTTATTGAATACAAAAAAAAACAGATTACGTTAAGATTTTTGCGTGAAGATAAAATTAATATCGTCTGTTATTATTGCCTGAACTAGTATTATTATGTCTTTAAAAATATATTTATTTATTTTTGAGTAGTGGTTCATCCCGTAAACGTTTCCAATTAGGTTAACCTACAATAAGACTAAGGCTGAGATGCATAACCTTAACTTTAACCATAACTATAACTAGTGTTTCTGTACAGAGTTTGACAGACTTTTGACGTTAGTTAACGTTATAGTAAGATGGTGCAACCCAGCCTAAGACTGAGTTGCATCACCTTAACTTTAACCATAACTATAACAATTAACCGGTGTTTCTGTACGGAGTTTGACGGACTTTTGACGTTTGTTAAAGTTGTATTAAGCTGTTGCAACCCAGCCTAGGCGTCGATTAGACGCGCCGAGTCGAATCTCATTGAGTCGCTAAAATTTGCCTGCTACGACTCCCACTGATCATAAAATAGCGTTGATTTAACAAAGAGTCACTCAATCGAATCACTCGCGATGGAATGCCGATTAAGTGCGCTTCCATTCTGTGCGTTTCGATTTAGCGCGCTTCTGCTTAGGTTGACTCCAGCTTAAAGCAAGCAATAAGACGGATTAGCAAGCTAAAGTGGAAATGGGCGTGGCATATAGCACGCAGAACTGACGGTCTATGGGACAGAAAGGTTATTTATAGGAAAGGCTAGTACCGGCGAGCGCTAACCGCAGCGTAGGACTTTCTCCTATGATGGACAGATGACCTGATAAAGGTTGCAGGAGCCAGTAGATGCAGGCCACTTTCAACCGACTATTTCGAAAGTCATTGGAGTGCATATGTTACCTGTGTCTAAAAATGATGATGATGAAATTCCTCAAAGATTTTCTCATGATAGGTTTGTAAAAACAAAATATGCAATATTTATAACCTAATTCGAATTAAAATCAAGTATTAAATAAGTACATCGCAGAAATTTATTCTAACGTTCTTGTTTTACTTTTACGATGTAATACGGCCTCATAAACCGACATACATTTGTAATAGTACATGGATCTAATGTGTACTAAATGGATAGTTCATTTAGCTCGGAAGCGCTCGTCAAAGTTTTATAGAACACACGGCCTAGATAGTTTGTTTTAATTTTTAATTGCATTAGTTAAAGCGGCACGTGATGAACCAATACTCTAATCTAGTAATTCTCGTTTACACTAAACTAATATAATGTTTGTGCAAAGATTATCTTTCATCCTTATAAATATTTTATGACTTAATTGATAAGTAAATATGAATATAAATAAATAAATATTGGACAACATCACATACATTGCTCTGATCCTATGGTAAGTAGCTAAAGCACTTGTGTTATAGAAATCAGAAACAACGACGGTACCACAACACCCAGACCCTGTTCTCTGTTAGCATGCTTCCCTACCTACCATTTAATTCTGAAGTATACAATTAAAATCTCCTACCGAACCTTTCTCCCTTCGTTTGCTATGATTCTCCCGGTGCTCAAGTTTCTGAGAGGCCGGCAATGCAATGATGACCCATGGACTTCCCTTCAGGTGGATTTCATTAAGCATGGATCACATTAGTATAAAAGGTTCTTGAAGCAATCAGTCACCATGACGCAATTCATTTCCCGTCTCGAGTGATGTGACGTCACTGATCCGCCCACGCCTTTTCCGCGTCACTCGCGACGATCAATTATCGATAGGTGACCCCATCTTCTGTTAGATCCAGATAGTTCTCCTTCTAGGGTTGTCCCATGTTAAGTCACTTTTAAAATTTAGGATTATGGTTAAACGTACCCCGATTATAATAGGACAAAGCTCTAGATTTTAAAGTAAACATTTTTTATGTATATAAAGTCCATGTACAGGTGAGAAGGGCGCCAAAAAAAAATTAGTTTGTTTTTGGTAAAAATAAGATGCCAGTCATCACATCACGTGCCACTGCACGTGATGTGATGACTGAAGCTGAAATAATTAACTTAGCGTCATGTTTTGGTAATAAGCCTTAAACGCAAAGGTTAGTTTTGGTACGTCGTAATACTACTTTACTTTACTTCAAGACCATGACAATGTGTGTGTTTTTCTGTCGCATATTTTATTATCTTTCTGTTGCATCAGCTTGTTTGCCAACCCTTTCTTTTTGCGAAGGGGATTTCCCCAAGCATATCTCCTGTATGGGGCTGACAGCAAAATATAATTATGTGACTCCTTGAGAACGGCGTTTTTTACCGCCTCTATACAAGCATACAAACTAAAACCTTCGCGTATTCCAACTGGCCGCTATTATCGGGAGGACAAGGGATCGCTATTTGCATACACTCCGTTAAGCTTTTGACAGCCCTGGCTCAAAGACTTACTGAAATTGTCACGCTCTAGCATCCAACTGTGATTCGTTAGTCAGTAATGGAGCGAGGCCGGAAATTCGTTGGCGAAAATGTCTGACTCAGCCAGTAGGAAATGAATCTGACTGACTGTCATTTGGATAAATGCACAAAGGTTTGTCACATTAACGGTGCCTGCATATAGGTAAGTTGCGTGCAAATTGGGGCGACAGAGAACACGCATCTGGGGGCCTAGCACGAAAGTGTATCTTTCGTTCGGTCGTATAAACCTAACAAATTAAAATGGCCAGTCTCATGTGTCAATTCTTTGATAAAACGTGACCAACTCAATCTTGCCGTGTAAAAATTCCGACCGTTTTCGGTGGTAACCTTTGTGATACGGGGGAAATGATGTTTAAATTTGATCGAATAATACGACCGACCGAACGTTGCGCTTTCGTATATGGCCTTCTTTCCTTACACATAACATTTAAAGGCCTTAGGTAGCACACTGCCGCGCTGGCTTAGAAGGTATGCCTGCGCACATTGTAACTTTCAGCATACGTGATCAGTGATTTTGCGACTGCATCGATGCTGCAACGCGGTTTGTTGAAGATTCATTACGATTGGTCGCTACCATCTGCGACCGGCGACTTAGCGACTGCATGTCGTTTTTGCGACTTTTTGATTAAGATTTACGTCTAGTGGGAGTTTTTAATTAATGATCACAGATGCAAAGTCCTAGTTACCTATTCAGTTCTTTAAGTGACACATGTATTTATGTAAATAAATAAATTGGATATAGTAAAAAAATATTCGATGGTTTCTTTCTATCCATACTATTAAAAATCCCTGTCCTTGAAAAAAAAACAGAATGTTTAAAAAAACAACACCAAAATAAAAAACACAAAAAATAAATAAGGGGTATTTGAAAACGCATAGGTATCTTTCAGAACTCTTACAACATCCCACTCCTTGGATTGTTTCGAAAGTGTGAGTTTCGTAATTTCGGTTCGTATTTTATTTACAATTTTGTGATGAATCGCACGAATACTTGATAAAAGAGAGGGTCGATCTATGACGACAATATAAAAAGTTTAATAAAAAACTAAAAACCGACTTCAAAATAAAACTAAAAAGCCAAAAATAATATGGACTAAAACATACCTAATCAGTTCTTTTTGGAGTCGGTGCCAGCCATCGAGAGTTAAAATGTGTTCATTCGCACCGACTCCAAAAAGAACTGATTAGGTATGTTTTAGTCAATATTATTTTTGGCTTTTAAGTTTCATTTTGAAGTCGGTTTTTAGTTGTTTATTAAACTTTTTTATTTTTCCATTTTAAGTGTTAAGTCCTCTATTTTTTCCCTCCTAACTTCGCCAAAAATTACTTTACAGCAAAGTAACCTTAACTAATATTGGTCCTCTATGGACCCCCCATCCAATGGTATGATAAAAATAAGATGTTATATGAGGTCAATTTTTTGACGAAAATTTTTAAGTCTTAAGAAAAGGGTTTACCTACAATCTAACCAGAACGGCGGCTATTTTGGTGTCGTAACCATAGGATAAGGTCTGGCGTTAAATAACAGGTTAAATTAAGAAAGGAACTTTCAAATTTTTTTTCGTTACTGGGTGTGCTGGTACGCCCCCAGTAAATAAAAATTGGCGGTCTGGTACCTCATAAGCTCCACGTCTGCTCAACACACTGCGAAATACGTTCTGTCGACAAATTGCAGTATTATCTTCTAACTCCTATCCGTTAAGGAGTTCTGTGGCTTCCATCATCAGGTCAGCAACATGACATGATGATTACCAGACCCAAAAATCAGCATCCCCAAGAGTCAGAAAATATATGCAAAACATTATGGGTGCCTATAAAAATTGAGGGTTGCCCTCGATTTCCCAGGGATCCCATCATCAGAATCTGACTTGGTGGAAATGGGACCACCTCGGGAGTATACCCTTTAAACTAAAAAATAAATTTTGAAATCGGTCCATAATTGACGGCGTAATCGCGTAACATACAAACAAAAAAAAAAAAAACAAACATTCAGACGAATTGAGAACCTCCTCCTTTTTTTTAAGTCGGTTAAAAAGCGCACGTGGGTATTTTAATCCGGAATTCAGTCTTTTTAAATCCGCTTTTAAAAACTCTAATTTTACAAATATGTGTGCCAAAATTAAACTGCTTTTCAGTCGTCACAATTGGAACCATGTTTATCAAACAATAATACTACTTGCTAGTGAATTTAAAAGCTTTTTTTATGCTGTGATTCTTAAACGGCTGTATATACAAGTAGCTACTTGATTTATATTTATAGGGTGATTAGATACATTTTATAGATATGATTAAGCGTATTAATAAATTATAATAATATACACTATTACATATTCTTAAGTTCAAAGAAAAGTTACGTTTTAGCCATCTTATTTAAATGATCCAAGTTGCTGTCAGCACCTATCGCAAGCAAAAAATATTTTTTATTTATTTATTGTACATTACCTTTTATCTCATAAAATATTTTTAAGTAGACTTGTAAACTCCAAACTTTCACTAAACGCTGCAAGCCAGTTATATTTACGACGTCATGAATGTAATAACCTCATTTAAAGTTCACAATTTACTGAAGCGTGAAAATTTTAAACGCAAAATGAGATAAGGCCTTCCACGTGACAAAGGTGGCTGAGGTTATTTAAAGTTTTTTACTGTAAACACAACTCTATATCGCAAAGGTTAAGGGTGAAATTTGCTTGGCGAACGTTGATTTTTACCTTTTTTCTCGCTGTGTCCACAAAGTCCAGTTGGTTCCGATGTAATTAGAAAATATAAGGAGGTGCATCGTCGAGTAATAAAAGAGGTTAACGCCTGGTTTAAACTAGTATAGTGCCGTTGTTTTATTTTTAGGTAATAGAAATAGTATTTTAATGAATACGATTATGCCTTTAGGTTATAGTAACCAGGAAGCTTTTGTTGGTTTGCAAAACTAATAAAATTCGTGGGCTTTAATTTGATGAGTCTCGTCACAGCTAACTGTCCTACAAGTACGTCTTACTACTACTTAGTACTATTTGATTATATGTATAAAAGATATAGATATTAAAAAATAAAATAATAATAATAATATAGCTGGTCCACCGACTTCACGTCACTCAGCGAGCTATAGAAAGGTCGATGTTTGGGATTTCGTTAAGGGATAAAATCCGAAACGAGATCATCAGGCAGAAGACCAAAATAATGGACATAGTAAAATTTAAAAATGTAGCAGTGGCAGTGGGGTGGCCACATCTTTCGCAGAACCGATGAAAGGTGGAGTAAAACGGGTTCTCGAGTGGAGACCACGCCTAGGCAAACGTGTAGTGTAGGACACCCCGCAGCCCGATGGCCCGCCGAGGCCGACCTTAGGAAGATGGCTGGGAGTAGATGGATGAAAAAAGCAGGAGATCGTGCTCTTTGGCGGTCCTTGGGGGAGCTCAGCAGTGGATTGCAATATGCTGAATGGAAAATAATAAATATTAATTTCAAGAAGCCGCTGGATGCAGGCCGCTTACAACCAGACAGAGGAAGTCTCTGTGGGGGGGGCATGTCCAGAAGTGGACGTCCTGGCGCTGAAATGATGATGATGAAAATTAACATAAACAAGAAACTTAAACCACTAAACTAGCAGTTTCAAGCTACTTGAGGTATAGTCTTGACCTTGAGACTGAATACTTCATTTAAAAAGTTCATTACATATCGTACTCCATCTCATTCATTTCACTTTTCGACTTTAATTTAATATTGAGATACGTAAAACTCGAAAATGGAATAGGGAAGTGTTTTATTTTTGTTCGTAAGTATCTGCAAAGTCTAAAGGTCGGAAACACGGGAAACTTTTGAAATAATTTTTCATAGCACTTTATCTTTGTTGAGACGGTTGGCGATGATATTTTCTTTTAGAAACGCTAAGGTCTGCTGCTTATTTAAGAATAGAAACGTATTATATACATCCTTTTTGGAAGAAAGAAAATCATATTTTAATGGAAGAAGAATTGTTTTATGAAGTTAAAACACAATAAGTTGAAGCATTTCTGTTTTGGTCTGTATCAAAATTACAAAAATAATATTAATTACACGTTATATTCTTTTTTATAGAATATAGACTCCATTATTAAAAACTTCCAATTACGATAGACTTTAACGGCGATTATTTTCGGTAAAAATATAATAGAAAATGACAATTTGATAAAGTACAGCTACCTAATATTTGTGGTGAATATTTTTTTGCCCAATCGCTACTAGTATCTCAGCCTAAAAATCGTTCACACTATCAACAAGGATGCTATTTATTTCCATGTTCTAGTAAAAACTTAAAAGGTTACGTCTCCCAGCACAAACTGCAGTGCCATCAAATTCAAAAATTCATTAACTAATAGACTGGGATTAATTTTGATTAATTTGATAAGAATAATTTACATACCTTTGTACAGCAATTTATCATTTAAAATAAATAACATTACGACCACTACTTAATTCCGTGTCACGTACAGTAAGCTGGGACTTATTTCGCTACATCGTATTTTAAACAATTTACGAGTCACGTATGAAAGGCTTGTGTACATAAATAGAATTAATAAATTAAATTAAACGTTAACACAAAATTTCACCTACCTAGACGATGTTTTACGATGCAGGTTGTAGTTTAACAGTATCCAGATATAAGAATGACAATGTGTTGATGATAAAAAACAACTTAGGTCAACTTAACTAAATTAATCCGTTATAAAATTTCCACCAGACTGCACAGAGGTGAAAATACAGGGCTTGTCAGGGCAACCAAACCATTTTTAACTGTGGCTCACTTCTAGTGTGATTCGAGGTATCAGGCTGGGCACCTGGGCAGTGTATCAACCCTAGGTACATCTATGCCGAAAAATCAATAGGTAAGTGCTGATAAAATTCATAAATCCGTTAAAATTTCCACCAGACTGCACAGAAGCAACTTCTCTAAGATTTTCCGGATAAAAATTTAACAGCTCAATCTGCGTGGCGGAATATTTTTAAGATCAATTTACTATTTAATTAAGGCGGTCGTTAACCGCGGCGGTTTCGAGTAATTGCTGGTAGGTGTCGCTGGCGGCGCACCTGGGGTGGGGACCGTTTGTTTTTACTTGCTATTGTGGTTTTACACTTTTGCAGAAAAATAAAGCTAACTCTGTTTACTGCAAATATGGCTACAGTTTGTATCAAAAAACGGTCGAACGCCAGTTATATACTCCTCCGTCTTGAATTACAGTCCTCATGTTTGATATCACAATTCATAGTCTGATATAATATAATATAATAAATAGATATTGGACAACATCACATAAGTTGCTAAAGCACTTGTGTTATAGAAATCAGAAACAACGTAGGTACCACAACACCCAGACCCGAGCCAATATAGAAAAGTTCGTTTTCTACATTGACCTGACCGGGGATCGAACCCGGAACCTCAGAGATGGCGGCGCTATTTAAAGTCCGGCGTGCTCGCCTCTCGGCTACGGAGGTGGTATAATAATATGTCTTCGTCTATATGTAGAAAATGGTTGACCAATTGATCATATTTATTTAATATACATTATAAAGGGTGTAGCTTTCAATTTCAGCAGTACTTACAGAGGTAATTCTACACTTTATACTGACCACCAATCAAGAAAAAAATACTTTTAAAAAATCCCACATGATCTCACGGGCTGGCCGGCGTTTTGGCGCGAAGCGGGTGACACAAAAGGATTGCGATGCCTTTGTACTTTGTGGGTATTGTAGTGAGCGCATCATTCGTTCGGTTCGTGCTTAATTTTTTCAAATCAATAAGGAGCATTCTCAAATCGTGTTCCATCCATCCATCAGCCGAAAGACGTCCACTGCTGGACATAGGCCTCCCTCAAGGATTTCCACGAAGATCGGTCCTGTGCCACCCGCATCAAGCGGCTTCCCGCTACCTTGGGGATCGTCAGTCCACCTTGGGGGGGGGCCTACCAACACTACGCCTTCCGGCCCGCGGCCGCCATTCAAGGACCTTCCTGCCCCGACGGTCATCAGTCCTGCGAGCAATGTGCCCCGTCCACTGCAACTTAAGGTTTGCGATTCTGAGAGGTACGTCGGTGACTTTGGTTCGCCTTCGGATCGTCTCATTTCTGATTCGATCGCGAAGTGAAACTCGTGTTAGTTTAATCATAAAAACAAAAATGTTTTCTTAAGTCTTTATTTTTTTGTGTCGTGATTCATGCTTAGTATAAGGTATAGAATCACCTCTGTACTGCTGCTTATATTAAAATCTACACCCTATATTATTGATCTACAAAATGTATAAATTAATATATATAAACTAAGTTCTCACTAATTAGTAAAATACCAAATAGGTAGGTTTTTAAAGGTTACTTCAATATTTAAATATGAAATTTTGATTTTGTTCTTTCTATTAAATTTTCCGCAAGATAATTTGGCAAGCATCGCTATTTTTCTTGCCAACCTCATCAAATATGAAGTAGGTCTATTTTTAACAAGCACAAGTAGAAATAATGTTATAGTTAAATGTAGTAAAATAAAGTCTGAAGTACAGAAAGGCATCAGCGATTTACTTTTTAAAAGAGAAAAAGTGCCAGTAGTTATTAACTTTATTATGTAGACTAAGTATAGACACATAATATCATAAATGCACTTAAAAAATAAAAGAATGAAAGTGGCACTCGTAACAGAAAAGATGAAACAAAACCGTTTTATTTGTCTTGGTACGGAAATCAAATTTCCAAGTTTTATTGTTGCGACAAATACATGTGATCTTGGATAAGAACATAGGCTACGTTTGTCTCTAACCTCTAACGTATAATGTCTTTGCTAAAATTAAAAAAAATGGAGCAGATCCCCTGCAACGTACCTAGTAAGACAGAGCTACTTTCGGATTAATATTAGTGTGCATAAAAAGTCTCTTTTGGAATATATGTAAACTACAATATAAACATATTATAGTTTCATGTCAGTTGGACAGCGGTTTATTATATGGAGAAGTGTATTTTTAGCAATATAATTCCCTAACCTAAAAGATAGTTCCCTAATGAATTTAAATATCGTGTAGATTGATTGCACCGTAATATTGTAATAGCAACCGTCCTCTCCACTATTTTTTAACAAGTTTCAAAAGCAATCATTATTAAAATACTGTTTTTTTTCGTTTAAAGAAACACGTTCAAGCAGATACTTACTGAAAATACGAAATAATGACAGTTTTAAGCGTTAATGCAAAGCAACTTACAAAGAAACACTCGGGAAATTTAAAACGCGCAATGCTTTGACGTCGTTACACGGACAACATGGAGCAGAAAACAAACAACGCTACGATCCAACTCTGATTTTGAAACTGATTCAATGAATTTATAAACATGATGTGCTTAACAGAGCATGATTCAAACTGTTGTAATATAAGTAAAACAATCGTTTAATCTTCTATTGGACTTTTATTTAACTAATCAAATATTCTAACACCGCAGACAATAATGGCCATGACAGTAAAAAAAGACAGTGTTACCAACACATCAAAATAAACAGAAGTATTACATTGCTACCAACACCCCCTCTCAATGTAATACACCCTTACAGTCACATATTTATTTAACTTATTCATACAAGCCACAGTTTTTAATAAATCAGGACAATAAATTTTTATTTAATGCTTTTGTGAACATATCTGCAGTTTGGTCTTCAGTTTTAATATATTTTAGCATTACTTTTCCACATTTAATCAACTCTTTTATGAAATGATATCTAATAATATCAACATGTTTTAATCTTTTGACACTTTCAGTGTTCGCTACCATTATAGCACTCTGATTGTCACAAAATATTGTGACAGGACAAACTTTTACAATATTAAAATCTTTAAGCAAATTAATCAACCAACAAGCTTCACTAGAAGCCATACTTATAGCTATGTATTCTGACTCGGTAGAAGATAGACTGACGCTGGCCTGTTTTTTAGAAGACCATGAAATTAAGCAATCTGCAAACATGAAACAGTAATCAGTTGTCGACCTTCTATCCTTCAAGTCTCCTCCCCAATTTGCATCACAATATCCCACTAATAAGTTGCTATTACATTTGTAGACAAGTTTATAGTTTATTGTATGTTTCACATATCTTAACACTCTCTTTAAGGCAGTTAATAAAACATTATTTGCATTATTTTGATATCTGCTCAAAATTGACACAGCAACACACAAATCAGGCCTTGTTCCTAATACAGCATAAGACAAGCAACCTATAATTTTTCTGCATTTATTTTCAATGTTTTTATCAATCACAGAATCATTCTTATATTCTAACAATTTAGTTTTAAAGTTTAGATCCATTGGTGTACATATTTCTTTACAATTTTGCATATCAAATTTTTGTAATACACTTTCCAAATATTCCTTTTGATTAAGTTCAGTGACCCCTGTACCTAAATCTTGTTTAACATGAATCCCTAAGAAGTTTGAAATTAAGCCCAACTCTTTCATTTTGAATTCATTATTCAATAATGACTTAAGGTCACAGATCTGCTTTTGATTATTTCCAAATATTAATAAATCGTCTACATATAATAAAACATATGTTCGAGAATCACATACACTTTTTGTGTACAGACAAGAATCACTTTTAGATTTTACAAAACCTTGTTTCACAATTACTGAATTAAATTTGTCGTTCCAGTATTTTGGTGTTTTTTTTAACCCATACAGAGATTTATTTAATTTAACAATATTTTTATCATCGCAATAAGCACCCTCTGGCAATTCTAAATACACTTTTTCATCAATATCTCCATATAGGAAAGCACCTGTTACATCCATTTGACTGATTTGCAAGTTTAATTTTGCTGCTATACAAACAAATAACCTAAAGGTTGACAATTTAGCTACTGGCGCATATAAATCACATAGTTCCATTGTATCACACTGCTCAAAACCTCTAGCCACTAGTCGCGCTTTATATTCTACATTATTATTAGAGTTTTTAATTTTAAATACCCATCTACTACTTACAGTCTTTTCAGTTACAGGTTCTTCACACACAGTCCAAGTATTATTTTCTTTGAGAGTATTCAATTCTCTCTGCATTGCTTCTTTCCATTTACTTGCATCATTCCGTTGCATGGCATCTTGGTAGGTCGTTGGTTTATTTCCCTCAACATAGACATGATGACACTTATAAAATGACGTCTGTTTCCTGATTCGAGTACTCTTCTCGCGTGTCTGTGTCTCCCCATTATCATCATTGCTGAATTCATCATCACTGGAACACGGTATGTAGACACTGTCACTTTCGCTAGACTCATTAAGGGTTTCCTCTACCTCTTCAGTCTGTGCTACTTCTTTCTCCATCCTCTTTCCTTGATCTTCAACCTGCTCTCTGTTTTTAGGATGCTCTTGACTTGTGTCTTTTTCCTCCTGTATTGTAGTATCCAGCATAACTAATTGCTCTTTCTGTTTATCACCTTTTTCGAGAAATATGACGTCTCTTTTTACCTCAACAGTGTTCTTTTCTGGGTAGAATATCCTGTAGCCCTTGACATTTTCCTCATAGCCGACCATGACTGCTTTTTCCCCTTTAGGGTCCCATTTCCTCCTCTTCTCCTTTGGAACATGGACATAGACGGGATTTCCAAAGATTTTAAGGTCTGTTATTTCAAATTGTTTGCCTGTCCATGTTTCATATGGAGTCTTTCCAGTTTCATTACTTTTACTCGTTCTGTTAAGTACATATGCCGCAGTATGAACAGCTTCTGCCCACAGCTTTTTAGGTAGACCTGCTGCACACAACATTGTACGTGCTGATTCTATTAGAGTTCGATTCTCTCGCTCCGCCTTGCCATTTTGTTCAGGAGTATATGGCACTGTGGTTTGATGGGTTATTCCACGCTTTTCTAACAAATTTGTTACTTCTTTGTTCACGAACTCTAATCCATTATCACTTCTAAAACACAGTACTTTGTTTCCGGTTACATTTTCAGCCTTGTTCAAAAACTTTTCAATACACTTCTTAACTTCATCTTTGCCTTTAACGAAGTACACTGATCTGTAGTTAGAGAAGTCATCCTTTAGGATTACGAAGTATCTGGATCCTCCCACCGACGGCACCTCCATAGGTCCGCACGTGTCTGCATGTATCAACTCACATGGCCTACTTGTTTTATTTTCACTAGCACTGAAAGGCAAACGATGTATTTTGCCCTTCAAGCAACTCTCACACTTAAAGTCCGAGTCTTCCACTTCAATGTTGTTGTTTTTAAGCACCATTCTCACATATTGTAAGTTTTGATGAGCAAGCTTTTCGTGCCACTCTTTAAGTCCAGATTTCACTTCAGTCGCGTTCGCTACCTCACATTTGTAACGCACGTCCATATAGTACATATCCCCATTACGACTCGCTACGGCACTCACAATATTTTCTTTGTAGAATTTACACAAATTATTGTCCATTCTCACAACATAGCCTCTCTCTGTAGCGCATTTGACAGATAGCAAGTTTGTTTTTAATTCCGGAACGAAGAGAACATTGTCTATGGTTGTGTTCACCCATCTGCGGCCGTTGTAGACCTGTAGCGCCACCTGCCCACACCCGAGCGCACTAATCTCCTCGCCATTTCCGACCATCACTGGTTTTTTATTGTTCAACGATAAATATGTTGCAAATAGGTTACGATCACGGCACATATGTGTCCACTAACCACTTTGATTCTTGAATATGACTATTTGAGTTCATCACCATAAATGCATTACTCGTACTGTCTTTTTCCCGATTCTTCTTGAAATAGCACTCACTTTTAGTATGCCCCATTTTTTTACAGAAATAACACTTTTTAACCGGTCTATTGTCATGTCCCGAACTTTTTTTTTGATTACACTCACTTTGATAGTGTCCTAGCTTGTTGCACTTATAACACTTAATGTTTTTCTTAGCTACAAACGCTGATGCTGACGAGTTTTGAGGCTCCTTTTCGTTAATACGTTCTTCTTCAATCAGTAATCTTGCGACGATATTTTCTAGCGTTTGTTTCTCGTCCGGCGCCGACTCCCACGCCGACACAAAATGTTTGTAGGATTCGGGAAGAGACATTAGCACTTTTGTTATTACGAATTTTTCGGAAATTTCTTCTCCCATCTGTTTGAGCTGGTTTCTTAATTCTTCTATTTTAGATAAGAACGTAGACATCGCCGTGCCCTCCTCGTACTTGTATTGGAAGAAACGTTGTTGTACGATATGTATACTTGTTTCTGATTTTTGCTCATACACGCTCGCAAGTTTTCGCCACATTTCGGCTGACGTAGTAAATGTTATGATATGCATCATCACGCTTTCTGACATTCTCGTAACAAGCCATGATTGGGCCTTCGCGTCTTTCTTTTCCCATGCAGCCTTCTCAACCGCCTCCTCTGGTTTTACACTGCTACCGTCTGTCACTTGCAGTAAGCCCTGACTCCGTAACAAAACGATGGTTTGGAATTTCCAAATATTCCAATTGGATGTTCCCTCGAGCTTTATGTACGTCTGGAGTTTCAAAGAATTGTCGTCTGCCATCTTCCTGTCTGTTCGTCCCGACCTTGCTTTTATCACTCGCAAGTTTTATTTTTCTTCCCGCGTGCCGGTTTCTAACCTCAACCACGCGTTTTTCACTTTTTGACGAAAAAACAGTTTTGATTGTTTTACTTTTACTCAGGGTTATGTGTCTGAGCCCATAACCTGTTGTAATATAAGTAAAACAATCGTTTAATCTTCTATTGGACTTTTATTTAACTAATCAAATATTCTAACACCGCAGACAATAATGGCCATGACAGTAAAAAAAAAGACAGTGTTACCAACACATCAAAATAAACAGAAGTATTACATTGCTACCAACACAAACAAAATTTATATTGACATTTGCATGCGATTTTGTATTAAATTCTTGTTCATTTTTTAAAATATTTTCTTGTTTGAGCACATATTTTATCGATAAATTATTATGGAAGACACTCACGGGAAGCATTAATATAATTATAACCGTAAAGTTTGGTTAGCAAACATTCACTATACGAACAACTAATTCGCATTATAAACATTGATCACAACTTGTAGCCATAGTTTCGATTTTAACTCAAAATAACTACATTGGGGCATTAAAACAATAAGGTATCGTTTACCTTGTGTTTAACTATTAAGAGTTTAACGTAAACCAGCAATGCTTTGGTTCTGTTTTATTAACAGTTTATGGTTGGGCCTCGAATTTTCAACGTACTCGAGAACACCTAGTGAATTTAAGAATGTGAAAAAAAATTTCGATGAGTGCATTAAAACGGAGATTGGGCAAGAAAATCGGAATAAGGCTAAGTTTTGTCCGTAAAAAAAAATGCATAAACTTGCGTAGCTGCGTAGTGAACACTTAAAATGGTCGCTAAAAAATATACAATTTTTTTAATTTCTTTTCTATGGTATTTTTAATGCAGCTTAAGCAGTTTTGATATTTCGGAGACGAAGAACATTCTAGCAACACATGACAGAAATCATCATGCCAATTTTATCTTTATATTTTCTGTAATAAGAGTGTATACGTAGTATTCAATATTAATTACGTATTCTTTTATATTCTACACACATCAAAACAAAAACGGCAAACTGAAGTAGGTACACTAAACCACTAAACACAATAAAACGAAAAATATAACCCACTTTTTCACAACTTAAACTAATTAATAAAGTAATAAATACTAGATAACACCACATACAATGCCATGATCCTATTTTGAAAAGCGAAAGCACTTGTGTTACAGAAATCAGAAAAAACCACAACAACCAGACCCGAGACAATATAGAAAAGAACCAAAATTAATTTTACTAAACTAGAACCAATGTGATCTTACGATTCAATTTTCAGTATTTATAATACCCTACCGCAAAGATTTTGCGGTCAGCTCGTAACTCAAAGCTAGATACCATCACACGTCGCGCTGTGAAAAATGCCTTTGTCTCAGCGCGGAAAGCACTTATGTAGGCATTAAATTAGCTCTAGTTTTGAAGAATAGAGATAAATGAACTGGAAAGATAAGTGTTCTTTGGGAACGCTGACTTTGCAGCGTTTATGAGGTTTTATGATCAAGAAAGAGTTTTCGTGCGGAGCTTTTGCTTGGACTAGATTCTTTACAATGTCAAAGGAATGCAATAAATTACTAAATCAAAATGAAGTGATAATATACGGAATTCTCATCAAAATAAAATTCTAGTACAAATTTTTACATGGAGATTCCTCGGGAAATTGCCTCGTTTTCCGTCAAATTAATTTTATAAAGGGCCGTCGTCACCCTGTTATCCCGCTTCAGTTTTCTTTAAGGACGTGTCACGTCATTTTCTTTCGCCCAACCATCTAGTGTAATAGGCATTATATCTAATTTACTGTAACTAGGTTTTGTACCCTTCATTTTGCTCACTATCGAGCGAGTTTCGTGTTCTTGTACATGAATAGAGGCAAGCTGCAATGTTATGTAAGTTACTCTGCTTTTGAAATACTTGTTTTTACTGAAAAAATACTTTGAACCCTGAGCGGCTTTCATCATTCACGTTTATTTTAAAAAGCGCAGGCAGAATCTCTGCTCGCTCACAATTTATAAATCAACATTACTAGCCCTCTACGGGCTGCTTTTTTTCTAGAATTGTTTTATTATTTCTCATAATTCTTAATCGAATTACAAGCGTTATTAAAATTTATCTTATTATCTATGTTGTAGCGTAGTGGTGCGATAATTTATGTTGAACACAACGAGTCGTTGGTTCAATTCTCAGCTCGGTTCAGCTACTTCTGAAAATAATCTTTTCTAAATTGACTCAAGTCTTAGTCAAGGCGATGCTTCTGGCAAAACACATTGTTTAAAACACAAGGATATTAATTTCCAAATTTAAAGACCATCGTAATTAGTAAGTTATAAATATTAATTTATACCTCACTTATAATAATTAATATTGCACCACCCCTTCTCTTCCTATGGGTGTCGTAAGAGGCGACTACAGGAGAACCGCCATAAGAAGACGGGCAGCAGCGTCTCCACTCCACCATTGGCGAAACTGCGATCGCCAACCCGCCTGCCAAGCGTGGCGATTATGGCAAAATCCTCCCTTTGGAGAGGCCTGTGTCTAACAGTGGACTGATATAGGCTGATGATGATGATGATGATGTCAGGAATTTGTATATTCTTTTATAGCTGGGTTTTGTCTACGGATTCAGTCACAGGCAATTTCTGGCTAATATAAAAAAAAATATGGCAAAAGTATCTCGGTTTCTTGTAGAATCTTTCGCTCGCAGTCTAATATTCATTCCGCAGGGTAAGTGGAGTATGAAAGCGAGTATTTACTTTAAGTTGCGTTCCGACGTGAGGGTCCTCGTAAGTAAAGAGACGTACCTAATAACGATCTTTTTGTTTTTCTTATTATCTCTAAGTGGTTGAATATAGCGGAAATTAAATTATTAAAACCACATTAAATTGCCATTTATTAGTGGCTGAACTAGCACATTACTGTTTTTAATATATTAAGAACTAATAAACCGTAAGTGAAGACAAAGAAAAAATCATAACTGTTAAAACAATAACATTGATTATATCAGGGGCGGTAACCACGAACTCTTAAAACAATCTCAAATCTGTCAAACATTATCATTTCTGTCAAATTTTGTATGAAATGACGTACCAAAATTGACAGATTTCACAATTTATTTTTATTGATATTGTTTTAAGAGTTCATGGTTATGGCCCTGGGTGGTAACCACGAACTCTTAAAACAATCTCAAATCTGTCAAACATTATCATTTCTGTCAAATTTTGTATGAAATGTCGTACCAAAATTGACAGATTTGACAACTTTGATATTGTTTTAACAGTTCATGGTTATGGCCCTGGTCCCAAACTTATTTTAATCAGAATTTTGGAAGCTTTTTTCTTTCCAATCATTAAAAAACCGGTCAAATGCGAATTAAACCCGTACGTGACACCAAATTAAGTAGCTAGGTCTGTTCGAACCACCTAATGGTTTTTCGCTTCGTCAGTAGATTCTTCGAACGTTACTTTTTTCTGACAAAAATTTGACGTAAAACAACACTGCTTACTGACTTTTCAGCGGTTCTGGTCGCAACTTACCTAACAAATGAAAGAGCTTGCTAGTAGCTCTTAAACTCGCCATAGACGAAACTTCCCCGGCAGCATAATATTCATAGAGTGTTTACTGCTAAACAAATTGCCTTCTGTAGCAAGGGTCCGGCGTTGTAATTAAGGTTATTAATGGTTGAAGTATGAAATAACGATTTCCGTTAATAATGCAAACAGGTAGGTGCTTTATTCGGAAGATCTGACTGGTTCTGTGAAAAATCATACCTTTTTATCATTATAATCCTTTGCAAGAACATATCTGGATAAAGATCTCCACGTCAGAACACCACAGCGAGTGGCTCTAGACCCTTTGCATCCAGGGGCTTACCGCAACCTTTGGGTCGTCAGTCCACCGGGTATGGTACACGCTGATTCTTCCAACTCGTAGTCGCTATAACTTTTCTTTCCCAATGGTTGTTAGCTCTGCGAAAGATTTGGCCTGACAACTGCTTCTCAGCTTTGCGACTCGAAGAGCTGTATGGGTGATTTTGCTCTTTTACGGCTTTTTTCGTTTCGGATCTTATCTCTTAAAGATATCACGTTTAAGTGCCGTAGATCATCCATCACTGACTGATCATATGCACTTTTAATTATTTATCATTATAACTATACCAATTTGTAATATGTAAGTCTACTTGTCTTACTGTGAGACCCAGATTTATTTATTTACTGTTTATTAACAAACCAATTACTTTAATCACGAAGTAAGTGACTAAATGACATTCTTGCTTTACGAGGAAGGTACCTAAAAATGTTTTTTGTTGTTTCTTTTGTCCAGCGCACACAGACAATTAAATGTTACAATGTTAGCCGAGTAGGTAATTATATGAGCCCATGCGCACCATGCGTTTAAAGCCAGTGCACCACAGATTTCATATTTAACCTACGTCTCCAGCCCTTAATAGAGAGTGAAAATAATTACTGCGTTCAGTTCCGGATAGATATCCCGGGCTCCGGTTTTGCATAACGCTCGGATATTGTCCGGATTTCCTCCGGCGAGGCCGAACCTATTCCTTTTATATTTATACGAAAGCGGTCAAGTGTTCGGCTTACTGGGGATTTTGTATCTTGTAATTTCGCCACGAAGGTTTCACAGCGGCTTTGTGGAATAAGATGTTTTAGAAATGCATCTATTTTTTTAGCTATTCAAATGGCTGAAATGTATTTTATCTCAATGAATTTTGTAACAAAGGTAAAAGTAATAGCTAATAGTAGAAATCTATTGTTTTTTTATTCTGTTGTCCATTTTTTCAGGGCTCAAATTCCGATTCAAGCTGATTTAGATAATTATATTGGATAAAAATTAACTGTGTTACCTTAGCTTCATTTTATTTTATTTATAAACTTTCTGGAGTGGTTTCGAAGTAAGATATTTATAACCTTGTACCAAACAAAACATTTTAGACAATTCACATAGCACACAAAGACCTATTCCTTTTAAAAAAAGTTTTTTAAGACCGGGGCCTGGGGCATGGGAATCGAACCTGAGACTGTGTTCAAGGAAAAACGTAGAAAATAAACAGCTAAATATTATTTCCTCGCAAAAAGGATATCGTCACACAAAATGGCTGCTCAACATTTTCCCTAAGAAAGCTGCCTAAGCATATTAAAGTGAAAAATGTGATGCGCCTTATCGCTGATGTGCAAATTTAGACCATCATATTTCATATTTGGTATACGCCGATGAAAAAAAAGGATGTCATTTTGAATTATTAAAAAAATACAAAGATGTATTGTATTGAGTTATTAAAACAATATAATTATGATAAGTATTATAATAAAATGTATTTTTAAATCTAGGGGGGCGACTCGTTGTTCGTTTGTTTTACCGCACTAACATTTTTGATTAGAAGACGTTTTCATTGCGACTTTTTTTTATTTTATATGCCACTAGCCACTATTTCCAAAATTTGAATAGATATGTACATAATATATAAAAAGGTATAGCGATAGAGCAAAATCGGGGATCGAAAGTGTTTGTCCAGTCTCTCGGGAGAAGCCACTTGACGAAGTTGACGACGGCCAGTGGCGTAGTCGTTGCTTCGAGGCCGGAGATTCTTTCGGAAATTGAAAACTTCTACAGCCAGCTATACGCCTCGCATGCATCTCAACCTGATCCCGAAAATGAGGATTCCAGAGCCATATTGACCCGCCACTTTACCGAAGACTTGCCAGAAGTCAGCCTAGGCGAAATTGAGATGGCTCTTAAACAGCTCAAAAACGGAAAAGCCCCTGGTGAGGACGGTGTTACATCTGAGCTCCTGAAAGCAGGCGGTAAACCTGTGTTGAAGGAACTCCAACACATCTTTAACACTGTTCTCTTTGATGGGAGAACTCCGGAGGCGTGGAGTAGGAGTGTTGTCGTGTTGTTCTTCAAAAAAGGAGACAAGACCCTATTGAAGAACTACCGACCCATTTCGCTCCTAAGCCACGTCTACAAGCTGTTTTCTAGAGTCATCACAAACCGCCTTGCGCGAAGACTCGACGAATTTCAACCACCAGAGCAGGCCGGGTTTCGAGGAGGATACGGCACCATAGACCACATCTTCACAATGCGGCAGATTATACAGAAGTCCGAAGAGTACAATCGACCCCTGTGCTTAGCATTTGTGGACTATGAGAAGGCGTTTGACTCTGTCGAGACCTGGGCTGTTCTAGAATCCCTGCAGCGATGCCAAGTCGACTGGCGATATATCCAAGTGTTGAGGTGTCTCTACAGTGCAGCCACAATGGCCGTCCAAGTACAGAACCAGCAGACTAAACATATCCCCTTACATCGAGGTGTGAGACAAGGGGATGTTATATCCCCCAAATTGTTCACAAATGCCTTGGAGGATGTGTTTAAAATGCTGGACTGGAAAGGACAAGGCATCAACATCAACGGTGAATACATCTCACACTTGCGATTTGCGGACGACATCGTCATCGTGGCCGAAACGTTGCAGGATCTACAATCCATGCTGAACGGCCTTGCTGATTCTTCTCAACGCATCGGTCTGCGGATGAACCTGGACAAAACCAAGGTTATGTTCAACGACCACATCATTCCGGAACCCATTTCAGTGCAAGGCAGTGATCTCGAGGTTGTTAAGGAATATGTCTACCTCGGGCAAATTTTGCAGTTGGGCAGAAACAACTTCGAGAGAGAGGCCAGTAGAAGAATACAGCTAGGCTGGGCAGCATATGGGAAATTACGTCGAGTATTTACGTCGCCCATTCCACAAAGTCTTAAGACGAAAGTTTTCAATCAGTGCGTCCTACCCGTCATGACATACGGAGCCGAAACGTGGACACTCACGATAGGGCTGGTCCACAGATTTAAAGTCGCTCAGCGAGCTATGGAAAGGGCTATGCTCGGAGTTTCTCTGAGGGATCGGATCCGAAATGAGGTAATCCGACAGAAAACTAAATTCATCGACATAGCCCATCGAATAAGCAAGCTGAAGTGGCAGTGGGCCGGCCATATTTGTCGCAGAACCGATAACCGCTGGGGTAAACGAGTTCTTGAGTGGAGACCGCGTGTCGGCAAGCGTAGTGTGGGACGCCCTCTGACTAGATGGAGTGACGATCTTCGCAAGGTTGCTGGCAGGAGCTGGATGAGAGTAGCCGTGGATCGTGCAGAGTGGCGTGCAATTGGAGAGGCCTATGTCCAGCAGTGGACTAGTGTGGGCTGATGATGATGATGATATAAAAAGGTTTGTTGCTTGTCGCCAACAGACATTACGAATGCTCGCTCTGTTACATGTTACATTACGGTCCGTGTCAGTTCAGTGTTCGTTTTAAAGTGAACACGGGTGTAAATTATATTTTTAATGGTTCCGTACGTCAGAATTGATAATCGGATATCGATTCCCTTAAAACATCACTAGGCCTATGTACAGTGGAAATCCAAAAGCTGATGTCTACTCGTGTATTTATCTGTCCGTCTGCCAACCAATTTGTTCTGAACCTTCAGTACTGATTAAATAAAAATTAAAATTCTGTAACTCAAACTCTGTCTCAAACATGGTCGTTTGATTTATCGATAAATCTTAATTTACTTTTGGCATAATTAATCGCAATGTAAAATTATATCACTGAACCCTGAAGAAAAACTGAAAGTAATAACGATATAGTAAGTATTTAATTAATAAAACTGAAAAAGATTCTCTCTAATATTTTTACTTCTAGTTTTTCATTTTAATTTAAATCTGTTCAAAATTAATCTCGACAATCTAAGCGAAATTAAAACCTATTTCCTTAGACAATGTAATCTGTTTTCCAAGGGCCGAGGCCCTATTAGACCCAATAGATTTCTCGTGATGAGCCAATAAACAAAGATACAACTTTTCAAATTCCTACAACCCAAATCACTCTCAACCTTATTGTCTTGAATTTAGAATCTAAAACAATTTGTAAGAATGCATTGCAAAGTAGAATGGGGTAAACGAAGAACACGCCCAAGAGATAGGTAGTATAATAAAATTGCACCTGTTGTATTGAAGCCTGAGACTTAAAAAGACATTTCGGACCCTGTAAAATAAAGAAGACAAAAAACGTAGCGTAGTCACAGTCCAATAGTCTGTTTTTTCAGATATAAAAAGAGTTAAAAAAAAATAAGAAAAAGTATGTAAAAGTGCGCCTGTTTGCAAAACAAATGATTTTTATTAACAAAACATCATATACACCCTTATTTTCAATTAAAAAAAAACAATTTTAATAAATATGTTGTCAAAATATTATCGGGATAAAACTGCTTTATTTATTTTTACCCAATTTTAATGACCTGCTATAGTCTGAAGTGTTACGATGCTCGATTTCAGAGCTCTACTAAATAAATTAAAATAAACTGCTGAAATATCGATACCATTAATTATACCATCGGAAATTTATTCCACCAGTAAAAGTTCCAAAATGTTGAACACACCTGCGCTCGTCGATTCGGAATTTTTTCGTTCTGAAATCGGTTTTACAATCCAATGGGCCGAAAAATAAACTATACGTACGTTAATGCGGGACAAGCGAGGATGTCGATTTATCAAAAGAGTAAGTTTCCTTGAAAAAATGGAAAAATATAATGGAGAGCGTTAGCTGAAAGTGATAAATGTCGATGTACCGTAAAAAATAACGAGGGATATATTATCTGCGTTTCGCGTCAAACTGAATTTTAGCTCTATAGGTGGAAATATGAAGTGTAAGGTAGAAAAAATGGTTGGTAAAAATAATTTTGCAGTCAAAACCAGTCTAGTTTTTTTTACATAGCGAAATCAATCTAAACTTTTTAAACCACTTACATACATTTTAAATGTTTACCCTGTGATTTTGAAGCGGAATGAAAGAAACTGTTAAAAGTACACATCAAGGAAAATCACACGCTATAATAATAAGTAAGCGATAATAAAGAAACCAAAAAATTTTCAAATCCAAAACCAAAGACGTTCAAATCCCTTGAGAATCAAACTTTGAATAGACATACTTTTCTGATTTTCCTTGCAAGAAGATTCTTATACAAACACAGTCGCCTTCGTCATCTCCAACTTGACGGCCGACGACAACGACGACCTCCATAGAGAGGCGAGCACGCCGGACTTTAAATTGCACCGCCATCTCTGAGGTTCCGGGTTCGATCTCCGGTCGGGCCAATGTAGAAAACGAACTTTTCTATATTGGCTCGGGTCTGGGTGTTGTGGTACCGTCGTTGATTCTGATTTCTATAACAAAAGTGCTTTAGCAACTTACCTTAGGATCAGAGCAATGTATGTGATGCTGTCCAATATTTATTTAACTTGACGAACTTAACGACCTCCGTAGTGGAGAGCCGAGGACTCCGGACAATATGGCGTCGCCATCACTAATTCGATTCCCGGCCGGGTCAATGTAGAAAACCTTTTTTTTTATATTGTCTCGGGTCTGGGTGTTGTGGTACCGTCATTATGTCTGATTTCTATAACACAAATGCTTAAGCTACTACCAGAACAGAGCAATGTATGTGATGATGTCCAATATTGATTCATTTACTTGCAACCAGGCACTGAGACCGCTTGAGGGTTTGGTTCGCAAATTGATTTACCAAAACCCTGGCTCGATGAATTTCACGCTCTACTTATCCTGAAAACATTCCTTTCACGAAAACCATCGGTTGCTGCCAATTTAGGTATATTCCTTTATATTTATGACCGAAGCTTGAAGTAGCTACTCGTATTGGAACATACCAGTTTACCATGATAATTTAAGAACGCCAAAATGTTTAACGTTTCAGAACTTTTTTAGGGTTCCGTACTCAAAGAGTGAAACGGGACCCTATTACTAAGACTTCGCTGTCCGTACGGCTGTCTGTCTGTCTGCCTGTACGCCTGTCACCAGGCTGTAACTTATTAGCTCTGATAGTTATAGACAGTTGGAATTTACACAAATGATGTATTTCTGTTGCATCTATAACAAATAATACTAAAAAATAGAACAAAATAAATATTTAAGGGGGTTCCCATGCAACAGACATGATTATTCTGCCGTTTTGACTCAAGCTAGCTAGTACTCAAGTGACTTGGTAACGAATAAGCTTAAATTGCTTATGATACATGTAGTAAGTGCAAACTTAATTATATGCAACAACTGCATGCTACAGTAGGCCAACCGTTTTACTTAAAAAACAAAAGAGACTAAGGGTGATTTTCATGCTTATCCAACTTAAGCGTGTTAGTTTAGAATATACAGGTTGACAGGTAAAATACAGCATAAAAAATGTCTGTAATAAAAAACATTAAATTTTGTATAAAAAGCTCTATTTTTAATTTTTTTATGCTTATTAGAGTAAAGATAACGATATTTATAAAAAAACTTAAAATTTCATTTATCTCAAAATTGCCTAATTTTAAGACAGCACAAACATTGTAGGGTGAAAATTAATATCTGCCACTTAAAAAATGTTACCCTGTATAACCTATAAACAAGCCCACGTCACATTTTGTCTGGAATCCTACCGCAACTGTAGCAGTAGGTTGGTTGGTTAGTCTCCAAATTGGTTTACCGCCGCAAGCGCCAGCAGACGATCGATTTCACGCCCTACTTAGCCCCACTTAACGAACTTTGCGACACAGATGAAAACAATCCCACACCATCTTGCTTTTATACGGCGCCGTGGCGTAGCGAATTTTAATAGAGCGTGGGTGTCATAAAAAACTTTGAAGTCCAAAATCTCCGAAATGGATAAAATAAAATCAGAATATATAACTTTAAAGAGTAAGTTAAGAGTAGCTTTAAAATGTCTTATTTAATGGATGATCAAATACTACATTACATTTTCGGGTACTACGGATAAATTAAATTATTTTTTTAGATGTCCATTCCATTTATTTTTTCTAAATTAACGTAAGTTCTAAATAATGAGGGACTTGAAGTAAAGTGCTGTATGTAATAACAGATGCAATGTGCAACAGATTTGTAAAGGTTTGCATCCTTAACTTTTAATCATTTTCATATTCTAAATATTCATTTTTCATCTATGTAATCGCTAAGTAATCCCACAATCTAGATCTGTCACAGTATTACTTTTCGGCGACCGGCGCTAAACCTTGACCAGCTAAGTATACCTAACAAAACGATAAAAATATTGAATGACACCATCAAAATCCTTAAAACATTTTTTTAGAACAAAGGTAACTTTTAAGTTGATCCTTGTGTAGACGCTGTAAAATTAAAACACATAGTTTCTCGTAATTACGAGTTAAGCTAATAATGCTTTTAATAAACGCGTGCGGCTGCAAGCGCGATGACCCCTTGCTACAAAAAGAGGGTAAAGATCTCCTTTCATCGCTCTATCGCGCTTCTAACGCTGTTCACAGGGATTATTCGATAAAAGGTGTAAAGATTTCTCACGCGTGTACACGTGTTAAGCGTTTGAACACATTAGCTTAATTGATCCAGACGCTTAATTGTATTGTGGATGGGACTTGGATACGATGAGATTGTCAGAAAAAAGACATTCAGTATTGTAGTTAATGATGTTTTATTAATTTTATCCCTAACAACACTACCATGTTGCTTCAAAATATAAATTCATGTAACTCAAAGAACTCGTATTTATCTTTTTATAATTTGAAGGTGATTGATACTTAGTTATTTTGTAGTTATTTAAGTTTAGGTTAATTGTATATATTATTTTGTTAATGTTAGTCTCATGTATATTGTTATTTGAATAAATAATTCCTTTGAAAATAACTAAGTATGTAATTATTATAAAAAAACCTCTTTAATGATGGTGAACTATGGTTCAGTATCTATACTTATTTGTCTCTGCTACTTGTTTTAAATTCAGCTATAAATAGGTTCTAAACCTAGTTAATATTTCAGATAAGGCCGTTTGTATGTTCAATATTTGGTTTGTGATACCGAAACGTCTTGTGATTGGCAACCTTAGTACTTTAATACCGATTACCGAATACTACCATAACAATTTGTTGTACCCATGGTTCGACGAAGTCTTACTAAAGCTACGGTGCGGTGCTGAAATTCTCAACTGTTTTGTGACGTGAACAATTTTACTATAGTCTAGAATTTATATTAGTTTTGACATCCTACATAGTTAGGAGGTAACACGGGTATGTTCACCTAAAAGTTTTATTGTAGCTACTCAGGGCTGCCACATAACATACATATCAAAATGTGGATATAAAAACGGAGTTATAATTCGGAGCACCGAATTAAAATTCAAATCCATAATTCGGAAAAAAACTTTCAAACGGATAATTTAAGTAGGTACGTAATGTGAAAGCTCAATATATTTGTAGCATCGCTTTTTTTAATCGATTTTTTATCTGTATTATATAATTGTATGCGACTTTGACCCGATACTATTAAGGGTATACTTTATGGCGTCACGTAAAAAGTGGTGGGAAAAATAGGAACTAACATTTTCAGTATTGCTATAAGTGTTTGGTGGAGACAAGTGGCGCTACCCTTCAGCGCTCATTTGACAAAAATTATACGCTTGATCATGACAAGGCTTATATGATGCAAGCCAATCACACTACAAGTCAATATGAGTATGACTCATTGATGATAAAGAATTTATTGATTGGACTAACTTACCTAGTGACGTCCAATCCTAATTATGTGAAGTAATCTCGTCCTCGTTTTGTACTATGTAGTAGGCACCTTTGTGTAACTACGCGATCTACAATGTTTAAAGTATAGCGCCTTAGAGCGCTATTTATACTGAAAAAAATAAAAAACACAACCAATGGCATCCTGTCCCTGGTGTCACGTTTGACATCTGTCAATCTTAATGTCATTATTTCAAAGAATAGGTACACAACTTTCAACATCAAAAAAGGGGTCATAAAAGCGTATACATATATTAAGGACTAAATATACAATTATATATACATTCGTATATATATATTTCTAAAAAACCTAGAATCAGGGCTGGGCTGGGATTATAACGAGGACGAGATTACTTCACATAATTAGGATTGGACGTCACTAGGTAAGTTAGTCCAATCAATAAATTATGTTCCATAATCTCGTCCTCGTTTTGTACTATGTAGATGTTCAAAGAGGAAAGTTGTGTTGCAAAATCAATAAATCATTTATTATGATCACATACCTAATGATTTGCTGAAGTTTGAGATGTAAAAATTTTTAGGTGTTATTTCATGAAGTATCTGTTAGTAAGTAGATACTTCATTCAAATTTTATCTAACGCGGGTGTAGTTGTTTGATTCATCATTGGAATTAATCAATCAACTCTGAATATCAAAACATCTTCAGATCTATACAACCCTGTATGATAATTTAACTTTGCATGATGTAACTACCATGCATAATGGTGCAACCCTGTATGATAATACAACCTTGTATGATGTTACAACCCTGTATAGTGGTACAACCCTGTATGACGGTGCAACCCTGTATGACGGTGCAACCCTGTATGATGGTACAATCCTGTTTGATGGTACCACCCTGTATGGAGGTACAGCCCCGTATGATAATACAACTCTGTATATTGATGCAGTCAACTGATGACACCGACGACCGTTGTACCATACTTACAGGTGAACCAAGAAGAAAAAGCAAATCACTCATAAACTCGAAAAAAGTAATCTAAATGAAAATGGGAATTGAAACTGACGCAATAGCGATTTTCGCAATAGAAATTATTTATGCATAAACTAAAGTTCACACAAACGGAGTCGCGGGCATCAGCTTGCTTAATGTTATCATGAAAACAAGAAAATGATTTAAGCTAAACCTAGTCTCATTTATCTAAAAGAATGTACATACTTAGTAAATGGGTAGGTATTTAAAAAGGTAACTTTACCCCAGTACAAGTGGTATATGGTAATAATTTTATAAAAATGATTATTTTATTATATTCAAATAGAAATCTTGGTAAATAACTTTAATGAACCATCTGTTCAATGTACGGTAAACAGCACGTTTAAAGTTACCACCCAAAAAATTAAAAGTTCTCCAACAGATTTTTTAACTTTAAGCCTGACTTGTAGAAATCATTTTCAATTGCTAAAAACGATGATTTGTGGTAGGTCGACGAGCTGTTGTCTGTACTTATCAATGGTTCAAAATAAATCAATATTAGTGTTTAATATGGCAAATACTTCGTTACCTATGTGTTATTAAATAAAAAATAAAACTAATAGAAATGCTGCAAGTATTGATTCAGTCGGAGAGGGATTCACATACATATTTACTGGCAAGGAATAACCCACCGATTCCGCGTAGACTGAGATTAGTTTCCTTTAGTTAACAATGGTTTCAACATTATTATAGTTAATGAGATTAATTTTTGATTAATCTTGTTAGAAAACCATTGATAGAAAACAAATTAATAATATACAACTGGAAATCAGTGTGAAACTCCTGCACTGTATGTGGATCTCTAGGGGGGAAATAATAGGTTACTGAAACAACACAGTTTCTGAAACCTAATAAGAGAAAGATTCAACACTGAACTGATCAATGCTTGTTCAACTGATAAAATAAAAAATAAAAACTTACCAATAAGTCTCATCTAATAAGATAGAAAAAATATTCAAACTTGAATTTTTCTGTGGTCCGGACATCAGTCTGGTACCCTGAAAGCCTCAATCCAATAACGAGGAGTGTGAACATATTTGTCAACTACTGCTAGCTGTCACCAATGCCTTGATTGCCAATTGTATTCGGTTTATTTTCAAATTTTCAGTTGAAATCTTCATTTTATATTAATCATCTCCATATACTTGCTACTTTGATAAAATAACATGTCATACAGGTAGGTACTCTTAAGTTTGGAGCTTAATAATAGCTTGTAGTTTTTATGAAACATAATTAGTAGGTATTATATTAAGACAATTTTAACTTGTTTGGGATGTTTTATGTTCTATTTACAAAATCTGAACTGATCTAAAAATGTTTCTTAGTCTTCCATGGTCTACTCAACTGTAAAATAAAATTATTTGTTACAAAACCATATGACAAGTGTATAAGGGTCATATAATGGTATTACAAAAACTGAACTGATTTAAAAATGTTTCTTAGTTTTCCATGGTCTATTTAACTGTAAAATAAAATTATTTGTTACAAAACCATATAACAAGTGTAAAGGGTCATATAATAGTGTATCATTTTTGTAAATGCCTATTAATAAGGCTTCATAAATCTTGCCATGAATTTTTGACTGACTCTGAAAATTTTGGAATACAGTGATTAGTGTTTATAAAATGCTTTTTACAATGGTTACATTATATTATTGCCAAAAAGTAAATAAACCTTTTATTTGTAACCAATAAGATGAGTGTGCCTTTCTCTTGAATTGTTCACACTTGATGAAGGCAAGTAGCCTAGCCTTGACTTTCAGCCAGACTATTAGAATAGGTATTATTAAGTGCATTTATAGGTTATTATGAAAACTTAGAATTTTGTTTAGGACTTAATGTATTAGATTTAATGTAAGTCTAAAAAAGGGATTTCACATAACTTATGAAACATAGGAAACAATAACACAAATATGCACTAGTTAACAGACCAATTGTAATGGTCTTCAAGCAAGGACCTAGCATTCCCATGTTACAAGGTACAAGATTATGCATATGACCAAGGGCAGTATGCCCGACCCGATTGGGAATCAAACCCTGCAACTTCCAATGTTAAACCACTACACCAATCTGGTAAATAGAATATCCTTTGATTACAGATATTATTTAGTGATTGCAAGTTATGTTTATTTATTTATTCAAACTTACAATTTTATGGAAAAAAAAATATATATATATATTAAAAAACACAAAACTGTGGTTTAGATTTAAGTATGTGTATGCCAACTATTATAAACTAGCTATGCTTTATAATGTTCTTCCTCTTGGGCCAACATCAAGATGTACATCAATAATATTAAATGCTTGAGATGGAAATCCACACTGCGAGAAGTCACAATTGGTATAAGTGCTATTTCATTGTCTTGTATGTATGTGAATGCAGCAAAAAAGGCCAAGTGTATCTGAGACTTGGTAGCCTTATATATGTGGAAGGCCCAATTCTAAATTAGTAAATATATTAGAAACATATGAAATGTCAAAAATTTAAAATCTAATTGAAATTGTCTAGGTATGAGTCTGTGACTTGGTTACTCAGAAGTCTTTTAGCCTTTAATATCAGCTGATAAAGGAGCTTCTTTCTGTGATTTCTCTTGAGTCAAAATGTTGGGTAGAAAAAAAAAAACTGCTAAGATCGAGGGTGGACACTGTCTTGGTGTCTCAGTACCAATATTTACCCCCTCCTCTTTTTCTTCAGCTTCAGTGGTGCTCAAGGAGCAGTGTCACCTTGACATTTTGTATTCAAATATATATTCAATTTCAATTGATGAAGTCAGTCTATGATTGCTTTATATAATGAATTGCAGATCCACAATATGTTAATTAATAATGTTAAGCCACAAGCTGACCCCTCGTGAAAGCAAGTGAAAGTGGTAAAATTCTGCTGCGAGATAGAATTATACTGTTCTTTTGGTAATTATTTATGCGACATCAAATAAGCTGGAACAAATGTGTGATGTTTACAGCTTACCTGCTGATATTATTAATCCTTTGTAGTATATTTGTGGTGCAAGACATTTATTCGTTTCACGGTCAACCCTTCATCAAGACTACTAGGGCCGATGTCATGTTGTCTCAGGTCAATATCTTGTGATGACACATTAGAATGAATAGCCCAATCCACCATCAAGGCTCTGTTTTGTAGTCATTCTGAGACAACGCAGCAGCTAGAATGAACATGTGATCACCACGGCCAACCTCCCGTGAAGGCTCCGGGTCGTCATTGATCATTGGTTCTGAGTTGACTTCCGCTGTTTTCTTGATTAATTTCTCACAGGCTTTGGTCTCATAGTCAACCCTTCATGAAGACTACTAGAGCAAATGTCATGTTAAGTCTCAGGTCAATATCTTGTGACGACACTTTAGAATGAATAGCCCAATCCACCATCAAGGCTCTGTTTTGTAGTCATTCTGAGACAACGCAGCAGCTAGAATGAACATGCGATCACCACGGCCAACCTCTCTTGAAGGCTCCGGGTCGTCATTGATCATTGGTTTTGAGTTGACATCCGTTGTTTTCTTGATTAATTTCTCACGGGCTATGTTGAATGTGGGGTGAACAGCTAAAATGATCATACTATCATCACGGCCGATTGGTTGTGGCTGTCGATTACGAGGAAATCCTCGTAAAAGCCCCGATGTCAAGTCAGCATAGCAGCACTCCCTTGTTTTCTTGATTAAATTCTTGCAGGTTATGGAGGTCATGTTTCGGTAAACGTAGTGTAGGACTTCTCTTAACTCCATGGACCGACGACTTCAGAAACACGGCTGAAAAAGAAACTGTGTGCCAAGCAGAAGCGGGACTGCAATAGATAGGCGGTGTCGACGTCGTTTTGAATCACAAATAGTTATAAAACATCTCCAATTGGCACTCTTTCTTTCTTGAGACTTCGTCAACCTTACTGGCCTATATTTTATAGTCTAAACACGTTACTAATCCAGTAAAATACTAAAAATAAACGCGTGTGAAAAAAATTACGTACGATCGCGCAGCGTACAAAAAAGTACAATGACATTAAGATTGACAGATGTCAAACGTGACACCAGGGACAGGATGCCATTGGTTGTGTTTTTTATTTTTTTCAGTATAAATAGCGCTCTAAGGCGCTATACTTTAAACATTGTAGATCGCGTAGTTACACAAAGGTGCCTACTACATAGTACAAAACGAGGACGAGATTATGGAACATAATTAACAATATATTCATGCAAGTATGTTGCACGACCCTACTTGGTTTCATAATAATTATTCAACTTTTTAGTTAATTCCTTATTAAGTCAAAGTTGTTCTTCAAGTTTTTTCAGTGAAATTTATGACGTCAAGGTTTCAAAAGAAATTACTCTGGTTCATGATGCCTAAATAAACGGGCTTTTACAATTACGAAGTTTACCAGCCAATTATTTTAGCGCCGAGCACTCCAAACCTTTAGACCACATTATTTACAAAGTCGATAACCAAATTCGATCAAAACCGTCAAACGGAATTGGAACCAATCTAATTGTAAGTACACATGTGGAGTGTTTGTTTTCCTCAGTGTTTCGGAATAGGAGCCTGTAAAATCTGCTTTTAGTACCGTGCTTGGTTTATACTTGAGTTTTTAGAGTATGAGAGTGGACTTCCTTTTCCGCACTAAGAATCAAATTCAATCCTTTGTACGTGATGTGATGGTTATGGTTGCAACCAGCCTAGCTCCGCTCAGAAGCGCAGAAGTTTCCTGGGTTTTTTTACAGGCGTCGCGGAGCGACCTTGGGTAGTTACGGATTGTAATGCGATATGATGCTACCGCCTTTCAATCCAGGACTACGTGGGCGGTGGCCTCATCACTAGTGAAACCGCCGCCCGCGCCCACTTGATAGGTTTTGCATCCCAAGTCATAACTTGCCATCACGTGATTCAATACATCACGTAGAAATAAATGTATAAATAAGCACCAGTCGTCGAATGTGGCAGGAAGGAATTAATATCCTTATGTTACGAGGTATCTCCCTTAGTTCTTCTAAAGGATATCTTCCAGCATTTCAAAAATTAACCTTACAGGGAATCGGATGTTTGAGGTAAATCGTCGCACCACTCGTCAGTCGGGTCGTTAGATCGGTCAAATCAAACACCTAGTCCTTCCTGATCTAATAAAAGACTGTGTCAACATGAACATCGGGCCATGTCATCCAACTCCAAGCCTCCAAAATGGACAAATACCAGCTAGAGCTATTTATTCAAAGTAAAAACAACAGCAAGTAAAGTGACAAATTTCCTCAACCAATTTTCTACTCAATGTACAGATAGGGTTCAATATTAATATTGAGCTCTATCAATTCCCGAACTTACAAAGCTTAAGCTTACCCAGGCTAATAAAGGCTGGGAGTTGGATGGTATATGGCCTGATACTTGTGTTGACACACGGATCTGCCCACTGATAAGCCGCTGACAGCCGTGCGCTCAGTAGTACAGAATAACGTTGACTGATTTATTTTTCGTTTGGAATGCTAATGCACCCTTTCAGTTAGATCTATACTTACTGATATTTTCTGGCACAGTAAAAATAGAATCAGTAATCATAGTTGTCAGAATGAATCCACTTTAATGTTCTATTTTTTTTCTCTACCACCGCTTCGAGACCATTTTGTGGACTACTTCTTCTTGGTGCTAGCCTAAAATACTGCAGTGGTAGGGTAAAAAACATTTGGGACTTGTAAAAGTGTTGACTTCAGGTTTATTTTTCAGCCAAAAAATGGTTTTATTTAGTGGAAGGTTTTAAACTAGGAGAAAACCAACCAAATCAGATATATTTTCACAGTATATTTTTAATCGATTGTCGCGACAACACAATATTAGTGGGGAAAGACAACAATTTGCGGTTTATAGTTGCTAATTTCCTTAAATACAGTTGGCACGATAAAGATTTTTCCTTTCACGCCATATCCATTATTAGTTTAGAAAAAAAAAATTGATGAACAAACACTCTTGCTTTGTACGGTTCAAACTTACTACTTGCATGTCTATTATGTTCCTGGCATTTTCTGTTATTTTGCGCTGCTGCATCACGGTGTTTCAAGTAGCAATCTTGTGGCAATATCCGACGGAGATCTATACGAGACTTCGCATGCGAGTACGATTTATCATAAGCGAGGAATGGCTGTGGCTTAGTTTGATTGTCGATAAAGTACAAGCCACTCATCTCCGGTTTAGGACTGCATCAGTTTTCAAAGATGTTAATGTTACTTGCTTACGGTTAGTTCAATGTTTTAAAGTATTTCCTCATAGCAGGAGCGTGCGGTGCATATAGGCATTTAGGCAGTGCCTACCTGGTAAATGAAATGAGGTAGGCCGTAGGTACTTACAAATGTGTGTCATTGATGAAAACCAGTGATTTTCACCATTAAAAAAATCTACTGCCTACCTCGAATTAAAACCAACGACCGCCACTGCCTCATAGATAAGTTAGTCCAAACATCCAGAGTTTGCAAGGCTAACACGGGGATGCAGACAAATGGATGCAATGACTCATCATAGTAGTTACAATAACCGGCCAAGTGCGAGTTGGACTCCCGCACAAAGGATTCCGCACCATTAACTATATAAATGAGCAATATAATTCACGTATGTTGTATGGGAGCATCCTTAAATACTTAATTTGTTCTGGTTTTTCCACACCATCTGTGAAAATTTTAACTGGCTAACTATCATGGTTTATGAGATACAGCCTGGTGACAGACGGACAGACAGACAGACAGACGGACAGCGGAGTCTTAGTAATAGGGTTCCGTATTACCCTTTGGGTACGGAACCCTAAAAAGGAAGTTAAATTCAAGTGGTAAAAGAAAAGCAGGAAGGTCTATGTGATAGGACATATACGCTAGCAAGAACATAAAATAAGAAAGGAATTTATCTGAACTGGCAATAAATACAACTTTTTTAAAATTTACTTTTAATTTTTAAAACCCGGGGGTAAGTTTGAAGATATTTTATTTTGTTGACTTTAACGTAGCCACGGCAATATATCGAAGGTATCCCAATACAAAATGCCTCAACAGGAGCAGTTGGTGAATAGAGGAACCTATAAAAGGGTCACTGGATAAAAGGCAGCCTTTTTCGGTGCATCACGTTGTACCTTTGAAAGTGCGTGTGAGTTACATTTTAAAATAAAAAGAAAAAGCATTGGGCAAACTGCCCACCCGATATTTTTGTATTTCAGCCCAACGGTACTGTTAAATTGTTATTCGTCTACACGAAAAATCATTTTTGGTCAAAAAACAATATGCTACTTCAAGATGATAGTATAATACTTGAAAAAATCTTCTTAATTGATTGCTAAATAACAAAAATTTAAACATTTCTACTGCATTTTCCCGAGGTTAAAGTAAATAAGGAGGTGGTCTGGCAGCTACCTTTTTTGAGTACCTAAAGTGATCCTATAGGGTTCTGTTTTTTTTTTCAAGTTAGTACATTAATAAGCTAAAATAAAAATTTTACCTAAAAATACCATATATTTTCATACCCATGTATATATGATTTATAAATGGTTAAACTTAGACAAATAAACCATTGTTACACTACTCATATAAATCCAATTATACTGAGATATTGGGAGCTCGATCATAAGTAAATGATTTGCAGTTTCTCATAATGGAACTGCTTATCATACATAATCATTCACGTTATAGAAAAAGCAAATTAATATCAAAACAGTATTTCAAACAGATAATATTGACTAATATTTTAAACGAATATTGATAAAGTTTCCAGATTGTAATTTAAAAAAAACTACGTATCTCAAAATTTTATAATGAAGGTTTAAAATTTTTAAAATTATTAATACAGTGCCAATCTTTAGTCCCAAACTAAGGAAAACTTATGTTATGGTTAATAGATAATGGATAAATACGTTTAAAAACATTCATAAAAGGTCACAAAACACACGCCCTCATCACACAAACATTTGCCCCTTGCGGGATTTAAACCCACAAACCTGGCTCTGTGGTCCGTATCGCAACCCACTCCGACAGACGGTCATCAATCAATCGAAATTCTATATTTCATAATATCACTCGGAACTTTTCTATCACTTGAGAACTCATCACTTTGGCAACAGATGTGTCTGCAATAGTTCAACTTCATCTAGCTAACTGAAGCATTAATTTTAAGGTAAACTAAAGCTGGGTCTCAAAGACAAACGATCGCATCGGGTAGGCGATCTATCTTAAACTGCTTTCATATATCAAGTTCTTATACTCGAATCGACAGAGCGGAAAAAGGTTTAGCAGAAAAACAAACGCGTTTGTTATGTGGCGAAAGGAACACTTTTATCTACCCTATTACAATGACAGCCAGATTGACTGACTTGCGGCGTAACCATAAACTCTTAAAACAATCTCAAATCTAACTTTTTTAACTATCTTGTTGCATTTTTAAACAAAATCATTACACTCTAACGGGATTTTTTGTCCCGACGCTTCGGCTCGATTACACGAAAAACAAATCGTTTTAGGTATGTAGTTGCATGAAATCCCGTTAGAGTGTAATGATTAAATCTCAAATCTGTCAATTTCGTACGTCATTACATACGAAATTTGACAAAATTTGACAGATTTGAGATTGGTCCTATCGAGCGGCAAAGACCCTCCGGCCGCTCCGTAACAATTAAATTTTCATTGTGTCTCTTGACCTTCGCCTGACAGGGTAATCATGGTTACCTCCCTGGATTAACTTAGCACTTAAAATTGATATTTTTACAACTAAGTATCATTTTAACTATCTTTGTGTCAGTGACTGTTACCTATTGATACGACAACCGATCGAAGAGAGCTCTGGACTGATTACCGTCTAAAAATCGGAGTTGTGACTTGTAAAGTACCAAAGTCAATATGGTAATCGTGTCTGCCATCTTTGTTTTCGTTTCCACAGCTCATAAAAAGTATGTCAATTTTAAAATCTACTGGTGCCCTTAGCTTTTATTTTGTTAATCTTTTTTTTGTTTGTGCGTAGTAGTTTTATAATACATCATTCGTGACGCGACATTGGCGGAATCATGTACGACAAAAGTCAAAACACTAGTCATCGGCTTATTCTAAAAGAAGATGAAGTAAAATATACTGTAACAAGGGGCTTGTCAGCTATAACCTTAATTTGGTTGACTTGCGTACCACCGGATTAATTTAGTACGAGATTAAGATATCTTTCTGTCTCCGTCATTGCCATACAAAATGACAACTACAGAATATTTTTTAATACCGTATTAGTAGATAGTTAGGGATTAAATTCGCTAATCCTGAGATCTTGCACAACATAATGTTATTCGGTTCACGTTTATGCTCTATTGCAACATACTTTCTGAAGTCGAGACGCTGCAGCGACTTAAAACCCTTTCTACTTCATAAACCATCACATCCGTTAACTTTGTTGACAATCTACTTGATTTATAGGAGAATCTAGACTAGAAAATATTAAAAGAAGGGGAAACATATAATTAAGTATTTTAGAAAATAACATTATGTTTTTATAAGAGTATTTATATAAATTACAATAAGTACACATAAAACGAAGTACAACTAAAAAATTCAGATTTTATGTGTGTTCATTCCTACCTCTTATATGTAGACCCAACGGTTATTACTTTGATATTCAATTGGTATCTATCTATTTTAACTAATATACCTACAGCAAGTTCTTACCACTGTCAAGTTGTATTTTGAAGTCTCGGTCTTACCTGTAACAGTACAAAAATACATTTAAAATTATTTAAATACACAAGTGTAAGGTGAATCAACCTAAAATTATAACCTTATTTCTTATAAACACAAATTAATATTATCTGAAAACTGAGGGAAATGATTGAATTATCGTCTAAAATATTTCAACGTTCTAATTTTTATTAAGAGAAATACTTGGACCCTCCATCTTAACAACTTTGAAATTCTTCAAGCAGCAATAATAATAAAAAAGTTGCGAGTACTGAAGCATTTATATTATTTTTTAATAAAAAGTCAGTTTGCCAATATTACTAGGAATCGATAATACCTAACTTGAATAAAGAAAATTGTTTAGATAGTGTTTGTTAGTGTTGTTTAGATTTGTGCCGTGTGGTGCCGGCACGTTAAAAGAATTGCACCACCCCTTCTTTTCCTATGGGTGTCGTAAGAGGCGACTACAGGAGAACCGCCATAAGAAGACGGGCAGCAGCGTCTCCTCTCCACCATTGGCCAAACTGCGATCGCCAACCCGCCTGCCAAGCGTGGCGATTATGGCAAAATCCTCCGTTTGGAGAGGCCTGTGTCCAGTAGTGGACTGATATAGGCTGGTGATGATGATGATGATGATGTTTAGATAGTGGGGTAACGGAACCACTAGCTGACCAGTCACCTAAATCTGCCCAAAATAGAGTTTCATTTAAAATCCTATGATATGTAACTATCTTAAACATATAGAGTAATTTTGCGAATAAATTGACTATTTGAGGCAGTCAAGTATAGGGTATAGTTAGTGGCCATCCGTTGGTGAATGGTGGTCAGCTTATGGAGTCTAAAGAATTTTTCACTTTAATCAGGCCGCACAAAAAATCTATTGTTATATCTGAATAAATATTTGCCTCCTTTGTATAAATATGTATCTTAGAATCATTGTGTCAAGGGCAGCATCGCTTAGTATACAGTTTTGACTTATAATATACAGACTAGCCAAAACTGTATACTGCATATTAGACTAATCTGGTGGTGCAAGTAGTCAGGATAAAATTTCCTAATCCTAGGACGCTCAAATGGAACTAAGATAGCGAATATTTTGCGAAAGCTATCTCGCATTAATTGCTGGAGCCAGATGGATAATTTAAATAAAAAAAAGACTTATTTACCTACTGGAAACAAAATTGTTTTTTTTGCGTGGTCAGTGTGATAGGTTATGACCCTAATAAGCCGAAAAAGGTAAGTTACTAACATATGCATATAAATACTTCAGAAATTGTATAAATCACATTTTGAGTTACGATATCCTAAAACACGTTTAAGCTAAATCGAAGTCACAAAGACCTCTAACTTGTGGACATCAATGCAAGCAGTCAATTTGAGCTGGTGGTAATTAAGACTTAAATTACGTGGCCAACGTCAAATCTATACTAGGAACAGACTGTTAGCCATGTGAATGTATCTAGTACTTTTAAAAAACTTTTTTTTTTAAATAAATATAGATAATTTAAATTATTTATCCTATGTTACACCGCATGATCTTACCCATAACAAACATTACCTCTTTAAAGCATGTCAACAATCACAACATTAATTACTACGTAACATCCATTGATGTAAAAAGTAAAGATACGGCTGACAGAACAAATCGCCTTGCATTTCCTCCATACATGACACACTAACCCCATCTGTTAGACTTAGATGTCAACTGTCAAATAGCAGCCTTGTAAGAGCGGCTTAAAACGAAAGAGGAACTAAGAAAAAAGTTTTTATTGCACAGATGTTATATTTAAAGTAGTGTCAGAGTAAATATAACTTTTTGCTTTTTCAAATTAAATACGTCAACATAAATAAAAGTAAAATAAAATAATCTTTATATGCTTAAACACGGTATGCATAGGTGTTTTAAAATAAACGTGCCAAGCATGTTTAGCAAAAACGAGGCATATAAATTAAATATAAAATTGAACTAAAATTAAATATAAAATTGAGTCTAAAATTGCATTAAATTAAATTAGGTACATAGATGTCAGTCATATCATAATTATGTTGAAATTAATATCTAATTTAAAAAAAAAACTCCTTTATGGTAGGTAGGTATGTGAGATTAGCCACTTATTCAGTTTTGTTTTAAATTGATTATTATTCAATGTTTTGAATTCATTAGTAGGTATATTATTGAAGATTTTTTTATACTCATTGTCATGCAGGTTTTTTATACTGCATTGTTATTGAAGTTTTTAGTAGTACCAGGATATTTTGATTTCTTGTGTTTCGTGGATAAATGTCAAATGCCCTATAAAAAATATGCATAATTTGCATTACAAATACTCATGTTTCAAATATATACAGGGACGACAATGTTAGTAATTACAATTGTGCAAATAGAGGACGACATGATGTTCGTGGAGGGACACCGCATATTGCTCTAACGCATCTTTTTTTGGGCAATAAAAGCTCCATTTATATTAGTGCTATTGCCCTACATCAGTAAACTATAGCGTAATTTAGAACCTACTATGCATGATAGGTAGCAATCGCAGTTTTTGTTACAGATCTAACCTGCTTTAAGGCATAAATAAACTTGATGACTCTGTAAGGATAGGTCCAGATCTGGCGAACGTGCCACGAATGCGCAGGTCGCACGCGAGCTGCACACGCGTGGCACGCGATCCGTTACTGCAACCGATTGGTGCGTCTCTTTAACGCAACTCATGCAAGACTTGTACAGTGCGCGCGAGCTGCGCGCGTGCGGTTATGGTTCACATTCAAGCCAGTTTAAAGGTCGCGTTCGCGCGGCTCGCGCGCAGCTCTTGCTAATTGCCAAAGCTCTTGCCTGCTGTACAAACATTATCTATATGCGTTTTCCAATTCACGTCTTTTTCTATAGTTAAACCTAGGAACTTCGTTTGTTTTACTTCGTTAATTTTCGTGTCTATAGAATCAATATCAATAAATATAAATGTATTTAAGTATGTTTATAAATGTATTTAAGTATGTTTATAAATGTATTTAAGTATGTTTATAAATGTATTTAAGTATGTTTATAAATGTATTTAAATATGTTTATTATCTGTATCTAGTCGCAATAGCACAAGATTTGCTTAGTTTGGCTAGATAATTGAGTGTTTGTGGATACAATTTATTTTTATATACGGAATCATACCTTAAAATTTAAAAAAAACTATATCAGATAATTTATATTTTTATTTATTGCATTTCACTGTCCTTCGATCAAAACATTATTTTTTAAACTTTTGCCTTTTGTTATTTTTGACATGTTATCAAGTTTTAACTCATAGTGCATCACGTAAACTTAAAATAACTATTCAATAAATTATCATAAAATAAAATATTTATATTACATGGCATGTACTGGACTGCACTTAGTGCACTGTGAGCACTATTATGGCTATACTATAACCATACAACTAATGCACGCCGCTACAAAGTTGTATCGGTTTTGCACGGTAAATATGGCGTTGCTTTGTAAAATTGACAAAGAAGTTAGAAAATTGTTAAAGTAATGTAAATAAGTTTAGTGTTTATCAAATATGCGGCTTATTGGTGAGAAGTAATATTAGAATTTGTTTTAATGACCTTTCTGTCGTAATTTAAGCAACCTTTCAGTGAACATCTAGGCATTTTTATTTCTTCATACAAATGTCAGATCACGATGACCGCCGACCACTGACTACGTCAAATCGGCCTCGGTCGGGTCATTTTCGGGTCTCTTTAGGTCCAACACCCAGACGTGTGGTCCGCCCTGTCCTTACGAAGTAATTTATAAGTCAATGGTAACATCATACGGATCGGTTAACGCACACAAATATTTTGTTTTGCAAAAATATTTTTTTCCTGATTAATTTTGGGTTCAAAGCGTTGTATACAAACCTTTAATGACGGAGTCTACACGCACGCCCTGAGGCTGTGGGCACAATACAAATAGGTTACAGTTGTCTCGTAGAGATTCAGGCGCCTAGAAACGCGATCATTATACTTACCATAAGTGATAATAATTTAGTAATAATTTATTTATTTGGCACATACATTTAGAACATTGCTTCAAGGAAATAACCCGGCCAAGTGCGAGTCGGACTAGCGCAAAAAAATCTCGTCTTTTATAGGGGAGCCTCCATAAATATTTACTTTATTCTACTTTTTAGTATTTGTTGTTATAGTGGCAACAGAAATACATCATCTGTGAAAATTTCAACTGTCTAACTATCACGGTTTATGAGATACAGCCTGGTGACAGACGGACAGACGGACAGACGGACAGACGGACAGACGGACAGACGGACAGACGGACAGACGGACAGACGGACAGACGGACAGACGGACAGACGGACAGACGGACAGACGGACAGACGGACAGACGGACAGACGGACAGACGGACAGACGGACAGACGGACAGACGGACAGACGGACAGACGGACAGACGGACAGACGGACAGACGGACAGACGGACAGACGGACAGACGGACAGACGGACAGACGGACAGACGGACAGACGGACAGACGGACAGACGGACAGACGGACAGACGGACAGACGGACAGACGGACAGACGGACAGACGGACAGACGGACAGACGGACAGACGGACAGACGGACAGGAGGACAGACGGACAGACGGACAGACGGACAGACGGACAGACGGACAGACGGACAGACGGACAGACGGACAGACGGACAGACGGACAGACGGACAGACGGACAGACGGACAGACGGACAGACGGACAGACGGACAGACGGACAGACGGACAGACGGACAGACGGACAGACGGACAGACGGACAGACGGACAGACGGACAGACGGACAGACGGACAGACGGACAGACGGACAGACGGACAGACGGACAGACGGACAGACGGACAGACGGACAGACGGACAGACGAACAGACGGACAGACGGACAGACGGACAGACGGACAGACGGACAGACGGACAGACGGACAGACGGACAGACGGACAGACGGACAGACGGACAGACGGACAGACGGACAGACGGACAGACGGACAGACGGACAGACGGACAGACGGACAGACGGACAGATGGACAGACGGACAGGGGAGCCTCAGTAATAGGGTCCCGTTTTACCCTAAAAAAGATGAAATGTGCCAAAAGGGTCCTCCGATCAGCATTTGTCGTCGCAGCTAAAAGTATAGCTGCCGCGACACTGATATTCTGCGGGGGACTGATATTCGATCGACTGATAGATCACTATCTGATCAGTGATCACACGCGCCGAGTTAATCGGTGAGTCAGTGCTCTCGACCGAGTGTTCTCAAAGCACTTTCAATACGCGATGTTACCTGGTATACCATTCGGAGAAGTAGGGCTAAATAGACACTCGGACCTTTCTTTTTTAGGGTTCCGTGCCCGAAGGGTAAAACGGGACCCTATTAAAGGTTCTGCTGTCCGTCGGTCTGTCTGTCTGTCCGTCTGTCACCAGGCTGTATCTCATGAACCGTGAAAGTTAGAGAGTTGAAATTTTCACAGATGATGTATTTTTGTTGCCGCTATAACAAAAAATACTGGAAAACAGAATACAATAAATATTTCAGGGGGCTCCCATACAACAAACGTGATTTTTTTACCGTTTTTAAAGATAATGGTACGAAATCCTTCGTGCGCGAGTCCGACTCGCACTTGGCCGCTTTTTTTGCCCAGTCTCGCGCATTAGACTGACAAGCTCGTTCTTCTGGCAAGTGATGTGACAGCACGCACCGCATCGAGTGCCACTTCTGACTACTTTAAGTTGAATAATTTTTGAACATGCAATCTGCCCAATGAAGCTGTAAAGGACTCAATAATATGGTCAAAATTCAACTACATTGTCTTAAAAATAATCCTCTTTTTGCCGGCCGGGTAAAAAACTGTAATTCAACCGCAACACATTTATGAGCTTTATTTTATTAATGTCACTGTCTTGCTGACTCGCCGCATAAATAAATTCATAAACACTCACACGTCACAGCCACTTCTACGGAATTATTTTATTGTCAATTCATTGCTATGAAGAGTGAACCTTTTGTATCTTAACCAATTATGATAGTTAAAGATTTTTTCTGCTGTTTTTTCGAGGTTATTGTAGCTATTGTCATGGTAACCAATGAGACCGTGTTTGTGGAAATTTTTGCACCCGTGACCTATGGGAAGCAGTGGATAGATTATTTACACACAATTTAAGGCTTGTGTTTGCCAATACCGTAAATGTTTAGAATTAAAAATATGTGGAATTAAATGTAAGGAAAAAAGTGTCATGAGTTAAGTCGGTGATTACAGTACTTATCTCTATGATTAGTAACCTCCTTCATAAAAAACGTCTTTAGGCTGGATTTGACGAAAAATTAATTTACCCCAGGTTAGCTATTACGAGAATATCTAAACTCGTTTCGTTAACGTTTTTCCAACTTAATTATGGCACACACTGGTCATAATATTGTTGTCTATGGTACAAGTGTGAATGATGAACGAATGTATAAACCTACCAAAATTTATGAAATCCATTTTCTTCTAGGCGGTCTTGAAATGCCTCAACAATTCAATTTTGTAGGATTAGAGAGTGTCAATGCCAATTATTGACATCTTGTCATTTTCTATGGGGTCCATATTGGGTTGCATAAATTAAAGACACATACATTCAGGCGGCATTAAGTTTTTTGGCATTATTTTCGTTTCGCATAACGTTTATACAGAATAAATCATTAGGCAATCATTTTTCCGCATAACTTCTTTTATAATAATGGTATATCAGCAGAAAATGTTCATGCATAAATGTTTTTACAATAACGATTACTAATTATAACCATTATTCGGATAAATATTACAAGTCATACTTTTGGAAAACCATGATGTTAAATGAATGTAAATAAATCTAAATGTTAGTATAATTTCATATGTAATATTTTACAAAATTTGCCATGTTTTTATGCGGGTTATTAAGCGCTCGGCGGCCGCTGCCACGGCACGCTCTCTACGCTTGCTGCGCTTGCTCCGTTCGCTTGCGTTCGCGCTGTGTGTGGTTACTGTTCTAACCTAACCCAATTTATTTCAATCAATACCTATTCTTTACATTAAATTATGAATATAAACAGATATGCAATATTAAAATTAGCATTTAAAAGTATTATATTAATAACGGCTAGATAGCCGTTCAGTCAATCAGTATAATTTTAAGATTAAAATTATACTGATTATATTAAATAGTACTCTACTGATTATATTAAAATAAAATTATTGTGTTATATTTTGATTATAGTAAGATGATTGTTTACAAATGTTTGTCTTATTATTTCATAAATAAACTAAGTCAAATTTATCATTCATTTGTCACTTTAAAGGTTATGGATACCTTCATAATGCATTTCGTATTTTATGATATGATTTAGACATATCACAATTATGTCCTTCACATTTAAGCTGATTAAAATTATGATAAAGAAAATAAGAGTAAGTTAAAATTATGCCGGTGAAACTATTATGGGTTTATACCACTCTGCCTAACATAATTTATGCGAGAAAACTTTGTGCTGAAACGGTTATGCGAAACGACATTATGGTAAAAAAAAATCTCCATTATGCCACCAAAAGGGCTCCCGTTTCTATGCGACCAGTGTCGAGGCACCGATAACCGTATAAAATATGCTTGTTCATTTCCATAATCTTAGATTTGTGGTTGGTAAAATGTAAAATTGGCTTATTTCTAGATTAAGCAGTCGTTTAACCTCAAGTAAGCTCACCCTGTCCTCTTAAACAGACGAACTGACCAAGTCAACAGAACTAGGTCTAAATTACGACCTTATTTTCCAAAATAGGGATGTTGATGTTGTACACTCAAACAACAATTTTATGTGTAAAAACTACTTTGTGTACAAAACCTTGTGTAAAAAAAAAAGTTTAATAAAAAACTAAAAACCGACTTCAAAATGAAACTAAAAAGCGAAAAATAATATTGACTAAAACATACCTAATCAGTTCTTTTTGGAGTCGGTGCCAGCCATCGAGAATTAAAATGTGTTCATTCGCACCGAAACCAAAAAGAACTGATTAGGTATGTTTTAGTAATATTATTTTTCGCTTTTTAGTTTCATTTTGAAGTCGGTTTTTAGTTTTTTATTAAACTTTTTTTTTTTTACAATTTTAAGTGTTAAGTCCTCTATTTTTTCCCTCCTAACTTCGCCAAAAATTACTTAACAGCAAAGTAACCTTAACTACTATTGGTCCTCTATGGACCCCCCATCTAATGGTATGATAAAAATAAGGTGTTATATAGGGTCAATTTTTCGACGAAAATTTTAAAGTCTTAAGAAAAGGGTTTACCTACACTCCAACCAGAACGGCGGCTATTTTGGTGTCGTAACCATAGGATAAGGTCTCGCATTAAATAACAGGTTAAATTAAGAAAGGAACATTCAAATTTTTTTTCGGTACTGGGGGTGCGGGTACGCCCCCAGTAAATAAAAATTGGCGGTCTGGTGCCTCATAAGCTCCACGTCTGCTCAACACACTGCGAAATACGTTCTGTCGACAAAAAGCAGTATTATCTTCTAACTCCTATCCGTTAAGGAGTTCTGTGGCTTCCATCATCAGGTCAGCAACATGACATGATGATTACCAGACCCAAAAATCAGCATAGAGTCAGAAAATATATGCAAAACATTATGGGTGCCTATAAAAATTGAGGGTTGCCCTCGATTTCTCAGGGATCCCATCATCAGAATCTGACTTGGTGGAAATGGGACCACCTCGGGAGTATACCCTTTCAAACTAAAAAATAAATTTTGAAATCGGTCCATAATTGACGGCGTAATCGCGTAACATACATACAGAAAAAAAAAAAAACAACATTCAGACGAATTGAGAACCTCCTCCTTTTTTTGAAGTCGGTTAAAAAATATATGTTATGAACCATCATGACAGAATTTTGGGTCGGGCTCAGCGGCGTAAATTGAGAAAGGCCCATGTCCAGCAGTGGACTGTTATGACGCGGGCTAATGAAAATGACACGACTAAACAAAAATATTTTTTAAGTATATACATTTTCATAAAACGTATAGTTTTCCTTTTGAGAACGAAATAAAGCTATAAAGTAATTTGCCATGTGTATTCTGACTATATTGCCGTCAAATCGCCGTAGTAAAATCATAAAACAAATAAAAACAGATCTCAAAATATTACTGTCGTCATTCGTTTTTATGAGAAAAACACTAAAATAAAGTGGAAACACTTAAATAATGTCGTATCCTCAGAATGCTCCAGTCCATGAATTTCGTTGGAAAGCAAAATTTGTTTGAAATTTAAGCAGAATTATTACGCAATCTGGTAAATTTAACAAGTAAGGTTTGAGTTTTAAGAATATTCGATACCCATTGGTAACTGTACAAATTACTTTAGATATGATTTTCCAATAAATTTGGTGCAGGTGATTTATTTATTCAAAAGTATACATAATACTTATTTATAGGCTAGAAGGTAAGATTTAGGTTTATGTAATCTTAAATTTAAATTATAATTACATTTAGTGTTTGTTATTTACATCACCTAGGCAACTCAATTACCTAGTAGATACTTGTTAGGCAAATAATTTACTATTCAATTAGTTTTATTGGTGCTTACTTTTAAAAACTGCGATCAATCAAATAATTATATCAACTATTAAGTATTTCTCTTATTATTTGTCTTGTTACTAGTCGAGGACTCTTCCGATCATTCTGAATGTGACAGGTTTATTTTATCATAAAAAGCGATTGACATCTCTAATTATTGTAACCCCTAGACAGTCCATAATTATATTCGTGGACTTACACATCAAATGTTATCAGAATGTGAATTATTCCTTTTATTTTAACTATACCGGCAGCGCGGTAGAGATTAATACTATAATATTCGATTTAAAAGTATGCTTTTAATACGTCCCACTGCAGGGCAGGCCTAACCTCAACTATGAGGTGGATTGGGCCATACTCCACTACGCCGGCTCAGTGCAGTGCGGTGGAAGAGTGTTGTAAGGCCAGTGGCTAAACCTTACTGTCAGATGTTATCAAGCCGCCTTAAGGCCTCTGACTAGGCTTTACGACTAATATCAAGCGATATCAGCCGGGACAAACTTTTAACGTGCCTTCCGAAGCACGGAGATGCTCGAGATAAATGCATTAAATATGGTCGAAATGGTCATAGGGTGGTGATGAGAAGAAACGGCGCAACAAACTCAACACCTTTGTCAGCCTGATTTTACAGTAAACACATTTTACAGGACAATTAGTAAGTGCGAGCTAGGCAGTTTAAGTCAATACACTCTTGTCGTTTAAATAATCTTCTTACAAATTAGTCCTTATGACATATCATTTTGTCATAAGGACTTTTAATGTGGATTTTGAACTCATGAATCGGTAGTTCAACAAGAGTTTGTGGTAATTTATTGAAAAATTTTATACCATTACCCATAAATGATTTACCAACTTTTTAAAAATCTGAAGCACGGAACGGCAAGCTTATTTTTATTTCTAGTATTATAATGATGTGAATCACTTTTTAGACTAAACAAACTTAGATTTTTTCTTACATACATAATATTTTCAAAAATGTATTGGGACGCAACGGTTAATATGTTGATCTCTTTAAAAACCTCCCCCAGAGACTCTCGAGGACCAAGACAGTATATTGCACGTACGGCTCTTTTCTGCAACACAAAGATTGATTCAATGTCAGCAGCTGAGCCCCATAGCAATAGACCATACGACAACAAACTATGAAAATAACTGAAGTATACTAGTCTTGCCGTTTCGACATCAGTTAAAAGCCTTATTTTCCTCACAGCATAAGCAGCTGAACTGAGCCTTCCATATTCGATATAGGTCACGAAAAATCCAGATATACGCGCTTTTTAAACTGTGGTCACTGGGATTTGAGCTGACACTTAACCACTGAGCTACACTTAGACTTAAACAGCTTAACCATTCATGTCATACTTTTTTTTTGCTGCGTTATAAGCATACTAAGTCTTACGTAAGTTCTTTGTGGAAAAATAAAACCTCTTGTTTCTTGTGCTAAATAAAAGTATTTTCTAGCGTAAGAGGTTTACGTTTAGAGTGAGAAGCATGTCTGCGACGTAAATGAATGCTCGGCTTAATATCTATAAGAATGACATATTTCTGCAAAGGACTACCACATCATTAGAGTAATCTGAGATACGGATTACGACGTTTTAGGTCAAAAACAGATTAAAAAATATGTAGAATAATTTAAGTATTGCTAAATATACAATTTAAACTCTATAGTATAATATACAATGTAACCTTAATAAAATACTAAAGATCATCCTCTTTAAAAGTAATACACTGAATAATAAAAGGAAAATAATTTCTTACTTCTTTCTAGACCATACAATTGTGTATCTTCATAATATGATGTTGAAAGCCAAATCTAGATTGAGGAAAATCGGGCAAGATCGTCATAAACATTATTCCTGCACTGAAATGCACTTTGTATATAATTGCCATTATCTGCAGCTGACCACTAAATAGTTTGCTATCAAACAAGAAGACACTCTCATTAAAAACAACAAACAAACCTTTTAAACTAGATATTAATTAAACCTTGCTGTAACAAAGACGAGCGTACTCGCCGCGACACATCATTAGTGGGGCGGAAGCGACTTCGCTAATTGGGCGGGCTCTTACCTGACCTGTGAAGAGCAATATACTGGAACTAAGGGATTGTTTAAACATACTAGGGCTTTTAACTATAGTATGATTCAAAGGTTGCAATTTTACAAACTTTCCAAAACCTATAAATTGATTATATTTACAATGAAACTATGCTACTCAACTACTAAGAGGCCCAAGCATGGTAAATAATTTAGAAAGTTGGTAAGAAAGGTTTTCAGATTTTGTGAGACCAGGGCCCTAACCATGAACTGTTAAAACAATCACAAATCTGTCAAACATTATCATTTCTGTCAAATTTTGTATGAAATGACGTACCAAAATTGACAGATTTGACAACTTTGAGATTGTTTTAAGAGTTCATGGTTATGGCTCTGGCCAAATTGGTAAGACTGTAAAATGTGGCCGCCATTTTGTTATTTACTCAGACGTCCACCATCATGGATACCTATATAGCTACGCCATCGACCCCAAATGGGACTGGAATTAAATGTTAATTTTCGTTTTCAAAACGTTTGTACCAGACAATGCAGTCGAAGTGGCGTTTAAAATAATTAACGCAATTCGAATGCGAATTCAAATCGAGTTGCCGCGATATTTCAAGAGGCGGTTGCGCTAGGCGTGTTCGGATTTCGAAATTGCATTGGCGTCTTTATTATACATATAGCGTTTTAAAACTACAAATGGGAACTGGCTGGCAGTCTATTGGATTATTTATTAGATTAAAAACTGAATCTACTGCAGAAGGTGAACAGAATAAGGTTTGTCCAGGGTTAAAAAGTATAATACCTGCGAAAGTTGAGAACAACTGCGGAAAAGTGGAAATAATTAAATGGACATCATAACGTTCTTTTTTTAATAGAACTTTTTTCGACCTTTGCGCACGAATATTATTTGCATCGTGCGTGCGCAAAATTAGAGTGCGTTAGATTTACCTAGATTGGACAACGTCGGTCGGGTAAGCTAGCAAGTAAAACTTTTGTCTTAATTCAACCTTACACCTTACCATAAACTTACGTCCAAGCTGCGAACACTTGGGCACGTGAATATTTTATGAAAATTACTTACTGAAATGATTATATTCTTAAAACACTATACTATAGGGTGGAATGAGCTTTACAAAATAGGATTTAAAACTAGTACCCATAGAAAAAATTGGAGCAATCAAATTATAATGGAAATTTTGCAATCAACAATCCATTGCAGGATTTATTTTGGATAACACTCGTTGGATAAATCAGTGAGAGCGATAGGTAATAAAATCAAAATCTTTTATCGTATTAAGCTAGACTGATAAAATTTGAGCTGAATAAAATTTTATTTTAAATATAATGTAGCTCAACAATACCAGCTATCAATTTAACACTAGAAACAAACGATTGTTGTTTTAGGTAGCTTCTTTAAAAACTATATGTGATCATAATTAAATTTTTACTCAATTTGTTTTTTATGTACAACAAATCAGATTAAGATTGGTTAAATGTTAGTAAGTAATAAGAGTAATCCGGTCCTAAAAGTCAACTAGATGCCTTCGAAAAAGTCAAAAGATCATGTTTCAATACGTAATACATTTTAAGGAAAAATGAATTCTCCCGTCAATTATTTAAAATATCGAAGTCATCACTTCTAATAAAATAAAAGGCTGCTTAACTTTTCCGAACAAGCGTCGAATAAAATTCGGGTAGGATTTTAACCCTTCAGCTGTCGAATACGCACGTCAGGCTTAAACGACAGGTCAAAGTGGTCAGTCTCAACGTTGAAAATAATTTAAATTCAAATTATGTAAACTTATACAAATTATAACAAACATATTAAAGTAACGGACATAGTCCAAGAATGTAGCAAGCTTAAGTGGCAGTAGGCTGGCCACATTTGTCGCAGAACCGATGAAAGGTGGAGCAAACGGGTTTTGGAGTGGAGACCATGCCTAGGCATACGTAGTGTAGGACGCCTCCCTAGCTTGATGGACCGATGACCTTAGGAAGATGGCTGGCAGTGGATGAATGAATAAAGAAGAAGATCGTGCTCTTTGGCGCTCTTTGGGAGATGCTTACATCCAGCAGTGGACTGCAATAGGCTGCGATGATGATGATATAAATTATATTAACACATTTACATCTCATAGTTAACTCACCTACCTCAATTAAAGAGTTAAGCAGCGACATATCGGCGGACGGCCGCGTGCTGCCGTCGTCGCACTAAATAACAGCGTCACACACAGCCTTTGCTATAAGGTGGTTTACGTAATACGCTGCGTAATATAATTTAGTGGAATACTTAATAATGAAACTCATACACAAATATCTAACTTTATTTTACGAGCCGGCCTATTTTTTTCGGCTGTGTCGACAGGCGCAGGGTTATGAATCGCAAGGAATTTCATTAGGGAATTTCATTCGAGGCGGGGTGTCATCGAAGCCGTGAATGGCCCCTTCGACATTGCCTTACGTCTCTTACTTTGCATTGCAGCCTCTATTGTGAGATTTGAGACGTCTTATTTGAGAATAAAGGTGTGAGAATCTTTTGCAATAAAACAATGAACCCTTGTTTGTTATAGAAAATAGAAATAACCTTATAACGCTGTTACAGGTAAAAATTAAGAACTGATAGAATATGCCTTAAACTTTTAAAAGACTAGTGTTAAACTCTTGTCTAAAATTAGTCAACCAATTTGAAATGTTGACACATTTGACATCCGAGACAATATTACTTATTAACAAACATTTCAAATTGGTTGACAAATCTTTAGACAAGTTTTTAACACTGGTCTATCTTTTTGTAGTTAGGCCAAAAAAGTTCTACCGCTAGAGTTCACCTTTTGGCTGTACGGTGTACACTTACTTTTCACTCTCAACTATTACTCTTAAATACCTTCAAATATTTTTTAAACACTTAAAAAATCTGTGTAAAACGAAATGGTAACCGAATGTGTTCATAATACAATGAATGCTAGTGAGTGAATGCTAGCCAAGCAGAGTGCTAGTTTTTAGGGTTCCGTACCCAAAGGGTAAAACGGTATCCTATTACTAAGGCTCCGCTGTCCGTTCGTCCGTCTGTCTGTCTTTCCGTCTGTCACCAGGCAGTGAGATACACTGGATAACAGAATACAATAAATATTTAAGGGGACTCCCATACAACAAACATGTTTTTTGCCATTTTTCTAGATAATGGTACGGAACCCTTCGTACGCGAGTCCGACTCGCACTTGGCCGGTATTTATTAAGGAGCGTTTATGAGCGCGACTTGTATCAGGCCACATCACCAGGATATTGCGCTTACGTCACAGCTATTATATCTAGTACGATTTTGCGAATATGCCACATCACCATTATTGAACTGCTTACGTCACAGTTGCAGTTGGTTAATTATCTCGCAGCAAGGCGGCTTTGTACTGGCCTAATTAGGCGCTATCTTCCAGGCAACTTTTAATGACTATGGGACCCAGTACGTTTGATAAATAATTTAAAGATTCACATCCCCTTGTATCTTTTTTTTCTGTGTTCCCAAAAATAGAAATAAACGAAGAAAGTAAATCTGTAACTGATTTCAAACTACTTTGTTTTTAAATAATCGTATCCTAAGGAGGTTCTGAGTTTTCTTGCAGAAGGTCCTGGCTATATTATTTGTTTTGTAATTTGAAACTTTTATTACAATTATATAGCTAAAATTCTCTTCATGGCCTTGCCACTGACTTAATATATATAGATATATATATATATATAGTCCTCCATGTCGTGTCCGACAACGGCGACCTCTGACTCTTCTATCGTGAACACGAATGTGGCTGGCGAAGCCTAACTTTGATTTGAACACCCGGTCACATAGGGGGCAGAATAGCTGTCCATCCGCGTTATAGGTGTAGTTGTAGCTGGGTTTAGGACGATTCTTGCGAGTTTGGCGCTTTTCGTCGAGTTCCTTCAGACGACACTCTTCAAAGTTGGCTACCCCCTCTTTTACAGAATGACGCCACTCGGGTCTGAGGACAGCAAGCTCCTCCCAGCATTCAGTGGAGATACCACAAGCGGCCAGGCTACGTTTAAAAACGTCTTGTACCGCAGATACTGCCCCCCGCGTTTGCGCTTTCCACTAGCTAATTCCGAATAGAAAACGGACTTTGGGAGTCTACAGTCATCCATTCGGTGGACGTGACCACACCATCTTAACTGCATTTTTATGAGTAATGCCTTCATGTCGTCATAGTATTGTTTGCAGATGATACATCATTGATTTTTAAAATTGACAGAGGTAAAGCTGCCTTTGACGATGTGAATGATGCTCTCTCTCAAGTAGTACGATGGTTTACTGCTAACAATCTGTTACTTAATGCAAAAAAAACCAAGCTTATCAAATTTACTATGCCCAATGTGAGGCAGGTCAGTACGCATATTAATATGTCAGACGATCATATAGATGCAGTCGATGCAACAACCTTTTTGGGAATTACAATAGACTCCCGACTGCAATGGGGTCCCCATATAATTGCCTTGTCAGGAAGGCTCAGTTCGGCGGCTTATGCTGTGAGAAAAATAAGGCTTATAACTGATGTCGAAACGGCAAGACTAGTATACTTTAGTTATTTTCATAGCTTGTTGTCGTATGGTCTATTGCTATGGGGCTCAGCTGCTGATATTGAGTCAATCTTTGTGTTGCAAAAAAGAGCTGTACGTGCAATATACTGTCTTGGGCCTCGCGACTCTCTGAGGGAGGTCTTTAAAGATATTAAAATATTAACAGTAGCGTCACAATACATTTTTGACAATATTATGTATGTTAGAAAAAACCTAAGTTCGTTTAGCCTTAAATGTGATTCACATCATTATAATACTAGAAATAAACATAAACTTGCCGTTCCGAGCTTCAGATTAAAGAAAGTGGGTAATTCATTTTTGGGGAAATGTATAAAAATCTTCAATAAAGTACCACAAACTCTTGTTGACTTACCTGTTTATGAGTTCAAAAACCACATTAAAAAAATTCTTATGGAAAAAGGATACTACAAAGTTGAAGATTACTTGAACGACAAGAGTGCATGGACTTAATAGCCTGCCTAGCTCGCACTTACACTATCTTGTAATTGTATTTCCTGTAATAAAATCAGGCTGACAAAGGTGACTGAGTTTCTTGCGCCGTTTCTTCTCATCACCAGCCGATATGTTGTCCCGAAGCGGTGGTAGGGCTAAGTTATATGTTGGGACGTGTATAAGTGCCCGGAAGAGGGCCTATATACAGAATAAAGAATTTCATTTCATTTCATTTCATTTCATTTCATTTCATTTCATGCCGACCATACCCGAACGACGCAACACTTCACTATTAGGTACACGATCTTGCCATGTGATCCGCAAGACATTACGGAGACATCGCATGTGGAAGGTGTCTAGCTTCCTGATATCAGTTTTGTATAGGCACCAAGTCTCGGAGGCATACGTGAGTATCGGAAGAACTAGTGCCTTATAAACAGAAAGCTTGGTGTGCAGCTTGAGGTCGTGAGAATTTTTTTTTTTTTTTAATTTATTATGGTACAAACAGTCATTACAAAAAATAACTTAATTAACTTTACATAGTTAATAGACAACGAGTACCGAATAACATGTTTTTAGATTAACTATTACTACAAGTAAGCCCGTTGAAAGGGCCGCCGAGCCACACTCATTATAAATATAAAGATAGACTTAACAAACTAACGCCAGTGTACAATTAAAACAAACAAGTGAGTGCCATGGATCGCACTCCTGCAAGGAAAACAATATTGATTTTATATGTTACCTAAATATTATCTTAAAATGTGTCCCAATAATAGTACAGTATAATAGTCTACTTTAAAGAATACGGTTGTCAAGTATTACACCTTGGAGTATTTGCTTAAATAGGTTTTAAAAATTAAATTTTTAAGTTTACTTAAGGAGCCACTAAATAGATCAAGTTTCATAAATTCTTTATTATATGTTTTAATCGAACGGGAAAGAAAGCCGTTTTGAGTATATTTTTTTCGAAGAGTAGGTGGTACGAATGTTTGAAATATACGCTGGGGGCGAGCAGGAAGACGGTATTTACTTTTGATGTCTATTTTAGCCAATAAAGAAGGACAATCAATTTTATTATTAAGAATTTTATATAAGAAAATAATGTCAAAATATTTACGACGATCACAAAGGCTTAATAATTTATGTTTGAAGAGGGAGTCAGTATAATGATCACTATAACGGTTACACCGATAGTTTAGAATCTTAATAAATGTTTTCTGGACTTTTTCAATTCTGTCTATATGCGTTTTGTAAAAAGGGGACCATACAACACAACCAAAGTCTAGGATGGATCTTACGAATGAGAAATAAAGGATCTTAAGAGTGATGGTCTTACTAAATGGTTTAGTTACTCTATTAATAAAACCAAGGCTTCTGAAAGCTCTTTTTATAACGCAATCTATGTGATGGTTGAAAGACAGCTGATCGTCCATGTTAATACCTAAGTCTCGAATATTTTTTACACGATTAAGAGTGTTCTGACAAAGAGTATAGTTATAACTTAAAGGCTTAGATTTTCGGGAATATGTAATTACAAAACATTTGTCTGCGTTTAAGTAAAGTTGATTTTGTACACAATAACTTGCCAACTTCTCAATATCTGCCTGTAGTTTCCAACAATCGTCAATACAATTTACTTTCCTAAAGAGTTTGGTGTCATCTGCGTACAGTAGATGATAGCTGTTGTCCAGAGCATAGCCTATGTCGTTGATATACAGAGAAAAAAGAACAGGACCTAAATGGGAGCCTTGAGGGACACCTGACGGGACTGCAAGAAAGGAAGAGCAATAGCCATTTAAACAAACAGCCTGGCTGCGATTTCGTATATATGATTCTATCCATCTGAGCAAACTGCCGTGCACACCTAATCTCCAAAGTTTATCCAGTAGTAAATCGTGATTAATTTTATCAAAAGCTTTGGAGAAATCGGTGTAGACGACATCTACTTGGGCATCACCATCCATAGCGTTAAGAAGAAAGTCCGTAAACATAATCATGTTACTGTCCACACTGCGCGACTTTATAAATCCGTGTTGGTTTTCATCAATATGATTACGAACAGCATATGACAACTGGCTAGTGACAATCCGTTCAAAGATTTTTCCGAACACACATAGCTTAGAAATTGGTCGATATTGAGTTATCTGATCTTTTTGTGAATTCTTGGGTATCGGAGTAATAAGAGCCTGTTTCCATACACTAGGAAAAATCCCAGTTTTCATTGAGAGTTGAAAGATGCTAGAAATCGGTCGTAATAACTCTTTGGCGCAACGAGAAATAATCACTGGATGCACACCATCAGGACCAGCACCTTTGTTGATGTTCACAGTTTCCAGTTCCTTAATAATTATTTCATCGCTTAAATAAATGGTTTTAATATCAACATTTGAGTAAACATCATTACTGTTAACACGTGATTTTGAGCTTAGACTAATAGTACTATCAGTTATAGGCTGAACAAATACAGACTGAAAATAAAGGTTAAAAGCAGTGCAAATATCGCTGCCGTCAGATAGGACTTCATCCTTGTAAATCATTTTTTGAGGGATATTTCCAGACATTCTTTTTGATTTAACGTACGACCAGAAGAATTTAGAGTTTGATTTGATTTTTTCTTCGGAAAAGGTTAGATAATTAGAGTAACATTCACTTTTCATCTTACGTAGTTTTGTCCTAAGCATAGAAAAAACACTATAGTCAGCGTTATTACGATACGTCTTCCATTTTTTATGATATTTACGTTTTTCTGATATTTTTTATGATATTTTGTTTTTATGGAGGGTATTTACTTGTATCGTGTACAGTTCGCGACGGAACATGCTTATCTAAAAGTCTATTTAAAATTTCGTAAAAATATTTAGTTCTGGCGTTTACGTCTGGCAAAGTAGAAAATTTTTCGTCCCAATTTACGGAGTCTAAGCCCTGTCTAATGCTGTCAAAATCCGACTGAAAGAACTGTTTTTTGCTGAAGGTATTAATTTTGAGAGATTTGGGCAAATCAAGAGGTAGTTCAATACATAAAGATTTATGATGTGCGTCTTCGACTACTAAAGGATTATCACAGGCTCTTAAGTGGCAAGATTTAGAACAAAACACCAAATCAAGGAGTCTATTATTTACATTAAACTCACAGTTAAATTGTGATAAGAGTGACAGGCTCATAAAATCGCTCGTTAAGGTAATCAATGGATCATAACTTGTATTCATATTCATGCTACCCGTATCGTCATCATAAAACCACTCCGCATGTGACACGTTAAAGTCGCCTAATACGAGAAATACATCACTCGGGCTTGAGTTAATTAAATCACAAGTTCTATCGTAGAATTCCAGACTCTCTGGGTTAGCTCCCGAAAGTTGCAGCAGCCTTGGCTATGCGGGTGGGAATCTCAGATGCTAGGCGATTGTCACTCCGAATCTGGCTACCCAGGTACTTAAAAGTTGAGACCTCTTCCAAGATTAAGTCACCCAGAGAGACATTTAACTGGTCAGCGCTACAGCCTCTTGGTGGTTGCTTGAGCACTTGGGTCTTGGAAACGCTTATGACCAGGCCAAACTTAGAGCACGATTCGCTAAGAGAGTCCAGGTATTGTTGCAAGGCTTCCAGTGTATTAGTCATCAGGCATACATCGTCGGCGTAGAGACTATCAACTACAGAGCTGTGTGATACTTTGTTCTTGGCTTTAAAGCGGAAGAGATCGAAAACGCTTTTATCTGTGCGAACATTGAGGTTAATTTGTCCATTGCAGCGAGTGAGTGCGTCACTCATGACCGCGGCGAAATACAAGGCAAACAGGGTTGGAGCCATGACGCACCCTTGTTTAACGCCTGCTGTGACAAGGAAGCAGTCCGAAAATTCGTTATCATGCTGTACTTTGGCCATCATGTTGTCATGGAACTGCCTTATAAGGTTAACGAACTTTGCAGGACAGCCAGCCTTTGCCAGGACGGTCCAGAGAGCTTGACGTGGAACTCGGTTACTGACTTAAATAGTATCAATGAAAAATTTAAATTTGAAAAACCATCCATGATCTTTGAACGCCTGAACTGATTTTCATGATAAGAACACTCGGGATAAAATTATCTATGACACAAAAAAAAACTTAATGAACATCGGTTCATCCGTTAGGGAGCTACGATATCACAGACAGATACACAGACAGACACGTGAAACTTATAACACCCCACTCTTTTGCATTGGTGGTTAAAAATACCCAAGCACAACGCACAACAAGTTTACAAAATGTTCGCAAAACTTTACTAAATATTTTCAACATATTTTAAGCTAAGTTACAAAATATTGTTATCAAAGATAACCTACTTTGCACAAACTTCAAAAATCATTAAATCCGATCTTTAATATTTGAACGACTTATCCTTGTACGCGATCACTCTCAGTAAAAGTATAGTCAGTAACTTCACTTTACTTGACACTTTCTTTTTACTACCTTTTGTCTAATATCCAATCAGGGTAGGTACGCCTGTAAAAAATACTGGATGTGACAATTTTGGTTTTATAGCACGTAGGTGAGCGTAATCGCTTACCTCAATTTCTGGTTTCCATGTTTATGAGAAACTGACGTCTTAAAGTAATCTATAAAGCCATGTATCCACTATGTTTGCGAACCTCTTGCGCTCCGCGCTCTTGTAACTGCTCCACATAGTAGATACGTTCTCGCTTCTGGAGCGTACAACGATGCATGCTTCGCGCTACAATCGATTCTAGTTTTTGGCCGAACACAAAGGGGTGCGCGATCCGTATCTATTGAAGCAGATGCAGGAGCGCGGAGCGCGGAGCGCAAGAGGTTCGTGAACATAGTGGATACGAGGCTTAAGACATCTGTTTCTCATACACAAGGAAACCAGATTTTTTTTGCACCCATGGCAAAAAAATATCTTTGTATCATATAAATCTAAATATCATATAAATAAGATCAATAATTACAGTAAACTAGGTATGTGATAAGTCTATAACACATATATGGCAGATTTTATAATATTCTTTCTTTCCGTGCAATATTATTAGGTATAACGTAACGTATACCACACTTTAGAAAATTCAAGCAAAAAAATAAAGGAATTAGTTTCGAAAAAATAATAATATAATATTTTTTAATATTTAAAACCGCTCCTGTATATGTAAAGATCGATTTCTACACTATAAAGAAACCAATAATGTTAACGCAAAGCGTTGTTAGAGTGTTGCACTGCGCAATTGCATTAGAGCCCGCGTGTTTCCGCACGCATGTTTTTAGTTGCATGAAATCACTCTTATAACAATTTATTCATGTCATCTATCCGAGCCTAGGCCTCTTCGAGCGCGCCTACTGCATCTATATCTATACTATGGTCTAACTTATCCCTTCTGTCAAAGTTATCTGACTTTTCAAACTAAGTTCAATATTATATTAGTACGAAGGATGTTCAACTTTCATAACTCTGGCTTCTGTATGGTGAAAATATAAATAGAATACCTAAATTATATTACTTTAAGGTTAAAAAGTATTTACGTTTCAAAATTGAGATTCGGACAGAATTCAGTGTTGTAATAGTTCGTTTTTGTGCGCAGTAAGCTGTAATAACGAAGATAACAAAATTAAAAGAAAATAGCATAATGAAAATGATTAATCACAATCCTAAGACAGTAGAGCGTCAATTTTGTTGCGGTTTTTACTTTTTACCATTTTGTTTCCATTATAAGATTTTTACTGCAGATGTACTATAATTACTGATTTAGAAGTAAGAAGTAGCCACGATTTGCCTTCGATTGGACATGCAGACCTTCTATTTTCACACACATATTACTTGTGTGTGCTTTTTTGTGTTATGATGATAATATTATAATAATTATATGATAATATTATTTACAGTCCCAAATTAGCATAGGTTGTACTATTTCGACTAACGATAGATTTATAGAAAGACTAAGTGCTTGACATCATGACTTTTACACCCTGACACTAACCCCTCTTGCAAGATATGAACCGTAACCGGCTTTGCAGTGCGACCCAAAGTTTAAATACGTAGCTGCTTCCATACTAACTAAATAATTGACTCTCCTTGAAATAAGTTTTTACAACTTTTTAGGTTGAAAAGATTGCTTTACGAGGCTTTGTAAATTTTATGTTTGACACAAATAATTGTATCAGTATCTGACTTATTATTCAATTTGAAGAGAAAGAGAAACCAAAAAAATATTTCTCACTTAAAAGGGCAAACATTGTAAATATTCAACATATTTTTAAAACCATATTAACTTTGAAAGGGCCATATCACCGCAGTCGCTCGAGTTAGCAAAGCTTTTTAGGGTGGCAAAACAAAAATAAGCGCTGTTTAACAACACACGTCGCCAAAAATAACTGTACTAGCTACTGTAAAGCTCGTTTTGTACAAAGTTTTGGACAAATAAAAAAAAATGTGATGAAAGTTGTGTACTTAATTTTAATCGTGCAATATTAAATAGCGAACTCACTCAAATAAATAGCGTGGTGTTTTTTTACACATAGAGAACATAAACGTTATTCAGGGGCCTATTACGAAACGGAACTTTTTTTCTGTACAAAAAGTTAACGTTAAACAAAGCTATATAAGTACTGTTGGAGTTTATGGTAAGACCCTAGTTAAGTATTGGAAAAAATAGCCAAGACTAATAATCGGGCATAATTATAGTCATAAGTCCAACACTGAACTGACAACAGCTGATTGATTGTAAAAGTTGTATCTTATCTAGCTTATATACGAGTACATTACCTTACATTACATAAAAGTATGGAACCTAGAAAAGTGTTTAAAAAAACATCGAATCATTTTTGTATTTTTCTTACAAATCTGCTTAGGTTAGCAGCCGGGTAAAGATTTTTTTAATTTAAGTTGTTAAATGTTTGCATCTATGATAAGCACGAATGTCAGTTTTTTGAGATTAAACAAAGAATTAAAAATCTGCTATTACTCGTAGTAATTATGTGTATCCGTAAGATAGTTTATGTCATTGTTTTAAATACATTACTTATTGTGAAATTTTGTGGTAGAGTTGCTTCTATTTTGAAATTGTCAGTATTATTTATCCACACTGAACGTAAAGTAGTCAACATAGAGGTAATTCTTCATTTAGTAGACAGCTAGGCGTCTGAAAGTGCACCTTTTGCAAGTTTTATCACTAGTGGATAGCGGAGGTTAGGGACAATCCACATTTGAACGTATTTACGAGTATAACACTTTAGTTCGATCCGAGTTTTACAAAGTAATTAAATTATTACTTTGTAAAACTCGTCACCGCTTCCCCCTCATAACTTTTACCTCACGGTCCTCTACCTGAAGGTTGTCTGGAAGATGATCGCTTCAAGCGATAAGATCGCCTAAATTTTACCATTCAAAATGTACTTTTCTCTGTGTACTGTTTGTTTTATGTGGTGTGCAATAAAGAGTATCTATCTATCTATCCTTTTTTGAGATAAAAAAAATCAAAAACGGGCCAATTGCGTGTCGGTCTCACGCGAGAAGGGGCACCATTATCCATAAAAAAAGACCACAAAAAATCACGTTTGTTGTATGGGAGCCCCTTAAATATTTTTTATTCTGGTTTTTAGTATTTATTGTTATAACGGCAACAGAAATACATCATCTGTGAAAATTTTAAGTCTCTTACTAGCACGGTTCATGAAATACAATCTGGTGACAGACGGATAGACAGACAGACAGGCAGATAGATAGACGGATAGTGGGGCCTTAGTGATAGGGTCCCGATTCACCCTTTGGATACGGAACCCTAAAAAGCTATCGATGCATGTATCTCATGTGTTTTTCATATAACTCACAAATACCTACACATTGTTCTGTATCTTTTAAAACTTTATTAACATAATTACTTACTTTAGGTGTGTCATTCTTAAATAATCTACTAAAGTATGTACATTTTTTAAATCAGTCGAATTTAGCGTATGTTTTCCCGATTTCTTACCTAACTTATTATGAATAAACACTATATTCAGGACAGCTGTGAACAGTCCCTTAAATCAGCCGCCAAGCACATTCGTCTGAATAAATAATGGACAAAGAAAACGCTGTGGTGTTCAGGGAACGTTATGTGCTTATGACGTCACAAACAACGTTATCATGTGGTGCTTCAATAGATAGGATTTTGAACCAGTTGCTCAATATGTATATCGTTACTGCAATTTTTCACCTTAAATCGGGGTTGATAGTAACTTTAAACTTTGATTCGAACTAAGTAAGACTGTTTGTTTTTATGATTTAGTAAACAAAAAGCAAAAAATGGTTTATCAGAAACATAAAAAATATGTAAATATATTTTTTTTTTTCATTCGTGTTACAATATTCAATGGTAAGTTATAAAGTTTTTAAATGAATTTCATTGCAATTAAGTAAGAGGTTGACTTGAATCTCAGACGAAAGTAAGATAAATATCATGCTGAAAGCTGAAGTAGAGAACGCATAGTATAGGTATAATTTGCTAAGTCTTCTTCTTGTGTGTGTGTTGTGCTACAAATGTGCTAGGACATTATCCAAGCTCATTTTATACATTGATCAGCCCAGGAAACAAACCTCAGAGTAAGTCTGGCGTGATCGTCATTGTGATACAAATGTACAAAAAAATTTCAAACTTTAGCTCTTCAGAGGTAGCTAGCTAGTTTACCTAAAAAGTTAGTGATAAAAATACAATTTAATAATATTTTTTTGGCAGCAGAATAAAACATTAATCAAATGTTTGTATTTAGTTAAAAAGTTACTACTATTTAACAATAAATCGACACGACCTGTCTGGCGAGCTCTTAATGACCCGCGGTTATCGAGCCAGTTGTTAAAACTTGTACAGTAAATTAGACCAAGTTGAAAATGTTAACCGTCCGTGAAGCTACTGGTACTTATTTAACGTTGAAATTAGTTAATATTATACTAAATGTACCTAAGGGCATTGTTCAATTATACGGGAGCATGGATGTACTGATTAGGCCAAAGCAACAAGCAAAACGTTGTATATCGTGGATATTCTTGACAATACGTAGGTAGTTCATTAACAATGTGATCATGGATGCTCATAAAAAACTGGCCAAATACGTATTAAGCCTCGCGTGTGTAGGGTTCCGTAGTTTCCCGTCACAATATGCCGTAGTCGCTACCCTAAAACATTTATCCAGATTTTTAATAAATAAAGAAATCGTTTATTTGCACAATACACGGTATAAAATTGGATGGTCAGCTAGTGGTTCCGTTACCCTACTTACAGACCTATTCCACAAAATAAGTAATGAGTATCAGAAGATAAACTTTATGCGCGCTCGAGCATACAATGCACACATAGACATCATTTGCAGATACGATCTCGGAACACCTCCTTCCACTTTTTGAGAATCGACCCCCTAATAGCCATAAATAACTGTAATTGTTCTGTACCTATAGTGATGAGTAAAACCGCTACTTATATAGTAGTTTGAATTTTTGCACCACCAAGAAGCGATGATTTTAATAGTTATTTCAATAAAAATTCCACTTAATAACTCTTTTCGTACCTTTGAAAAAATTCTGACAGATACACAAGTAAGTGAGTTTAGGCTCCAACTTTTTTGCGGCACATCATAATCCTACGATAAACTATTATTAAAATTATTAAACTACTATTATTCTATATTTTCGCCATATTTGGGAATCGAGTATTCCTGGCACAGTTATATCTAAATTCGTCGATGTAGGATGATTTACCGGAAATGGAAAATTTCCCAAGGGAATAATAATACGAATGTTTTCGCATGTATCAAAAAGAATTTGTTATGATATCAGAACACCATTTACGGACCGAATGAATCATTTATGAATGCTCTAAGATAGGGTAAAACCGGGATTGACGCCCCAGTGGCATAGATGCCCCGATTGTAATTACTCTAGTTTCGAAAATACATAGCGTGTTATTTTATTTATCTATCGAGAGACCTTCCAACTACCACCAAATGGATCGTGTCTCATGTCTCTGTGCGATTGCATGGAACGGCTAGGTGCGATCAAAGTTTTTTCGGGATTGATGCCCTATTTCTCAGCGGGTCGTCTATCCTTAGTGTTACTTATATGGACTTGGCTACTATCCCCTATATGGGATAGATGTCTCAAAATTTAGAGGTCCGCAATAATCGGTAATACTCTGGAAATGTCAAAGGTAATATTTTTTTCCTTTCATAAATTCATGGTGAAAAGACCAAAGTACTTGCCAGTTTTACAATTACAAGAATGAAATAATTTTACAGGGAGATATAACATATTTTCAAAAAGTGTGGCATCTATCCCGGTTTTACCCTATAGGCAAATGTATCATGTAGTGCTGATGCAGGGTTAAAGTCACTTTAAGGAGTTTTCAACATTGCTTAATTGAGAGAAAATAATTCATCATCATCATCATCATCACCAGCCTATATCTGTCCACTGCTGGACACAGGCCTCTCTAAAATTGCCATGATCGCCACGCTTGGCAGGCAGGGTTAGCGATCGCAGTTTGGTGGAGAGGAGACGCTGCTGCCCGTCTTCTTGTGGCGGTTATCCTGTAGTCGCCTTTTACGAAACCCATAGGAAGAGAAGAAGTTGAGAATAATTGATTAATTGTTTTTAAAACTATAAAACACACTTATAAACGTTTGGAGTAGTCAAAATAAATCATATTATACTCATCAAAATGAATCAAAGAAACCCAACACAAGGTTGTACTATAGTCATTGAAGAGTTGAACTATCCTTTTCTTTGCTAAGTCATCAGATCAGCACGAGGATGTGTAAATATTATTTTGCTATCCGGATGTAATACAAAGCTTGATATCGACACGTCAGTAATAAGTAAGAAAAAAATATATACTACCGCCTATATTGTACCATTCTAAATGGTCTTTTTTAGGGTTCCGTGAGGGTAAAACGTTAACCTATTACTAAGGCTCGTCCGTCTGTCTGTCTGTCCGTCTGTCCGTCTGTCCGTCTGTCCGTCTGTCCGTCTGTCCGTCTGTCACCAGGCTGTATCTTATGAACCGTGATTATAGTTAGAGTTGAAATTTTCACAGATGGTGTATTTCTGTTGCCCCTATAACAACAAATACTAAAAAACAGAAAACAATAAATATTTCAGGGGGCTCCCATACAACAAACGTGATTTTTATTGCCGTTTTTATAGAAAATGGTACGGAGCCGTTCGTACGCGAGTCCGACTCGCACTTGGCCGGTTTTTGTTTTACTGTTTGTTTAGTGTGGTATGCAATAAGGAGTATCTATCTATAGTAAGTAACGCAATAAATGTGTGATAAAAAATTAAACTTTCAACAAGCAAGAGTGACTCACAATCATGTAAAATGTTATGTAACCAATTTGTAATGCCTAATCGATACCCAGAGCAGATGAAATACTCAACATGATTGGCCATTTAGCGGTGGAAATAAATCCATTCGACGCTTTCAGCAAATGGCTATTACATTGTGTGAGACGCACAACTGTTAGCTTTAATAGCTTTCCTATTGAATTGCCTTGAAAATTGGTTGTCCCTGAATATGTTACAATTTATCTTTAATCATTAATGATACAATTTATTATTATTGGAAGTAGAGACGTCCACCTGTGGTTGAAGTGTTATTGTTGATGATTGTACTCATCTACTACTACAATGCCTTAAAACATGGTGTTCGATCAGTACGTCCTACCAGATATTTTAACGTGAAACCTGAAACATGACGGTAAAGCTGACCCATCAACTTCACTTCACCACTCAGCGAGCTATGGAAAGGTGAATGTTTGGGATCTCGTCAAAGCATAAAATCCGAAACAAGATCATTCGGCAGGACACCAAAGTAATGGACATAATAGTCTAAAAACGTAGCAAGTTAAACTGGCCCTAGCCTGGTAGGTATATCTGTCGCAGAACCGATGAAAGGAGAAATAGACGGGTTCAAGTGGAGAATAAGTCTCGGCAAAGTAAACTCGAGCTCGATGGACCGATGACCTTAGGAAGATGGTTGGTAGTGGCTGGATGAAAAACGCGGAAGATCGTTCTCTTCAATCTGTCAAATTTCGTACGTAATGACGTATTTGAGATTGTTTTAAGAGTTCATGGTTACCCCGCAGCAGTAATTTGCAATAAGCTGAGATGATGATGTTGATGGTTGTATCCTTAATTAAGTCCATATAAGTTTATCTGTAAGATATTTTTTTTTATTTATTATTAAAATCGTGGTCCACTATCTGTTACTAGGTATATTGATGCTAATTTCCACAATAATAGCTCACTGGGCATATGCTCTGACGGCTTTTATGCGCTGATCCGAAAACGATGGGCTTCACTCCTAGATCGCTTCCGCAATAGCACAAGTAGCATTCTGGGCGCATTAGCTGAGAGGTGGGACTCGCAGATGCTGGAGCGCTGGATTAGGTTACCTGCTACCAGAGCTGTGTAGGCTGCTCCTGCTGTCGATTCTCTCTCATACTTTTTATAACATTGTTTTTTTTTTTTATGTCTTACTCGTAATAGTACTAACATAGGCTAAGTTTAAAGTTTATTACTAACTTGAATATGGACCACGGTCTGAAATAAATTTTATTTATTCATTCATTCATTCATATGGCTATGGCTGGCTTTGGTAGTGATTGCCAGTTGTACATCCAAACCGCGGCTACGATTGAATGAGTGACTATTGCGAACATATTTTTAGTGACATATTTAATCACAAACATTTCCATACTCTGAAAGGAACTTTTGAAATTGGTCCTGGCTATAATGGTTTGAAACTAGTAGCAGTACATTAGTCTTTATTCATTTAATCTGTCTAATCTGAACAGCATCAAGAAGTACAAGACAACACAGTTAATGGAGAAATCTATTTAAAACACCACTGTGTAAGGAAACCAGAGGAAAACTATGAGATTTAAATCCCTATAAATAAATAAAAATCATAAAAAATACCGTATTATTTACGACCGCGTTTCAATTCTTGAAATTAGTAGACCCTTTCATGGCTGTCCAATAAAAGTAACTACGGGAAAGCGTAAAGAATATTAATTTATGGGCCAATAATAATAGAACGTTCGTTTTATGTGCGCATGGGTTTAGTGCACGCATATAGGAGTCGTATATTACTACCCGAGGCACGTCGTAACCTCGGCTAGTGATAGAGCCTTCAATAAATAAAAGGGAAATCTACTGATCTATTGCCATCAACGCGCAACCCAACCACGGCGTTGAAATATTACTGATGTTCAGATGTTAGGATTCCTTCAACGTATCTCAATTTGAAAAAAAATCCTATTTTCGATGTACCGTTGACACTAGCCGTCCCGCGTCCTGCGGGGTCGCCGCTGAAAACCAGCGTCGTTATGGCTCTGGCTGTAACGACAAATGCTGTGCGGGGACCTTTTTGACACTCTTTTTATGTTATTAAATATATTTGATTCTATTTGTAATTGTGCATAAGTGTCAAATAAATGTTTTCTATTCTATTCTATTCTAAATATTATCAAAAAATGTTTGATACTATTAGACTTATTGAAATTCTACCCTAAAAATCAACTTTTAATCCGGATATAATATCATCACAGAGAATACGAACAGTAGCTTACGAAGTATGCTGTGACAGTACAAAAACATTTACGTTCATAGTCTACTAATACTGAACCTTTGGGACTAGCCGTAATTGGTTAAAAATCTTAAAAAAAAACTCGATTGACATTATTTGAATGAGAAGTGTTGCACCTACTTACTAACCCACCAGAAAACAGAAGACAGCGAGGTCACCATGAACTCTTAAAACAATCTCAAATCTGTCAAATGAGTCAGTTCGTACGTCATAACGTACGAAATTTTACAGATTTGACATTTGAGATTGTTTTAAGAGTTCATGGTTACCACCCAGGTGCTGTCTTAAAATCGAACAAACATAAGTGACGCTTACCTACTTGTATCTTCTTGTAAAGTTTGTTTACTTGCCCAATTCGCCAGAAACGCACATCATCGCATAATGAAAGTGTGATACCAATTCTTGTTCTTGAATATCATGAATATAGACTCGGTCACGTCACTATTCCAAACAGAAGTGGATCACGCGCTCGTGTAAGCTGCTAAATAACATATTGGAGATGCACTTTGCATTACAAATGCTGTCAAGTAGTATGGAAATCAAAATATCCGCCAGTGCAGCGTAGAACGTCCTTGGACAGACGACCTGGTAAAGGTGGATGCAGGTAGCTTCCAACCTGCCATTCTGTAAGTCATTGGCCTATAAAGTCCAAGAGGCCTATAGATATTCTGATGTCTCTTATTGAGATAACTTTAAACTTTAAAAAGTCACCATAAAATAATAAGAGATTTATGTTATAAAAACTAGTTTAAGGTTTACCTTATCGTTCTCTAGAATTTTCATCACTTAGTTGGATTTTATAAGCAGACAATTAGTCAAGCTATAGCAGAGAGCAAAAACAGTAACGGTAGGAAGTCTTATAGTATAGATTTCCCGTACAATTTGTCTGTTAGTACTGACCGAGAGCGAACTGGGTTCAACTTGATTGGTGTACCTAATTAGGAAAATTTTCTGGAATGGGCTCGGGTTCAAGTGTGTTGAGTTTCGCTATAAAAAAACGTGTTACACTTACTTCGAGAACGAGAACTTAAGGATAAAAAGTATTTTATATTATGTTAATCCCGATTCCCGATCACATTCTATATAAGTCCAAAATTTCATTTAAATTCGTTCAGTAGTTTTTGCGTGATAAGTAACAAAGATCCATTTATCCATACTCACAAACTTCCGCATTTTTATCTAGGTTTCACATGATTTTAATTATTGTTTAACTTACTACTTTTTAGTTATCAAATACACCCTGTAATTAAAAAAAAATATGGCAACCAAACCTCAAGTTGTGAGGTTTATTTCTGCCACTGTCGAGTTTGGTTTTGATATCGTGATTACAATAAATCACGGACGGGTGTTTAGTGTAATATTGCTTTTCTAAGATTCCGTGGAGGCTACTCTCCTCGTATAAGCAGGTTCCAAGACATCGGGTCTAAAGCAAGTTGTCTACGAGTCACTTGATACTCGATGCGCGTTGAATGCAATCATATTTAAATGGTACATCTTTATCACTTCACCAAACATTAGAACAAAAACTACACCAAACCTGAACTCTAGGGCTCTTAAAATGATAAATAAAAACCATTAACACAGATTCACCATGCTTTTCATTCGACTACCCTCCACCGAATCAAGATTATAATTCCTTTATTCGAAATAAAGATATTTTGATCTTGGTCACATTACTTATTGTTGTCCACGCACGGGCATCGTACCACAGACCGGGGACTGTGAACGAGGAGCGGCGAACGACAGCGGGCAACGTTCGGTTCGCAAGCGAACACCGACGATCGGCCGGACACTCACTTCTCAAGTTTCCAAGTGTGCGGTCACTGTATGTTGCCCTTTGTCTTAAAAATATATCTTTTAATTATACTGTCCGCTTTTTAATTAACATCTAAATTAACTACACCATCGAAGGAATCTAACATTGTATTCGATTGAAATAATAAAATTGGTCCAAAATAATTAATACTAACTAAAGTGTGTATTTACTTAATTAAGTTAAGCAAAAATCAAATGTTTTACCTTTGTTTAAAAACGGTAAAGTCACTTTGATCTTCCGTCCACTCCCAAAAAAATGGCAGCGCATTTTTTGTAAAACGGAAATTCAGTGGCAATTTCTATAGAGTCACAGAGCATTGTCAGCGGGACAAATTGTGTTTGTGGCTAACGAGCTTACTTCATCTTCCACTTCACACCAAAATACGCTTGTGTAGGCTGGTACAGGTAAGTACCGCTGCATGATAATTAATGGTTTAGGGTTCCGTACCTGTTACAATCGTGAATGGACCGTATCTAATATTATCCCAAGATCCGAGGGCGGTAAATATAAGTTAGGTCTGGGAAGAGTGGGGAGAAATAACTTTTTTTCTTACAAACCAAATGTATGGGATTAAGTAGAGTAAGTATGTACCTTGAGTGTATACCTACATATCTGCTAGTTTGCACCGACGGCCAATTAACAGGCATCCGATGCTAAAGTTAGTAAAAAAATCACATTTCTTAAAATTTCAGTGCTGATTTTTACGTATGATTTAGAGAATTTAGTTAAAAATTTATAATCAATACTGCTAGCCACTTTCCGTCGGAGGCAGGTTTACAAACTAAAGCGTTAAGTAATTATTTTAGTTGACTAGGTCCTGGTCTGGGAGGTGGAGGCCAGCGGGGTTACCATGAACTCTTAAAACAATCTCAAATCTGTCAATTCCGTACGTCATTACGTACAAAATTTGGCAGATTTGACAGTTCATGGTTACCCCCCTGATGTCTTAAATAACAGATTGTTTCAATCCATTTCAAGCACCAGTCTTCACAAAATATTCCCTTTATACTATGTCAAAAAAATTATATCAATTGTACTCATCTGATACTTTGTAAAGAAATAAATAAAAATTAATTATTATAGCACTATAATAATAAATTGGTATAGAGGTGTTGTAAAGCCGGCGACTAAACCATAATTCAACTTTGTCTAGATTCCCTGTTTGAGTGGATTCCCTGTTCGAGTGGAGTGTCATAAACGTCAAAAAATATATAAACCAACTGTTGGCGCCAAAGTTTGTTTCGCCCGCTTAGTGGCGCGCTTGTTACCATAGCAACCCATAGGTAATTGTTATCATAGTTACCATAGTTGTTACTCACTCAAGTCAGGCCTGTTATTTTGGTGACAATTGCAGCACCACACTCTATCCAGACATGTTTATAATCAAAGATTGTCAAATGTAATCAAGGCGTAAGTATTAAGGTCTCAAGACTTTACATCTAGTATCAAGCTATAACTTTTAACGTGCCTCCTACCTAAGCAAAAATATAAGATACTTGTAATAAATATCACATTATGGTCACAATAGTCAACCATCCTCTCACAATCGGGGCATGAGCTGCTTATGTTTGAAGATATGTAAAATAGAACAATAAATTGCATACCTACATTTCTATTTAAAAAAATTAACACCTTAAAATTTCCAAAAAATATAAATTAAGAAAGAACATAGCACAAACGAGAAAATCTTCCAGTATTTCACCGCAGCCAGATTAAATTTTAAGCACGAACGAAAAATCTCTTATTCATCTTTTACCTCCGCCTCAAAGCGGATTAAATTGTGATATACTCGTAGCTTGAATAATTTTGCACGAATTACACACACCTACATACTTCTTAGTTAAAAGTGTGTGTGGGAAAACAAATATCCTTCAATCTTAAGAAATGTGATTCTAAATCCGATCCAGATTTTACTAAACGCAGTTTTGGTTAGTTACTTGCTGGGAATTGGAGCATAAACAATGACAAAATGCAAAGAGCCAACCGCCCTTTCTGAAAAAAAAAGAGGTTTTTTAATGGAAACATATTTATTTTAACAGTTTTCTTTTGCTTGGAGTTCAAATACTTGTAACTTAAAAAAGTACAGTTTTTTATATTTATAAAATATATTGTCAAAATTATATTTTACTAGTTTTGATAAATATTTTGATTTACGTTAGTTATTAATTATTACGGCGGCTAAACTAACTTTGGCTAAAGACAAAGTAAGTTTTTGCTGTTCCAACCTATGCCTAAAAATCTGATAACGAGGATTTATTATTTCACACACCTTCTTATATCCCAAGTATTTGCCTACAGCAAATTTTATAAACCATTATATTTCTTTTGAAATAATTTTACCAAATTGTTACAATCCCATTTTCATATCGATACAATAATTGAGTTATTGCGTCCACAAAATAACGTCCAACGAATAATAATTACAGAAAAACGTCAGACTCTCAGTATTTTTTGTACATTGTGGCACAAATTGTGGCATGAACGAAATTGCTTTTGGCTCGAACTTCGTACGATCTGGAAAGCAATAACGATAGCCTTATAACACAAATATTAATATTGCAGATATATTAATAATTTTACCTAATTAATTTGTGTCGGATGTGTTATGAGTAAGATTTCACGTGCAGTAATTGGCACAAAATATTTCTGCCATCGCAGTGGCTGAAGCTAACCAGACCCCTGATTCAGGCTCTTTTGATAACGAATAGATAATTGATATCACGTGACATCACAATATAATGTTTTCTGGTCTGCCAGTTGACAACCGAATTTAATAAACGATGCCGAACTGTTTTGAATGACGGGCCTGAGGTCTTACTATAAATGCTTAACAGTACGTAGCTAAAGCATATTTTTACAGTAATCTTATACAAAAATGCAAGATTGAAGTATTTCATTGTTACGCCCTAGACCTGCTTAGTATAAATATTTTAAGGGTTTCGCTATTAATAAAACCAAGGAAGTCTCATAAATGTTTCGGGTAAACAATCCGATAATAATACTCTTGCAATTATACGACTAGGTATTAGTTGAGTTGTAACTTTTTTTTTTGTGTTTTTTTTAGTGATAGCTTTAGCAAAATCAGCACCTATGATGTCAATACCTAGTAAAACTTACATTCATTTGATACTGTCAATCTAATTTTATGATGATGATACCAGGGGGTGTTTTAAAAACTCATCAATAAGAACTTGAAAACCATTGCTTTTGGGCTCTTTTTGCCATAAAAATTAGAGCAATTAATTAAAACTTTTAGGAGCTGATAATTTGGAATCTTCATCAAACGTCTTGTTATCGCTACTCGTTATCTCCGACTTTTAGATTTACGGCCGTTTCAGGGTTCCGTTCTAAGATTCTTTATTAAATAGGTGATAAATTAAAAAAAATGTTTAAAGAAAATGTTTTAAAAAGAAAATAATAGGATCTAAAATGTATGATCCAATAATATTTATGCTATTTTTTTCATAGCTTTGATGGCGTTTCAGAATATCCGTAATTTGTACCTTTGACAGACAAACGAACATTAGTAAGGTCCAGGTAGACACACAACTATGTACTTTATTTGATGTCACGCAGTACGCACGGTTCGCTAAGTGCGCGTGAAATCATTGCTTACCATTCCTGAAACACGACTAATTTACAATTTAATAGCCACGTACACATCCACACGTCAAACCAAAAATACAGCAAGTTTTAACATGGGTATGCTTTTTTCGTCCTATCCCATTCAGAAAACAAAACAAATAAAACGTAATATTGATATGAGGCAGTTTAATTAATTAATTTGGTGTGTTGTTTGTTCGAAGTTTGTTGAACGGTCTTGACTAGTCGAAAAAGAAAAATGTTTACTTTAGCGCCTCCTGTCAACTTAAAACCATAACACCTATCTAAGACATTGCTGTTGATCAGCAACTCTTCACAGAAAACCGAATCTGAATCGCTCAAACCGTTTTGGAGATAAAAAGCATAGTTCCAGTGCGCATACAGGCACAAACAAACAAACAAACAACCCCTCATATAAACGCCTACCTTACCTTCTCCGTTTCGTAGTGGAGTAGTGTAGTTAGTGATGTACAAGGCTCGAGGCTACCGAGTCCTTTTGTCTAGAGCTCGGTGTCATTTACAGGGCTCGCCTCGTTTGTATGGAGCTCCATAACTCTGGAGACTTTTTCAAAGCTTAAGCCTTTTTTAGAGCTCGAGCCTTTTTTAGAGCTCGAGTCTTTTTTAAGAGCTCAAGCCTTTTTTAGAGCTCGAGTCTTTTTTAAGAGCTCGATCGATCTCGAGTCTTTTTCAGGGCCTGAGTCTTTTTCTGCGCTCTAGTTGTGATGGGCTGCTTATGAATGAAAATAATTAGAGGTAAAGCACAAATGCACAATAGATTAAAGCATCTACGGTGCTCTTTATAACATAAGATTTTCATCTTTTTGAGTTCTAATTTTGGAGACTTGAGTCAGATATTAAAATCGTAAACCTAAACTTGAGCTCTTATTCAAGGCTCGCGTTTAATTTAAGACTTGAGCTCTTTTGAAGGCTCGAGCTGTTTTGATAGGTTCGAGCTATTTTGAAACCTCGAAGCGTGGCTTAGAGAGCTCGTGTCTCGGCTAGGCTCGGGTCTACGAGCCTTCCTAGCTCACTGAGTCCTGCCAATACGCCTCGAGGCTTCAAAAGTAGAACTCGACGCCTCGAGGTTTGTACATCACTAAGTGTAGTAGTTTCCTTTCTTAATTTTATTTATACTTTTACTTATTTACTCGCAATCGCATTTAGCATTGATGGTGGCTCGGAGTTTTAAAAAGTCGTGGTAAAACACAGTTTCAAACTTTTCCCGTAATCCATCCGCGGTTTAATCCAATCATGAACTACGTCTGACCTAGATGTTTTCCAGAAGTGCAGTAACTTGCATTCAAGGACTGGCATTTTACCCGTAACAAACACAGAAATTATATAACAGCTGAGGAGACAGTTTTAGTTTATTTATCAAATTATGTGCGGTGACTGTGAGAATCGAACCTTATGGCACTGTCATTATTTCCTTGAGGTCAATTGTATCGTTAATTATTTTATGAACTATTTACATCTGGAACAAACAGTAAATTTACCGAACAATTATTGGAATGACGCACTGCTGCGTAATTTGGTGAAATGATTGTATAAACCCTAGAAGATAATAGATGTAACTTAACATTACATGGCAACAAAATTACATGGCAATAGTACAATAATGCAGGAACTTAATAGATCACGAATATTTTCACACTACTTAATGTAAAAAGGGAAAGTTTGTATTAATGTAGAAATCTCCGGAAATACTTATTTTATTTTAACAATTATTTTGGATAGACCGGCAACTTTTTATCCTGAAACGAGCCGAAGGTAGCTCATTATCGTTTGCCGCCGTTCGCCGATTTTCATACAACTAACAAGCCCCAAAGTCGTCTGGGGCACATACTCGTTTGTAGACAGTGATTTATATTGCTAATCATCAATTCAATGAGCTTTTGAATATTTTAGGTAGTTAAATTGAAACAATTATTTATAATTATCAAAACTCATCTACACATAATACGCAAACTTAGGGGTTTGTGAAATTGGGGTGGGTTGAGATTACACAAGTAAACTTAGCGAACTTAAGTAAATGAATTCCGTTCAAGTTCATAATTACCAGTACGTGGGTAGACAAAACAGAATACCACACGTTTGGTGTTTACGGTCAAGAATCTGTTTAATACATACCTACAAGTTTGTTTACTGTACAGTCAACATCACTCCAAGATTAAGGTGTATTTTATTTATTTATTTATCTTTATTAAGGAAACATACAGCATTACAATATTACTTAGAGTTAACATTAAATTAAATAATACATCTGCATTTAAAGTTTCCAATGATAGTTTTTACATTAAATGTTAATAAAGAGACACATGCGAAAAACAATAAAACGATCAAGAAATGATAACCGAAGTTGCAAAGATTTCATAAAAAAAAACATGCTTAGTTACAATAAAAGGCAACAGTTCAAGTGGATTTTAGGCGACGGCGAAACTTATAATTAATTATTAGTCCAGTATAATCTGATCGCTTATTTGTATCAAATGTCTCTATTCCGCGAGGTCAGCTTAAGCTTGAAAGTTTAGGATGACGTTCAGTCAACTGTACCGTAGTCCAAACGCAAATTTTGTACATAATTTTAGTATTAACGAACCAATATTGAATTTGAACCGTATAAAGATGATTATTAAGGTCGAAAACATAATGACAAACCGACGTCAATAGCGTAATTGATGGATCGCTGCAATATATCAGATTTTGAAGTATGCTAATTGTGAAAGTTTCTGTATGTTCCATTAAAAATAGTGGTGAGTTGACTTAATATCAAGTTGCTGATAATAATTAAATAATGTCTTGAATAAATTAATCAATTATAGCATAAGATTAACCTGGCGTTGTTACCCGTAGGTCAATATACATAGATCACAAATATAATTAAAAGTTTAATACTTAAAAACAACGCAAGTACAATTTTTACTGTGATACACCACACTAGGGAACTAGTTTTTACAAAACAAGACTTAATAATTATATTGTTCAAACACAATAAACTAAGATCTATCGAGAAACTTTTTCATATAGATTAAATATATTATATAATAGTTTTATTTATATTTTTATTAAATAAGTACAGTCGCGATCATGAATAGTATACAGTTTCATTGGACTTTAAACCTTCGGCAATGAAATGAGTTTCGAAGTGTTTACATTTCATTGCTCTTAATTATACCTAAATGTCGTTAGTATTTGACATCATGGTTTTATTTTAAAGCAACCGTGGCTCAAATTTTAAAAAGTAAACAAGACAGTCCATTTATTTTATCTGATATTTCGTCTCATTAAGACTTACTTATGATATAAGTACTTAAAGTGCTTAAAGTAATAAATGGTCTCCTCGACCTGAATGAACCTAAGTAACTGCATTACTCAAAAGCCCAACCCAGGCGAAAGTTTGGGAATAGCTTTGAATATACGAACTGGTAGGACGCTGTCACACTAATCCAACTATCAATTATGGGTTTATACTATTGGCAGATCATTAATGATAGATTAAAACTATTAATTAAACCGTTTAAGAGATTCATAAATATGGCTTTGTAAAATGGATTTAAATTTTTTGCGTATTATACTGCCGGACTCAGAGACGTCAAAGTCAAAGTCATTTATTTCTGCAAATTGGCCATCTATGGCACTTTTACATGTCCCAATTTTTTTCCCTACCACGTCGCTTAATTTTAATCATTCCTTTTAAAAATCGGCAATACTAGAGTCTTTAGTAATAAAGACAATTATCTAATGAACAAATATGTTAATCCACACTTTATTGTTAACTAGCTGTGCCCGAAACTTCGTTTGTGTTGAGTACAGGATGTATGGTATGATATAACGCAAAACGTTAAAATATAGAACTATGTAGAAAATTATCCCACAGGAACATATTTTTAAGTGGGATTAAAACTATACTTTATGTTAATCCCGATCATATTCTACCTGTATGAGTGTGCATAATTTCATCCAAATCCGTTGCGCCACTTACGCGTGATTGAGTCACAAACATCTTTACAAACTTTCGCATTTATAATATTAGTAGGATTGACGTCTCTGAGTGCGGGGGTTATTCTATCAAGCTCTCTATCAAAATAATTTGACATAGTTGTAACTTTGAGCGATAAATTAAACTACAACCAATGTTACAATAATAGTTAGTATTTACCTCTTGGCTTTAGCTGTGTTATTATACTCGTTATTGCAATGTTTTCTGTAGACTATTAATTAATAGTCTACAGAAAACAAAAGTAACAATCGCTCAACATCTTTTAAATTGACATATCAGTCACCCAACTTTACTCTTTGGCTAGAATTTATAAAAAGCCATTTGATTTCATAGAAAAAAAAGCCACTTATAGGTACATCATTAGTCTTTAAAAGTCCACTGCTGAATATAGCTACCCCTATAGAAAGCCGCTTCCAACCGGCCGATCTGGAAGTCACTAACTAAGGGAAGGCCTATTTTCAGCATTGGACGTCCTGTGGCTGAAATGATGATGATGATGATGATAGAAAGCTACAACAAGCGGCTATTAGGCCTATTACAAAATGTGTCATTCGTTCGGACGCATAAACCTAACAAATTTAAACTACCGTCTCTTTGTATCAGTGCTTTGACAAAATTACCAACTCAAAATGTAAAAAACCCGATCGTTTTCAATTGTTCATACATTTTCAAAGGTTTGATACAAGTAAATAGTTATTTTAATTTGATACGTTCGAACGAACTTCGCTTCCGTTAGGCCTCCTGGACCGATTGAATCTAGCTTGCTTAAACGTAGCAATCGAAGTAATTTTATTTGGATATCTACATCATTCTTACAGAAAAATACTACACTAATTAGATTTCAAGTAACCTTGCTGTTTCTGACATCTCCCTTAAGATGAAAGATGCCCAATGTGATGTAGGTTATGTTCAACAATATAACCGGAGGGCTATCCCTAAGGACATAAGAAGCTATCAAATGTTCTTGATATTATCGAAGGTTCGACATCGATATAATTGGCCGATTTTGTGATATACTTACCTTAAGGTTTGTGAAAAGAGATATTCTTTTTAAGCCAGTTTGAAGACTGCTGTTTTAACTGGCTCGTCAATTATAAGCATCTGATATGTTTTAGTACTTTACGGTCTCAAAACAAACTTTTTAATTGGATTTGATTGGTATGTAACGAGGAAAATGGCAACTTCTGATTAATACAATCATATCTTATTTTTATTGTGTGGACAAACTTCAAAAATAGATATTTAAAATAGACTACATTGCTTGTAAAAATAAGTATTGTGTACGTAGTGCAGAAAATTTTGCATTGTTAGAAATTATTTGTGAATCTTCTATCCTTTTCATGAACTTATTTATAACATATTTTATATTTATGTGGCGTTTAAAAAAGTGATCTAAATCCATGAAAATAGTTCTTTTTGTTTGACTTGTTACAAACGATTTGTGAATCTTCTATCCTTTTCATGAACTTATTTATAACATATTTTATATTTATGTGGCGTTTAAAAAAGTGATCTAAATCCATGAAAATAGTTCTTTTTGTTTGACTTGTTACAAACGATTTGTGAATCTTCTATCCTTTTCATGAACTTATTTATAACATATTTTATATTTATGTGGCGTTTAAAAAAGTGATCTAAATCCATGAAAATAGTTCTTTTTGTTTGACTTGTTACAAACGATTTGTGAATCTTCTATTCTTTTCATGAACTTATTTATAACATATTTTATATTTATGTGGCGTTTAAAAAAGTGATCTAAATCCATGAAAATAGTTCTTTTTGTTTGACTTGTAAACCTTATAAATAAAAAAAACATTCTAATTTTTCATCTATAATATGTTTTCAAAAATGATGATTTCTAATTTTTGACTTCACCATAGTATTTATGTATATTCATAATGTTAACAAAGACTAGAGTCGGCTTGATATACCATTTACCAAACACCCTGTATACAAAACATATTTTTAGTTCTAAAATTCTAAAATGCGACGACCTACGTAGCCGAGAGGCGAGCACGCCGGACTAATATGGTGTCGCCATCTCTGAGGTTCCGAGTTCGATCCCCGGTCGAGTCAATGTAGGAAACGAACTTTTCTATATTGTCTCGGGTCTGGTTGTTGTGGTACCGTCGTTGTTTCTGATTTCTATAACACAAGTGCTTTAGCTACTTACCATAGGATCAGAGCAATGTATGTGATGTTGTCCAATATTTATTTATTTATCTAAAATACTTAATTATTTTGTCACTAATATAAACACGTCTCTACCTGAATTTGCCAATACCCGCGTGTGCACGGTGTTCCGGACTAGTATTGGTATGACGGATTTGCATTCGGCATCACGAATACACTGCTGTAAATTTATTGGTTTATACCGAGATGGGCCATTTCCTCTGACAAATGGGTTGCAAATTGAATTATTGTCTACGCAACTGTTTTGAGACATCGAAGCGTACAAACGACTGAATATTCCGAAACATAATAATTTGAAAAGAAAAATAACCTCTCCCGAAGTTGACATCAGCGTCGATATAACAGTTTTTTTAAAATGTAATATCTATTAAAACAAAGCAGTGATTCTGAGAAATTGATTAAATTAATATAATGTTCACTCAGAATCCAAAAATCGATAATTAATTGGATTAAATTAACTAAAGCAACTAAGTTCTATGAATTTTTTTAAATTTAAATTACAATATTCAATTTCCCAAACAAATTCGATAAAGAGTCGAATTTTTCTCAAATTTTCAAATAAGTATGTGCTCTTTTCGGGACGCTCAATAATAAGGAATCGATCTAATAGATCCTTTAACACTTAGGGACTCGCGCCTTAATTGTAACACAAACACTCGCTACCGGGTACAGCGGTCCCACTACAATATCACGTGTTTATTTCAAGACTGCTCAATAAAAGTGGTTGGTATATTTTATAATCGTTATAGTACATCTGACACTGAGGTAAGTCAACATCAAACACTAACCTGGCCCAAATCCTCTTATAATTAAGGTCAGGCCTGTGCCTTGCCTACAGAGGGTAATTAAAACCAAATAAAACCAAAACCAATAAAACCAGTTTATTTTTGCAAATAGGCTTAAACTAAGCACTTTTACACGTCCCATATTTTTTTTTCCCTACCACTGCTTCGGGACAAGTTTGGGCTAGCGCCGAGAAGAAGCAGCGCAAAGAACTCGGTCAATATTGTCAGCCTCTTTTAAAAAGTTTTAAATATACATAACAAAATATTTATTTATTTTACAAGATAAATGCACCTGTGCTAGCAAGGCAGTATTTATATCCAAACATTTTTATCATTTAAATAATCATTAACAGTATAATACCCTTTTTTCATGAGAATCTGTTTTACATGAGCTTTAAATTTAAACATGGGCAGTTCAGCAATAGATACTGGTAATTTATTAAAAAAGCTAATACATTTTCCCATGAACGAGTTACCTACTTTATGCAGTCTGAAATCTGGAACGGCAAGCTTATCCTTATTCCGGGTGTTAAAATTATGAATGTCACTTTTCTTAGGGAACATATCCATATTTTTGCGAACGTAAATGATATTTTCGTAAATAAATTGCGATTTAATTGAATAAGTCATATAAGTTAATTGCAATATGATAAAAGTTTCTGAATAAAAAAAGAATCTGTCAGTCCTTAATATAAGCATAGAGAAAAAATAATACTACGTAAAATAAGTAAAAAACACAAGCATAAGAGCATATGATAACAACTCCTTAGCTAAACATACTTAGAATTATTTTTTAAATGCCAAATGTAGGTGATATAAATCAAAACATGATAACGAAACTAAAACAAGACCACAAGTTTATTGAGTAGAACAACCATTAACAAACTTAAGTCGCCAGATTCGAGGCTAGCTAAAGTGTAAACTAACTCTGTTATCGGTGGGCTATCTCCGGACAAACTTGATGATTGTTTGCGCAGCTGTGCCTGAGACACAAGATTATGAGTAGGCTTTTCACCAAGGGTGTTAGGGTATGACCGTACAATGCTGAAAGAGATATGTCTAACATACATATACACCGTGATTTTTTAATTACCCGAGAAAATTAACTAACATACTCAGATATCGATATACACCGAATTTGGCGAATAAAAAAAAAATATGAGAAATTTATTTAAAGGTCCCTAACATTCCTTAAACAATATGCACCATAAAAGGCCTGCTAATTCAAATAGTAATCATTATCATTCCAACATTAACGGAACCAAAATCCACCTAATTAGGACGGTTTAGTACGGAAGGAATAACTATGAATGTTTTTTTTTACATTCATAGTTATTCCTTCCGTACGCCAACGCCGTACGCCGTTCCGTTTTTTTTATTCGCCAAATTCGATGTATATCGATATCTGAGTTTGTTAGTTAATTTTCTCGGGTAATTAAAAATTCACGGTGTATAGATACTATGGTTTTAAATTGTTTATTTACATACAAAATGTAATTAGTAAGTGACCATCTTATTTTATTTATTTTTCAAAACGACATATTTCTGTCTTTGTCATAGTAAATTTATTTGTGACTTTATAGGGTCCAAACCTAACACACAGTTTAATAATATAATTATACAACATACTTTTTAAGTAACATAAAATCACGGATCAGTTTAATGGTTTACTTTTTCTCAGAACAATTATAAAAAAACAAAATTGAATTAACGTGATTCCATCGAAAAGGACAATACAAAGAAAAAGTGTAATGTGGAAAAATTGAGTGTAATCGTTATGTGTAGGGTGATTATTATTCATTTCGTACATAAACGGCATAGCTATCAAAACACTGCAAATATCGAATTATTATTTTATTATACACAATTTAGGGAATAATGACCCTGGGAACATATTATAAAACCGTTTTTGTGCTACACTATAAAAAGCAAAAGAGAGTGTATTTTCATTCCCGCTCAAAAGAAAAATTTATCAAACTAAACCAATCACAAGAAAACAAACTAATAAAGTGACAGAAAATAAAATAAGTTACTCCAATCTTATCAAGTACCGCCAGAACATCTTGCAGGTAGACATCCAATACGCTTGTCGATGGCCCTTGAATTCGCGGTGCCATCCAATATACGTCCGGCTACGATGCTACGAGATGATGCTACGGCAAACAATCTCACTCTGCGCAGTGCTACGATTGAGTGCTACGAGGAGATAAGTAAGATGTTGATCGAAATTGGGTAAAAAATATTTTTTGAAGTAATGTTTGCTATCTTTAGAGGAATAATTTGTATCTTCCTTAATAAAGTTGACGATAACTTTTAAACTTTCGCGTAGCATGATTAAAACTCACTGTAGCCGGGTGTAACTGTGACTGGGTTACACCGACCAAAACGTCAGGCAAATAAAAGGTAATATTTATACCTAAATCATTATTATCACGTTAATTCCCGTTATAGTGAGTTTTAATAAAGTTGACGATCATAGATAGCCCTTTCTTTTCTTTACACCTATTCCTTAGGTGAGTTATTAAAAAAGAATGTTTTCACTTCATATATTTTTCCTGAAATACTTTTTTATTGTGACTCTTCCGTCATAATACATACAGCAGTAGAGGAAAACTATGAGTAGTATATTTCATTCGTGAAGGAAATAGGAAACCACTCGACGACACAATTACTTTGCAAACCTTTTTTCACGTCGTTTAATATCGTTAAGAAATAAAATCAGAAACTATTTGTCAAACCATCTTTTATTAATATCATTTTGCAAATAAGTGAACTTTTTTAGTAGTAATATTATTTAAACATATTGTAAGGATTTCTTATTTATGTCAAGTTAACCCATATCAAAACATCGTGTATGGTATGTTATCATTGTAAAGAAGTTTTAGTTCGAATTTGAAAACTGTTTTTCAGGTTTTTTACCGATGTTTGTAGCCCCAAATCGATGCCCCAAATGCACCGTATTACTAAGCTTATGCCTGTCTGTCCTTCCGTTTGTTCTACGTTGAAAATTCATAAGGTCTCTTTCTACTTGAAATCGTAATATAAATTAAATATGGAGATTTTTTACAGAATAATATTATGCATTATTATAGCATATAAAATGCCCGAACGTTACGGCACTTTAGGTATAAATCCAACTCGCACTTTGCTGAATTTTAAATGTTTGATAGTGAAATTAATTTAATTGATATAATTAAGATAGACCTGCTTATTTCGATTTTTTATAGTCCGATAACTGTATCCAATCTATTTTTAAACCATTTTTCGATAATATGTTTGGATTCTATTTACATTTAACGACTACTACTTTATCGAATTGGTAAAATAAAACTTTCAGTTAACGGGATTTTTTATCTAAAATCCACATTTTACCTACAACCAGTAAAACCCCTCAAAAAGCCGGCGTCAGGCCAACTGCTTACTTTAGGCGTAGATATTTCATAAAAACGCGCCTCGCTCGCGAAACTTTTTTTATTTATCAAATACAGGCCGGGGCAATATTGCCCGGAGTGCCTGTGAACCTCGGAGGGACGCAATGGCACGATTGGGAGGAGTTTTGTCTTTCATCCAAGCTCTTTGAGATTTCACACTTCTGAGATACAGAGTTATTCGATAGACATTTTCAGTTACACTGAAAAGTATTTTAATTTTTCGGTATCGCTTTCGATGTGTTATGAAATTTTGAATTGCGGATATTTTAATACACTAGTACGCACTAGCGTTAACAAAAAAAAAACAAATAAATTACATACCTGAATATATTTAAATTTTTTGTTTTTTTTTAAACACTAATATTTAAATTCTGGTAATTTACTAAAATGGCAGTAGTTTTACGTGATGTTAAAAAAACGGATTATTCATCCACAGTTTTATTAATTTAAAATTCCCTCTTTGTTAATTTTGTACTAAATACAGCAGTTACCACACAACAAACACTGCAGCATTAAGTTTTAGAGGTCTAATTTTAATATTTTTATTAAAATCACATTCCCTTAAAAATAGCAAAAAATTTCAAATTTTATCCCGCATCATAATATTTATTACAAAAATTTCAAAGAAAGCTTCTCGAAGCGGTAGAGCTTTCACAAATCGTACAAAAAGTACTAACCAGAGATTTTAAGGGTTCCGTACCCAAAGGATAAAACGGAACCCTACTACCAAGGCTCCGCTGTTCGTCTGACTGTCTGTCTGTCTGTTTGCCTGTCCGTCTGTCACCGGGCTGTATCTCATGAACCGTGATAGAGAGTTGAATTTTTCACAGACGATGAACAGAATACAATAAATATTTAAGGGGGCTCCCATAAAACAAACGTAATTTTATTTGCCGTTTTTATAGATAATGGTACGGAACCCTTCATGCGCGAGTCCGACTCGCACTTGGCCGGTTTTTTCATGTTTCAGAAGCTTCATCCATAAAATCTATTTAAACAACGCGAGTATCTTTTCAAACTTACTTTTAATTTAATCAAATAGATTTAACAAACTTCAAACAGTAAACCCAAACCTTTATTCTAAAAATACATTTTCAGAGCCCAAATTAGTTCCTCACTAACCTAATATGTGGCGTTAGAAATCCAACAAAACGTTTCACATTTCATCTTACGTCTCCGTCATCCTATTTACTTAGAACCTGGATCTTTATCTTCATTTAAACAAATGTCAAATAAATCTAGGCTTTCATTTTGGTCTCATAATTTAAAAGCAACATATTATAAAATACGTTGATTTAGTGATGTGCTGAGTGTAAGATTCCATGTGAGTTATTTATCTACAAATTATTGAAAGTAGTATATAATGTTTGACCAAACTTTTTTTAATCTTTATTTATTTTTGAGTTTTGATCATGTACATTAAAATGTCAGCTCTTTCATATGTTAGCCTAACCTAATCTATTTTAACTATACATATATAACTTAAGGCTATTTCTTACAAAGTTGTAAATTATTTTAGTTTGTTCTGATGTTGGTTCCGCTAATAAGTAGATAATTCCTATTTACCTTCATCACCAGTATATCACCACCTATATCAGTCCACTGCTGGACACAGGCCTCTCCGAAAGGAGGATTTTGCCATAATCGCCACGCTTGGCAGGCGGGTTGGCAATCGCAGTTTGGCCAATGGTGGAGAGGAGACGCTGCTGCCCGTCTTCTTGTGGCGGTTCTCCTGTAGTCGCCTCTTACGACACCCATAGGAAGAGAAGGGGTAGTGCTATTCTTTTAACGTGCCGGCACCACACGACACACTATTTACCTTATAATGATTTAAAAACATTGTCTCGTGGGTGGCGATTTCGGTTTTAGTCTAGATTTCGGTTTCAGTCTAGATTTCGGTTTTAGTCTAGATTTCGGTTTCAGATAGTGAACGTCTTCTACAACTTTGCGAACTTCACAGTTCTGAGATTTAATCAATTTCATGACAAATTTAAACTTGTTTAACGGTATATTTGATCAAACTTTGATATCTTATGGTGCTTGAACTCAGCGCGAATAACTTACGCATGTTGAGGCTCTTGCGCAGTTTGTATGTATCGTGTATAATATACACTGTAAATAAGTAAGCAGGTTTCAGCGGCTGTGAGTGACTCTGGGGCTGGCGGTGTCACAAATGATAGACTACTTAAGTAATGGAAGAAGTTAAATATAAAGTTTATAAAAGCAAGCGAATACGGACCTTGTAGTTTTTTGTGAGAAAGTGAAATTTAACATTAATGTGGTAAACCATATTCTTGGTCGATTAATATAGTTTGGTGGATTCTCTTTATTTTTCCAGATTTAGATGACAGTGTGTACGGGCAACAGCACGTCGACCTACCACAAAATGTCAAATTTTCTCATTTGAAAATTAACTCTATATGTCAGGCTTAAAGTTGAAATTCTATTGGAGAATTTTTGACTATTGGGGTAGGTCGACGTGCTGTTGACTGTACATAGAACAAAAGATACTTTTAAAAAATGTTTCATATGAATAGATAGAATCACATTCGGGTCAGATAAAACTACACACGAGGGGTTTTTACAAAATTACAAGTTAAATTTTGTAAAAAAAATCAGAATTCCTTTCTTATTCGAGTACCTTGATTAATCAATTCAGAGTAGTAAGACCCATCACTATTTTATTACGTATTCCGAACTTGAATCGCAGCACGTTTATTGCTCGACGCTTTGATTTAATTTTTTACATTTTGTAACCTAGTTCTTAAACAGATTGGCTTTAAATTCCACTCCCATTTAATACTGCTCTCCGATTTGCATCGCAAATGAATTTAAGTTGTTTCCTTTGTAGTTTTTATTAAATAATTCAAGTGTTAGCTTTTGATGTATCTTTTGAGCAGTACCTACCTACTTAAAATAATTCCTTTGAAATGGAAAAAAATGTGATTTAAAATGTAATATCTTGTAAGCGATTGTAATTTTTTTTGGAAAACTTTGTAGGTAATAAAAATAGACAGATATTTTTAGTTTAAAACTTTATTTCCATTTCTTAACACTTCAGGTACCAATATTAAACATCTTCAAATTAAAACCAATATTTACAAAACAATCACAGTTAGTTTAGAAGTACTTAGCGTAGGCGTAGGGGGCGAATTTGGCGTATGGGTAATTGTAGCCGAAGGGGATCGCGGAGTAGGGGAAGGCGGCGTAGGAGGCAGCGGGGACGATGGGAGCAGAGATGAGACCGGGGTCTTTCCTGACGAGGGCGTTGAACCCTTCGGCGCCGGCGGCGTAGTCAACCGTGCGGCGCGAGCCGTCGGCCTCCAGCAGCGAGTACTGGCCGCGCACGTCGCCGCCGACGCGGGTCTCGGCCTGGCTCTTGAAGTCGCCCGTGAACGGGTCGGCCACGTCGTACGCGAAGCTGCTGATGTCGCTGGCGCTAGCCACGGCGACGAGGGCGAGGATTACGACGAACTGGAAGTAAAAGGAAAGTTTTGAGGAGAGTTATGATGGTTACAGTTTACTTTTAAACCGATAACATGGTTAATATTAACACTTTATTGTAAAAAAGGAGTGCACCATCAAAGCGAGACCTATCTTGTATCCTTTTATACATGACGTCCTTTAGGTGGCTCCACCTCAAGGTTATCTGAGCCAAGCCCAAGCCGTTTGTTTTGTTTAGATTTAGATGAGTTCAAGATCCTGCACCTACCAGCGTGTTTATCGACCAATCCGGTATAAAAGGGAATATTATTTTTAGTAAAGTAGGTTTTGCTACTTAATAATATTAAAACAAGTAGGAGGTTCTTACTTAGGTCACTTATTACAGAAAACTTAGGTAAGTTTTAGTAGAGAGAGATAAACACGTTTTTTAACTTCTATTAACTAAGTAAGTATAATTTATCTTGTTTAAATTACTCGTTATTGTTGTTTTGTTTTTGCAACCGAGAGGGCCAAGGAAGCCGTGAACGTCATTAAAGATTGTGGAAGTCGTAAAATTTTACATTCGATTTTTTTTCTGCGAAAGTATAAAAACTGAGATAACAACAATACAGCCTTGCTTTTAATGCTAATTTCACGACGGAACAATCAACTCAAGAATGCTAAAAAGATTTATAGGCGTATTAAAATAATATTTAATGAAGTTATATTTTTACGTACCGCACATTTAAAACACCGTAAAAAAACTACGACACTCACTACACTATTTGTTTATAGAGGAAGTTGACGTACTATGAATTTATTACAAATGCTGTACTGTCATATTGAAGAATTCAAATGTTATATTTCTCTAGCTTCAGTAGATTAAAATTAATCAAGTTAAAACTAAAATGGCAACAACAATAATTTGATTTGTTTCCTAATTGGATCTCTAAACACATTTTAATCAAGAAAGTCTATTCTAATTTCTGTCTACAAGTACTTATCCTGAATATTATTACTTAACTTTAAATGAGACTAACAGATTAGGTACTTATTCTTTCAGTGACTAATCCTGACTGCTTAAAGTCGATTGAATTGTGGATGTATAGATTTAATTGTCGCCAAGTTATTACTGCTAGAAGTTGTATTTGAAATAAAGAATGAGTACAAAAATAGTTCAGTGTTAAACAATTGTATGTCATTATTTATTTGAACTTTTAAATATTTCAAGCGTTTATAAAGTACTCGGACGAGATGTTATGTTGTGTAATCGTTTTCTGAATTGACCCGGGAATCGAAACCGGAACCTATGTTCTAGGCAAATCACGGCGCCACCAATCCATTTATCAATGATAAAGGGTATGAGGCTGACTAGAACAAATACTACAACTAACAATTATAATTATTAGTTATATTATTATGTAATTTGAAATAACTTACCTTCACAACCATTTTGGATTCTTTTAGATGTTGCGACTACGGCGGATCCTGAGTAATTGATGTCTCCACCATCATACACGAGTGTATTTATATCAACAACAATCTGATTATTTCAAGTACTCCAGGAAACAAATTGGCGACTCAAAACTAGTCTGATAAAGGTTACAGCATAATAAAAAGGACAAGAAAAGTAAATAAATCCAGTAATTCACATTCGTCCATAAGTAATGGACGAATGGAAGCTACCAGATTCAGGTTTTTTATTGAAAATAATGGTAACACAATCATGTTTTCGCTCCATTGCATAAGTTTAAAACACGATTTCTTTTTTTTAAAGAAGATTGATCCATTTTACAAAGTGGAGCGAATTACTTACTTAGCTAAGTAAAAATGGTAGGTCATCATCGAAAGCAAACCAAATCAAAGCTAAAAATCTCTAGCTTCAATCGTAAGAGGCCCAGAGTGTACTGACTGTGGTGAGGTGATGATGATTTCGTCATATCCTAAACTGCGCGATTTCATACTTAATATATTTTTTTAAATTTTAAAATATGATTCTGTAAAAGACTAAGCAAACTATCTGATACACTCGTCTGTCAGTTTGTCAAATGGAAGCTTGAAGCTTGAGTATTTAAAGTAACCTACACTATTTCACATTGAATGTTACAGCTTTGTTCAAAATCAGCGGACGAGAAATGCATTATTCAGGCTTAGACGCTCAGGTTTGAGTTCAGTACACAGTTTCCGGATAGTTCAAAAATATTATACTGTAGTAGGTATTGTTGCAATATGGACTAACTTCAAAGTTCGTTGGTGAGCCCCTTGTGAAACTTAAAAGGCAAACTCATGGTTAGGCCATTATTATTTAATTGCTGACAGATTTTAAAAAGGCGATCACATTAGCAGGTTTGTGATTTTGTAGATAGAAAAGTCGACGACAAAATCTCAACGTCTATATTTGAAGCTCGAGGCAACAACTGTTTGACGTAGCACAATAGTTAAAATAATAATGCTTAAGGTCCAATTAACTGAGTAATATTGGGTTATTAATCATCATCTGGTTTTAAAATATTGTAGGTACCTTTCCCTGATATCTTAATTTCTAAGAATAAGAAAAAAGAGCACTTATATAATATTATCTATGTTATTAAACAATCTGCACATGTTTTTCTTATTAGTTAAAATATATTTTTAATGTTTTAACAATACCTTTTAAATAAATATTATAGGTAGGTATAGTAACAATATCTTAAACTTGATTCCCTTTTAAAATATGAAATAGGCCTACACATTTTAGGTATTATCTTGATAAGAAATCTAAATATTTCAAAAAATCTTTAACACAGGTCAGGACGTCAAAGCAAAGCTGTTTGCCTTAGGTGCGATGGTTGGTCGATTCAAATGTCTAGTTCAAAGTAAGTGCTAAGTGGTGTAACGCGAGCTCGCCGCAACATCGCCTGATCTCGTAGTGGAAATAGAACCCGTCTCTTCGTTGTTGAGCGAGAATATTGTCATGTAAAGACATTGTACCATTGCGTGACTTAGTCTACGAAACAATTTGTGACATCCCTGTGATGTTGTGGTTCCTAATTAGGTTCGTTTATACGTACGTGAATAGTATACAGGTGTTTAAAAAATAATAATGTCTGTCTATTTACTAATGTATGACGAAGATGATGTGTATTCTTTATCATTTATTGTTTGGCTCTCGTAGGGCCACTTTTTTCAATAGCCAGATAACTTATGTTTAATAACATTTTCATTTCGTATCCTATAGAAAAGGGGTCAAAACGTAAATTTTATTTGGTGGATAAATTATTTGGCGTTGAAAGAATCGCCCCTTAGTATTATTTATTTCCAGCATAAAATAAATAAGCATGCTTGATACACGCTATATTCAGATAATACTTCAAAAGTGTTTCTTTGTTAAACTTCAACAAATTACAGTAACGTTAGTCCGTCTAAGTCTAACCAACGATTTGTATAGATAAATACCAAATTAACCCTGAATCTTGCACAAAAAATTCCCCGAACCGGGTACACGGACACAATTTGTCTGCAATGATTAAACTCCACCACTCAGGTAGATTACCCGTTGGTTAATTAAGCCACGGTCGCTTCAGAACACAAAAATGCAATTTACATCTGACGACTTCTTACAACTATTGTAAAAAAAAAGACAGCGGCTGACAAATCGAAAGGATTTAAATGAAACTACTTTTACGGATTATTTGGCTAGCGAACTCCAGCATGTCAGGAAGGTACTACGGGAAAACCAGTTGCCGGTACCACGTCGTTCCAGACCCCGGGTCAAGCATTCCACCGTCGACCGTCGAACGCCAACCTGCTGTACTACCTTATATGAAGGGTATCACTGACAAGATTGGAAACATTTTGAAGCGCGCTTCAATCAAAACCTACTTCAAGCCGCCGAAAAAGATTAACCAATTTTTACCACCTGTCAAGTGCAACATACCTCTTCAAGATGCGGGGGTGTACACACTGGAATGTGACTATGGGCTCTCCTATATCGGTCAAACAAAACGAAGTATAGGCGTGCGGGTAAAAGAACATATAGCAGACATCAAACATAGACGGAATACTAAGTCTGCAGTGTGTGAACATGCCTTAGATACACCCAACCATTTCATACGATTTGACCAGCCTAAAGTCCTTGCAAGAGAACGACGATTTGTTCCTCGCATGTTACGGGAGGCAATTGAAATTAGAAGACACCCGAATTTCAACAGAGAAGATGGTTGGAAAATACCACCAGCATGGGATCCTGTTTTAACGAAATCCCATACTAGGCCCCGCACTGCAAGACCTCTAGATACAGTTAGCTCTTTTTGCGTAGATAGGAACACAAATTAATATTAACTGAGTGACGGTAGTTTATATTTTTCAAAATATTGTACAGACGAATAACACCTTAGTCTACCTGTGGCCACGAACGCTGTAAAGTGTTCGAAACGTCAGGTTAAATAAAATGTTAATAAATCGCGAAATAATCCGTAAAAGTAGTTTCATTTAAATGTATCGTGTTCGCGTAAATAAAAGACAACAGTAAATCGAAAGGAGTCTTTTCAACAACAAGAACCAAATAACTATTATAACGACAGTTCTGAGTGTTTACCTTTCATCGACAAACTGAACTATGCTAAATAGTTATCGACAGTCTACCGAAGTGAAATACCAATCTTATATGCTACGAGCTTTGCAAATCTAGCAGATTTAGAATTTAAGTTTATTTTGGGTGTACTTTTACACCCAAAATAAACCTAGATTCTAAATCTGGGATAATAATGCTTCATGTACTGAGCTCGATCCACTATTATCAATCTGTTGCCATCAGCTTTACGAATATTCGCTCCTTCCTAATGGAGAGCACCATACAATACGTTTTCCAAATCTCGGTCTGCAGTGCTACCCCATTGGTTATCATACTACGGCAAATGTGACCAGCCCACAGCTACTTCGATTTACAAATTATTATAAATCGCTCAGCGTTCGATAAAACCAATTTATTTCTGCAAGAAAGTTCAAGAGTTACTTACAAAGGAAAATCGTGTTGTGTAAAAGCAACAAAAGGGACAATGAAGATTTTTGCAACACAATTGCAGTCGAGACGAACTGGGACAAGAGATTTTCAGACAGTTTTTGACATCGCGGATGAAATTGTGTTGAAAGAAAGAAAATCGCAAAAAAATTAATGTACAACTTTCTGAAACCGGAACGGAAAAATCTAAAGTAAAGATAGAACCACTGTAATTATAATGCCATCAAAAACAAAACTTGTAAAAAAAACCAAGTCTCGCAACTCAGTATTATCAATATTAAACATAAAATATTTTTAATATTGATATGGTTACTATAAAATGTTGTTAGGTTAGTTACTTACGTAATAACTTAAGATAGAAGGTCCCTTATGTAGAGACTGCTTAAATTAACCGACTTGGTATTACATGGATCTCATAACTTTTCACGGTAGAAGAACTGAGTTGCGAGACTTGGTTTTTTTTACAAGTTTTGTTTTTGATGGCATCTCACTTCTTTTTGTATACGTAAGTTATATGCCATCAAAAACAAAACTTGTAAAAAAAACCAAGTCTCGCAACTCAGTTCTTCTACCGTGAAAAGTTATGAGATCCATGTAATACCAAGTCGGTTAATTTTCAGTCTCTACATAAGGGACCTTCTATCTTAAGTTATTACGTAAGTAACTAACCTAACAACATCTTATAGTGACCATATCAATATTTAAAATATTTTATGTTATAAATAAATAGATTGAACTGGCAATCGCATGATAACACAGTGTATCTCACAACGAATACTTATTATTTGAAATTAGATTATTTGCGATTGCCAAGTCAATCTATTTATTTAAAACATAAAATATTTTAAATATTGATATGGTCACTATAAGATGTTGTTAGGTTAGCTACTTACGTAATAACTTAAGATAGAAGGTCCCTTATGTAGAGACTGAAAATTAACCGACTTGGTATTACATGGATCTCATAACTTTTCACGGTAGAAGAACTGAGTTGCGAGACTTGGTTTTTTTTACAAGTTTTGTTTTTGATGGCATCTCATTTCTTTTTGTAGACGTAAGTTATATAAAACGTGCTTTGTGTGCATACCTGCGATATGGCAGTAAGACCTAAAGGTTGCCTGGAAGAAAGTGTCCGCCTTTCTGTGACGGACGGGAAGCGTGGAAGCCGCTGCGCGAGAAAGCCACCTCCGCCGACAATTTAGTTTACCTAATAAGTACTTTGCGGGATTTTGGTATAACTTCATAATATATGCCCCATTCTTTCTTTTGCATTCCGTTGATTGACCATTTTTACAAGCTTTTAGTTAGTTCCACCTGTCCCGTTGTCTGTAATCAAATCTTGCAAGTTAAATTTGATTTACTTCCCCGTTACCGATTGATCTGAAATTTTGCACACATGACATGTGTGAACCGCGTGACAATGCAATATTATGATGAAATGTTACTGATCTGATGATGGAGCTGGAAGGTGGCCATATGAACTTCACAATGAAGCGAAACAACCAAATCGAGTTTGGGCTCGTTTTAATCGCCTTGACGAGTAGTTTGTCTTTCAATGGTAACCAGGGTCTGATGATGGAGCTGGAAGGTGGTCATAGGAACTCTGAAATGAAACGACGCAACCCCATCGAGTTTCGGCTCGTTTAATTCGTCTTGACGAGTACTTTGCTTTAAGATGGCTACCAAGGTCTGATCTAATGATGGAGCTGAAAAGAGGTCATAGAAACTCAGTAAAGAAACGACGCAATCCCATCGAGTCTCAGCTTGTTTGATTCATCTTGACGAGTACTTTGGTGCTAGATGGTAACCAGGGTCCGATGATGGAGCTGGAAGATAGCCATAGGAACTCAGTAATAAAACGAGATAACCCGATCTAGTTTGGGATCGCTTGATTCGTATTGACGAGTTAGTACTTTGGTGCTTGATGGTCACTAGGTTCTAATAATGGAGCTGGAAGGTAGCCATAGGAAATCAGTAATTAAACGACATAACCCGATTGAGTTTGGGCTCGTTTGATTCGTCTTGACGAGTACTTTGGTGCAAGATGGTAACCAGGGTCTGATGATGGAGCTGGAAGGTGGCCATAGGAACTCAGTAACTAAGCGACACAACTGCGTCGACTTTGATTCGTTTTGATGGGTGGACTGTATTTGATGGGGAGTGAGTGTGGTGACAGGTGATGGTTTGGTGGACGAGAATATGCGACCCCATTATCTTTGGGAAAATAAGTTCGTTCGTTCGTTCCGTTTGTTATGAATGTGGATTCTGACTATGATAACATGTTTGCTACGTACTTTAAAATATGCTAAATGTTCTTTAATGTTTCATCAAAACACAAATTTTATTTAAGTTTGTTTGCGCTACGAACTACGCCGAAGTCGCCGATGGCGTATTTTTGATGCGAAATTTTCGCGTAAAAAATTCTAAAAAGTTAATCGTTTTGTTTCATTCCGTTACTTGGATAGCACCATTTCATCGAAGTACGACATTGATGCCGCAATTAACAGCATAATCGGTGCTGCTGCAGCAGCCTTTGGCAAATTCAACACCAAGGTCTTCCGCTCGCATGACTTGAAGTTAGCCACTAAAGTTGCTGTTACATGGCTATCGTGCTGCCTAATATTTTGTACTCCGCCGAAACATGGACACCGTTTCGACGCCACTTTCGCCAACTAGGCTGTTTCCATATAAAATGTCCGATCGTGTGCGTAATACTGAAGTCTTGAGACGAGCCAATGTAGGTGGCATTGAGTCGTATCTTATGAGACGACAACTTCGCTGGTATGGCCATGCTTCGCGTATGTCGGAGGAGAGAGTGGCGAAGCGCATTTTTTACTCTAAGCTTCAGGAGGACAAGCGTAAGCATGGCGGACAACTTTTGAGGTACAAAGATGTGCTGAAGAGCCATATGAAGGGATGTGATATAGATCCTTCTCTCTGTGAGGATTTAGCATCCAACCGTGGAGAGTGGAGACCGCGCGTGAATGTCAAAGTCGCTGACTTTGAATTCCGGCGACTTTCTCATCTTGACGCCAAGCGCAAGAATTGAAAGCCCGACCACCTGCGGCTATCAGTTATAATTTTAATAACGGTGTGCTAACATGTCCTCAATGTACGCGTCCCTTTGTCAATAAAGTTGGGTACGTAGGCCATGTTATGGGCATCGGCACACGAACGACGACAGCAAAATGGGGAGTAGAAGTGGTCGCTGTAAACGAACTCGGTTAGGAGGATTATTAACAAGTAATAAAGGCATGTTTTAAAAAACCTTTTAATTTTATTACAAGTTACCAATGAACATAATCCATAACCGCAAATGTAACTCTGTAATCCTATATATTTATATGGGATTACAAAGTTATTTATGCAGTTAGTGTATCTAGAAAACGGGACTAAAATTGTAAAATATTTTAGTTTTTCCTTGATTTATACACTAAACACTAATTGAATTAAAAATTTGAAGCTTCTATGTCTACTAGAAGTGCCTTAGAGTTTTGATGATCGGTCAGTCAGTGAGTGACAAAATTAAGAACTTTGACTTGTTATAATTCTTACCCTACTGGTTCAAATTGAATGAAATTTGAAATATACCGTGTTTATACAATGCTTGCCTGGTTACTAGAAATACAGGCTTCTAGTCAAATCCAGAACGAAGTTATAGGGGGTCGAAAATGGCCCGAACTGCTTCGAGAAAAGTATAGTACGGCCGTGCCGCTTTTTTTTGCTCGACTTGGCGGGGGCACTACCGTGCCCCCAGATTACTATTATTTGTAGTATTGTAAGAACAATGTATAAATAATAGGTTAGGAGGTTAAATGATTTAACCTAAGAACTTATCAGCCTATTCCAGAGTGTTAAGTATTATCTCGTGAAATATTATTACTCTTATTTTCGTAGAAACTTTTAAGCATTTTAAATTCCCAGAGAAATTACGAGAATAATCCACTACACAGTCGCTAAACTTCTTCGGAGCCAGGGCTGCCGGAGTTAATAATTAAAAGAATCCGGTCTCAGATGTTTAAAGAATTCAAGTTTTCTTTTAGCGGGATTAATCACAGCTTTTACTGTCAAAGTCGGTCAGTACCTAAGTAAGATGACCTTTTTCACATCTGTCCGGTTTTTAGGAAACTTATTAAGACAACTACTTCCTCATGTTAAGATTAGAACCTAAGTCACAAAAAAGACTAAATAATTAAGTACTTTAGTTAAGTGTCGGTCGTAGGTAGTAAGGTCTTATATAAAATTGCAACCTTCAATATTTTCTACCATGGGGCTATTTGCTTTGTCTTATTTGGTTGGTATATAATGCAAAATCTGATTTTTAGTTTACTATTCTTCATTATAAGGGAAACACCACAAAAACTGTTCCAATGTAAATGTTTATAACGACACATATTTTTTCCGAAATACTGTCTTTTACCAGCATCCTGGATTTATTAAAGTTTAAAAAAAGCAATCATTGTTTATTACATTTCTTATCACTAAAAATAAAACAAATGATAATCTGATATTTATAATGAAAAATAATATTAATGGGAGACTGATTCTAAGAGTGCGTCGTAGGTACGGATCTCAGCGCTATCGAATGGTGTGCAAACAGTTTGCAGAACGTACAAAGTGTATACAGCTAGCATAAAAATATCTTCAATAATGCACAACATTAGGTAACGAATATTTATATTACTTTAAAGTTCTAAGCTAATTTTATAATATAAATATTTGCATAAATGTTATTGTATCTTAAACTTTTTGAAATAACATAAAATAAAATAAATTTGCTACAAGCACGGACTCAGGTAATCACGTTTGCCTTACATGGCTAATGTCTGCTAGGATATTCACCATAACCATTAGTAACTCTATTAAATTGATGAAGAGTTCGATCCAGTCGAGTATTGTTTCGATTTGATAAAAAAATTCAAAATCCGCTTTGAACCAGATGAAACCAGTTACATCCAGACGGTAACCCTATCATGGGCGGCGTGAGAAACGTGTTATTAAAATGGCTGAAAGTTTTTTTTTTTATCTCGTTAACAGAGGAATAACAGCTGGGACTTGTGCCATAATAATTGATTTGGTTCTTCTTAATGGGATAAGGGAGTAGTTAACTAGAACCTTTGATTATATACATGTCTAGATTCCCTGTTTAAGTGCCATAAACGTCAAAAATATATGCAGCGCCACACTCTAGCTAGACATATTTATAATCAAAGACTAGAACTTATCACACAGTTTTGTTTCAAGTTTAACAGAAATGTTGTAATTATGAAAAAAGTATTTTTCTATTTACTAGACTTATTATTTTTGTCATCATCCTCTTTGAAACCAAAAGAAAACAATATTAAATGTTTGATTTTTTCATTGTTGGATACTCTTATTTGGAATCTTGAGCTCGTTTGCTATTCTACGAGTTTATCATTCGAGTTCATCATTTATTTATTTAAACTATTACACAGATTTATACAATAGAAAAATATATAATAGGTGGACTTAATGCCATGTGGCATTCTCTACCAATCGACCAGTCGATCATTGGTAGTAAGTAAAATAGGATGCATCCTGTAAAGTGGTCGCGGATCGTCCCTGAAGGCCACCTAAGAACATGAACAAAAAAACCAATCAAGCCTTGGCCTACCCAAGAAAAAAAACCGAGACGATCTGGATAAGTGCTTCTAGGATTCACAGGGTTTTGCTGTAGATAATTTGAGTCAGGCATTTGCCCTGCATTGAGGAAATCAAGGCTAATATAAAAATAACCTCTAATTGACAATGTATATCAGAAATATATAAGTGTGGGGGTCTCCATGTGGGGGTTAATAAATATGATGTGAATATCTCTCAAAAGATAAGTAGACAAATAGTTATAATTAAAATTTATCTTAAAATTCTCACCTCCAAAATTAATCTGCAAATAATTTATTAGTGCTTCATAATTCAAAGTCGCAGCTCAATTATAATTTAAAAAATTCCCGTTTTATCATAAATTATTTGGTATTACCTACTGAAATTCCGACGTAACAGGCATATTGCTAATTCTGAATAACATAAATAAAAGCAAATTAGGAGCGATGCCAGAAACTGATTAAATTAAATAGAACATAAAATCGCGGGACAAGATTGTTACACGGAAGATACCGTACTTAGTTTTCAGTGAAAATGAGTTTGACGACCGTCTGGTGCAGTGGTTCGCGTTCCGGATTATGAAACCAGAATGTTGCGGGTTCGAATCTCGCAGGGGGCAAAGGTTTGTGTAATGAGCACGAGCATTTATACTTAAGTCATGGATGTTTAAACGTATTTAAGTATATTATCCATGATAATGTACAAGAATTGTACGAGCTTTGCTTAGTTTGGAGGTAAATAATTGGTGTGTGATTGTGGAAGTAATTTATTTAGTTTTATTCAATTCGATGACTAATAATGACATTGATAAGTTTGTCAGGCAATAAGAATAGCCTAATAGTCAAGCTAATGCCGATAACTTGCAGACATCTGAGCCTATACACTTAGGATTCGCTACGATATCTATGTCTGGGCCCTAACCATGAACTTTTAAAACAATCACAAATCTGTCAAACATTATCATTTCTGTCTTTTGTATGTAATGACATACCAAAATTGACAGATATGACAGCTTTGAGATTGTTTTAAGAGTTCGTGGTTACCGCCAACCATGAACTCTTAAATCAATCTCAAATCTTGTCAAATCTGTCAAATTTTGTACGTAATGACGTACGATATTGATAGATTTGACAGATATGAGATTGTTTTAAGAGTCCCACCTGAGGTCGATGATTTTTTTCAAGTGTTATTTATCTTCAATTAAACCTTGCATGGAATTGCTAAAAACAAAATTTACAATTGTTTTAAGAGTACATGGTTACCTCGTAGTATTTGAAACAATTTTTATCGTTTACGTTCGTGTGTCATACAAATAACGATAACCTTTTCAACGATTTGCTCAATAGGGCAAATAAAAATGCCTCGCCTCGCTCGTATACATAAACACACAAGTTTATTTTCATCATGGAAAATTCGATATAATATAAAAAAGTTGGAAATATTTGATCATAAACAAATCAAAGCTCATTGCAGAATTGCCAATTTCTATTTTCTTTTAGACACACCCAGAGACACAAACGAGTGTACAGTATTTTATTAGTTTAAGCCTACCATGTATAACTATTATCATTATATAATAATAATAATAATACGCGATACGATATCCAAATTCGTCTCTTATATCGATGAAAAAAATTACCATTCCATTTTTCATCAATCTCATACATTTTAATAAATAAATATTGGACAAACTCACATAAATTGGTCTGATCCTAATTTAAGTAGCTAAAGCACTTGTGTTATAGAAATCAGAAACAACGACGGTACCCAGACCCGAGACAATATAGAAAAGTTCGTTTTTCACATTGACCCGACCGGGAATCGAACCCGGAACCTCTGGGATGGCGGCGACGCCCTGTCTGGCATGCTCGCTTCTCGGCTACTGAGGTCGTACATGTTTTGGTCGTTTAATGTTTTCGAACTTCGTTATCGTTTTTAAGTTGTTACATTGTCTACGGTCTCGAGCTGCTCGGTGAGCGTTCTATGGAAAAGGCTTTTAGTGTTAGTGGACTTTTACTGTCTTATTCAGAGTGCATTTACTAGTCCAGACTAAGGTTAAACCACTGATTTCTGTACGTTAAAACAGTGGTTTAACCTTAGTCCCGAAATAGCAAATGCACTCTGAATAGGACAGTTAGTGTCTGACGATGAAGGAACTATATGATACGAGGACATTTTTTTTTATTTTTTTATTTTAGTACATATTATATCAAATTCAAATTATTTGTTCATTATAAAGGCGAATAATAATAATAGCTAATGTGGGTAAGAATGGACTCAATATAGGATCGTCTAAACTCTAAATTGACCTGACCGGAAAATATTACTTTGTGCTCTAGGCGAATTATTTGATACTGCAATCAATCCCTAAGCCTTTTGTGTTTCTGTTACCAACAAAACAGTAAAACATTTATCTCCATCATCCTACTCTTAGGTCTATGGCCATTGTTTGGACACGCATTTTTTTCGCGCGACTGGGAAACTTCAAAGAGTGCCTGTGACGTAATCGCGTTTGATCTAAGCGCCATCCGGCCATATTCTATCTTTAGCGAGGAAATAATCAGGGCGTTTAGGGACTTCTGTTTCACTGCCCGGGAAATTCCCGGTGGAATCGTAAGGATTACAGCTTTTGAACAGTCCGCATATTTTAAAGAAAATTATTCTGGATTTTGTACCTGGCGTTTTTTGTGAATAGTTATGCTTAAGAGTGCAGAGAGACTATGATAAGACGTGATAATCACTTTAACAGGATATTCTAACCATTACAATGAACAAAACGTTCACCCTTCGATAAAAAAATAATCCTTCAATCTCAACAATAATTGATGAGACATTGATTTATTCATTTAATTCATTTCAAAGAATTATAGCAAATTTTAGAATTAAATCAAATGGTAGCTCTGTATTGTTCTGCAAAGGCACTTTTGCTAATAATAATATTAGGTCTGGTTAATTCTAAATCGAATCTATCTTCTTCATTTTTGATCACTAACACTAGGTATTTTAAACAAGAATTCACGCAACACACCTATCGATCAATTTGATTAAATTAACTTTCCGACCCAGTTGCATAGATTATGATCTATGCAACGCATCGTTTGCAGAAAATCCTGTAGTTTGTGCAAAGTGTTTGGATCTTTTCATTTTGTGTCACCCATAACAAAAATTCAAGTTAAGCTAATCATGTTATTCAGGGTTTATTTAAATAAAATATGACTTATTTATCATATTACTGAACAACTTTTGGCTTTTAGTTTGTTTGTGCAGATTGTTGGTGAAAGCGGGAAGGGCTGATCGATGTTGATAGATGAGTTTCCATCGATGGACAACAACTCTGGGAGAGTTTTGGAAAGGTTTTTTCACACTCTTATTTATTTTAAAAGCATAATTTTAATATTTGAAATAATGTTCATAACACGGTTTCTATAATGTATAGGACTGATTCGACTCGTCAAATGGCCATTGAAGAGTTCCTAAATCCACATCCTAGCTCCATTATCAGATTAACATCATCATCATCTGATGATCTTATCTAATAATGGAGCCTTGCATTAAAATAATTAATAGAAAATACACATTATCACATAAGTTACGCTTTTTTAAGGATTTAATAAGATCATTAATGAAACAATACTCAATAAGCATAACAAAAACGTCAAAATGAAGTTCTACTATGGGTCTACTAGATATTTTATTTATCGCTCACGCTCGCAAACTTTAATTTGGTTTTGCCTCAATTCCCGAGGCAGTTTTTGAATAAGTACATTGATTTGTTTGAGAAAATTGAAGAACCTACAAACTAACATAAACCTCTGCTACGCAATGGTGCAATAAAATCCAGTTCAAAAGGCCGCAACTTCAATCGGCCAGTTCCCGAGGGGTACGGCCGGGATTGCTAAACTAGCAATAGAACCTATCCTTGATGTTGAGATAGATACGTGACAAAAGTTTTGTTATTTAAGCTTAGATAAAAAATATTGAAGAAATTTTTGAGGATGGAAGGCATATAAGCGTAAAAAAAAGCGTGAAAACTTATGAATGCGTGAATAGGTAACCGCATTGATTAGAAATAAAAACAATACAGTTGCTTTCTACTCGTAAGTATTAAAATTGAAATTTTAATAAAAAAAACTCTTCAGTGGCTAGGTATGTATGTATAAATAAAATGTACATATCTTTTAATTTTAACATATTTTGATTTTTATTGTTAATTCCTTTACAAGACGAGTTATTTAAAACTTTAGAATATCTATCTATTGTATATAAATTTTATCCCGTGTTGAACTTCGGGGGTGAAAATTTTCCTTATTACGAAACTAACTGATTAAATTAAAATTATATCAAAATTTGTTTACATTTGCCAAGGACATACATAATTAAGAACATTCTCATTTTTGCAGTCGGACTTAAATAAAATGAGGCTATCAATCTCAGGGCTGTAAGATATAACAATATATCACAAACGTAAACGCTCACGTTCACTGTCATCCAATTTTAAATGTTATTGCCAACAAAATCATCTACATACCTACCCCAAAAAAGTTACACTAAAACTAAGATCGACGCTTTGTCCTAAAACACAAAAGAGTATTGAGAATGGCGTATCGAAGAAAGATACGAAACGAATTGAAATCTATTTTTCTGCTTGGAAAAATAACATCTTCAAGCGCGATACGAACAGTTTCATGGTACGAGTAGCATCACAAAAAAATAAGATACAGTATACCCACTATCACACGACTTGAGTATGCAAAAGATGTTATATAAGGTCCGATTTTATTAGTGTTCATCCTGTTAACCTGTGACTATATAGGTGAAAAGCAATCGTAAAAACCAATTATCAAATGTGTACCATAAAAACTAAAAAAGTAAAAAATCAACAACATTGACTTCATATTGCATAAACTCGTCCTATCTTTGCTACGTATAACCATCTGATTATCCGTCTTATTCCTTCCCCTTGTACAGAGCGAGAAAGAGTTGAAGATAGGACGAGTTTATGCAATATGAAGTCGATGTTGTTATTTTGTAATTTATTTTTAACTTTTTTAGTTTTTATGATAGACATTTGAAAGTTGTTTTTTACGATTGCTTTTCACCTATATAGTCACAGGTTAACAGGATGAACACTAATAAAATCGGATCTTATATAGTTAGATTCCCAAAAAAATAGGTTTCAAATTAATTGTTAATGTTTCTCCTAATAGCGCTTTGTGATCCTTTCTATTCAGAGAATGCTTCATGACAATCCTAGATTCAGTAAATCTAGTTATTACTTTTGAAGTGATTTCCACTAAACCTCCATAACGCTGAGACAAGAAAACAGATCGTTTTGATAATAGGCAAACACATTTAGTGCATAAAAATCAAGCCAACTTAAGCTACTTTTAAACAAATTTAAGACCAATGCAAGCCGTTGCAAGCAAGTTGAGCAAATGGAGAATCAACAGCAGCTAGGGCTTGGTAGATTCTTAAATTTGGACTACCCAAAAACAAGTGAAGCGTGGCATTGCGTCTCCGGTGATCTGTAAAATAGGACATAGGAGTAGACGATAGGTTGATATTATAATGACAGAAACCTAACCGCAGAAATTTTCTCTTTCTTGAACGGCACGATTTTTAATATCAAATCGATATTTACTCGTAACTGTTAATAGCGTTGTAGTAAAATTAAACATTACAAATATCAATAACTCTTGGTAATGGCCAGAATTTTCATGACAAAGGTTTTGTGTCAGGTCGTTTCCTTTCCTGCGTTATCTAGTGTCTGAAGCGTTTAAGATGGAATAATTAATTTGCAATTCTAAATGAGTCAAAGGGAGACAGTAATCGAGAAAAAGGCAAAACAAAGAAGTAAAATTATTAAAAGTGTTTTTTTCATTGGGTGCATAAATTATTTTGCGAGCTTACTGGAGATCAGCCACTGTGGTAGCAGTGTATCGAAAGTACGGCACCCGAAAACTTCGCGTGACCCAATATAATAACGTATTGTTATACTAAAAGGAGGAAACTAAATAAAAAAGGAAATACATAGGTTTTTATTCAAAAGTGCGAATGTTAATTGCTTTAGCTTCTTTAGGTATTGGCTTTTTACATGGTTCATATTAATAATTTTCGTCTGGGTAAAACATGCCATAATTTTAATAAAATTATACTTTTTACATCATTGAATTACAAAGTTACCTATATTTATTTGTAAAGAGTTTGGACGTTTAAACAACAATGCTTAGGTAGAGCCTAGCTCTGCTATACTCCATTTTAAACGAGTTTCGTGTCCAATGTTTGATATTTGACAAACATTTTCAGCACGAAATAAAAAGTCAAATTGGACACACGGGTAGAAAACATACAACCATTCAAAACTGGTGAATATGTAAAATGAAATTCTGCTGTTTGCAAACAATGCAAATGTTTGCGTTTTGTTAGTCCAATAGTAAATATATTTAAGGCTATTTGTGGAGTCTTATGTTCGTGCTTGAGCCTTTCATATTTATGCGACATTGCACAGTAGCACGGGGTGAGTGTGGCAGACAGTTTATTTATATAAGAACTTGTCACACGATAGCATAATAAAGGCTTTTTTCACGGCTCTTTTATGGCATTGAAGTGGAAATATGACTAAAATGGCTTTGGTTCTTAATGGTACATAATATGTTGGTCATTGAGGTACGCTAGTACATTATACCTCAATGATGTTGGTGGATAGCAATATCAGGCACAAAACAAAATTATTGTTTTTGTGCCTGAAAAAATAATAGACCAAAAAAACTGAAGAACGTACGGCTTAAGAAACGAAAATTAATTATATCAATCATAAGTACACAAGTAGCAACAATTAAATAACACGAGTTTATTGCTATTTAAAGGTAAACGACTTCAAAAAAAGGAGAAGTTTTTATGTTCAGCTTTGTATATTTTTTGTGTACTCACAGATATTTTTACTTATTATGAAAAAAAGCTTTCCTATTCGTTTCAAACGGTGGGTAAATGTTTAGTTTTTTATTAATATTCTATGTTCGGTGCTACGTGATTGGAGTCTCGCCTCACGTACTTACGAAGTACGTACACTAGGCGGTGAGTTCGAATCCCAATACGGTTCTTAGTACGGATTTAATTTACTTACCTATTTATTACTTGCTCAGCGATAAAGGCAAACATTGTGACTGAGATTTTATGCCACAATTTGAAAGTGAAAGTTAAAATAGTGTGACACTATTTTAAGTAAGTCCATTGTACAAATTATGGTCTGATTTTCATATTTAAAGGTCTGATAGCAAGCGTTGAAGATGCATTAAAATTATTATTATATACCTACCGCACCTAGAATCATAGTCGAAAGCGTATCCATACTAAAAAAGGGACAAACAACGGTTACGGAAACGATATTTTTAGCAAACAAAACAAAAATGACCGTCATAATCATTAAATTAATTTATTTAAAACAAAGGCCCGAATGATGCACTTTTACACGTCATATTTTTTTTTACTACATTAATATCAAAGCATTTCTATCAAAGTGGTTCACAACCATAAAAAAAATCTAACTTATTTTATTTTCAGCCTTCCCAGGTTAGCAGTAGTTTCATGATACAAAAGGTATAAACTATTTTACTAAAAACTTAAGCAGTAGTTGAACTAGTGTCAAAAACGCCAGCGAATTGTTTGTAGCTAAAACAAGAAATTTTGCGTTTCAAAATAAAAGCGCACTAATATGTTATAGTATATTAAGTACAGCTGATGTTATACAGTCTCAACTAAATTTCGACTCCAACTACTGAACTAAATACGTATAGGTACTTTTTAACTCGACTTAAAATATCCCCCTTATATATATAAGATGGTAGTTTTCATGCTTTGACAAATAAAACAAACTGTTATGTGTTGCTCTATAAACAAAGAAACGACATTTAAAGTTTATTTCTATGCCGAATTTAACAAAAATCTATGTATTCGTAATTTCACTAAAATAAATTGTTTTGACAAACTTCTGTCATCTTTCTATCCTAACACATTATAAACACATCACATTTCTTCTGTGAGCGCAGAGAAAATACAATAACGTAAAGGAATATTAATTCTCTTTACAATTAATAATATAATATATATTAGGTACTATAATATGGTACTTAAAATTAAATATGGCCAGTAACTGGTTTCTCTTAAAAAAAAAGTAGTTATAGATGTCGCTACAGGGTAGCCAGCATTAATATAGCCAGCAGTATGAATAAACAACCAACACGTCCCTGCAATCGGCAAAAAATTAAGAAAATTAATTAAAAAACTCCTGATGATTTTATTAAATATTAATTACTTTGATTCTTTGAGTCGTAAAAACGATTACTCGGTTTTAAATTAGCTTAGAGCGGGTTTTAGGGTTTAGGGGTCTTACCATGATATTTTAAGTCGAGTTAAAAAGTTTAAATAACTTTTTCAGAAGTATACAAACAGAACCATGAAAAAACTCTTCTTTTTATTTGGGCAGTCGTGCATAGACAAAATTGGCCGAGTATATAAAAAGGTCTAATAAATCATACGCCCCTTAACTTCAAGTCACTATTTTCTATTCTATAATTCCCCCGACCCTGTTTGCTGAAACTTCACGACGGAAGTTAACTCTGTTGGGAGTCAATAAATCGAGTTACGTATACTCTAAGCAGATTTTTGTTCTGTTGGATTAGCGGCGAGATCAAATCCCACTTCTGATTGGATTTGGGTGGGAACTTTTTAATCTTTATTTTTGGTTGTGGACAATTTTCGTAAGGATTTTCGTTCATTTTGTCACTAGCTTTATGTCATATTAAACAAGCTAAAGAAAATAAAGAGATCAAACCATTGAGTTTGACTTTGAATTTGATTATTTGTTTGCAAGAAAGGATAAAATTGGAGGTTTAGTCGCGTGAGGTCCATCAGATCACTGAGAGGGTAGGGGCCCATGAGCCAGGAAGCTACTAAAACGCACAGTCATGTACGTGCAACATTTACTTAAATATGGTAAAAACAAACTCGCTTGGGGTCCAATAGACCCCACGCGACTAATTAAAGGTTAATGGTTTCCCGGTTCTCACCCTCGTTTAAGTTTAATTCAGAAAACAAACTTTTTTTAATTGGGTACAGTTAAATGCCCCTGGCAAAATTAAATATCTGGTAACCTCGTCACAAGGAAGTTAATTTCTTACTCCGAATTGGTGTGCTTTCTGGTGAAAACGTATTTATTATATCCACGTCACATTAGATGGATTAGCATTAAGATCAGTGTTTCCCAACCTGTAGTCCCCGGACCCCCAGGGGTCCACCGACCTATCTCATGGGGTCCGCTAACAGAGAAAAGGGAATAGTAGAAGAGCTTATTAGGTATTTGGCGTAAGGGGTCCGCCCTTGAAAAAGGTTAAGACACGCTGGTTTAGATGCTACCGTCATCGTTTCACATTCCTATTAGGTAACACAATGCTTCATATACTTCTTTGGATCATTAATATATTTGATCCCAAAATGTATGTTAAATATGAAGCTATCCAGTAATTTTGTGTTTTTATTTAAGAAATACTTAGGAAAATTTTAAACCAATACGAAGTAGAAATAATTTATTTCTGAAGAAAACTGAAATTGCCTACGGAACTAGTTTACGTCTCAAGTACGTATATTTAGTGAACAATAAAATAAACTGGTAGTTCATCACCGAAGGTAATAAACTAATCCAAATGAGTCTTGTATGGTCCAAGTGACACAAAATTTGACATAACTTGTAAATATGTATGTATTGTGATAACTTTATGTGTGTATGACTGCTAAAAGAGGGTTATGTTTTTCGAGCGTATGTATGTATGTATGTAAGTATATTCATTTCTTTGGCACGCCCTACAGCCTAAGCCGTCTAACGGATATTAAAGTATAATATATCTCAATTGTGGGAGTGCCAAGGGGTATGTTATTTCCCGAAGTTCCCGCGGGAACAGAACTTACGCGGGAAAACGGATCTGCAATACTGATAAACCGATTTTGTAACTTTCTTTTATTAACTATGGGTCACATATTTTCAGTGCTAATAGTATTCAATACTTTATTTTCCAAAATTCCTACGGGAACAGGCAAAAAAATACACTGCAAAAATAGGAAGGAAATATATATGTGTATGACACCGTTTAATATATATGTGTATGATATGTCATTAGATTCATCTCAGTTGTAGGAGTGACATAGGATATGTTATAGATATTACCCGGAATTCCTATTGGTACATGAATTAAACGGGAAAAACCGATTTCAAAAACTACTATCTCGAGTTAACACCTTTTTTTTAAATGAACAGTTTCAAATAAGGCTTTATAGTTCATTGAAAAGAAGTAGTAGAACACTACAAACTAAAAAGTCAAAAATAAAATTAATTAATTTAAAAAATCAAAAAACCCGACTGCGTAAAAAGTGAACTTAAAAGATGAAAACAAGATTTAAAGAATCAACTTGCAATCGGAGGCATCAAATCCATTTACAGCATAATGATGATTGATTTGGTATGCACTGCGTTATTACCTAATTTAGTAATTTAAATCCGTGTAGAAAAAGTCGAATCAAGTAACAAAGATTTGGTACCTCAGACTGCAAGTTGATTCTTTAAATCTAGTTTTTATCTTTTAAGTTCTCTTTTTACGCAGTCGGGTTTTTTGATTTTTTAAATTAATATTTGCAAATCAATATACTATGGTTAACTAAAATCTTGTCTGGTAAGACATACCTTGTACATAGGCAAGGTATGTCTTGCCTATGTACAAACTCATCCAGATGCAACTATTAGATTTTTTTTTCAGTCGGTAATCCAACCCTGGACTCTTAACGCTGTTATGAAAAAAAAAATGCTAAAGAAACCGCGAAAGTATGTTGGTAACAGCCCAAAAGCAAAACGCAACTGCGGTCGAAGACTTCTTTCCCATTAATTAGACCAATCGCTCACTTATAACCTCGAAAACGGATGCTGTTACAATAAACTAGATGTATTACAGTTTGTTTCAGCAATAACCCGAAGATGTGGCTTCGCCGTAAACATTAACTACGGTAACAGACCCGATAGGAATAGACTCGTATATAAGTAATCTATTGTATTTATTTATATAAACGCTATCTGAGATACTGGTGGATAAACTGCGGGACCTAGAAACACGAAATTCTAGAGGTTCTTCGGATACCGTATGTAATCAAAAAGATAAGATTTTTAATCCTTAAAAGGGGTGAAATGGAGAGTGGAAGTTTACATAAAAGATTTTTTCCTTTTACTCATAAATGTATTTGCGTAAACTTTTTAGAAAATACTCTTCAGGTTAAAAAACCGTAAAATATTCGCTAGACATGAATTGCCATCGAATTAAGATTGCCATGAGCAATAACATACACATACGCAAGTACAGTCAAGTTCTAGATTGACCTGCGAGGTAGCCATTAACTCTTAAAACAATCTCAAATCTGCTAATTTCGTACGTCATTTCATTACGTACGAAATTTGACAGATTTGACAATATTTGACAGTTTGATTATTGTTTTAAGAGTTCATAGTTACCCTCCAGACCTAAGACCGAACCCAGGACCGTTTAAACTTTGCGTCATAAATCACTTTTATTAACTAAAACCCAACGTCTTAAGCAATCGTCGAGTCACCAATATTTTTAACAAAACAATAAAGGAATTCAAAGAAAAACTGAAGTGGAAATTGAAACAGCTGAGCGAACGATGTAAGATAGAAAACTAATTTATTTGATACCGATATCGACACTCAACGACAATTTTCTTCTGAGCAAAATAATATTTTGCATCGCATTTCGTTTCTATTTAATTATCAAGTTATAGTAGCGAGAAGAGAATTTCAGATGCAGTTTCTAGTGTAAAATGTTGACGTTTTAATATTAAAGTGATGTTAATGTAGCCGTGGTAGTAAATATTGTACTGCCAAAGAGAATCACTGTCACATCTACAAAGCAAATAAGGTATTTTATATTTATTTTGTATTTATATAAGGTCCGATTTTATTAGTGTACATCCTGTTAACCTGTGACCATATAGGTGAAAAGCAATCGTAAAAATTAATTTTCAAATGTGTACCATAAAAACTAAAAACGCTAAAAATCAAAATCAACAACATTGACTTCATATTGCATAAACTCGTCCTATCTTTGGTACGTTTAACTATCTAATTATCCGTCTTATTCCTTCCCCTTGTACAGAGAGAGAAATAGTTTAAGATAGGACGAGTTTATGCAATATGAAGTCGATGTTGTTATTTTGTAATTTATTTTTAAATTTTTTAGTTTTTATGATAGACATTTGAAAGTTGGTTTTTACGATTGCTTTTCACTTATATAATCACAGGTTAACAGGATGAACACTAATAAAATCGGACCTTATATAATAATTACTACTGACTCAATGTGTAAACATACATAAACTATCTATGATGCCATTATTATACTAATAAGAAATATGTTCCAAAATAAGTAATAAAAATAAATGGACAAAATAAAATAAAAATTGAAATAAGGTTCATGCAAGTTTCATCGGTCCGCGTAAGTCCTGGACAGTGGTTTACAACATGGGTAAAAACAATGCTCTATCATCATATATTTTTTTGCCTGCCGTTTAGATTATTCAGCCTGTAACCACGGTCAGTGTAACCTGTGGCTGGTTTATCAAAACTTATTAGCCTTGATTTACAAGCAATTTTTTCTGTAAAAAATATTATTACAAATGAATGTAGTACATTTTTTATTTTAGCACTTACATATAGAACCTACAAGTGGTAAATTTTACAAGCCCTCAAGATTTTTTTGGTAAACATAATTTACACTACCTCGTAAAAACTTCCATGTAAAGTGTAACTTGTGAACATGTAAACTTGTGAGCTTTGATAAACAGGGCACTGGTCCAAACGTCAAGAAAATAAAAGGGTAAACATGTACCTATTAATCACCAAAGAAAATAACAAATACCATCGCGTTATTCCCCGTTTTAGTGTGTATAAAGCTATTGCCGATTAGAATATTTTTCAAACTACACCGTCACTATTATTGGTCTGCATATACTTGTAGTTTACTGTACTAATGATACTAATTTGTTACATCGAGATCATAAGAGTTGGTGAGTTATCTGGTTCAAAGTTATATGTATTTAGACACAGATTAGAAAGATGGTAAATGTCATCATGTTATAGGCTTACTATACTCTGCAACTAATCCTTTGTTGAGTTCTATTCTCCTCTTCAATCTTGGGTTCTATCTATCTATTATTATTATCTATTTATATATATTGGGTTATATATATATACAGGGTGTAACAAAAAGGCGAAATAATATTTAAGGGTATGTATATGTTGCATACAATGAAGGCTTTGCAGCGGCAGTTGCTAGACTCGTGATATTGATTTATCCTAAGAATACATACATTGTAGGGTGTCTATATGCGCAACAACTAGGCGGCCTGCAAGAAATCTTTGTTTTTATTAAAGAAAAAATATAGTTTTTTAAAAATCGGTTATTTCACTGAGTTAACGCATCATAAGTCAAGACTGTAGAGTGTTGTCGTAAACTGTTAAATAATATTAGGTTACAATAGTCATTTAAAATTAATAATTAATACTTTTTGGGTAGTTTGGGTACACTTTGGTTTCACTTCAAAATGTTTAAAATCACTGCTACATGTCAAACATTTAGGAAAGCAATAATTCAATTATAAACGGAAATCTTATTAAAGGGGCCACCTGTGCAATGAAAGTTCAGAGTATAATGTATAAATTGCTTTATTTCATGCTGTAGGTATACCTACTTGTTGATCTATGTTGATCTTGTGTAAACTTTGTCACGGAACGGTAATCACTATGCCTCATAGCTGATGGATGATACCTACGTCTATTTTACTTATAGGTAATTAAAAATATTTTAAAAATATATTTTAAAAATTATGACTTTGACAACCCGATCGGCGTGGTAGACGCGACTCATTTTAATCGCAAAGGGTTCACGTACCCTGATTCCGTACCTTGCAAAAGCAACGCGATAGCAAAAGTGGAGCAATTCTGGCTTTAAAATCGCAAATTGACAGCAAAAAACAAAAACAAAGCAATCTATTGTCAGTGCTGCCAATAGATTTTGACACCAAGCATCAATCGGGCGATGACTGCGTGATTATTGCTGATTGCCAAATTTTAAGGAATAAGGGTGCGGAATCGATTCTCCGTGCGAATCAAGTCAGACAACATTGTTTTTTCCAAATTGACCTGGGTCTTTATTTATGCTGAAAAACGCTCCTGGCTTTATTGTCTGGTACCTCGATTTATAAGGGTGTTAATTTCAAGGCTTAAAAATGGTTTAGCGCGCCTTTCGTTTTTATGTGCCAGACAAAACACAAATTGTCACAGTCTTCGCGTAAAAAAATTAAGACTACTTTTATAACTTCTGTTTTAAGTCACCAGTACGAACCAAATAGGTCGTGCAAGATAAATGCTCGTGTCTACAGAAATGTAATATGGCAGCGATAAGCATTATCAGCATTGTTCAAGTCGGTGGCGGAATGCGTGCGTGTAGGGCGGCCGCCAGATAATAGAGTGGAAGTGGAGGAATGAGTGTAATGGGGGCATTAGGGAGAGCTTCGCACTAGCTTAGTAGATAGACTTAGTGGCGAAACAACCAAATCGGCCTGATAAATATTATTAAGAATTGTGTTGATATTTTAACATGTTTTAATTCAAATGTAGTTTCATTTGTTTATTTAGTTGGATTTGGTCGACGGTGAATTGAGATTTGGTGAAATATTTGCAATCAATATTTTATTGTTTTATATCCAAACTACCTGCTGCCTGCGACTTTGTTCGCATAAATATAAACCTTTCTATTGAAAAGTTCTATCTATTGCTGAAAACTGCATTAAAATCCGTTGAGTAGTTTATTAGATCTAAGCGAACAGACAATGGAAATAACTTCATTCTATACTATGTAAAGATATAAAATTTGCTAACAAGGAAATTTTATATCTCTACACAGGAAAGGGAAGTAATTTTTATGCTAGTATTTTATTTTGTGATTTTACATAGTAGTTGTATTGCTTTTGTCTAGATACTACGTAACCCAAGATTGACCTGAGGAGAATAGAACCCAACAAAGGAATAGTTGCAACCTAAAAGTTTAAGAGTAATCATCCGTTTTCTACTGATTTGACTCTTTTAAAACACGCACTTACATATTTTTAACCAACTTAAAAAAAGGAGGAGGTTCTCAATTCGTCTGAATGTTGTTGTTTTTTTTTTGTATGTATGTTACGCGATTACGCCGTCAATTACGGACCGATTTCAAAATTTATTTTTTAGTTTGAAAGGGTATACCCCCAGGTGGTCCCATTTACACCAAGTCAGATTCTGATGATGGGATCCCTGGGAAATCGAGGGCAACCCTCAATTTTTAAAGACACCCATAATGTTTTGCATATATTTTCTGACTCAATGCTGATTTTTGGGTCTGGTAATCATCATGTCATGTTGCTGACCTGATGATGGAAGCCACAGAACTCCTTAACGGATAGGAGTTAGAAGATAATACTGCAATTTGTCGACAGAACGTATTTTGCAGTGTGTTGAGCAGACGTGGAGCTTATGAGGTACCAGACCGCCAATTTTTTATTTACTGGGGGCGTTTTCCTTTCTAAATTTGACTTGTTATTTAACGCAAAACCTTATCCTATGGTTTCGACACCAAAATAGCCGCCGTTCTGGTTGGAGTGTAGGTAAAGCCTTTTCTTAAGACTTAAAAATTTTCGTCGAAAAATTGACCCTATATAACACCTTATTTTTTTATCATACCATTGGATAGGAGGACTATAGAGGACCAATATTAGTTAAGGTTACTTTGCTGTAAAGTCATTTTTGGCGAAGTTAGGACGGAAAAAATAGAGGACTTAACACTTAAAATTGTAAAATAAAAAAAGTTTAATAAAAAACTAAAAACCGACTTCAAAATGAAACTAAAAAGCGAAAAATAATATTGACTAAAACATACCTAATCAGTTCCTTTTGGAGTCGGTGCGAATAAACACATTTTAACTCTCGATGGCTGGCACCGACTCCAAAAAGAACTGATTAGGTATGTTTTAGTCAATATTATTTTTCGCTTTTTAGTTTCATTTTGAAGTCGGTTTATAATTTTTTATTAAACTTTTTATCATAATACTACTTGTTTTTTTAGTCAAAGTGAAACAGATTATAATTTCGAAAATTTTCCTTGTTTTCATTATGTGTCGGACTTCACGAAGTCCCTAGTATTATAACTGTTGCGCATTATGTTTATATTTAACGTAGCATATTTAAATAAACATTTGTTAAAAACAGATGCCGCATACAAATTTAATATCATCAACCATTAATCCAACGATGAGATAGAAATCTAATAAAAGAGATCCACACACCGAAATAAACGACCGGATCAGTCGTTCATTGAGTTATAAAAATAAACAAATTCATTCATGCCTCCAATATCGCTTGTAAAATTATGATCGTGTGAGGTGCACACCTGGTCCAAATGTTGGACAAACATTCAGATTGGACGAGGATTACATGGGCATTACAATGGGAGCGGCTGGAAATGAGATAGGATTTAGGACACTGTGGGCGTTGATGAAATTATGACGTGTGAATAATTACACTGAAACGAAATTGAAAATCGCCACATCAGATTAAATATTAATATGAAATACGGTTCTCGCTGAGGACAATCATTTTGCAAATGAACGTTCGTTGCGTTATTGTTTTCTATCATAGAGAATGTTTGTTATTTTTTTCAGGAACAATGTCAAGGTATATGATAACTTTGTTTACCTATAGGTACCTAGGTATATCTCATAATTGAAATTATTATAAAATGGTTAAAGTTATTCCTTGAACAAACTTTGTGCAATCACCGAATAAATGAAACACTCGATTCACCTGTCGTGTTTTTTTCCATGTTTTTTTGTTATACTTAACATTTTATCACAACAAGTATTAACAGTAGCTTTATAGGGTTCTTATGTTAGCCAAATATCTGATTCAACATACTAAAGTATTTAACCATTAAAATCTTTCGCGCGTTCTTTATCGCACTGACAAAACCAAAGTGCCCTCGTAAAAATATTTAAAGGGAGCTGGGGTAATCTATTTTGCCAACACTCACGACTTTACGAGCATCAAAATCTTTACTACGATAGAATTGAAAACCAATTGGTGGGAGAATAACTGCAATATGCGATTATATCGTAGAGTATTGCAGTATGTGACTGCGGGAGGCGTACTTTCAGATGAATGGCATTCATCTCCCCGCTTTCCTCTAAACACAATGCTCCGTTGTACAGCGTAGCGAATGCTAAGTCTATGGTTGTACATGGCGGTAATGTGTCAGCGTTAAGTCACTCAATCCAAATGCTATCTTAGTCGTCACCGTTTCGACCCAGTTCTTTGACGTGCAATAACCAATCAGGGCCATAACCATGAACTCTTAAAACAATCTCAAAGTTGTCAAATCTGTCAATTTTGGTACGTCATTTCATACAAAATTTGACAGATTTGAGATTGTTTTAAAAGTTCGTGGTTACCGCCCAGGTTATTAACTAGCCACCTAACCTCGTTCATTTTTCGTTTTCAAAATTATGCACAATACTTGACCAAAGTGACTTGTTTTACCATTTTCCTGTTTTCCGTAACTGGCGCTAAATAGCTAATTCTATAACACTCAACAAAAAAATACACATGATTCAGGCATAATCCTATTTCTCTTTATGTTTCATAATTTCGTAAAATAAACAAACAAATTGGGAATAGTTAGAGTTTCGAAAACACAATTTATTTGTTCGTAAAACAGCTGGTTTTACTACAGCTTTGAACCATCCTAGTACTGAACTGTAAACAAAGTTTTGATCCCATAGTTTGAAGAATTTAATGGCTGAGTATAAAGTTTTATTGTTACTGATAACGTAAAAAAAAACAAGTTTCAATTGTTTATGTTTGCAACCACCTGATGTTTAAATACGTTCTAAAGCGTCATTTACTGTGATGTACGTGTACGAGTATAGTTCCTATAGTAGTTGAGATTTTCTTAGTTATTAGTATTCCTTACCCAAAAGATAAATATTAAAATAAATATGCCAATAAGACTTGGCCCCCAGAAAACACACTAGCCAACCACCATGGTTGAAGTCGAAAAAGAATTAACATCCTTATAATAGCAGGAATCGGAAAATGCATTTTGGTAGGGCGTAAGACTACCAGAACAGTGAGTCAATAAAATACATTCTATCTAAGCGTTTTTTGTGTCTGTGTGTGTGTCTGTCCGTTCGCATAAAGAGTATCTACTATTTGAACTATCAATATACAGGGTTACATTGAAAGGTGGTGCTAATTTTTGAGGGACCACTCAGAATCAGTAACTAAATCGATCTACGTAACAAAATTTTTTTTTGTTCATACCTATTTAATTATGACTATCCGCTGTTAAAAGCCGCTGGTAAGCGTGGATAATCTTGTCTTAAAAAAAAGAAATAAAAGAAGAAGACGCACTTTTATATTATTCTCTGGATCTTATTTTTAAACTTTGGCACTATCTTGCTATGTAACCCTGTATATAAGAAAAATAACTGTTACAAACACATTTTCGTCAAACTTAGTGCTATATCGCGCATACTCCAATTTAATACAATATTAATATAAATCAGCTTACTAAGAGTCGCGCTCCTTACAGATCGGTCAAAAACCGTGCTAGTCCGACTAGTACTTGGCCGGTTTTTGCCCAACGCAATTGTGTTTCCGTCTATTGTTTCTCGGATATTAATCAACGCCGTCTGTTGTTCAGTGGTGGCAACATAGTAGGTACAAGGCAATAAAGAATTCTTCATTTTGTTGAAAACGACTGGCAGTTATCATTGTTCGACATTGTAGATAGGTTATTGTCTAAATAAATATCTGGGGCCTAACTACGAAATCGAAATAAGAACTAATCAGTGTTGTTTGTGTTGTTGTGTTGTTGTTTGTTTTTACAAAGTGGTTTACGTAGACAAAACTTGGGGCTGATTTTAGTCCTCAAATATTACACAGTTTTCATTATCATCATTTCAGCAACAGGACGTCCACTGCTGAAAAAAGGCCTTCCCCAGTGACTTCTACAGGGTGTACAAGAGAATAGGACACTCCATAAAACCACAGCCCAAAGTCATAACTAGACGTTCCGTATATGTGATCATGCATAGTGAAGCGTGCCCTGGCTAGGAACATATATACGAACATATATACCCTAGGGGGCGACAATGCTAATAAAGGTTGGCCAACATAATATGTTACCCTGCAGAAGTTAGAATAATTAAACAAATACCCGCATCGGGTCTGCATTAACGATGGTAGAAGTTCCGTGTAATAAGGGCACAAAGCTGACGTTGACATACTGGGCAGTGATTTTACAGCATTGAACTACCAAAATTGAATGAACAGAAATTATATTTTGGCTTTGTTGGGAAGAATAATTTAAATAGAATTGCACTTGTATGACGAAAAGATCTTTTTCTGAAGCCAGTATTAGTATCTGCTCCAATGGTTTCATCCAAGATATCATATATCTATCTTAATATTCTTTTAGCAGACTTGCTGTTTCCCGTGACATCATTTGCGTGGTCTTTACTTCATTCATCATATGGTCAAATTACACTTATGTACAAATCGTAGCCTATGTGTTATTCCGATGTATAACCTAAGTTAATGTAGAGTAGAGTGCCGGCACGTTAAAAGAATAGCACCACCCCTTCTCTTCCTATGGGTGTCGTAAGAGGCGACTACAGGAGAACCGCCACAAGAAGACGGGCAGCAGCGTCTCCTCTCCACCATTGGCCACACTGCGGTCGCGAACCCGCCTGCCAAGCGTGGCGATTATGGCAAAATCCTCCTTTTGGAGAGGCCTGTGTCCAGCAGTGGACTGATGTGGGCTGGTGATGATGATGATGTAGAGTTTCATCAAAGTCCGTTTAGTAGTTTATGCGTGAAAGAGTAACAAACATCCGTCAGTGGATGAGTTGAGAGAGAGATGAGATGAGATGAGTGGATCAGTGGATAGGATAAACAAATTTCGATATTTCCTGTCAAACAATACTCACCCTTAACGGCAAAACATAATGCTAACATCCTGTTCATACGGCTAAGTCTTACAATGTTTCCTCCACCTTAATTACTAAAGTAAGTAATCCATTAAAGGCGGGGTTTGCACTACGAACTATATCGTTTTGTTGGAAATGGCTTAGTTCTAGATTTGAGCTACAAAGCCGACATTGTTCTGTGGTTACTTGCTTACGATACCTACGCATTTACTGAATAGAGTCCTTGAAGGAAATCAACTGTAAATGTCCTTAAAGATTATGTATACATAAAAAAATGGTTTATAATCATAATCAATGACTTATAGATCAGCCGGTTAGAAACGGCATGCATCCAAAAATGAGCCTTAGCCAGCTTTCTTCAACATACCTTTATATTATGCGATATAAGCTTCACATCCTATATAATGTACTTGTAATTGTTATCCTACGGTCCTAAAGGAACTGAAAATGGAAAATGCTCAACGTCTGTCCTCGATTTGCCTACACCGTGTTGTGAGCTATTTTGGCCATATCGCACGAAGAGAGGTTAACAATCTAGAAAAGCTGGTAGTAACAGAAAAAATTTAAGGAAAAAGACCCAGAGGCCGCAACCCGAAGAGATGGTCGGACCAGATCTCCGAACAGCTGGAGCTACCAGTCAGCGCCGCCCTTCACCGGGCGGCGGACCGTATCAGTTGGCGGCAGACCATGAAGCGTCTTAGGAGTCACGATCCTCAGTAATGGGGGAACGATTGAGAAGAGAGAATTATTATAAGGAAATTAAGAGTACCTACATTAGATTTAAACGATATACAACTAATTATTACCGAGCAATCAGCATCACTTATAAAGCGGTTAGTACCTGAAACCAAGACACAATAATTTAATTAAACATGTAATATCACACGAAAACCTTGAATTCACTAGGGGACATAAATGTTTCGCGACATGTGGCTCAAGACATGTACGATGTCAGGAGACATTTCCCCTGGTACCCAGACATCTTGTCTTATCTCACTACCTTTTGGGCGAAAAAAGTGAGGTAAGATGTCTAGCGATATCAAGCAACGAATTATGATTCGTACGAAATGTCTGGCTACGTGTCATTTCACATTTGCAATGAATACAAAGAACAATTAAATTAGTTCTGGATCTAAAAGGAACAAAATTACATAGGAAGATCGAAAATAATTATATTTTTATTAAAGTACATGACATGTATTTGGTTTCCAAATTACGAACTCGCAAACGGCAAAGTTAAAACTCTTTCCAAGAGCTTTATTTCACACAGCATTCCCCATACGGTTATCAAGAAACGCGGCAAACTTTATAAACTTCTGGAACTTGCTCCTAAGCGATAACTCGCCATATTGCGAGGGTACACAATTTTACCTACAACTTAATTTCAACCATAAATAGCTAACTTAAAGTTCAAAATGCTTTTCGAGTGTCGAATGTCAGCGCCTATTGTCACTTGGTTAAATTAATGAGGGAAGTATTAAGATTATTCTAACGCGAGTTCACATCATCATCACATCACATCACCAGCCTATATCAGTCCACTGCTGGACACAGGCCTCTCCAAAAGGAGGATTTTGCCATAATCGCCACGCTTGGCAGGCGGGTTGGCGATCGCAGTTTGGCCAGTGGTGGAGAGGAGACGCTGCTGCCCGTCTTCTTGTGGCGGTTCTCCTGTAGTCGCCTCTTACGACACCCATAGGAAGAGAAGGGATGGTGCAATTCTTTTAAAGTGCCAGCACCACACGGCACAGTTCATTGTGTTCATTGTGTGTTATGTTTGTAATTATTTGTCAGAATTTCTTATACTTTATGGAAGATTACTACATTCTTTAAGCGAGACCGGTGTTTACTTACTCAAATGTTGTTTTGGACATATAATTGCAAGCATTTGTTTGTTGTTCGGCTTAAATTATTGAGTATTTTCTGATAGCTTAGAGCTCGGGGCTTACCATGATCTTATAACACTATCACTTAAACCTTATTTCATTTTTAAAAACGGTTTTACCGTCGCTTGTTACTAAGTATACATATCAACAAATCTTGGAAGTCGATTTAACCTACATATTAATAAGTAATTTTTGTATCGATTTTGAACTTTATAAGTAGGTATATTGATGTCTATGATTATTGTATTATAAAATTTTCAACTTAAATAATGATTGGCTAGCTCTTATCATAGACAGGAATACGTAAAGAAGTTTGAGGGACTTTGGGATAGAAAACACTATATATTTTTTTTTTCGAAATGCAAATTGCTTAAAAATACTAACTAATTTACAAGTGTTCTAAATAAATAATAATAATAAATAAATATTGGACAACATCACATACATTGCTCTGATCCTAAGGTAAGTAAATAAAGCACCTATGTTATAGAAATCAGAAACAACGACGGTACCACAACACCCAGACCCGAGCCAATATAGAAAAGTTCGTTTTCTACATTGACCCGACCGGGGATCGAACCCGGGACCTTAGAGATGGCGACGCCATTTAAAGTCCGGCGTGCTCGCCTCTCGGCTATGGAGGTCGTCAGAAAGTCTATAGTCTCCAGTGTCCAGTAGTCTAAAGTCCCCAGAGAATGTAATACATCTTTAATTTTGTTTGTGACTCTACATCTACCTCAATATATTCACTGAAGCTAGAATAATAGTATCACTTCTCGCCATCAAAATAACGTAAAAAAGCTTTACAAGCAGCTAGGGCGTCGAATAAAATCCGGACCCGAGTTTCACAGCGCAAAAAGCGGCCTACATGAAAAACCTTCCGCCCATCAGAGCATCCTTCCCATTTTCTTGATAGGCCCTTCGGTTTAGGATTCACGTAACGTTGCGTCGGATGTAAAATGACCACAACTATAAACAAAGATGGCCGCTTTCGGGAAGCGTTTTTCTGATATCTTAAAGTAAATCAGGGGGTTTTCTGAGATAGAACCATTCTGTTGTAAAAAAAAATATTTTACAATTTTGTTAAAATGAATCGAATTGTATTTTGTAGTTGTGCCTTTAATTAAATAAAAAACGTTTTAGGAAAAATAAGTGAATGTTGTAAAACATCAGACAACAGATATTCTGTCGGATTTTACCGACATTTACATACATTTACATACATAGTACTACATTTGTACTTTCTTAATTATTAAACCGTATCTTCGACCTGAAAGTTGTTTGAAGAGATGCCTTAGATATAACACCGTCTAAACTATGCAGCTCTAATCCGTTGTTCTTGTAGTTTTTCTGATTTAACATTTATCTACCTACTAAAAACTCTTTTCCGAAGCAGTGATTATGCGTTTGTGTAGATATGTAGGAACGTTAAACCTATTAGAATCAAAATATGGTTGTTTGTGAATACGCTACTAAACATCATTTCTTGTTTTTACTGGCCTTCATTGAATCCAACACAGGAACGGCCACTTTTATTTTCAATTCTCCGCCACATTGAAGCTTTCGGTACAAAAGAGATCTTTTTCTCGTTCTAATAGTTCTTATAAATTGCTTGCAAGATGTATAAACATAAATTGTTGCTTGACTTTGAGGCAAAAATAAGATGTTCTATTTTTTTATGGTTTTAACTTAATGTAACAGTACGATTTTCCGAGTTTTAATATTCTCAATTGCATGTCTAGCAACCATTTTATCATACGAACTCGTAGTTGACCTTAGCTTCTGATCATTGGTACAAAACTTTAAATGTGAATTTGAATTTCGTTTTCAATCTCCAATAGCAGATATATGAACTTAATTTTCTTAATTCACTTATCCATTCATACCAATCGGAAATTTCCATAAACTAGCAAGAGTAAGTACTACAACTTTTTCTCTTTAAATAGGATGGAAAAGTATTATCGAGCTTACAAGTTTCCTTCTAGCCAATCGTTTCAGGATGAAAATCCTTCAGGAATGTCGCTGCTCTCGGCTGATAAGTCCTGGATTAAGGGGATGCCTTCAAGAAATGGCGATTTACCCCTATTTTTAATTTGAGAGGATTTAGAAAATACTTTCATTCGTTGAAACGATTGCTTTCTTAGTGAACTGGACTGGAACTTAACTGTTTCAATTTGGATAAGTGGAAACGTATTTTTTGAACGTGTGCTTTCTTTTGAGGAATGTGATATATAATTTAATCCGTCCATGTAAATATATGTGAAAGGAATTTATTACACTGAAAGCATAATATTTCTAAACATCATAAAAATATTCTACATACTTAATTTGTATTTATTAAACAGCTGTTTTTTCCATTAGAACTTACTCAATTTCTCATCAAATAGGGGTAAGTGTCAGTCATATTTTTAATGAAGTAGGTACTTGTAAATTAAACCAGCGGATTATCTATTGAAAGTTATATGTTATTAGAAAAGTTGTTATTTGTGCTTCAAATCCCAAGTTGTAATTCTGAAAGCAGTCGAAACCAAAGGGAACCAAATAATTCTTCACATTACATCCCCGGGCAAACCCCAGACATATGAGGGAGATGAAATTATAAATGCCTCAATTCGATGCAGAGCCGTAAAAATTACGGCTCCCTATCGTGAATGTTCGCGGAATAAACCTTACCATATTTCATCTCAAGATATATCGCAGGCTATTGTAGATATTTAGGAACAAAGCTGTATGCAACTAAACTACCTTTAGATCCTAGCAAATATATTCAGAAGCGAATTTATCACAATCACCAAGGGCATTGAGAGTTCGTCGACGTAGGTATCAGTCTTATGTTTACTGGAAATCATTCACGGATATCCTCTAGTCAGATCTACATGCAAAGCATATACTATATACAAGAGTATAAAGGCAACGGACATAATCCTGAGTCACTTCATCCATATTCTATCAATACCGCAACTTACGCTAAACTTCGTACGGGAGATGAATTTCTTAGCAACTAAAACTAAATTCGGGATAATTCTTGTTCTTCACATTTTCTTGCTATTATTAAAAACTTACAGTCTTTGTTTGGCATCTTTTGATGGTGGAAATGAGCTGAATGCTATAAAAAAACGAAATAGTACTTTGCCTTAAAAAAGAAGTAAATTTTGGTTTCAAAGCAGAGGTGAGGTTACTATAAAAACAAATCATTTTCAGTTTTGTGTTAAAGCACAAATAGTTGAAATTTGTCATAATAAGCACAAATGTATGATTTTTCTCTAGCTGCTACTAGCTTACTCTAACTACTCCTTGCTATTCACCATAGCTTAGCTAAGTTTTGATCTTTAAATAGATGTGATCGTACAATTTAGTTAAATTGACAATTGAGTAGAAGTAAAGTAGTATTTGTACTTCTAATTAATTGTGTTTCTTGTAGGATTCAAACTACTGAATTTTTCCATCTATTAAAACTGAGCTGCAATCTTATTTTAAGTTATGTCGGCGGATTTCTTTAAGTGATTTCTAGAAGTGGTCACCTTTAATCAAATGGAACTATTCATCCTTTTTTAAATAATTAGGTCTATCAACGCTTATACACACGAATATACTCTTAAGCATCTAATTATACAATAGATTACATACCGAAGTATGATAAATAATTAAAGGTAAACACCATCTTATTAACTGATTAAGCACTAATCAGTACACTAGTGCCCGACTCATATTTCAAGCAGTCTCAAGAAACTTTGTTTAATGCCTGCACGTTGCTTAGTTGAGCAGCGATGATGCCATCGATGCTAAAACTCTAGAACTTTCGTACTCAGAACTTAAGAAATTCCCGCATGGCGCTTAAGATTATATGCACATATTGGAACTTGAATTTTCATGAAAACTTTGTCTTTCAAATATTTTAATTCCATTTTATAAGCATTTGAGTTATCGTTTGATTCCAATTTCGGTATTTCAGCCATATTAGTTTGCTCAACATAGATTTTCCCATTGGATGCATCCATCCAGCGGGTCCTACTACCGTTACCAGGTCGTCTGTCCACGTTGTGGGTAAACGTCCTACGCTGCTCTTGCCGGTTATGGCGTCCATTCTAGATCTTTTTTTCCCTTTGCCCCCTTAGAAGATCATTATTAATAAGGTATTGTTTTAATGATAATTCCGTTTAATGCTGCCTGTTGAAGAAATTGTAAGACTTGAGTAACGTAAATCTTAATTTACAATACTTTTGGACTATCTTCACGTAAGTATTGAAGATATTTCAGTTTTAATATTACAAACGTTAAAAAGTACTCTACAAATTGTACAAATATATATTGGACGAATGGACGTCTGTTCAACGTTGACGTAAGTAAAGTAAGTTTCGTATTTGCATTGCCTTTCATGACGTGCAATTTGCTTAAAAGCAATTTGAAATCTGAGTCAAGAGTCAATTGATTCTGGTGAACTCCTTGGACTGTCGTATAGTAATTACGCTGATTTGATTCTTGGTAATAATTTTTACAAAAGTACAACAAAGTTTAGTTAAATCATCTTCAGCCATAGGAAATCCACTGCTGAACATAGGCTTCTCAACAGGAACGTAACATTAAATTACGCTTATAAATATTTTTGTTGCAAAAAACTGGTCTCGAAGTTAGTTCTATAGCTGAAATTAGCGAAAATATCTCGATCACGAGTTACTCTACTTATTTTATATAATTTATCAATCCAATGAATACATTTTTCACAGGGCCAACGAGCCGAGACGGGAGAACCTTAGCGTTAATTAATCTATTTAACCACTCGGGAGCTGTGGTAGACCAGAAATGCTGGCACAAAATATGTGATTAGTTGAGGGTAAGGTGTTCTATTTAGACGCAATTTCAAAAGTAGTCGATTATTTTTGTGGAGAGTAATGCCTAAATTGGCGGCTCATCGACACATTGCATTGTAGGTACAAATAGTATCATTAAATTTAAAAAAAAATACAGCTAAACCAGCTTGCAATATAACGACACTGCGTCTTCAGGTAGTGAAAAAGGTGATTAGGCATACTACTTTTTGCATGGAGGCAATTGTTTTTTTAAAAACTCTACGTACTATTTAAAGCTAATAAGTTTGCCTATCTAATACATAGGCGACGCAAATCAACCAAGTGGCTTGAACCAAGGGTAATAGACTTTATTTTATTTGTATTTAAAATAATATATAATAATGTGTATAGGTTTGGCAATTCTTACATTTTTGCTACTATCCCAATAATTGCTTCTTAAGTATAAAGCTTTAATTACCTACATCATGCAAAATTACATTTGGCGACGCTACTGCACTTTACCATGTACTTACATGTGAATGCGAGGTGTCAAATGCAAGCACATATTTGTATGACAGTAAGGCTAAGGCATCGAACTGTAGCCATGCTATCAATATTCTATCGTCCACCTCAATCTGTCTTTAGAACGTGGTGAGACGATATGGCTGATAGGAATAGCGTGCATACGGTAAGTTTACACTGCTCTGCGTTTTAATAATTTTTATTATTATTTTCTAATAAAACAATGCTGACAATCAAACAAAATAAAGCTTAAAAAATAAAATCTTTCTCGTCCTTTGCTTTAATATGAATCATGTGTGTATCATTTTTTACAAAAAATAATTATTTTATTATTAGAATTAAACATTTTTATCATCTGCCTATGTTTGACTATACAAGAAATGACCTATTTGTTATGCCAGTTCTGGTTAATTTTCTCCTCCTCCTCTTGAAAATAATGATCTTTTTTACCCACTTTATGTGTGCCAATATTAAAAATAAATACGTTTCATTCTTTATCAAACTTTAACTGGCATAATATTTTATAAAATAGATTTTTATGTAATGTATAGTATTTAACTTTATGGATCTTGGGTTGGTTAAAAGTATTGATTAAATCTTATTACTTACTAACGTCTTAATCCGTAACCAACTTAGTAGATATGAAAATTATCTATACTAATATTATAAAGAGAAAAGATTTGGACCTATTTTTGTATGTTTGTAATGAATAGGCTCAAAAAGTACTGGGCCGATTTAAAAAATTCTTTCACCAATAGAATGCTACATTCTTCCAATTTGACATAGGCTACATTTCATTTTGAAAAAAATTAGGGATCCTTGGTAAAATTTGAATAATGTAACCGCAGGTGTAGAAAAATGAGTCTTAAAATGTCTTTCGTCGAATGCGCTGCCGAAACTATTAGCGATAATTGTCTACCCCGTGCGAAGCCGGGACGGGCTGCTAGTCTTAAGATATACCAGATAATCATTATACGCTGTAGCCCTTGATTCACGACCGGTTAGAAGCAATCTTCAATCGAAAAACGTCAGATTATGTTTTAAAATTAGAGTCACGTAATTTACCAGTTGTTAATTACGAATTCTGAGATGAACAGTATGAATGTCCAATGAGGACACACCCTAACGATAGGACAACTGGCGAAGTGTCGTCACAGTTCCACTGAGCAATACGTTCTCTTCCAGTGACGCTGAAACTTATGTGCGGTGTTACCGCACTGGCGATTTATCGGGAGCGACTTACCATTTTTCTCGCTCGAACAAATACTATTTCACAGATAGGTACGACTTTTTTGGAAGGATATTTTGTATTTTGTGGATGAACAATGATTGGAAAATTCCATCGTAATAAAGTTCTTTTTCATCATCCAGCAGAGTAAGAAATATATATACTTATACAGTATTGAATAAGTATTATAGTTTTATGCAACTGGGATGTAATAAAACTAAGTAGTAATTTTAGGCCTTATAGCATGAGCTTATATTATTATATTTTATAAGATTAAAAAACTGATTTGATTTTTTGCTTCAAAATCAATAAAAAGTGATCAATTCTTAGGGAGGTGCGTTTTGACAGCATAAGTATAAAAAGTATTTTAATTGATTGGTGTTGTCATCTAGCCTGGTAATTATGAAGTTTAGCTGATAAACAAAAATATATGAAATAATCTAAGCATGTCTCGCAGCACTCTCAGACAAATTGTTTTTTTCATTGTGTTTAAACTTTTCCGATTTTTCTTTTATATAAAAGGTTCTATAATTACATCAAACATCACATTAAAAACTGCCAAATCAGTTAGGCCTGTTTCGAGTTTCTTTGTTACGGCATTTGAAAAAACGGCATTTTAAGAAAATTTCTAAGTATGGATGATGAATGATCTGATTACTCTTTCACGCAAAAACTACTAAACGGAATTTGGATGAAATTTTGCACACAGTCATACCTATAGAATATGATTTGGTGAAACATATAGGATACTTTTTATCCCGGTTAATTTTTTCTGTGGGATATATTGAATAAACTAAAGACCACGCGAGCGAAGTCGCAAACAACAGCTAGTTTAACTATAAATATATGAAAGAAAATCGACGATTTATATTTTTAACCTGACACACGTACACTTTATTCTTGCTTTTACAAATATCATCACTTTGCTCTCAAATATCTAGCTAAAATTGGCATTTTAACAACGAAATTAGAAAACGTACCTTGAAAACGCCATAATAAACGTAAAATTAAAATTCCGCGCGCAAATTTTATTCTTGTGCGACCTTAACCCCTAAATGCTAAAATATTTTAAACGGTACACTCCGAGTAAGGTAGCTCTCGGGTCTTTATTTGTATTTGCGAACTACTCCATGGATGCATTATTTACGGCGCGGGAAGGGTTGAGAGCCAATGCGGCATAAATTGTACCTTTTGACACACCCAAAGTAAAACTCGGGATTTTGAAACGTGATTATGTTAAATAATATTCGGGTGTTACAGTTATTTAAGGCGGATGTTAATAAAAGATTTCGAATTAAATAAACAGAAAAAAGATAATAATTAAAATATATTACAAGAATAAACCTAACTTCAAACATTTTAACAAACCGTACATTAGTTGTTTGCCTATTAGTCATTGGGGTTACAATATAAAACAAATGACGATTTCATTTATTTTGATAAAATTTAGCTTCCCTATTTTTTGTTATTATTTTTTATTGGTTTGAGTTTGAGTGTTGATTCCTTTGCGAGAGTCAAAAATACGGCATAAAGAGCCGTTACTTTGATTACATTGACTTAAAGGTTGAATTTTTTGTAGCTTCAAAGGAAGAAAAACGTGAGTATTTGCTATCAATTTAAACTTGAAACCTCTGAAGTCTGAAGTGTTATTTTTTACCCTTTGAAGTACTGAACCCTAAAACGTACACACGTCTATCAACATTAAATCTAGGCTATATTTATTCAACTCAAAAGCTCGTATCGCTATGAAACAGCTTAAGTTATTTGTAATTCTTTGTAATGATCTAAAACAATCTAATCAATAAAATTTGTAACTACTTAATACCTTACTAGCTATTACCATAGACATTTTATATCAAGAAGATTCAATTATTTTGAATACGGTGCATTTTCCATTTTTAACGATGTGCGACTAACTTTTATATCCAAACTACTCTGTTACGACGACTAAATAAAATTACTGGTTTAAAGCAAATAGTAATTTGAGTCAAATACTGCGTGTACGGTTTAGGAATATCATTTCACTTCGAAGGGTTTGAGTTTCAGTAAACTTTATCGGGTGTTTACTATGCAAAATACCAGTCTCTTCCTGAAAAAAGGTTATTTACTTCCTTTTTTCACGAAAAAATGACGTAAACAATTGCAAACATAACCAACTTGTATTAATTTTGATTAACAACAATATGACTGATTAATTAATTACGGCGAGTTAACTGTTGGATAATGATGATCCATTTTTTATAAAATGCCAATAAATCAATTATATCCTACCACGAACAACCTATTAAAATATTTATTGGTATACAGGATGTACAAAAGAATGAGACACTCCTTTAAACCACGTCATCAGCTGGTCACATACAACAACTTTTCCTATGGGAGCAACTTCGATATCGTGATTTTATTTTCAGATGCTCCATACATTATCATCGAGGTATGCAAGCAAGTTTGTATGGAGGTGCTAAAAAAAATATCGATTTCGATGTTTCTCCCATAGAAAAAGTTGGTGTATATGTCCAGCTGGTCACGTGGTTTTATGGAGTGTCCTATTCTCTTGTACACCCTGCATAGGCCCTCTTCCGGGCACTCATAACCCTTGTCATAACAGTTAAAACCAAATCAATTAATATCTAATAATAACTACGAGGATACTCCTAAATATAAACTACGCACGTTTATGAACTTCGTCCCGGCGAATGATAATAAAATTGAGATGCCATCTTATCGTTAATTTTATTATCTCACCAGTCACTCGTTGGCTCAATTAATTAGCTCTTAGGGAAATTATTTGCTAAATACAGTCGGCGTTTCAAACTTCTAAGTATCATAAACGGCAAACGAAAAACTTATAGAAATATCAAATCATAATCAGACCGTTCTTCATTTAAATGCAATCCCACTTAGATTATTTTCTAGACAAGATAAGTAGAAATGCGTAAAGTTACAATGAAGAGAATTGTATCTTGTAAAAGCTTTCTTATGCCGTTGTATGGAAATGGAATGGATCTGGATTCTTCAGAGCAAACTCGCCATTGATAAAATTGTGACTGTTGTGATAAATTGTGATCATGAGCATTTTATCCATGGAATGCTTTAAAAATACTAATTAAGAGACTGAGTCTTTTTTTCAACGTTCTTTTCTTTAACTTTTTTTTATTAAAAAAACTGATATGATTCTTTAAACATGTCATACATTTACACCAACCAGTTAGAAATAGTATCCTATAATAATAATAATCATTTATTTGTTCGGACATGTGTACATATTAAACAGGTCATAGGTCATGCCGTACCGAGTCGGTGTACAAATTTTCAGAAAGAATAATATTATTATTATACTAAACAAATGGTCAAAGTAAATGTCAAAATTGTCAAATTGTCATATCCAAATGCTAAATTATAACCATGCAATAGAATAAATAAAATTAATTTAAGTCAAACAGAGTACCTACTCAACATATAAGTTAAATTGACTGTAATTATAATAATTTGTCGTTCATGAAATCCGGTATGGTGTAATAGCACTTTGATACTAAGCAATTCTTTAATTTGACCTTGAAATCATTTAAATGTAACTTTTTTAATGTTATTAGACATACCTATGTTAGACATGTTCTCTACGTCGGTTTTGAACGTCAGGCAGATACATAAAACTGATTATTTTGAACGTTTGTTACATCTATGCAGGGGCGTGCAGTGCATATAGGCAATAAGGCAGTGCCTACCAGTTAAATGAAATGAGGTAGGCAGAAGGTACTTATAATTGTGTGTTATTGTAAGTGTAGTTATATTTTTGAAAACTACTGATTTTCATCAATAAAACACATTAGTAAGTATCTACTGTCTGCCTCAAAATAAAACCAATGCCCGCCACACTAAAATTTTAATGTGTGTTATTGATGAAAACCACTGATTTTAAGTATTCACACATTATTAAGTATCAACTGCCTACCTCGAAATAAAACCGATGCCCGCCACTGCATCTATGCTATCATCTTTCACCGTTTTCAAGCCTATGCTTCAAAGTTATACCAGCGCTGCAGCTTAAGAGATTGCTTTTAAGTTTATTAAGGACAGCTTTCCTAGCATTTGAGATGAAACTTGTTAGTTTTAAAATTACTTTCGCAACAAGATGATCACGTTTAAAATGCTGATTGTTTAATTTATATCTGTTTCCTTGCAATAGTACCTACGATGCTCATTTTTTTTTAATTATCGGTTTTGAAATTAACTATTAGAATTTACCTGGGATAGAAGCGTGTCTCCTCATCTTGGAAGCGCCTCAGAGACCGAAGGGCATCAGCTGATGACACAAACACTCCACAACACCTGTTTAACAACACTCAAAAAATATATTATTTACCAATAAGAATTGATAGAAAATACTGAGAACCTGGCTGAAAGAAAAACACTTTTAGGAAAAGAAAAATTAAAACATCATTCGGATTTCGAAAGTCGCGCGAAAACTTCTTGGTTGAATGCGCGGCGGGAGCGAACCGTATCGTAGGCAGTCGGCTGTGCTTCTGGGCGGGCGGGTCGGTAGGGCGGCTGCGGCGATGGGCGGCGGCGCGACTCGGCTGCCCAAGGCGCGCCCGGTACCAGGCGATCAGAACACGCTAGGAGATATTTTGACACGTGCGTCGCGACGCACCGCGCATGCTCAGGGAAACCTCGGGGAAAGCGGGTGAGGGAGAGAGATGTAGATACGCTAAAAATAGGGGTGCGGCGAAGACGAGGATAGTTCTAAATTCGGCCGCGCCAAGCAGTCTGAAAAGTTCGCAGAATGTGAATGTGTGCGTGGCTTAGAAGCACACACAGGTATTTTTGTTTAGGTTTTCTAAGCAATGTGAATGATAGTTAATCTGCTTTATATCGCTACACCTGTAGACGTTAATTGAGAATTAAGTGTGTAAGCTTATTTTGGTTCAATTAAAAGAGAAAAGGGAAAACAATTCTGTTAAACATACTTGTATGTATAAGCTTGTAAGCTGTAATGGTAGGCAAATTTTAGTGGATTTTCAGGACTTAAAGTATTGGAGTTTAACCTAGAGTTGCGAGTTAGTATTTGAATGTGTCTTTTATATTAGATGTACTTATTCTATAACGTGTCAATATATTTCTTATTCAAAAGTTTTCTAGCATGTAATTGAAAAATTAAAATGTATTAAGTTTTGAATTGTAAATACACCTTAGTGTGTATAAAGTTCAAAGTGATAACTTGGTATGGATTATATAGTTTTGATGTCAAAATGTAGAAATTCTATCTGTGGTGGAAACCACCTACTTCTTACCTAATAAACACTCAGTTAGCTAATAATTATTAACCATACTAATTCTTGAAGCATTCCAATTTCGCTTACTTCATTACCGCAAATATCTAAGGAATTTATCATGAAAACCGGTGTTACGCATCCTTTGACGATTAATTATTTCGGTTGCCCGGCAACCATTTCCACGATCACACAGGTGGCTTCAGTTTAGAGCGTTACGCATTGTCCTTACAATCTTTGGTTTCCTGGTACTCCTAACCTTATTGCTGAAATTTCAAGGAAACTCGTTGCCAGGAAACTGAATTTTATGAGGCTGAATTTTGACTGAAATTGAATGGAATTATGGAAATCTAATAACATCGATTTTATTGGAAATTAAATGGAATGAGTGGAAGCGGAAAATGTTTCCATGGTAATGCTGGTTTCATAATAGTTCAATAACTTTATGACTTGTGTTGTACTTATTATTATGATTTCATGGTACATTTTTAACAATTTACTTTTTAAAGTTCAAGCACCTAATGGATTCACTTGTATAAGGTATATTTTACTAACATCCTTACTCAAATCCTTGCAGATTACAAAAAAATTAAACCACCGCCCTGAGTTATCAAAAGTTTTACGAAAACGGAAAAACGAACACATTTTTAATTTTTGAAAAATAAATTGTTCAACTGGAAAAGCTACGTATTACTCGTAGAAGATCACACTCGGTTCAACCCCAAACGGGCTCCGCCTTTTCCAAGAAACGTGAACGTGACACCGATGACAGTGACGGGTGCACATTCGTTACGTCACAGAAGTCAATTCCCGCCCCCGATGTACCAGGCGAACAGAATACGATAGGAGTTCATTCGAAAACTCGGACGTACCCATTCAGGTGGAAATAGAACAGCCCCCACGGCCGCGGCCGGCCAGAAATAGCGTATACGGCGCCGCGCCGCCGAGTTCGTATTTAGAACAGCTCCATCTATTGTGATTAGAGCATTCTATTTTTAAATCGGACAGTTTGGCGTTCCGAAAGCGCACCAATAAAGCGTGAATATAGGTTTTTTTTTTGTTGTTCACATGGATAGTGATTAAATTAATTTTTGTATGCCAGTATTTTCTTAAAATCGTAACCATTTCAACATTAAAGAATCCATTATATTTTCCATACAAACTTAAAATGTATAGAGGATCAAATTTTATTTACATGATTACGATGTCGAACTCTGTTAAACTTATTGTAAAAGTTGTTTATAATTTTATTGATAAACTTATTTACCTACCTTTTAAATATGGCTACTGTGGGTTAAACAACAATATTTATAATCAACATCATCATGATGATGATGCATCATTTCAGCCATAGATCATCCACTGCTAACCATAAGCCAATTATGTATATATTTATCATATCTATGTAGTCTATGTATAATAGTATTTAGTTTATTTGTATACATAAATGATCGTATTTAGTTAATGCATTTTTATGTAGTATATGGTTTTATTAGTTAATTTTATTTTTTTTAATGGGTGTTTATATCGCACCGCCCACAAAACACCTCTGTTTAGCCTAATGCTCGACTGGTAGAGAATGCCTCATGGCATTAAGTCCACCTATTGTATAATTTTTTTTCAAATCTGTGCAATGAAGTTTAAATAAATAAATGAAATCCTAATATTATTAAATGCGAAAGTTTGTAAGTATGGATTGTTGATGTTTGTTACTCTTTCACGCAAAAATGACTATGCAGATTTTGATAAAATTTTGCACATGTATAAAATATGATCTGGATTAACATATTCCTTTTACCCCGGTAAAATGTACCTGTGGGATATATTGAATAAACTTCTTAAGACCATGCGGACGAAGTCACGGGCAACAGTAAGTGATAGAATTTAAATTTTTTTTTTTTTGTAATCAGGCAATGTAGGTTCTTTGAATTAATCGTCAAGTAATTTTTAAGTGACAGTGCTTGATTTGACCCTACCACAAGTTATAATAATTGTTAAAGGTACAATTAGTTCAGTTAAAAACAAGTTTAATTATGATCTACTACTTTACGACAGCATTATGGGATCCTTATCTACACCATAATCCACTCTCCCTCGTAATTAAAATCAAGTGGCATTTACTCAAATGGTTGGCTGTTAATAAAATTGGTTCGGTTGTAAATCATGGTACTACGTGGACGATATAATTACTATTGGTGATTGGTTGAGCGACCGGTTTCGAATTTTCACGTTTAGGTACAATTAACGCTTTATCTGTCCATATGCTTATCGTAAAATAGAGCCATTAGTTGATTGATTCGTTTATTAGAGATGCGATTTGGTGTACAAGTTACCTATATCACAGACACACACATTTTAAACGAGAATTATGTCTATTTAGATCTTATTATTAAGTTTACGAAACTTTTTTTTGAGAGATAAATAAATAAATAAATAAATATGTATAAAATAAATATTGGACAACATAATACATTGCTCTGCTCCTATGGCTTTGCCTATGGTAAGTATCAAAAGCACTTGTGTTATAGAAATCAGAAACAACAACGGTACCACAGCACCCAGACCCGAGTCAATATTGAAAAGTTTTCTATATTGACCCGACCGGGGATCGGACCCGGAACCTCGGAGATGGCGACGCCATATTCCGGCGTACTCGCCTCTCAGCTACAGAGGCCGTCGAAGATAGTTAAGTTATATGGTAATGTTCCATGATATTTCTTTGTCTATTCGCAGAGTGGGTCCGGTGACTTGTAATACAGATTTTTATCTATGATAGGTGCCAGCTATCTTAGTAGCACTAGTGCATACTGCGTTATGTTTCCAGTCAACATTAATTAATAGCGGAACTGTAGTGAACTTTTACTAATAAACTTTTTAAACTAAATATGTGCTACATAATGCAAGATGTAAGCAGCCATATTAACGTTTTGAGAACTGCCCAGAAAAATACTGGTTTAACTACTTAACTTTTTGGTCAGCAGTAGAGTTCCTATAACTGAATGATGATAATAAACCGTCTTTAAAAAAAGTTTTAACTTGAAGAATAGAGGTATAAAATGAAAATATAAAAGTATGAAAATGAACCATGGATAACCTCTATTTTACGTTTTTCATTAGCTTAAAAGATTCGTACTTACTTGATCTCGCCCGATTTCGTAATGATTGATTACAAAGTGTATCTTTTCGTGGTTTTTAGTGTGATGGATGTCTTCAAATAATGGTGAGAAATCGATTTATAACGACTGCTTTTAAGATTCAACAATATTTTTGTATCGTATCGTGTCGCGTTTATAATTAATAGTAAAATTGCTGACTAGTACTGGACTGGTCGTAAACGCTACGTCTGCCCAAGACACTACTTACACTTTGTGTGAAAAAAAAACAGTAAAAATGACCTACCAACTCGTAATCACTAAAGAGTTTTGAGGCTTTCATCATTAGCCCGGCAGTACAATTTAGTGACTGCCAGATGCAAACACCTAAATAAGTTATTAAAAGTTGACAATCTGCCCATAATTATTTTTTGAGGATTTTCTATGAATTTTCTGAGATTGCATCGTCTGACCCAAACTTTGTGAAAATAAGACCACCTCCACCTGTTTAAATGTCAGTTAACAAACTAAAAATAAAGAAAATTAGTCGTTCTAAGAAAAAAATGTTGAAAATGTAGTCAAACTCAATAAATTCGACACTTAAAAAGAATTCGTTTGATAAATCATTTAAATCTGCAATGCGTGTATATAACAATCACTTTAGTTATTTCATTCTTATAGCTTGACCACAACAAAATTGCGGAATCAAATATAGCCAATCCAATTCGACTTTAGATAAATTAAGTGCTATTCAGAGTACATGCGCGGGCGTCGTTGCTGCGTCGGTCAATGTCGCTCGCGGCCTTGCTGTGCTTCCGTGAGAGAAAGGTATTTATGTAGGTATGAATACGACATATACCGGCCACATGGTGTCGCCGCGAGCAAAATTTGCTCTTCCTTCTCAATATTGATTTCCGTGAACATTTTTTAATTAAATGTATCGAACTTTGGAAATGATTACAACCTTAGTAATAATAATTTACTGTTCCAACCTACAATCACACACTTCCTCTTCACGGGAGTAGTCTAGATTTCGAACCACTATACCACAACAGCGGGCTAACCATGAACTCTTAAAACGATCTCAAATCTGTCAAATCTTGTCAAATCGTACGTTACGACGTACGAAATTGACAGATTCGACAGATTTGTTTAGGAGTACATGGTTACCCCCTGTAGTCAAATCAAAAATTTGCGCAAATAAAAATGTGACGTATTCGCCGCTGTGACAATAACGTCATACAGATAGACGTTTTTATGGTTCATTTAAGTAGTTACTTGGTCACAATATTAAAAAGATTTGTTTATATTTTTAAAGTCAGCAGTAAATATACAATATGTATTTTCAATTTCAACTAAATCGTCCATTCCAGTGTGCTTGGTTTGTCATTAATTGTGTAAAAAACACTACACCCCTTCTTTTTGGTTTGTTAGATGCATCCTAAGGATTGCCTTGCAAAAGGCTTCCAAATATGGCTCTAATACGCCTTTTTACGTGGAGAAATTGCATTGCGTTTACTTGATGCCATGTTTCTGACAACAGGCTGTGGGGCTACGTGACGAGTGGAAGCGTTGTTTATGACATCCACTCGCACCTAAACTTAAACTTTCGCGTGTTCTATCAGGCTGGTATTAACGGAACAATACAAGATCGCTGTTCGCATTACGTCATCCAAGCTGCAACCCACATCCACAGGTTCTGCCTTATGCCCATAGGCTTGCACAAGCCTCGAAAACTATTGGTCTAAATTGCATTTTATTTGCATCTCTCCTAACATTATTTATTCTTGCATTATAACTGGCACACTACACAGATTTTGAAAAAAAAAAGGATCAGATGTTTTACGTATTTAGGCATTATCTACTATGATGTAGTCAAGTTTCATTCCAGTTGAAACTACCAAAACTGTTTTAAGAGGAAAAACCTCAGCGTTAATTAACGGCGGACTTATTTTTTTGTCCTTGGTTATTTCACCAGGATTTGTTCATGCAACTACGTCATACTGGATCATTTATAAAAAACAGCAAAGTCACGATAAATCAGGTTCCTGTGTACGATATTAATTACGGTGTGGATAGCTATATTTGGTTTAATGATAATGGAGCTTAGCATAGTGGAAGCACATTTAATGCCACATACACATGGAATCATTAGGCACTATTATAATAATTATTTCATGAGCTACATAATTTAGCCGTAACTCTAAGACTAAGAAAGCAAACAGCCATGAGCACGACCGTACAGAGTAAGATGGTCATGCCACTACGTACCTTTGTGTATCAAAGTGAAGTACCGTCGGACAATACCACGTGATCGATATATCACGTTTGTCTTAAACTTTATTAAAGTTGGCTTATTTATCAATTTTAATCGGGTGATTAAAATTGATAAATAGGTATTAAGTAATAACGTAACAAAGGCTTTTCTGAACGGACGTGGTGACCTTGTCAGCGCGTACGCATTCGCGCGATTCATGACTGTACCGTCAGCGCATTCATTCCAATATGACACAATTATATTCAAAAATATGTAAAAGATCAAAAACAATATTACAAGTACCACTGAATAAAGGTATCAACGCACGTTATGTCATAATTTTTTTTATAAATAATTAATTTAAAAAAATACGAGCCACTTTTGCTCTAAACGAATTGATTAAATAAAATATGCTAGTCATTTTGGAGCCTTATCGTATATTTTTGATTAAACTTAGACATCTAGTTACACGATAAAAAATGTCTCTTTTAATAGTGCCACCTATCAAAAGGTAAAAAATGGTGCGCAACATTAAAAAATAAGTAATTAGATTTTTATTTTACAATCACATTGTTTAAAAGCTCATCAAGCTTGCTCCGAAATATCAGCTATGAGTGTTCTTGATCAACTTTTGCCAGTCAGTCACGTGGAATTGTGAATGTCATCATGCCACCTCACTTTCAGCTGTCTGTTGTGGAGACGACTTTGCATATAGGGAAGGGTGAAAGTCGTTCGCATATTATAATTCGAATAAGAATTTCTGCCTGCTTCCTTAGTGATAATTTTTTTTCAGTTTCTTTAAAATGAGTTCCTAGTTATTATGCATTGTTGGACAGCTAAGAAAACGTTTATGTTTTTTAAATAATCTGCAAGCCAAGTTTCATAATGTTTTTTTGTTCCTAAGGCATTTTAGGGGAGAAAAATAAAAAAAAACGTTTTTCGTCTCGCATTTATAAATTTGGACCGATTATTGTTGTTTTAATATCAGTAAATTACCAGTGTTTAATCGTTTTTAAAAATCAGGAGAAACAAAATGATTTAAATGTATACTTTTTTAAAATGAATTTTTTAGTTGCATTTTGACTGATTTTGAAAAAAGCTAATAAAATGATGACTCAAAAATGGTTCACTTTTGCATAATGCATATAGGGGTTGAAATTATCGCAAATAGTCACCCCTATCACCTCCTAACAGGAATACGTCGAATTACCAATAACCCTGTATATCAATACGAATACTTAAGATTGCGCTAGGTATGTTATGCATGGCAGATAAAAAATGCTTTAACTTGCACTAAGTATTTCATACAGTCGAAAACCGAAGTTTAATAACTATTTGCTTAGCGTTACAAATTCATCGCCATTTACAGAATAAATAACATACACAATTTGATGTTCTTACTATATATAATATTGCCTTATTATATAAAAGCAAAAATTTCACATTTTTATGCCGACTATACAACGAAAGCGCTATCCGCATTCCGCCAAAATGCTGCGCCCGCGACGCATGCGCATCTCGCGTAGTCACGTGATCGCGTAGCGTACGATCATTCACTCGCGCATCCCAGTCAATGACCTTAAGATGAGTTAGATCATTACGGTCATAATCGTTGGCATATTGAGACGATTCTTTTGTTTTTTATTGCATTGAGATTGGGCCATATAACTGGCTGGACAGCATTTAATATGCTATAGTAATAAAAATGCATATATCCTTTTGGTTACCAATGATAATTATTATGTCAGTATACTCGTACATGTGTAGGACTTAGGTATGTCCTAGGTATACCTGATTTGTGTAAGGGTATATACTTCCCTGCCTAGCTAATCATTTACTAAACCATTTGGCTAATGAAAGAGCTGATTTAAATCAGTGCTTACTGCAAATGTCAAATGTTTGAATGTTAGACTACTCACGGTAAAATAGAGTTGTGAAGCTGTCGGTGGTTTGAAGTATCGGCATTCAGGATTTTTAATAAGATCACAAAATCGATATATTCATAGCAAAAAATTGAATTGTTGGCAACATCAAAATTAATATTTTTGCTTTTGGCAATTTTTCTATTTAAATCTCTCTCTCGCTATAAATGTAATAAGAATAAATGTGTGCTCCGCATCAAAAATTTAAATTAATTACCAGCCTATCAAATAAACTTATAACTAGCTATTACTTACTACCTTTAACACAATCAATAAAAATGATTTTAATTGAATAAATAGTCAATATCGTCATCCCACTTAAGGTTTTAAACATTCTATCTGACGACGTCCGATCGACAGTCCCGATCGGGTCAATGTAGAAAACGATTGTTTATTGTCTCGGGTCTGAGTGTTGTGGTACCGTCGTTGTTTCTGATTTCTATAACACAAGTGTCGTGTGGCGCCGGCACGATAAAAGAAGATCACCACCCCTTCTCTTCCTATGGGTGTCGTAAGAGGCGACTACAGGAGAACCGCCACAAGAAGACGGGCAGCAGCGTCTCCTTTCCACCATTGGCCAAACTGCGATCGCCAACCCGCCTGCCAAGCGTGGCGATAATGGCAAAATCCTCCTTTTGGAGAGACCGTGTCCAGCAGTGGACTGATATAGGCTGGTGATGATGATGATGATAACACAAGGTGCTTTAGCTACTTACATCAGGATCAGAGCAATGTATGTGATGTTGTCTAATATTTATTTATTCTAACTGACTAATTCACCTGAATTACATCGACAAACTATCTAACTTTACAGCACAACAATACGGCCTATGTTAGACGGACGGCAAGGTCGACTGCCGGCATTACTACTTACGCATATAATTTACTTAACAAATTACTGCAATTTTTAATAAGACCACTTTACGCGTAATGAGCAAATAGAACAGTGTTTGAACTTGAATGTTTAATGTTACGTTAGATTGTTTTTATTAAAAATGTGTATATATTAATTATGTGTTATTAATCTCGTTTGAACCGAAACAGAATGATTCTGGTGTTTTTTTTTTACTTTAACTTTTTACTTAACTTTTAATTGAATGAGCATCGAATCAAAATTCCCAAACCTTGCAATACCAATCAGCTGGTACGATAATAATGGGGACGTTCACATCATAAATAGATCTTTGTAACGCAAATCGTAAAAAGGATTTTATTATATAAATATTAGAAGAAATGGACTCCATGGCCTAGAAAAAGTCATTGCCCTCAGTTAGGTTGTGAGTTTGATTCGAGGCATACAACACCACAAAGTTTTTTCTTAAAAAAAACGCAAGGAAACCTGCACACTGGTTTGTAGTTGGCCAGTGTCTAAAATATAGAGAGAAATGGGAAACTACAACATAAAAAATTACCAAGTAAGTCGGTATATGTTTCGTAAACATAATCACGTCATGACCCATAAAGGCACTATATTGATTGAAATGTATAAGAAAGAATATTAAAAGAAAGGGCTCTGAATTTGCAATGTTTTTTCCATAAACTAATCTGTCCTTGAGGTCAAGGGAAAAGCCTCTAAATAATCATGAATTGAACTAAAACTTGGTAATTTGCGGTAAGTTCGTGGCACTGCTAGTGCTCGTCCATCTTGTGTCAAAGGTCTGTTCTAAACTTTAAAGTTTCTGTTTAATCCAGAGCTTAATTTCGGTTTAAGACCGATATCAAACTATTATTAACGACGACGACTATTATTGTCGACCGTCTGGTGTATAGTCGGTTTTTTCTTGGAGGAATTTTTGTTCTCAATTAATAGTGCTACAAAAACTAAAGCAATTACTCTATGTTTCGATTAAATTGAATATACTGAACGAATGAATTTAACAATGTCTTTACAAAATGCACTTTTAAAGACAAATAATTTCAAATTTCCAACCCCAGCTTTTTTTCGCAACAACCCAATCCTTTCCCAAGATCTTACCCGATAGATAGACTTATTTTCGAATTTATCATATTAATTAGGGATATCAATTGAATTGCATAATTGAATAGCATCACTATCATCTCTAAAATACAACAGACATCACAACTGACTCGCACAGTTTATTGTATGTCTAAAGACTGACTTGTGTCATAATTTTTCATTCAACTGAAAGTCATTTTTAAATTTTAATAAATTTACGTGCGTAAACGAACACTTTTCATTATTATTTTTGTGAAGTGATTATAAGTGAATGTTTTTCAAGATTCATGGGTATTTCTACTGCAGTATGTCGCGAAAATCGTAAGTTACACCAAGATAAATGGTATGTTCAGGTTTGTTTACTTTTTCTGCCAGTCAAGAAAAAACGGACTATAGTGGTTCGCGCTCCGGCGGTTGCGGTTTTGAATCCCGCATGGGGCAAATGTAAGTGTGATAAGCACAACATTTGTACCTAAGTCATGGATGTTTAAAACGTATTTAAGTAGTTTATCCGTTATCTAGTCGCCATAGTACAAGCTTTGCTTAGTTTGGGGCTAGCTAATTGGTGTGATTGTGGAAACAATTTATTTATTTATTTATTAAGCATGTTATGTATCTGATTTCTTGTTTTAACTATTTATACTATCGGCTAGTTGCAGCCAGAAACGTTAATCGAACCAATAAACACTTTTAAACTTTCGCGTTGCATAATTTAAAACTCAATGAAACGGGAATTAACGCGATCATAATTTAGAATCTGCCTCTCATACGGAGTGAAGACATCGCTGTTCCAGTCAGCCTGTGACCACGGTCGGTGTAACCCGATCGGAACGTCAGGCAATAGAGGTAACATTTTGTACCTAAATTATGATCGCGTTAATTCCCGTTTCATTGAGTTTTAAGTTAATCGAACCCTTTTGACAGATAAATATACCTAGGTAGGTAGTAAAGTAACATTCCTGTGCTACGAGCGTACGAAGTACCATGCAAATAATTTTGCCAGGGGCATCTCCCAGCTTATCCAGAGCTAAGCCAATTAAGGTTTTTTTTTTTCTTTTTTTCCAATACCTAGTCAAAGTTACTTGGACTGAAATAAAGTCTAGATAGTTCTATGTTTATTAGAAAAGCCACAATGTAAAAACATTTGGCAGTAATGTTTTTAGCTAAGCAACTTCCACAAATATTGTCTGCAACACACAAAATAAAACTTTTTATGAACTTTCACAAAAAATCATAACGGTTAAATAGATTAGTTAGTTTTAATAGTAATAGTCGTTCAACTTATGTATCAAAAAATTTCTTACATAATAAAAATTCGTTAGAGGAAACCATTAAAAGTGACTTCAATGGACTAATTGCTGAAATCTATTGTGGTAACGAGAGGCAACTACGGAACCCTATACTGCGCGTGACACGACGCGCACTTGGCCGGTTTTTTGTTTCCTTTTAAAGTCAACTTACGTCGTAACGGATTTGACTGCAACATGCTTATAAACCAAATTTACCTGCGCATACCTAGCCGCTCCCGGCGTATTCGTGATGCTTATACTCGTTGTCTATTTGCTCCTAAGCCATGTCGAACCAACGCTGGTAAACGAGCTCCTTTACAGCGATTAATGAATGCATATAATAAATACTTCACTAAAATTGATTTATTTGTCTTGTCACCAACGCAATTTAAAAAGTGTATCTTTCATACCTTAGTGAATATTGGTTAACTGATTTTTCGTTTCTCATTAATTTTAATATGTAAAGACAATGTTTGTTTGCTAAGTTTGCTTGTACTTAATAACTACTTATTGTTCTAATATTATTTTGAGAATAATGGTGCTGGTTGCGTAATTATATAAGTTTTTCTAATATTAATGTAGTAGTATTAAGCATTATTGCGCAATTGTTTGTTATTCCAAACAAAAATAAAATAAAATAAAATAAAACTTAATAACTAAAGCTACTGTAAGGGTAAACACTTTATAACGCTGTACAAAGTAGGTAAGCATGGCATAATAAAGTCTATGCAAACTTAGCTTGCGTTTCGCCACCATAATGAATTTGCTAATTAATTTCTGCACATGACACTTGTGTGCTTTGTCAGTGTACGTAGTTAGTATAAAGTATGAGTCAAAATTAATGAGCCTTGCCCTATCTTCAAATTTTATCATCTTAATATAATATAAAAGCACCGTTAGGTAATGTATTTTTTTTGTGATTTGATTCTTATGTTTCTTACAATAATTTTCTTTCTATTGGAACAGTTAACGTCTAAAAGTTACATACCAATAAAACTTGTTTTGTGTGTATCTACTTATATTTTAGGTAGGAACCCGAAATTTTTGAACGCATTTATTACAAAGGCTCTTTGCACGTAAGTCATATTCTTACGATAATTCAAACAAGGCTAGGATAAAGCAAAAACACGCAATTTCAGACATAAAACAAACAATAAAATTATTTGTTTATTAGTACAAACAAAGTCATTTAGAATTTATTCAATTAGAAATCAGTTAAATTAAATATTAAAATAAATTATAGACAAAAGATATAAACTTAAGATATTAAAGGGTGTAGGTATAATTACATTATTTCACAACGACGACCTTTAAGTAACAAAACACAATGCTAAGCACTTGTCCTTGGCTCAAAATAAATTACATTGTAGGTAGTTAAACTAGTAATAATACTGGTGGAATAGATTTTGGCTAAACATAGGCTGAAGCGAGAGCGATAGCGACATTGGTTAAGAATGTTTTTTGAATAACTAGCGGAAACTGCAAGTCACACCAATTCTAATTCCTCAATCTAATTATTTAGTTTTAATAACTTTCTGATGATTATTATATATCCACCAGTATAATAAATGGATATCCTCCTTATATATTGTCTTGCTGATTTATTTCAGTTTTTCCTCTAACAGCTGATATGATATGTAATAATTGAAAAAAATTACCTGATATGCAATAATTAAGTTTTTTTTTAATAAAAACCATACATGTAATTACATTTCTAAAGACGTAGTTATTTTATGTAATCCCTAGTAAATTATTTCCAATAATAATTACCATAAATGTTACAATTAGTACACTTTAAAGCGCCATAATTACTTACAATAAGTGATTAGCGTTTATTAGTTTTAAAAAGCACGAATGTACGGTACTATGATTTCGAAAATAAATAAATTAATTAAATTAGTTATAAAACTATTTCTGACATTTAAGTCATTATTATGTAGGTATTTAAAGTGCAATTAGAATAAAGACAGCCATAGACGACGCTCAGACAAAAACGCTAGCGCGCTTAAACAGCTAAGCAACCAGTGATATAATAGTTTTCTCGATCTATTACTAACTAACATTTTTATTTCAACTGTTGAGCGTTGACATTTGAAAATCGGATCATTCTTTCAAGCAATAAACATTGATTTACGGGCAACCACTTCCTGGGCAATTAACTTCTAAATTGGATCATTTTGCGGCTTTTATTTCAACCGGCCTATTATAATATAATTTGCGATAGCAATAAGTATGTAATTAATAAAGTATTACGTGTCCTTTAAAGTAGGCTTGTAGTTGGTCAAGAGAGTAGACACAGTTTTAGAATATTGTATAATTAATAATTATTATTATGACAAACAAAAAACCCTTAAAACTGTGTTACAGGATTAAATACAAACGTTTTTTAGGGTCCGTAGTCCTGACAAGGAACCCTTATAGTTTCGTCATGTCCGTCTGTTTGTTTGTCCGTCCGAGGTTTTGCTTGGAGACTGTTGACCCTGGAGAGCTGTTATTTTGTGGAGATATGTATATCAATTACGCCGACAAAGTGGTAGAATAAAATTTTGAAAATATTTTTCTTATACATGTTACTTGGGGATGATTTTTTTTTTCATCGTCTACCCCGTGGACCCCCATGTGGTATATCGTTAAATAGGTTCTTTAAAATGACTTAGGAGTTGCTAAGACTATTTTTCGATTTAGGGACCCGTTTGCGAAATATTAAACAGTAAAAATTAGTAGCAAATTTTGTTCGACTAGGGCTTTCCCTCTAAAAGCTAAACTGTAGTTCTAAAAAATCTGGAAAAAATCATGATAATAGTGCTTTTCATAAACTTTTAAGGAAAATTATAATGGTTAAGAGAGACCAGTTAGTTTAAGAGTCATAGTCGTTTATCTTAGTCGTTCAAAAACATCTGCGCGTGGCACGACACTTACTTGACCGATTTTAGAATAATAAACTTCATTGTCCAACGAAGATAGATAGAAGACTCTTTTTGTGTTTGTTGAAGTTTTGTATAACTTTGTGTAATTTATTTTTTCCTGTGATTTGTTTCTTGGCATACTAAAAGGCGACTAAATCCTGTAGCACTAGACGGGGTGCAGCGTCTGCGTGCGAAATAATAAAAAAACTGCGCTCGCCAACCCGCCTGCCAAGCGTGGCGAGTATGGCAAAAACCCCCGATGACAGAAGTCACTGGGGGAGGCCTATGTTCAGCAGTGGACGTCCTGTGGCTGAAATGATGATACTAAAAAGAGTATATTTATAATTAACTACAACTCCAACTCTAAATATTTACATTTGTCTTTGATGCATAATTTAAACAGTCACAACTTTCATAAGAGTACAATTACTATTAGATATAAAGAAAGGGGAAAGTAGTGCGGAGAACTTAATTTAAATATATAATAATGTAGGTACCTACTTTTCTGATAAATTCGTTAATTATATTCAATAGGAGTTGAGAGACTTGATGATAAAGGTGCCGGCTTTAATCAAAAGTACTAGCTATTTTTTGTTTTAAGGTCTTATGAAGGTAGTCAATGACTTCAATCCAAGGTCAAAAAATAGGACACATTTTGCTTGAGCAAGTAACATATTATTAGCATTGATTTCTTCTTCTTTATCAGTTCATTTGTAACTTACGATTTAATCAAATCTCGGACGTCGAGTTTGACCAAACATTGATGTATTGATTTAAAAAAAATGGTTTTAATAATAATTTGGACATTTTTAAATTTAAAAAATCTACGTAAAGGGTGGTAACCTTTATGAAATTTGAATGATAAAACCGAGCTTAGCTGATTCTGGTGCCAGACGGCAATTAGTAGAAGTTTCGTTAAAAACATCGTGACTTGGATCATGTGTGTTTTTATACTTTTGAATTAATTATGCTAAATGCTGTTGTCACAAAAATAATCATTACAGTGGCTCTAATCGATTTACTTGATCTGCAAAGGGTTGGGTACAAAATAATTAATTATCAAACTCTCTATGTACAGATAGTTCAAAACTAAACATAGATACTGTACAGGATCTTTTTCTCACGGCAAAGTTCAAAACAAGAACTTGAACTTTGAACCAAATGTTAATCTAATAAACAAAAGAGCAAAGAGGTTAATTTCAAAAGTAATATCTTGTCATAAAAAGTATAACATAGATGGACAGCGTTATCAATCACCGGCTGATTGACGATTATGTAAGTTTAATTTGGTATCACATTAGTTAAGTAGTTATCTCTGTAAGTGAAACATCTGTGAAGCTATAATTAGCCACTCAAAAAGAGGTCAGGACCAAATAATAAGCGGTAGCGTTTATTGAAGAAAATTTAATTTTACTTAAAAGTGCATATTTAACAGGAAACGATAAACTTAAATGACACCAAGTATTTTTTTTTATTAGCAGATGACACGATTGTTTTTCTTGAAAAGGTGGTAGAGCGAAGTCCTAATTATTTTTGGAGTATCATGTTTTAGAGGCGGCCTTTTAGCCAAATAAAAATCATAAAACCTACCTCGAACTACTAGCAAAACGTGTCTCAATATCTACAGACTCGATCAATGACAAAAAAAAATGAAATATCAAATAGACAACTCAAGTAAAATAAAGTTTAAGATAACAGCCACCGCTTTCTTTTGACATCTCCAGACATACCATGACAACTGTTATGGTGAGCCGATAGTACATCGACATAAAACTCTCTCTGTCCTCTCCCATGGACCGCATTATGCAAGAGCTCACAAACAAAAGTTGTCAGTTTTCGGCGCCCGCGGCCTCGTTGCAGGCGATGCATCGAGATTCAAGTTCAATGCCACGGCCGATCGTTAGCTTGGACTCGGATGAGCACGACGTTATGCGCTCATCGTATTACGCAACTTTTAATGCGCATTGTAGTATGATACTGTTCTTTTACTTTTTAATATTGTTGTGCAATACTAATGGCGTATGCTTAATGAACTTTTTTCGGCGATAGCATAAATTAGAGAGTTTCTTTTACTGATATCATTTTAATAATACCTATAAAGGTTAAGGTTCTTGTGGCGACCAAGAACTGAAAGACACAGCGTAGGCGAGGCTCCCACCCCGTAAACTGACGACTAAGGGAGTACGTTCGGGACTTACGGGACGCCACTGAAGTCACGCCTCACCTAGAGTTCTCCTAGGTGCGTGAGGTTTGACTTGCATTCGGCCGCTTTATTTAGCCAAGGTATTGTGAGTAGTTTTCTTTAAAGATGCAACAACCTAACCTATTTTGTTTCTGATCTATTACCAGTTTTTTTTTACAATGTATACATCACTAACGCTTAAACTACAGTAAATAAGGATACAGTAAAAAAATATAATATGTAAACCGATTTTTTATTTTTACCATTCCTTTTTCTATGCCTACTGTATTTTACATTGTAAGCGAATCGGGCTTGTTACTATGTAATAAACCAATAATTCTAACCAAAAAGGTATCGATTTGTTTGGTCTAAACGCTCCAATTCCGGCGAAACCCGATAGTTATTGCAAATCTGGGATTGATTTTCAATTTGCTTTGCATATAAATTGCGAGGAAATTGGAACAGAATCATACCTCACTGCCACGTCGAGAACATCACCTCTTCAACATGTTTCAAAAGGTAAAAAAGCTCATATTTCACAATGAAAAAACTAATTTTATCCATCATGGTTAGCTTGAAATACTGTCAAGACCCTGTTTTATCTTGTGTGCTTGTCTACTGTACTAAGGCCATATAAGTAAATCGGGCCTTATTAAATAAGAAGATTGGTAAAACTTTTATAAAATAACGATCGGGCCGATGGCCACTTCAGTTTTCAATGACTTAACCTTTGACGTGAATTTTACTAATAAAAACCTATGGTAAATAAATTGGTGTCTCATTGTTTCTATACATTGTCAAATACGGAATTAAAACCAATTAATCAGAGTCATGTTTCTAACTAAAAATAATGTCACAATTATTTTAATGCTAACATTAGAATTCCAAGGGCGATGAAACTAGAACTATTTGATTGTAAATAGAAATACCTGTCATACTTCATCTAGTAATGAAATTGAGATAACATCATTTGATCAAATTATTCCACTTATAACTTACTTAACTAAGGCGCCTTTAATCCATTGAATATGTTAATGCAATCAACTTTATTTTGTATAACAGCTGGCAGTACTCTCTTACCTCATCATCTCAACCACATGTACCGTACTACATCACGCTCCACTACCAATATTTCTCGATCTGCAGTACCATGAGGCTCCATCAGTACCAAACTACAACTTTGCTTATGAAGTAAACGACCCACATACTGGTGACATTAAAAATCAGCACGAAAGCAGACGAGGAGACATCGTTCAAGGACAATATTCGCTAGTCCAACCCGATGGCGTCAGGCGGACTGTGGACTACAGAGCTGATGAGCATACAGGCTTCCATGCTACAGTCAACAACGAAGGCAGACCAATCGCTGAACCAGTACAAGAAGCAAAAGACCAAGCACTAAGACGACCTAATCTAGCAGTTCACGTCATTCAACCGTGGCCTACTCCAGCTATAACTACAACCAGTCCAGCCCCAGTTGCCATTTCTAGAACATCTATCCACCAGACCATTTCGAACGTGCACTCTAGAAATCCTTGGCTGTAAACAATCAATGAAGCGTTATAAAGTAACAGGCGATGAAAACGGACACCGATACGAAATCAAATATATCTTGCATTTATTCCTTTCCTATTTCTGACTCAATGCCGTCACTATCTTCGAACAAAGACGTAAATTAGTTGTAGGTTCAAATGTTTGTCGATGCCTATGACTGGAATGATAATGACATTTAATTGGTGACCGGACCAGTTAGCCTTGCAAGTTGGCCGGCGAGGGAAATTGTCCTATAATGCCAGTTCTATGCGCTAACCTTTGTAATCCTTTAAATATTTATGTTGCATAAATAAAATATACGCAATACCCATTTGTGTCTTGTTCCCAGGAGTGATACTGACTCATTCCGGGCATACCCTTTCGTAATTAGTCTCATTCGTGAAATTCCAGAAGTTGCTATAATTGCAGCGTGAATAACTAAACATATGAGCACTAGGGAAAAATGAGAATGCATTTTTAAATTATAATTATGAGCAGGTAGAACAGTGATAACTTTTAAGCGCTTATTTAAGATTAAACAGTCCTAAATTATCACAAATGAATGCATATAGGTCACGCCGAGAGCTGCATGCGGACACAAATTTACAAAAATGTTTTAAAGCTTTGCAGTATTTTTTATGAATTCTTCTATCATTTGAAACAAGGCTAAGGCTTACAATAGAGTGTACTATGTATTTTATCACATTATGATCGTTTCACCTATTTATAAGCGTTTTATTCTAGTTTTCTTCGCCTTTTCGTCCACTTTTTTTATTGAAAACAAAGTATGTATGTTCAAAAAATAGGACACTCCTTATATCCACGTGCTATTAATCTCAAGATCGGCATTTTTATCTGTACAAAACTAACCCGTTAACTCGATAATAATTTGGAGGATTTAAAAATAGCATTTCGATGTTGCTCCCAATTCAAATTCAAATTTGTCACAAATCCCTTAAAAAAAGTTGTTGTACCTATATCAAAAGCTGATCACGTGGTTTTAAGGAGTGTCTTTTTTTTGTACACCTGTTTACGTATAGACTAACTAGTAAGCTAAGAAAATAGGATACAAGAAAGTAGTAAAAATGTTCAAGACTGGATTTCTGATGGACAAAATATTTACAAACTTTTTATTATTTGTACGGAATCTCTTGTCTACAAGCAAAAAGTTATCAGTATTAACCAGGATCCAGCTTGGGTCTGATATAAATCCTAACCTAAGGATGTGTACGGTTGCAGTTTACGATAAAAATATCTAGGATATTGAATAATGTTGGAGGTAGTGGGTTCCGTGCCGTTCTTAGAGTCACCTGCCTGTTTCATAGGCATTTGGTTTAGCAATATTAGGATCACAGGAGCTTGTAAACTATACTACCAGATAATAGGTGAACATCCTTTATATAATATATATAGGATATATAAAGGATGTTCACCGACTTACTACAAATGCTTGTGCTTTTCACACTTTATTTTTTCTCTCGCATGATTTAAACCCTCTATTTATCGGTTTGTTTTTGAAGCGCAAACTACCAAATGAAGACTGTCATGAGTTATGATTGCATAAATTTTATGTATCAATAAAATATAGACCGCAATCATGTTCTCGGAGCCCATTTACAATTCTGATCAATGAAGACGTGAGTACTACATACGGACAGGCCTATAATAGTGCTATAAATAACTTGCATCTTGCGGTGCGTCGCCCTGTTTCGAACTTGACTTTTAGTTATTTCCTGAATTTCTTCGCAAACAAACAAGTTTAAGTAGAACTGGAACAATTTTAAGACGTATAAAAGGATAACGAAGCTTGGAGCAAAGCATCACATTCAAGGATCTCTCGACGTAGTCACAGCATCCACTTAACTTCTTCAAAATGGTTGTGAAGGTAATTCAACATTTCAAATTTACCTTTATTTAATTAAAATTGCATTATCGAATATTTTAAAGCTGCCATTACTTTTTTTTTTCTACATCACAAAATCCTAACAGTTTACTTAAACAGACTAGTGATGGGTTCCTTAGCTGCAAATCAATTATCGTTAATCTAGTTTAGTCTAAAGATCTAAACCGAATAGCTTTGTATTTTGGAGAGTGGGGCTATAGGAATATTGTTTATATTACTGGTTCTTGCAACTGCATATTTAGTACTACCTTATAAAGTTTGAGTTCTTCTTGTGAAAGCTAAGTTGTCATAGGCCTGCAGTGATATTAGGTAAGAAGAGTTAGAAAATTTATTACGATTCAAAATTGATCCATTTTTTTTGTTCCAGTTCGTCGTTATCCTCGCCGTCGTCGCCATGGCTAGCGCCAGTGACATCAGCAGCTTCACGTACGACGTGGCCGACCCGTTCACGGGCGACTTCAAGAGCCAGGCCGAGACCCGCGTCGGCGGCGACGTGCGCGGCCAGTACTCGCTGCTGGAGGCCGACGGCTCGCGCCGCACGGTTGACTACGCCGCCGGCGCCGAAGGGTTCAACGCCCTCGTCAGGAAGGACCCCGGTCTCATCGCTGCTCCCATCGTCCCCGCTGCCGCCTACGCCGCCCTCCCCTACTCCGCGATCCCCTTCGGCTACAACTACCCGTACGCCAAATTCGCTCCCTACGCCTACGCTAAATACTTTTAGAGACTGTTACCTACTTCTTGTATTTTTCAAATTTTATGTAAATATATTGGTTCTGTAAATAAAATTTTATAACTTTCGCTAACGGTTTTGTCTTATTTATCAAACAATCACTGCAAATGGTTATAAGTAACCGATACTTTTTATTAAGAACTATAGTCCATAATAAACTAGGTACTGTTGGAGATTTGTATTTATAAGAAGACCAATCACATAGTTTACTAACCACTACTAATTAAGTCTATGTAAGACTAGGTAAGTAAAACATCAAGTATGTAAAAAGAAACATTACACCTGATTTAAATTCAAATCGCTCAATTAACACAAATATTAAAGAATTTGGCAGACGATGTTGCAACTCATTATCTAATATCTCAAGGATTCAATGGCATTGAATGCGGTGGACTCGAATATAGTCTTTACGAGTAATTGTTTCTTTGTTCATATATTAAAAATAATAATAAACGCGGGCAGTGGTCAGTATGGTCGAGTTCCGCGTAACTGATTACTGACGAAATTGAAGCCGACAAAAAAACCCTCGCTATGTGACCTAGAGAATATGCTGTCTTTTACTTCCTATTGTTAGCGCGAAACGAATGTACAGGACTCATATAAAAGAACGACCAAATCAGGGATTTATCATTCGCAGTTTACTGTGCAACTAAAACAAACGTATCGAAATGGCAGCTAAGGTAAATGTTCCTTGTGGTCAGTGTAATTGTAGTGCTGCGGTGAAGTGGTGAACGTTAGACAATAATACCGACTGGATTGTAAATTGATTCAATGAAATTAATATTCAACGACTTTTCAATTAGATTAGATTAGATAACTTGTCATTAATGGTTCATTTAATTTCATGCATCCAAAAAATAAGTGCATCAAGTATTTCAAAACTTCAAAAATAATCACTAGTTCATTGAAAAAAACACGGATACAGGAAAAAAGTGATAGATTGATCGTGATTGAAGAACCATTTTATACAGTATATTTTTCTTTATTAACAAATATTTTTAATAATTGGTGATAAACAGAAGTATTTTCCCTTTTCTTCAATCTTTCCGATCTCATCAATTAACCGTTTTTTTTTGTTTACAGTTCGTTGTTGTTGCTATGCTGGTGGCGGCTGCTCACGGCAGCGCGCTCCACGGTGCCGACTACACCAGCTTCTCGTACGGCGTGTCCGACCCTCACACTGGTGACGTCAAGAGCCAGCACGAAACCCGCGTCGGCGACAGCGTCCGCGGCCAGTACTCGCTGCTCGACTCTGACGGCACAAAGCGCACCGTAGACTACGCCGCTGACGCGCACAGCGGCTTCAACGCCGTCGTCCGCAAGGACCCCCTGGTCGCTCACGCCGCCTACGCCGCGCCCGTTGCCCACGCCGCCTACGCCGCGCCCATTGCCCACGCCGCCTACGCAGCGCCCCTGGCCCACGCTCCCGTAGCGTACGCCGCGCACGCCGCCGCTCCCGTCGCCGTCTCCGCGTACTCCACCTCCCTCGCTCACGGAGGATACGCCGCTCCCCTAGCCCATGCCGCGCCCCTCGCCTACGCCGCTCCCCTTGCCCACGGCTACGGCTACAGCGCTGGACACGGTGCCTACGGTTACGGTGCTGGACACGGTCTCTATGGCTCCCACCTCGGATACGCTGCGTACTAGATACCTAATTTAAAAGTTTTACCTGTATAGTAGATTATGAATCTGTCAAGAATGACGTTATTGCTGTGATTTAATAAACCAATATATAAACTAAATGTTTTTGTAATAATTTATTGATCAATTATTTTTATGTACTTATATAAATGTATGATTTAGACTTTCCCAGACACTGCAAATAAATAAATAATACGAGTAATTTTTGCTTTGAGAGCTTACTTACAAACAGAGTTCACTGCATATATAGTGACAATAAAACTTCATTAATTTCATAAATAGTTAAAATACATAAAATTCTAGTTACTTAGCTTACAGGGTGCGAATATAAGTGTATTTGAGCTCAGTAAGTAAATCCGTATTGTATTACATTAAAATTATAGGGCTTGTTGCTGCTGCAGCACTACTGGTCCCCATATATTCTCTATAAGCTTATATGAGATTACATTCCGAGCTTCGCAGCAGTGTCGCGCAGCGCAGCAGTGCGGCCGCTGCATTGCTGCGTGCTGCTGAGTTCGGAATCATACATTTAGAATATCCCACTGAATTTCATTATAATAATCAAATCGTCAGCTCAATAAAAGTTTGTAGGTACTAATGTACACTACTGAATCCGATTATCGGCTACTCTATTCTATTCGCAGACAGCACAGCTTTGCTTTGCTATTCACGATGATTTTAATAAGCAAACGCAGCTTAACTATAAGCGATTTTGGTTCGCATTGATCACTTTAGCTGTTGACTGCCACGAACTAGACACAATAAAAAATTTGGGGGTCATCGGTGATCACAATGGCTCTCAATTTATTAAGAAAACGTATAAAACACCTGCTATTTTTTTTACACCAAACTTTCTACAACGGCTATTACTACTTCTACAAATTTTGTTTTATCTATACTTCTATACTAATATTATAAAGAGGAAAGATTTGTACCTATTTTTGTATGTTTGTAATGAATAGGCTCAAAAAGTACTGGGCCGATTTAAAAAATTCTTTCACCAATAGAATGCTACATTCTTCCAATTTGACATAGGCTACATTTCATTTTGAAAAAAATTAGGGATTCTTGGTAAAATTTGAACAATGTAACCGAAGGTGTAAAAAAATGAGTCTTAAAATGTCTTTCGTCGAATGCGCTGCCGAAACTATTAGCGATAATTGTGTATGTTATGTGTATATTTTGACGACCTCCTTACCGCTACCGCTATCAGTTAGTTCCGATCGATTGCTAGTCGGGTGTAAACGAACTTTTCTATTATATTGTGGTACTGTCGTTGTTCCTGATTTCAATATCACAAGTGCTTTAGCTACCAACTTTAGGATCAGAGCAAATATATTTAAAATATATTTATTAACATTCAATGCCGTGCGGTCGGATGACACCGTGTAAACACTTATATTGTCTCAATGTGCTGCACTAAAGGGTGACGTAATACAACATTAATAGGAGTTGCAAAAACCTTTTAATGATTTACAGCAATAATAAATATTTACAGGTTTATTGTCTAAATTAGGCGTCTAGTAAGCGGCGTATCCGAGGTGGGAGCCATAGAGACCATGGCCAGCACCGTATCCGTAAGCACCAGCGCTGTAGCCGTAGCCTTGGGCGAGGGGAGCGGCGTAGGCGAGGGGCGCGGCGTGGGCTAGGGGAGCGGCGTATCCTCCGTGAGCGAGGGAGGTGGAGTACGCGGAGACGGCGACGGGAGCGGCGGCGTGCGCGGCGTACGCTACGGGAGCGTGAGCCACGGGGGCGGCGTAGGTGGCGTGGGCAACGGGCGTAGCGTAGGCGGTGTGGGCGACCAGGGTGGGGTCCTTACGGACGACGGCGTTGAAGCCGCTGTGTGCGTCAGCGGCGTAGTCTACGGTGCGCTTTGTGCCGTCTGAGTCGAGCAGCGAGTACTGGCCGCGGACGCTGTCGCCGACGCGGGTCTCGTGCTGGCTCTTGACGTCGCCGGTGTGGGGGTCGGACACGCCGTACGAGAAGCTGGTGTAGTCGGCGCCGTGGAGCCCGCTGCCTTGAGCAGCCGCCACCAGCATAGCAACAACGACGAACTGTAAATACGAAAGTCCTTTAAATGTTAGTGGGAAGCCTGATCAATACTCCTTTTTTAAATGTTTCCTTAACTGTTAGTGATTAAACAAACACTTATTTCATTGATGATTTATTATTTAAACAATTTATCTTAGAATAGTAAATATTAGGTACCTTAGCTGCCATTTTGATACATTTGTTTTGGTTGCACAGTGCAGTGTGAATGAGTAGTACCTGATAATACCGTTCTTTTATATCAATGTGCGAGTACAATCGATCATAGGAAGTAAAAGACGGTTTCTTTACTCTAAGGTCGCTCGCGAGGAATTTTGTCACGTTGGATTTCACCATACACTTTTTTATAACAATTTATCATAAAGATTTTATTAAGCAAAAAATATTTACCCTTAGATCATTATTGCTCTAACTAAGTTAATCCCTTAGTAAATATGTTACTTTATTTTAGCTCAGAATCACCCATAAAGGAAGCCTACTAAAAATATTTAGAAGACAGTTAAAAGTCATTTGTTCTGCTTCACTTTAGTATAATGCTAATTTATTTCGGTCATTAAATTGTATTTGTGAAACCAAATCTTACTCGCATGAAGTCGAGTCTCAAAAGTTATAATTCTGTTGCTTAATATTTATTATTTTGCTAAATCTCGCACCTTTGGCTTAGCGGATTTGGGTACAATTTTGCACAAAAGTCATCAACACTTGATTTAAAATAGGAGTTACTTATTCCATTTTGCTAATATACTTACTTACTTGCATTTTTTAGGAAATGCTAGTCAAAAGTTTATTTTTATTACAAACACGCAGCAGCAGGCTGCGCAGACGCCGTGAGTAGGAAAAGCATGAAAACATTATGAGCACTATTCTAATTTCTATCATTTTTTTCTGGTTTATACGAGATATCAAAAATTTAGCTTTTCAAATCTCATTTTTTATTGGACACCAAATCCCAAAAAAAAAAAAAACAAGTGTGTTATTGCTTTTTTTTTGTTTTGTTTGAGGATACACCAGTAATAAAAATCTTACTGAGTAATTAATTGAGATACTACTTTAGAAACTTATAATTTGGCAACTAAGGAACTAATAATCAGTGGGGACAAAGATTATTTACCCTACAAAAGGTGGTGTAAGAAATATTTTAATTTATATTGCCTAAATATAGGCTTGTTATGAAAAAAATTAAGTTTAGACCACGAGGGGTCACAACGTTATCCGCCATTTTGAATTGAAGGTGCCAAAATTTGTTCTTTTTAACATAAGGCTTCAACAGTTGACTTTATGAGAAAAATGTCTATTAGAAGTTGAAAGATAACACAATTTTGATTATTTTTTGTAGTCGTATTTATTCGGTACCTCGCTTAGATAAAAAGTTACAAGCGGTGAAAATTTTAATTTACAAAAAAATACATAACTCCAATTTTATAAAAGCTGAAGATGTTACTTGTCAATAAAGCAATTTCGTTGTGTACAACATTTAAAAAAAATATATGGTGGAGACGTGGAAATTTCTTGTTTTGATGACTGCGCTGTCTTCACCCCAACGCAACATATTCCTGCGAAAATCAGGTAAAGGCATTTTTTTCATGATCTTGTTGTTGATTCTTTAGCAAAATTTATTTGTTTTGATGAACTAACCATCTTAATTGTGGAAACTGTTCAAAACCACAGACTGTTTATTTAAAATCCTGCTATCCTTAATCCCTAAGAGTTAAAACTAAGCATGGATAGATATTTATATAGTATCGAATTAGTGCAGCATTATTCTGCGAACTCATTTTACATTCAACAATATACTGATAGAAAAATTCACAAAGTTAATGGAAGTCGCAAGAGTTTTCTTAGGGTGTTAAACCAATTTCTTTGTCAACTGCGCAATGACGATATCATATCATATCATTATATCAAAATCAAAGTTAAATTAAATAAAAAAAGTAACTTACAAATTTGATCAGTTGTTTGCATAAATATGTTAATGATGTATTCTCCGTATTATCTTTTAACTGTGCTTATGTCATTTTCATTCTATTTTTTTGGCCACTCGTGCATTTTTAGAATTAGTATACCCAAATTTTAATGCCCACTACCCGCCACGCCTTTGTTTTATTTTATTTATGGCTTTTGCATGAATACTTTTAAATATAAATGCATGTCAGGCATTTATTTGTGCAGAATTCAACCTAAATCTGTTTTTTTAAGTGAAAACAATTTATTTTCTTAAAATAAAAAACTTTTCCTACTACAGAACAAACTGCTATTATGGTTCCCAGGTGTCCAGGATGGGCGGGCATGTCTTCATTGCATGGCTCATTTGTTTAAGTTGATTTTTTCTAGACTGATAGAAAGTCACCAAATATGCTTTTCCATCAATGCCTTTTTGATAATTGTAAGTTTATTTGTTTGTACATCGGAATCAATATGGCGTTGTTGCAACCATACACTAGAGATGATCATGATGCAAAATTGCAAAATGATCAACCTTTAAAATAATAAAGTTCACGTAATAGTTAAATAGGGTACGCACGCAGTCTTTTATTTTGTCATTTAAAATGTAGGTAAATGTTCATTATCTCCAATCTTCCATTGATTTTTATCATTATCACATATTTTTATTAGAGTTTTTACTTTTATTTATCATTTAATTTGTTGTTATGTAAATAATACTATAATGTAAGGAGTTACCAAAAAGTTTATTAAATCACAGCAACGTCAATCATGACAAGTTATAACTAATATTTACACGTTCATTGCCCCAGTTAGGTATCTAGTATGCGGCGTAACCGAGGTGAGATCCGTAGAGACCATTTCCAGCACCGTACCCATAGGGAGCGTTGTAACCGTAGCCGTGAGCCAAGGGAGAGGCGTAAGCGAGGGGGGCAGCGTATCCTCCGTGAGCGAGGGAGGTGGAGTACGCAGAGACGGCGAGGGGAGCGGCGGCTGCGTACGCTACGGGGGCGTGGGACACAGGTGCGGCGTAGGCGGCGTGGGCAACGGGAGCGGCATAGGCGGCGTGGGCAACGGGCGCGGCGTAGGCGGCGTGGGCGACCAGGGTGGGGTCCTTGCGGACGACGGCATTGAAACCGCTGTGCGCGTCAGCGGCGTAGTCCACGGTACGCTTTGTGCCGTCGGAGTCGAGCAGCGAGTACTGGCCGCGGACGCTGTCGCCGACGCGGGTTTCGTGCTGGCTCTTGACGTCACCAGTGTGGGGGTCGGACACGCCGTACGAGAAGCTGGTGTAGTCGGCGCCGTGGAGCCCGCTGCCTTGAGCAGCCGCCACCAGCATAGCAACAACGACGAACTGTAAATATGAAAGTCAATTAAATGTTAGTTGGAGTCCTAGTCGATATTTTTTTTCTAAATATTTCTAAAATTGTTAAGTGATTTACTAACACTTGTTTCACTGATTTATTAGGGTACTTACAAAATCATTTCATTTTATGATTTAAATAGTCTATTTACCTTAGCTGCCATTTTGATACGTTTGTTTAGGTTGCACAGTGGACTGTGAATGCTTAACACCTGATAATACCGTTCTTTTATATCAATGAACGAATACGGCTTATTTTATAGGAAGTAAATGACTATGTCTTTATTCACACTAGGTACGCTCTAGGTCACGCGTGAGGAATTTTCGTCGAGTTTAATTTCACCAAACACATTTGTAATTTGAATAACTAATTATAAGTAGAGAGATTTTTGTGCAATATGGCATAATGTGTATACTTAATGATTGGTTAAAGTAAAACAACATTACACTAAAGTACTTACGGAGGGAACAATAATTTTAAAATTTACCTTAATATTAACTACTTATTCATAATTTAGATCTGTTAAAATCTTTGCAATGACAAAGTTTAAACTAATTCTTGTTTTTATTTGGCCTTCCTTGACTTGAAAATATGTAAATCATATTTCAATAAATTGTAGTTTATGTTGTTTTTACAACAATGTGGCAAATATTTATATTTCGAAAGATTAAATTCTACGCCTCACAAAATAATGTATAAGCAATCCTAAAGACAATACCGATAATTATAAGTGAGTAATACGTTAAAAAATCTGAATTTTTTGTCGGAAATTCGTTTTTTTAAGTTCAATAACCTGCCCTCTGATCCTATACAAAGGCCTTCATGAATGAAAGTAAATGTGAAGGGCATATTTAGGTAGTTGGGAATTTTCCTAAAACTTATTCGGGCTTTTCATTGCTAAATACGTCATGTAAGTATAAACTGAGTAGGAACATAAAACCGGCCATGTGCTTGGTGAGCCCCGCGCAATGTAAGGTTCCGTCGTTTCCTGTCACAAGATGCTGAGTTTGCTCTAAAGTTTTTCAATTCGCTGTATATTACTACTACTAATTATTACTACTCATACACAGTACGTGAAGAGGGTGCAGGGGATGTATTCTTATGTAAAATATTTTAATTATCTTATTTTACCATTTTTTCAGCGTCATTAATATACATACCCTTGCAAAATTACGGCTTTCTAGTACTGAGAATATCTAAACTGCTTAGTTAAGTTACCCAAGTTGCAAGGCCACCAACACCATGGTTGGTGATATTTGCGTTATACAAGTCTATCAAAAAGATAAGTTTTCATTTATTCAAGTCCATTATTTAAGTTTCAGTCACACTTGTTCACGTGCTTAAAAATAAGTTATGTTGTCCTATAAATATTTTAAACTTAATTAAACCAAGTTTGACGTTAACTGTATTAATTTTTGTCTATGTAGAAGACTATAACAGTATGAGTCGTTAAAAAAAATTGCTGATATTAAATAATAATATAACCATTTAAGTAAGTAGACATTGTAAATTTTTGTTTTTAGCAATTCCATGCAAGGTTTAATTGAAGATAAATAACACTTGAAAAAGTAAGTAGACATGTCATGTATCGTAAAAGCAATTTATGAGAACCTAAAAATATTTTTGGGAAAGCCCTTTATTTCTGAGAAACCAATTTCTGAAACTATGTACCACTAGGATAATTATTCCACACTACGAAACCATGACTATAAATTAGTTGTCTGACGTATTATATAATAATACATTTTGGAAACCATACTAATAACAAGTATAACAGTAACCAGGTGGGATCGTTCAATTCAGCCTACGAAATTGATAATTTTTTAACGTTTTTTTCATGAGCTACTCTGGTACTACTCTACTACTTAACTTTGGTTTTCCTGCAATGCGTTTCAAAACGTTATAACCGGCAGCGCAATATTTTACTGAAAAACAATTACTTATTTACCTGATATTTACTTTATTTAACTATTTAATTTTAAAGTAAAATATATTTTTTTTCAGTTAAGTAACAGTACAATAGCGAATGTTATTAGAGTCATTATTTTTTAAATGTTTTATAGGAATTATTCTACAAACTTCAGTCCTTAGGAAATAATGATAAATGTTACAGTTATGACAAAACAATACAGGTAGAACTATAAATTGAATTCCTTATTAATTGTTAACATGTTTATAATTAATATCAAACACATGCAATTCAAATATGTATCAGGCGAAATTACGGTCTACCAAAACCCTCGCCGCGTGACCTAGAGCACGCAGGCTCAGTACTGTCTTTTACTTCCTGCAGTATGAAACGAATTGTACACTCGTATAAAAGAACGGCCAAATCAGGGATTAATCATTCGCAGTCCACTGTGCAACTAAAACAAACGTATTAAAATGGCAGCTAAGGTAATTGATGCAATTATGGCGCTGAATTTATAATTCAAGTTTTAGTAGTGAACCTAAAAATAGGTTTAGCTTGAAGATTACTTCTTATTAAAAAGTTTTTTAAAAAGTTTCATCAAATGAAATATAATATTATGAATTGTGTAAAAAATATTTCAAAAAGTAAAAAAAGAGATGTATCACACTTTTTATCGAAAATGAATGGCTAATAATTTGTTAAAAATAACTTTTATTTTACTCACAGTTCGTCGTTGTTGCTATGCTGGTGGCGGCTGCTCAAAGCAGCGGGCTCCACGGCGCCGACTACACCAGCTTCTCGTACGGCGTGTCCGACCCACACACTGGTGACGTCAAGAGCCAGCACGAGACCCGCGTCGGCGACAGCGTCCGCGGCCAGTATTCGCTGCTCGACTCAGACGGCACAAAGCGCACCGTAGACTACGCCGCTGACGCGCACAGCGGCTTCAACGCCATCGTCCGTAAAGATCCCGCCCTGGTCGCCCACGCCGCCTACGCCGCGCCTGTTGCTCACGCCGCCTACGCCGCACCCATTGCCCACGCCGCCTACGCCGCCCCCGTGGCCCACGCTCCCGTAGCGTACGCCGCGCACGCCGCCGCTCCCGTCGCCGTCTCCGCGTACTCCACCTCCCTCGCTCACGCATACGCCGCTCCCCTAGCCCACGCCGCGCCCCTCGCCTACGCCGCTCCCCTCGCCCAAGGCTACGGCTACAGCGCTGGTGCTTACGGATACGGTGCTGGCCATGGTCTCTATGGCTCCCACCTCGGATACGCCGCTTACTAGATAATTTATTGTACCTGAGTAGAATATTAAGACCCCGTTGAAAACAACGCTATGACTGTGATTACATAAAAGTTTTTGGTAACTCTACAACGACGTTTTTTTTTTCTCCTAATCTAATATTTTTACAAAATCATTATTGAACATTAGCATTTAACACAATACATAAAGTAGATTTCGTCAAAATAATCTCTTTTTTAACTGACTTAAGAAAAATGTGATTCTCAGTATGACCAATATTATGTTTGTATGTTTGTCCGCGATTTTCTCGCGTTTGGCTCATCCGATTTTAATGCGGTTGTTTTCAGAAAAGTATTTGTTACATTCTGGATAAGGTTTAAGTATGCATAATATACTGCTGAGCTGATAAAGAGGCCACAGAACTCCTTAACGGTCAGGAGTCAATAGATAATACCTTCTGCGTTTTGTCGACGGAACGTATTTCGTAGTGTATTGGGCAGACGTGGGGCTTACAAGGTACCAGACAGTAATTTTATTTACTGGGGGCGTAAATAAGTACACCCAGAAACGAAAAAAAATATCTTAGTTCGTTTTATAAATCGACTTAGGCATTGAACGCAAGACCTTATCCGATGGTTACGACACTTCTGTTAATAAAGATCTTTTTAAACGACTTCTACGAGTATAATGATAGATCCTGAATTGGACGATAAAGTATTGTCAAAGCCCTAACAACACCTATTTTACGCCTTTAAGTTTATCTTTGAAGTCGGTTCTTAGTTTTTTATAAAAAAAAAACAAAACAATCCTCACATTATCTGTTGAAATTCTAAATATGTAATTTTTAAAGTAAATTGTATCTTTAATGTAATAATGCAAAATCTGGCATGCAAAAGTGTGTTTTCCTCTCGTGCAACAATCCTATGGAGTAACAGAACGACTTACTTGTAAATATGGGAATATTAAAGGTACGGAAATAAGAGTACTATGTGGTACTAATGTGGTTTATAAATTATTGTTATTGACAGCGCTTTGGTCAAATATGAATGTTGGCCCAAGTGTTTAATGATATTACAAAGTATTTATTACTTTTTTGATATTGTTATTATCACACGATTATAATAAACTATCAAAAGAATGGTTTTGTTTAATTCTTATATTTGGACAAGACTAACTAAATCATATTGTTAAATAAAGACATTTAAATTAAAAGAGTATATTTTAAATAAATGAGTTAAATAAAATTGAAATATGTATTTTAATTTAATTACAAACAAAAAATATACAATCGTCGTTTCAAGTCGATAACAAATAAATTACTACCACCGAGCGCCGTGAGCTAGACCGTTGGGGGCAAGAGCACCATGAGCTAAGGGTCCAGCAAGGGGACCGTGGGGTAGGGGACCAGCTAGGGGATGAGCACCATGGGGTCCAATGGCACCATGAGGTCCGTACGCACCGTAAGCTCCATGAGCGCCATACCCAGCAGCACCATGTGGGCCATAGCCAGGGTATGCTCCATGTGCCAGAGGACCAGAAAGTCCACCATAAGCGCGAGCAGCCAAAGGGTTAGCCAGAGCGCCGTTGTATCCAAGACCATGGGCTCCGTAGGCCAAAGGGTTCGCATGCGCTCCAAACGCATGTGGGTTAGCACCGTACGCCAAAGGGTTAACGTGAGGTCCATATGCCAAAGGATTCGCATGAGTTCCGTATGCCAGGGGGGATCCAGAGTGTGCGTAACCAGGATGTGCTAGCGGAGATCCAGGGTGTGCGTATCCAGGATGAGCTAGCGGAGATCCAGGGTAGCCAGCAGGGCCGGCAAGGGCACGAGCACCTGGCTGCAGGGGCGACGGAGGATGGGTGGCAAGGCCTTCTTTGCGGACGACAGCGTTAAAACCAGAATGAGGGTCAGCGGTGTACTCCACAACACGCTTAGTGCCATCGGCTTCGAGAAGCGAATATTTGCCGACGACGCTGCCGCCAACGCGTTTCTCATGCTGATCTTTCACATCACCAGTGTTGGGATCTTTGACGCCGTATGAGAAACTGAAGTCATCACCAGCCTCATGTCCTCCGTTAGCACCCCCGGCACTCGCGGCCGCAACGAATACAGCAAGAACGATGAGCTGTGGAAACAGAACCTAATTAGTTTTATGTACATCTTAATTAAACCAAACTAGAGTTTTACAATACACTTGCGCTAAAATTGCCAAGCGTTGCATAAAAATATAAGCGCGTTATATTACCTTAGCGGCCATTGTTGTGATGTTTCTTGTGCTCTTGCTCAGATCTGGCTTGAGAATGATTTAACCCCAAGATTTTGGATATTTATATTCACACGGGTTGTAGTTTTGGGGGTCAGAAAACGAAATCATCTGACTCTTGCACTACATGGATGTGTTGTAACTTTTGCTAAAGATATTAAGATACATTAAGCTGAAATGAGCCTAAGAATGGTAATAGCATCATTATCATGTATACAAAGCTTTACAATTAACCGAGTATATGCTTTGTCTGAAGGTAACATTGTTGTTGTAATCAATTAAGATGCAAAAACAATATATTAATATAGTACAAATTATGTGAAGCATGATAAAACTTATGATCTATCAAGAAGTGATTCGTTAATGCTCTATTTTTCCATGGCTCTTCCGAAAATTCGATTATTGATTTTACTTTATAATAGTTATTTAATGGGCTTATTAAATACTAACAATGTTATATAAATTAAAAGTACTAATAATAACTCAACTAACAATTATGTCAAGATATACGTACATTACTTGTAGTAACACGTTTACAATTATCTCTACATATACCAGCCCCTGTAGCACGATCAACAAAACACGATATGATACAATATGATATAGCGATTTATCGCCTATTTACTATCAAAATATGATCACATAGCCGCCATCTTGACCTTTTATTGAAACAGTAAGCATGTCCGTGCCGGCGACGTCACGGTTAAGCTCGCTTTTTTGATAAAAGTTCATATTTTGACAAAAAATATGCGATAAATCGCTATATCATATCGTATCATATCGTGTTTTGTTGTACATGCTAGAGGGGCTGGGCCCTAACCATGAACTCTTAAAACAATCACAAATCTGTCAAACATTATCATTTCTGTCAAATTTTGTATGAAATGACGTACCAAAATTGACAGATTTGACAACTTTGAGATTGTTTTAAGAGTTCATGGTTAGGGCCCTGGTATGTGTAGAGATAATTGTAAGCGTTACTACAAGTAATGTACGTATATCTTGACATAATTGTTAGTTGAGTTATTATTAGTACTTTTAATTTTTATAACATTTTTAGTATTTTATAAGCCCATTAAATAACTATTATAAAGTAAAATCAATAATCGAATTTTCGGAAGTGTCATCGAAAAATAGAGCATTAACGAATCACTTCTTGATATATCATAAGTTTTATCATGCTTCACATAATTTTTACTATATTATTATAATGTTTTTGCATCCTAATTGATTACAACAACAATGTTACCTTCAGACAATGGTTAGGGCCCAGAAAACATTTTAAAAATTACAATATTAATATCAATTCATCGGACTTACAAATTAACTTAACTACCGGCTGTTTATTAAGATATAAGATTGCTTCGATATAACTATGTCAAAAAATCTATTTTTGAATAAAATATTAAATAAATAAAAATAACAGTCTCAGATCTCGTGTCATTTTATTGCAAGCTCATAATGAACTAATGTGCAATGTACATTTTAATTAATAGGTATCGGAAGAAGGTTTCCGTGCTTCAAGTTTACGCTATCTTTCATAATTCCTGCGATTCATCAGATTGCGTTATCATGATATGAGTATCTTTAATTTAGGCTAGTATATAAACACGGTACATAACATTACATACATCAGTTGCAGTGTAAACAGCAAACAAAAGAAATGTTCTCAAAGGTAACTATTCTTTACTAATTGCATCACCTAAACTTATTTAAACAGTTAACTAGACCCTTTATTAGATAAAGTTTCTTATGTTTATTGAGGTTGCGGTGCCAAACTTTTAATTGTTCCGACTACTTACATTAGCATGTCTCCAAAATAATGGCGTTAAAAGTAAAAGTTTCAGGTCAGCTCTAAGCAATCTTTGTTTGTTTCTAATTCCTATTAAATAATTCACATGACTCATAAGTGACATATTTTTATCGGCTTCCTACAATAAATATTACTGTTTCACACGAATTTGTATCTATTTTACAGATCGTATCATTCGCTTTGCTGGCGGTAGCTGTGAGCGCATCTAGCTCGGGCTACTCAAGCTTCTCCTACGGCGTCAACGACCCTCACACTGGTGATGTGAAAGACCAGCACGAAACTCGCGTTGGAAACCACGTGGTCGGCCAGTACTCTCTTCTAGAATCTGACGGAACCAAGCGCATTGTTGACTACCAAGCTGACCCGCATACTGGGTTCAACGCCGTCGTGCGCAAAGATGGATTGGCTCATCATCCTACGTCTTACGGTGGTGCTCTCGGCTACGCGGGATACGGCGCGTCGCCTGTAGGTTACGCTGGCTACGGCGCTGGTTCTGGTTACGGCGCTGGCTCTGGCTACGGAGCAGCCTATGGCGGCTACGGAGCAGCCTATGGCGGCTACGGAGCAGCCTACGGCAGCTACGGCTCGGCTCTCGCCTACGGTGCCCACACCTCTCCTTACGGCTACGCTTCATCTCCCCTGACGTATGGCGCTCACTCTTACAGCAACAGCTATGCTTCACCTTTGGCCCATGGTGCGTATGGAAAATTATCCAACGGCTACGCATACGGGTCGAACCTCGGCTACGGAGCTGGTCTGGGATGGTAAATAATCAACTAACTCAACGTGGCTTTCGTGTATGGATCATTGAAAATCAGCTTAATAGTTTATCTGTTTTTATATGTATCATTCATATTTTCTTTTATTTGATCTATTACTGTTTTGTGTAAAAATAGGTACGTTAAGTACTTTCACACTTTTGTCTTAAAGTCTAAGTTCGTTTGTGAAAATTATATTTTATGTTATCCTGCATACTTATGAAAATAAAACGGTCTTCAAAACTGACGTCACTTATTTTCATCAGAAAAAAAACAACTTTACATAAATAACTACCCATTGCAATTATATGTTTTTCTAAAACTAATTTGTAAAAAGAACTATAAAGAAGCGTGCTGAGATTTAAGCTCACCTCCCACAGATGAATTATTTTACTTTAAACTCAGTGTTTTGTGATCACAGAAAAAAAAATTCGCTATAATAATTGTAGTAAATCCATTACACAATGTAAAATAGTTTCCTGTCTAACCTGTTATTGAGAGACAAAAAATTCACAAACTATAACACGAACTTATTTGGGCCGCATAGTATTAAATACAATTTCAATTAATAATATGCGATATTAATATACAGGTTACTACGGTTTTCAATGGCGCAAGTTCCGATACGCGCCACATAAAACACATAATAATTGATAGAAAAAACTTAATAATGGAAAATTATACCATTTATGACACAGTAACTTATTATAAAATAGACAACACACAGTTTATTTTTCTTAATAATAGACGACTTTAACCATGAAAACAATAGAGTAATAAAAAAATCTGCTGTTTCACACCAATTCAAATGTGTGCAAGTGCTACTCAACTCATAATAATGACATTTCGATATCGATATGCGTTTATGTAAGTTTTTTTTAAGATTTTTTATTTGTATAAACATGGTACATTTTTGGTTCTTATTTTTAGGTATCGTGCATACGTTTAATCGATCTATCGATATACAAATGTAATGATATCCTCATACGTAACTAGTTGACTAAAAAGTTAATAAAAACATTAAATGCTTAATATGCGATTGAAGTAAGTACATTTAGAATAATTTCAATTCAATTACAATTCAATTCCAAGCCTATTATACAAAAACAAAATGTCAGTTCATTAAACAAAAAAATAATAAATAGATGTCCGTCCATTATACATAAATAGGGAATCAGTCAAATGCATATCCTTAATCTGCGGTCAAATGTTAACAAAGTCACAAAGCATCAATGTCAATTAGTTGGGAAGAAGTCATTATAAAATGTGATATACCTATCGGTTATAATTGGTACTTACTTACCAATAACTACGTATTAAAATAAATAAATAAATTGTTTGGACAATAACTCCAATAAATCTAGTCCAAACTATGGACAACTTGTCCTATGGCGACTAATTAACATACTCAAATACGTTTATGAACTTTCACGACTAAGGTATAAATGTGTGATGAACACAAACATTTGCTTCTTTCGGAAATCGAGTCATTCGGAAAGGCATTCTAGTCCGGCTGGAGCGCAAACCACTACTTACCACATGGTCGTCAATTATTTGTTAAACTAGCTGTTGCACGCGACTTCGCTCGCTTTGACTTTAGTTATCCTATATAGGTTTGTCAATCTAGACCATATTCTTTAGGTGTTAATTTCATCCAAATCGGCACCCTTAATACCTAAAAATTAGCAAACAGCAACAATCGCGCAGTCCTCGCCCGGTTGATGTTTAGTGTCAAATCTATTGGCAGCACCAAAGACATTGTACACCCTAAACCACTGATCAAATAAACTTAACAGTGGATTGCTTTGTTTTTGTTTTTTGCTGTCAATTTGCAATTTTAAAGCCAGAATTGCAAATTTTTGCCATCGCATTGCTTTTGCAAGATACGTAATAATAGTGTAGTTCTTGCGTGAAAAAGTAAAAAACATCAATTTTACAATCTTTCGCATTTACCTATAATATTACTACTAATATCATTTCATCATACATTTCTTGTTAATTACGACAATTCTTATTAATTAAGTTGGTAATGAAGATTCGTAAAGAGAGTAAGAATCAACAAAGTATCTCATACAATATTACACGAAGTTATTCACGATCACCTTGAAGCTTGAATGTGGAGCAGCCGCGATGCATAATACGATAAAGATCTAGTTTTATAAAATTTATCTTCATGAATGCGTAAGTAGTACTCATTTGGTGAACTGCCAAAATCGTTAATTCTGTGGTACCTGCTTGCACATAAACAACATTGCTAACATTTTTGTGCTTATATAATAATTTATGAAAATTAAGTCTGAATTAAAAATAATCTAAGCATATTATATTATATTATTTGCAATTACGCTGAGCTTTTATTGTTTTTTTTTAATCTTTATTTCGGGCCGCACCGTTTTGGTAACTTTTTTTTCTTAAAAGTGAATAACAACAAATTTTATTCCTCCTATCCTAATTTTGTATGGGTCATCAACACTCATATTTAATGAAGTGTTGAATCCCAGAGGTCCACTAATGTTGATTTCTTTAACAAAACTTAAACTGCTCAGCTTTTATTATTCTTAATTCAGAAAATTACTTACAAAATCTATACTATACTTCCTACAAAAAAATAACAATATAAATAACTGTAAAAAGGTACGTTTTTTTTTTCTGGACAACAGAATATAAATATGAAATCCTAATGGTAAGTTGACATTCATGTAAAGTTGATTTTGGTTACACTTTAATACTTTGTTAGATCAATAAGATTAGCCTGCCCACTCAATCTTTTTAAGACATAAACATGATGTTTTACAAAACAACTAGTGCCAGTATTAATGAATCATTGTAATTTATTTGAACGGTGATATTAAAGGTTGCTTTGATTGCTAGTTGTCAAAAAGGTACATAAATGTAAGACATTTAAAAATTATGTTATACCACGTTAGGAACTCTTATCGCGGTAATTAGAAGTAACAAATCAATGCCTAAAATATTATATTTCGTATTTTATGAAACGTTTGGACTAGTTACCAAATATAAACGAAAATTCAAATGGAGTCGATAATCAAAGAGTTTGTCACTTAATAATTCCATGACTAAATCATGACTTCTACCTTTATACGAAACTTCAGAAATAGAAAATTTCCTAAGATATAGCTTGCCCAGAATTAAAGCCAAATTTTAAAATTTTCATGCAGTTAAAACCAAATAAAAATCGGCCTAGTAATGATGATAAAATGTATCTTTATATTAACACATAGAAACGAATTGTGATTGTAAAAACTGCATTTTAACACTTTACTAACAGTAAATTAGCTATAGAAGTTAAGAAGTATATAAATATATATATTAATCAATCAGTATTATGTAAGGGTCTGTGTCACAATCGCTGAGTAAAGTTCTAAGTAAGCTAATCTGCTCAGTAAAAAAATAGAGATGTTGACAATAGCAAGCAAAAGTGCCCTGTTAACGTCAAAGTCAACATCCCTATTTGTTTACTGAGCAGATAAGTTCGAAGTAGCTTACTTAGAACTTTACTAAGCGATTGTACAGTCAACAGCACGTCGACCTTCCCCAAAAGTCAAAAATTCCCCAATAGATTTTCAACTTTAAGCCTGACATATAGAGTTCATTTTCAAATGAGAAAATTTGACATTTTGTGGTAGGTCGACGTGCTGTAAATCCACAAAATAGAAAAAACTGCCGCTATACGTAATTTGTGGTAAATCTATATCTATTTGACTTAGTAAAAGCTCTGTTTAGTTTCGGCCTCATTTAGTTTTAATTATTTTACGGACTCGTGGAAATAATTTATTTGTTACGTATTCAAATTCCATTCAAGTGCTATACGTGTGAAGGGCTGGTTAGTAGTTTTAGATAATTTAGTGTTCTACCGGACATTAGATTTCTACAATCCTTGACTGGTATGTTGTCTAACGCAAATTGTAAGCCTATGACTAACTTAATTGAGTAACTGTTGGTAAGCTAGCTTGGAATTATGAATGACTAATATAATATTATCTTTGATTACTAGGTATGATTTCAATTTAAACGGACAACTACGCGAGAGTCGAACTTTTGGTCACACAAATAGTCTTGATTCAAAACAAAAGAATAACCACAGATTATACTATGATGTCAAGATAACATCTATATATACAAATATTATAAAGAGGAAAGATTTGTTCTTTCACCAATAGAATGCTACATTCTTCCAATTTGACATAGGCTACATTTCATTTTGAAAAAAATTAGGGATCCTTGGTAAAATTTGAACAATGTAACCGAAGGTGTAGAAAAATGAGTCTTAAAATGTCTTTCGTCGAATGCGCTGCCGAAACTATTAGCGATAATTGTCTACCCCGTGCGAAGCCGGGACGGGCTGCTAGTATAAGATAATATGATGACATCCATAAACTCGGCCTACAAATCCTACGTCCTTTGCGGGTTTATACGCCACGACAACTTTTTTTTTTAGTTCGGAGCGTAAACTATTATTACACTTCTTGGTGGTTCTAGTGACTAGGCTGAGACGGTCTTTAATATGAATACCAAAAAGAGATAAAATATAACGGGAACTTAATTCAAAATGGCCAGTAAAATACAAATATGGATATTTCGCTTGCACGCTTCAAGATCAACGATATCATTGTCAACTTAAACATTAACTTAGTCGTTGTCCTAAAATCTCGGCAAATGTAAAAAGCATAGAGATAGTTTAAAGATTATGCTACATTCTATTTTATTTTTGTATTCACTAGCCTACAAAAAAAAAAAATTGGGACGTGTAAAAGAGCCTCTAGGGCCAATTGGCAGAAATATTTTTTTTGAGTTTTGATTTTTGAGGACATTGATAGACACTGGCATACAGCAACAAACATTAAATAAAACTAAGAAGAAATATTATATCCTCAGTAGCTCAGTTGAAAGAGCAGTCGTAAAGAGCAAAGATCCCATTTGCTGTAGTCTACTGTAAAAAAGATGGGACCTTTATTTGTGTGAGTCAATTAAAATTCATTTAATAATAAAAAACTAGGCAACCGTCTGGTGTAGTGGTTCACGCTCCGGACTACAAAGCGTGGCCGCCTGGCGGTTGCGGGTTCGAATCCCGCGAGGGGCAAATGTTTGTGTAATGAGCACGAGCATTTGTACCGAAGTCATGGATGTTTATAAACGTGTTTAAGTATGTTTTTCCGTTATCTAGTCGCCATAGTTCAAGCTATGCTTAGTTTGGGGCTAACAATCGCACCAATTAGTGGTGCAATTGTGGAAACAATTATTAGACAATTTATTTATTTATTAGTTGACAAACATAAGTATCTAAGTAATATAAGTATCTAGATGAACAAACTGACGTAGATGTTTAGTTTTGGACGGTTGTAAACTTCTGTGCATTTATCTTTTACTATACTTACGTACATACTGACTGTACCTAAGATAAGAATAAAAACACGCTTACGTAATTAATAACATCTATAACAATAATGTTTGAAAATGCTAACTTCAATGCGGATACGCCCTCCTTAAAACCAATTTTTAAAGCTTCAGAAAGAACTATTTAAGTTGTAAAATATAGCACAGGTTTAAAAAGTAGTCCTCGCAAAATGACTGTTAATTAGACATTTATTTTGATTTAACGATTCAACCAGCAACCACTTTTAGTTAAGTTATACTTAACCATTTTCATAATAATATAATATTTACTTTTAAACTTTCGCGTTGCATAATTTAAAACTCAATGAAATTATGATCGCGTTAATTCCCGTTTCATTGAGTTTTAAATAATATAATATGTGACTACCATCCAATTATTATAAAAATGGTAAATAAAAGTTTGCAACACAATTCAAAGGGCAACTTAAAATACCACTTCTTACGATAAATAATCAACTTCTTAGTACGGACAACAGCTCGTCGACCTACCACAAAATGTCAAATTTTCTCATTTGAAAATGATCTCTATGTCAGGCATTCAAAATCCATTGGAGAATTTTTGACTTTTTGGGTAGCTCGACGTGCTGTTGACTGTACAATACTTACAATTTAGTGAAAGATAATGAAAAACCGATTAAAATCAGTTACGAAGTTTAAAATAACTAATAATTACTTATACAAATAGACATGCATGAATAGCGACTGGATTTATGTACAACCAGCTGTTGCCCGCGACTTAGCTCGCGTGGTATTTAGTTTATGCACAGGCACTTATAACCGGAATAAAAAGTATCGTATATTTTAATATAGATCATATTCTACATTATTGTGTACGTGTATAAACTTTACTTTAAAAGCGAGATTGGGACACTAAAGATATTATTCAAAGATGTCCAGTTTATACTATTAGCTTTCCCTTATTGTAAGATAAAATCAAATGAATGATATTATAGTTTAAAAAATATAAAACACACTTTAGAAGGTATTTTACCTGTCAGCATGAACCAAATTAACCTATTAAGGCACTGGGTTCATCATGAGATCACAAAATTATTGTATTGTCATCCGAATGTCAGATACTTGGACTAATGTTCGCTAAGCTACTTTTAAGATTTGATTACATTGCCAGATACAAGTAAAGCTAGTGTAGGATACGTTTAAACAGAAAAAAACACTGTAGTCAAATTAGGAAAATAGAAATACAGGTATACCTTAAAATTGCGTTTATTCCACAGTTCAAACTAATGTTAGCGATAAAAAAAATCCCAACAATAAATCCCGCCTTTTCATCCTTTTATTCCATTTCTAATCTGTCCCTTACTTTTTTTTCTCTTTTCTCACTGGCCAGTATCTTTATAAAAAACCTACAAATGCCAGTAAAAATGAAATAATTTGTACTAACACAACAATTTTTTTATGAAAAAGTTATAAAGAATAAAACCTTACACTGGTGTCTTAACCTAAGACTTAATTACATCCTTAGACGTTTTGCGTCCTTTCAATTGGACAACATCACATGCATTGCCCTGATCAAGATAAGTAAAGTACTTGTGTTATAGAATTCAGAAATAAGGACGGTGCCACATCTGTCACCCAAACTCAAGAGTATATAAAAAAATATGCATCAAAATTTCCACAACAAATGTTAAACAACATTATGTTACTCCCACAGTTCCCATAACGCATATAATTGGCCTGTCACACGCAAGCATTAAGTTCTTTCTTTCAGATCATGGTGTGATCGAACGGCCTTGCGTGTCCGCATCCGTATCGTTTGACGCGTAAAGATCAACCAGCGGCCACGCCTGCGCAGGGACCTCATATATAAACTCCCGTCCGCGAGTCTCGGTACTCACTCCTCAAGAAACCTCTAGTCTCTCGCAATGGCCGCTAAGGTGATCTATTTATTTTTGTGATGTGTGAAAAGTGATAGACGACAATGTTTTTGTCATACGTGTACTAGTTTTGTGATATTTTTTAATTAGATTGATTTTTCATTTGAGAATTTTTAAAGTGACACATTTTTAGTTTCCATTTATTCCATTTTTATTCAAACTGTAAAAGCTCTTTATGAAATGTTTATTAAAGCTTTATGCGCATTTGTTGTAAAAACTTTAAAAGTTCTTAACACAATTTTGGTTAAAGCCTAAACGCTCTAATCAGCCACCTAATATTCCTCGATACCTTAAGTGTGTCTAACGTTTGCAACTATTTAAAAAGTTTAAAATTAAAGCCAGTTCGACATGTCATAATATTCTTTCAATAGTCATGACATGACAGTAATTTCATTGCAAATCTAGGAATAGTGATATTGATTTAGGCTTCACATAGTCATTTTTAAAAGAATTCAAAGTAAAGAAGTTTATCTGCCATTTAATCTGCACAAATTAATAGCGTCAATTCAAAGTAGGTCTAATATTGTTTTTCTTATTGCAGTTTGTCGTAGTGCTCGCCGCGTTGGTGGCCGCGTGCCACGCGTCCGTGGTCCCCCTTGCGCGAGCAGACACTGACTATACCAGCTTTGCGTACGACGTCGCTGACCCCAACACCGGCGACTTCAAGAGCCAGGTGGAGACACGCGTCGGCGGCAACGTGGCCGGCCAGTACTCGCTGCTGGACGCCGACGGCACCAAGCGCACAGTCGACTACACCGCTGACGACGTCAACGGGTTCAACGCCGTCGTGCGCAAGGACGCCGCCTACGTAGCAGCCGCCCCTGCTGTGGTCGCTACCGCCCCTGTGGTCGCGTCCGCCCCCGCCGTAGTCGCCGCGCGCACCGTAGCTGCTCCCGCTGTATACGCCGCGTCCGTTCCCTCCGCATACGCCGCTCAATCCGTCTACGCCGCTCCCTCTGTCTACGCCGCTCCCTCTGTCTACGCCACTCCCTCCGTCTACGCCGCTTCAGCTCCCGTAGTTGCCGCCCGTAACGTGGCTGCTCCCGCTGTCTACGCTGCGTCCGCCCCTGCCGTAGTTGCCCGCACCGTTGCCGCCCCTGCGGTTTACTCTGCCCCAGTTTACAACTACAACACGGTCGCCGCTGGACCCGCCGTCTATTCCGCTCGTGCCGTTGCCTCTCCTTACTACTCTGCCTACTCCGCCCCCGTCCAGTACTGGTAAACCTCCGATAGCCTTGTCTCAAGGCTTTAGCACCAAAACGTGTTCCGATCTTTGAATTGTAAATAGGTAAATTGTTGCTTATTTGTACAGACAGTATGTAATAATATAAAGTCATTAAATTATCGTATTTTATACTTTAGTTTATTTTTGCGAAACCCTTTTTTAGTTCATGATATAAATTATTTGATATTACATAATTTTACTAGTTATAAAATATAAGTTACTGGTACTTATGTAAGTAGGACATGAAGAACCTAATTAAATAGTAGTAATAATGGCGTTTACTCCCACAATCGTACACTAGTCTTATAAGTATCGCCATTTATGGAAAGAAGAAATAATCAAGGTCTAACATTTAAATTATACATAGACCTAGTGTAGGAAATTTATGAATGTATCACTATGTTATGATTTAGAGTGGTCTAGTTGCAGCCATATAAGTACTTAGGAAGTAATATTACTGATGATCATCGACATATTAAATTACTACGAAGCCTTTACCGAGGCACCGAAATTGCTCATTCTTAAATATAAATTGAGTCTTTCCAAAACATCCCTTTATAAAATAAAGATTTTTTTAAATCTTAATATTCATGCTCTTATAATAAAGTGAAAATTGCTAGCAACAAACCACACATACACACACACTTTGTCTTATAGTAAAAAAAATAAAATTTTAGTGTTCCAAGGCAAATTTTACAAAAGACATCTTCGAGCACACTGCGAAACCTATATGGAAAATAACATTTTACAAGTTGACCCAAACCATAAATTGGACCCGAGACCCACGCTACCACGACAGGTCGTACAGTACCCGGCACCGATGTTGAGCACTGGGGCAAATAGTGGGGATCGCGTTGCGCAACCTACGAGATGATCATCGTCAGAGACGCGCGTACGGAGCTAACAAACAGCCAATGATGGCCGGCGGTGCAGGCGCATCACACTACCAGCCAATCACGTAATCGTAATGGTCTTGCATCTTTCACTCAGTGATCAACATCGGTGTAGCTAATTGTACGACAAATCTATCGCTAGGATTAAAACAACTAGCATACAGATATATCCTGTTGCGTACTTAATCCATATTTATGTACAGTCTCATTGCGATGGCATTTAAATAGTCCTTAAACATTTTTTATACCCTCGTTAGGATTGTAGTCACATCCGCCGGGACATAATCATTATTTTGGCAAGCGAAATAGTTTTAATATTTTGAGCCTAATTTGAATGTTAAAACGTTTAATTATCCTATTTATGTATACGATTAATCTAATCTTGTTTACATGGTGAACTTAAATTGTTTTAGTAACTCAAACTTCTAAAATTTTAAAAACAACTCATGTGGTATTCGTACGAGTTTGAAACTTATTTATAGTTAAATGAGTCTTTCATAACGCTTTTATTTATTTCCCCTAATAATAACTTACGACGATTTATGGAAAAATGAATAATTGAAAATTTTAGAAAAAAAATCGTCGCATTTGCACATGTTTGAGTGGTACTTTTCTTTAAACTATGTATATATATTCAGATATTTTAATGCTATTACAGACACCACTTAAAATCTAAGGGATGCTTGACACATATTCGGGCCGGCATTAATCGACATAGATTGGCAAAGCCAAGCCACTGATCAAGTAAAGCCAAGCGCCAAATCCGACTAACTGTAGATGAATGTAAAGTAGTAGATGCTTCAGGTCAGCTTTGTTGATCCACATAGCGAACCGACAATGCCGGCTCCAATATGTGTGTAGCTATCCTTCTTGTCCACAGGTCTTGGCGGTGTAGAAATACCTATATGCTATAAAAGTGACACAGCTTATGATGAAAAATAAAAAAACAACACGTTGTGTGTAAATAATTTAAAGTTTTGATTACACGTTCAACACTTGTTTTCGAATACATTATCGAAACTGTTCACGTGATGGTAGGAGTTTTATTATTATTTAGGTTAAAAAGACAGCACCTACAGTAATTTAATTATACTTACGTTGCAAGAAACTTTAAATTTTGATGAACACATTCGCCTTCTTTATACAGCTTAAGTTATAGGTTTACCTTATGGTAAACAAATTACTGTTTTAGAACAGTACTGGGAAATGTCGCTGGGAGCCACCATCACCTACCAGTGTCCGATACGTACCAACCAACTAGTCGAGGCAATCGCTGAGAATGTCAATTAGGAATTGTTAGTTGCTTGATTAATAATACTCCAGGCGATTTTATTTCATACCAGCTTTTGCTCACAACTTCGTCCGCGTGGTATACTTAGTTTGGGCAGCATCTTTATTTTATGAGACGCTTATTTTGCAATTTTATCAAAACAAGGGTTGTTTCAAAACTTTAGTTACTTACTTTAATTATGTCCAAAGTCGTTTATTCGAGTGCTAAAATCATAAAACACCTTTTTTATTGTAAGGTCATAGAGTGGTTTGTAATGAGGTTTTCACTAAATTAACCAACTAAAACTAAGTTAAATTAACTAAAGCTACGACATAATGTAAGTAGTGAAACCTACTGAAGTTTGATACCTTTTTTGTGTTGAGAAGATGGTTGGATTAAAAATAATTATTTTTAAAATTTACTTTACTTTAAAGAATTAGATATAATCGAAATTGTAATATATCTTTCGTGGTTTATGAGATAACTATGGCTTAATTTTGCAGTTGAAGAGTATCAGCTTTCAGTTTGGAAAAGCAATTTTAACCATTATTTTATAATTACATATGATATGACGATAACAACATTCAGGTGTAAGTCGTGTGTATTTCAAAACAACAAAATACGGCAGTTTCACTTTTATTTTACTCAAGTATCTATAAATACATAATATTTACAACAACAAATGGAACATGGCTGGAACTTGGGTTAGCGTTAGTTTACCAATAAGAGACGGGAGCTTGGGCGTAAGTAAGAGGAGCGGAGTAGTAAGAGGGAGCGCTGACAACGGGAGCCGAAGCATACACGGAGGGAGCAGCGTAGACTGAGGGAGCGGAGTAGACAGAAGGAGCGGAGTAGACAGAGGGAGCAGCGTAGACGGAGGGGCCGGCGTATACGGAGGGGGCAGCGTAGACAGAGGGAGCGGCTACTGTACGCGCGGCGACAACGGTGGGGGCGGACGCGACCACAGCAGGGGCGGCGGCAACGACGGCGGGATCCTTGCGCACGACGGCGTTGAATCCGTTGACGTCGTCAGCGGTGTAGTCGACTGTGCGCTTGGTGCCGTCGGCATCCAGCAGCGAGTACTGGCCGGCCACGTTGCCGCCGACGCGTGTCTCCACCTGGCTCTTGAAGTCGCCGGTGTTGGGGTCGGCGACGTCGTACGCAAAGCTGCTGTAGTCAGCGTCTGCTCGCGCAAGGGGGACCACGGACGCGTGGCACGCGGCCACCAACGCGGCGAGCACTACGACAAACTGCAATAAGGAGAAAAACAAATATAAATCATTACAGTAGAGTTGACAGTATAGTTACTATATGACTGGCATATACATGCAATAAAAGATTCTTATTTATAGCAATAATAGTAGTGTTGCCTATTAAAAATGGATTTGAGATAAAGAAAAACAAGGTTCTGTCCCAATTCCCGAAACTATACAGGGTTACATTGCAAAGGGGTGCCAAATTTTCAGGGACCACTCAGAATCCGTAACTAAATCCATCTACGATATAAACGATCTAAAAAACTAACATTTTTTTTTTATTACTATCCGCTGTTCAAGGATGGTACGTGTGGATAATCTTGCCTCATTCATAAAAAATACGCACGCACTATCTCTGTGCAACCTAGAACTGCAAAGTTCAATGCAATAATAGTCACAATGGCGCGTGAAAACAAACCTTAGCCTTTTCGATAAATACCATAAGCAGTGCACCTTTAGATCTTATTTTGAAAATTTGGCACCCCTATGCAATTTAACCTGTTAACATATTTTATATAACCAGCTCAACTAAAATAGTATATAAGTTAAAAATAAACCTTACAGTTTAGATAATATCATCATTATATCTAATTAGCACACATTAATTTTTGGGCGACAATGTTTACTTTCTTTTAGGCATAGTAGTTTCCAAATTTTTGCTGTAATTGTTGTTTGTTTAAGCATGCTGAGCTGCACTATTCACAAAACTAATTAGAGGAAGCTAAAAAAACTAGTTTATAAAATTTACCCTAAACTGGAAATGTAATAGAATGTTTTATTATCACACACAAATAAATAAAAATCGATTTATGTTACCTACTTAATTTTATTTAAATTTAATATATTTATCTGCTTAGATATTAAAATCTGTCGTATCACATTATTGTCAGTTTGTCACCTACCTTAGCGGCCATTTCGTCACACTTGGGGTAATACACTCAAAGAATGAATGTATGGCATGAAGGAAGTCGAGCTTATATAGTAGCGTCCCGCGCGATTGATATTAAACAGTCATAGCGGTCACTTGACGAACTTGAAAATGGTTCAGTATTTTGATCTGCAATAAATCGACTCTACATACAACCCTATTTGCTCTGCACACACAATTTTGAACCCTAAGTCTTAACATAGAAGGTTAAGATACAGTATTACTTACTTCAGGCAGTGTGGTGAGGTAGCCAAAAGACAAACGGGGAACTGGTTCGCAATTTATTATAGACATGCTCCATAACCATGGTTCCGGTTGACGAAATTCCTGCCTTACTGGTATTGGTTTTTTATCACAACTTTACTATAAGGAGTTATTGGTTAGCTGTTCGTGTATTGTTCTTGTGGTGGCGTACTGACGTCTTGAAGATGTTAGGGTCAATATGGTTGAGTCCTGTCTCGCTTGCGACGGTAATCAAGTTAGGTTCTGTCCCAACTTTTTCCAGCAAATGTGGTGCTAGTAGTAGGAACAGTTGCTCAGCCCAGGGGATTAGGGGTAAATCGGCAAATGCAGCCTGCCATCCTGGTAAGCCTAAATGAACAAGGGCCATTCTGAAGTAGTGTGTGAAGGAATCCGCCAACCATCCCCATGCTCCTTCTCGCGTTGCCAGCCACACTGACCAGGCGCCTCCAGTGTAGACCAAACAGACCTTTCCAATCGTTCGGCAGCTGTCCAGCTCGAATACTTTACTTTTAGTGTTAAGGACAGGTCTCGGACCAGCAGGTTGTCGGGTCAAGGAAAAGTCCAACAAGTCTTTTAGAGCTGGAGATAGGCATAGTTCGTTTAGAGTGTTGACTTTGATAGAACCCACGGGTAGGATGTCGTCTGCTGAGTACTTGTAGTGCCAGGTTAGTTGGAATCCGTCACTGGATGCGTAGAAGTTCCGAAGGTCATCTGGTAACATGGCGGAATGTCGTTGCTCCCAAGTAGACAGGGCCACGCGGTCGCATGGAGGCCTCCTCTCAACACTAACATTGCAGATCCGAGGATCTGACTCCAGAAGCTTTGTCACACCCAAAGTTATGTTCTCGTAGAAGGAATCTTCAGACACTAAATCCACACAGAAAGCCATAGTGGGAATGTAACAAAACAAATTTTACATAATTTAACAAAATCAGCTTTGATTTCGTAACGAGACAAGTGGTTGTCATAGAGACTGTTGCTAACTCCGCCTGTCATTCATTGGTAATAACACTGATCAGGTAATCACTACGTTTAGTCGATTTGCCATAGATCAAAAAGAAAGTAGTTTGTGTTTATAAATAAAAGATGGCAAAATTATCGAAAATAGAGTACTTACAAATCAAATTCTCTCAAATCAGTGTGTTAAATAGATCTATTTCAAATACTTTTATTTTCAATTAATAAAATCTGTGATATTTAAACAAATACTTATTTACATACAATGGGTTTCAATATCTCTGTATGCTGCTACCTTGAATTTTGTAACTTTTAATCCCATCTGATAAAGCCATATTGCATTTGAATTGGTATTTGTAAATATACCTACCTATTTATAAAATCGTTTGGAAATCTAGTTGGTCGATCTTTCTTTTCCTCGCTTTTTCTCACCTCTCGGCTAAGTACGTAGGTCGTCGACATAAATAAAACAGTACATAATTTTATCTTTGTCGTCAATCAGTAAGGCTAATTATTGAACACTTTACTGTAATTTACTATAAATAGTCCTAAATCACGTACAATATCGTCTAATTAACAGGTTTGTGGTATGCTAGGAAACATGCTTGCAAATATTTCAAGGATATATTATAATAAGATTACTTTATCATATTAAGTTGATTAGGTAATGTTAAGTAATGTTGTTTAGAGGTTTTAAATTAGTATTTCGATAAGTTTTGATTTAAAGCTCTTTACAGAATTGTTAAATAAATCAAGATTACGGAAATCGATATTGTATAGGCGTAGACAACGTGTCAAATAATTATTACTTGTATATTTTTTTCGAGATCGAGGTGGTACAAACATATTAATTGAACGTGGGGAGCGTGCAGGTAAACGAGTCATAGTAATAAAATTTATTTTTGATAAAAGTGTTGGGGAATCTGTATGAGAATTTAAAAGTTTGAAAAGAAATACTAAGTCAAATTGTTTTCGTCGATTTTCTAAAGATAATATAATATGTTTTTTTAAGTGAATCGCTATATGATTCACTACGAGTATTACTACGGTAATTTTATGTTTTCACAAACTTCCTTTGAACTTTTATATGCGATGTATATCTTGCTTAAAATGAGGATTACATACTAAACAGCCAACATCTAAAAGAGAATGCACGAAGCTATTAAATAGAATTTATAAATTAATTACTTTTTTATGGCTTGGAAATTCTATTGATGAAACCTAAGTTGCGAAAAGATCTCTGAACCATTGTGTCAATTTGAATGAGAGCTTACTATCCATAAAAATACCCAAATCTCGTATACTGTCCACTCTGTTTAAGACATTGCCATCTAAATTATAATTAAATAAAATATAATTTGGTTTCCTAGTGTATGTTATAATAAAACACTTGTCCTTGTTTAAAAACAATTGGTTTTCAGTGCAATATTTGTTTAGAGAATCCAAATCAGACTGCAGATACTATTTTATATTGTATTATCTTAATGTAATAAATAAAAAATAGTACATACTTATAACTGGTAAGTACCTACAATTTAAATAAAAATAAACGATTGTATAGAATTTTCGAGATCCGTGATCATGGCGCTTGCAACAGTGCCGAAATATCGGGAACTCAAAAATAAGGTAGGTACATGGTAGCAATCTCGTAACAAACTATTCTAATAAAAATAAACTCAACTAAAAATTATAAACTATTACACTTTATAATATCTATTATTTAACTTATTATCATTTACTTTGGAAACAAAACAAGATCGCTAAAATAAGTGGTTTCGCCAATAAAACAAAAAATACCAATTTACCTTGATCAGATGATAATGAACTTTGAACAATTATAATTTCAAATAATGTAATTCTTTCTCACTGCTTATTTTTCAGTTTTGGTGTACAAGTTTGTATATGAAAAATTCCAATTCACTTATACCTAAAAGCCTAATAGCAAAGAAGTTCTACCTCGTAACTTGGCAATATAACCGACAGGAAAACTATGACTTTCGAACTAATATTTTACTAAACATTTTTTTTCTTAGCGCCAAGCGATCTCTGCCAAAAGAGTAACAAGTATGTAACTAGAAGAAGACAAGTAAATTTTAAGAACTAACTTAGGTAAAAAAAAAACAAATGGTTCAGACCCACATCCTTTGACGTTTTGTGGGGCTATTTCCAGCAGTGACCTCCTAGAGGCTGACGATGATGGTGAAAAGGTAAATAAAACCACACGTATAATTTTAGCAACATTTTTTTATTAATTTAAGAATTCCACAATGGAACAAATTTCTTCAATATAATCTAGACCTAAGTCAGATTGTAAGTAGGATGTATGCATGTATGGATTCAGAAACTGTTTTTACTGTACATATAGACAAATATAAATACCTGTACTCATTTAAAATACATTTAGACAAACAATATTATTAATTTGCATATCTACCACATTTTGTTTCAGTCTGGATACACGAGTGAAATATTGAATAAAGTAAGGCGTGTAAAATAATGCCTTGTCTGTACAGTTTATGAAAATATTGTGTGTGGGTTTATGTGAATTGCATCATTTTTTGATAGTTTTTATTTATTACGATAGAAAACATTCAAAAATATAAATTCATAAAGGTTCTATAGTAGTTATTTCTATAAGTATTTTATTATGTTTATTTCTAAGAGACATCATTTTACAACCTTACAAACGCTCAGCTTACGGAAATAACATAATTCTATTTCCTACTGTAAGTTAGCGGCAAAGTGACAACGGCGCGGAAGAAACATTGCTAGTTAATTTATTAAGGCGTTTAAACGAAAACAGTGATAGAGTCCGTGTATAGAAAGTAATTACCTACTCATTGCGTGTATCCAAACGTCAAAAATATTGAAATATCATCAGAGATTTTGTTATCAAAATACCTAATGAAGATTATCAAACTAGTGTAGAAGTAAAGCTCACCTCCACACAAGTTAGAAAAGTTAGTAATCATTTGAATATCGATAAAAATATTTCTTCAGAAGGTAGTAAGTACTCAATCTCTGATGTTGAGTGATCCCAACCTAAAGCAAACGTAACAGCCACTATACATAACTAACAAAATACGCCAAAATGTTTACCACACTAAAAAATTCGCTAATGAGGTAAATTATTACCGTTACAATTTAGTTATCGCACAAACCAATTAGCTAATACCTGAATGAGCCTGGACACTTCCCTGTTAATTCGTATGAGACAAATTTAGTCCCTATTTAGGGTTCCAGGCCCATCGCAAAATAAACCAGTATTCGCATGAGGTTAAACCATTTTCCAAACATTATAACCTGAGCGAACCAGCTATCTGCCATTTTTTTACATTATATAAGGTTTTATGTACATTCAACCCGCGTCATTCATCTAATCCACTTGCTACTAGTCCTATTTTGTACAAAAACTGAAGTCAACCTATAAATATCTAATGTAAAATCACAAGTAGTGCTATTCTTACTGTTAAGGAATTTATATTTTCTTCCATATATATAAAAAAGTCGCTTAAAAAAATCACAGACAATCACTTTCCCTTTACAGACATAGACCACCGAACCGACCGAACTATTTCTTAAAAGCATTACCTCGCTACATACAAAACCCTATTTACTTAGTTTTATAACCTTCCTGGTTTATACAATCTTACACGTTTAATTCAGTTATATCAATACTTTCGCGTACTCAGGTGTCCACCGTTCGAATCTAGCACTGGCCATGAAAAATATAAGATTACAAATAAAGATAATTCAACCATTAAATATTACCACAAATTAGGTGTTTCAAAAATATCTGACGCCGCTGCAATGAATCAAAGTATTACTTACATAGATTACGATGTGAAGAAATTTCATGCCCCGGACGTCATTTTTTATTTATTAAAAAAAATACTATAATAAAAGTTTTATTTTGTTTAAAACCATCCACACCTGTCCAACTAGCCTATTGTAGCCGTAGCCCACGCTAGTCAGACAGGTATGGATAGTTTTAAGCAAAATAAAGCTTAATTTTAGTTATTACATCCGGGGCATAAAATTTCTTGGCTATCGTAATCTATACAAATAATACTTTCATCCATTGCAGCGGTGGCAGATATTTTTGAGACACCTTATACGAGTATACAGCCTGGCATTTGACTGCTGTTGACGGTACTGCATTCAAAGTGATAATAAACACTTTTAGGCAGGTTAGTAAAAATAAGTAATTTTGTAAACGATTAAAGTTTTATCATAATATACGTAATTTTATTTGAACTTTCATTTTCATTAGGTACTTATAATCATATATTTTTTCGTTGCTTTCTGAAAGCAGTCAGCGAACGCAGTCAAAGCTCAGAATGCAAACCACCTCATTCAGCGGGCTGCCGTACATAATACAAAGAATTATAATTTCATCAAATTTTGTACTCTTCTCAAATAACCTACTCTAAATTAAATTTTACTGATGCCCCAAAAATACAATTTTGGCAACATTACATAAAAACCGTTATTTTTTTATTTAATCTTTAATTAATTTGTACTGGCAGTAACTCTTTAGACTTCAGAAATTTGTACTTTAGTTCTTTTATAGAGTGCTCGTTGTTTTTTTAATTTATTAAGTGTTTTACTACATTTCGTAACCGTGTAACATTTACACAAAGTTGACACCAAGACAATAAGTTACATCGAGACTTACCCCATTCGAACTTAATTAGATGAATTAAGGTTAAACATTTTTAATTTCATGAAACAATGTTTTATTTACAGTCATGAAATGACCATGTACGCGTGGACGCCACCCTGACTACCTTTTCAAACATCAATATATTAATTTTATACCTACATGCCCGTACATTCTGAGAGACAGTCACAAGCGAGTGACATCGACTCTAGTCGCTACGACCCGAAACAAAGCCATCAATCGATACCAAACAATCCAAGTATTTCGTGAAATTACTCTAGTGATCAGGAAGTGAGCATAAAATTACCATTTTTATTTTACTTACATAACATTAAACGCGAGAGAACATTTATATTTTTTTTTCATTATCAAATTCGTAAAGATGAGTCGACGGGGTGTTGTCAACGCCGACTCATGCTAGTGCATCCTTAAAATATAAAAACATCCAATGATTACTTAAATATTTCCTGTCCAGTTAAGTGCAACTATGTTATGAATATTTAGGTACTTAAATGTCAATTCCTTAAATAATGTACTTAAATATTTAATAATAAACATTAAACACGATGGACGGGTGTAACTTGTCAAAGGAAGAAAGAAAATAAATTATGAAAGAAAAGGATAAAAAGGAAACAAAAACAAAGAAAAAATAATTTTGTTACATTTTTTTTTAATTTTTTAAACCTAACAAACAATAATTTTCAATTTTTCATCTCCTTAAAACATAGTAACATCTATGAAACACAAAAAAGTAACTGGGAAAGGTAATGATAATAAAATTACGAATAAAAAAATGTTTATACTCCGAGGAGTGAAGGAAGGTACAACTAGATTACTTGAGATGACTTGCGGCCGACCCCCTGAAGATTGTGCTTACGAAATGAGGTACATCGATGAGATTATTACAACTAACCTAATTAACACTTACTGACTAAATATTTATTAGAACTATCAACCCGGCGACTCTATGTCTTTAACCATCTCCGAGCCGCAACGGACTGAGAGCACGGTCTACCTTGCAGAGATTCAAATGTATGCGATTTATTTATTATTATAGTATTCCAACTGAATTATTTCCACTTTAACAATATAGTACAAGGTTGTTCCACACACTTTTAGGATCAATAAATATATCAGACTGGAATAGCATTCGGAAACATGTTATAAAATAAAAAAATATAGAGATACATTTATATTTTTATCGAAACATTTCAAAATACATCTGCGTGATAGTCATAATTTTTAAAGTGACTAAAGTTGAATCCTGAGGTAGAATATTTGTACTTTAAATTTTATTTTTTTTAACTTTTCACAATTTCTCTTAAAAACTTAATTTAATATTTCCTTCTTCATATAAAAAATCTATAAGCTTACACTTAAAACTAAGTTATATTCCTCGAGGTAGATAAACTTATACTAAGAGGGCCCAGCATGAGTCTACATTCATTCTAATTGTTCGATTTTCAATGCCCAATGGTGTCTAGTCGACCAGCGAAAAGGAAAGTAATTTTTTACCATTTTTCTTGAATGTAGAATCTTTACAAGGCCCATGTGACGGCAGAGGGTCACCATACCCGTAACAATCTTTGGCTTTACCATCACGACACATCGCGATTTATTTACAAATAAAGACAACTTAGCTAAACTTAACTAACACAAAAGAGCTTATCATTGACGACCCAGAACGAGACATACAAACTATTCCAATATTAGGTCCAGTTCATACATCTGGTTTATATCCAGTTTATCACAAACATTGGTGCCATTACTACCTATGTGATGTTTTGACCAAATGTTGGATCCAAGTTGCTTATCGTATACCAGCGTAAACACTTTTCTTTTGTCCAAACATTGCTTTCAAACAGGGTATAACAGCAACAAAACTATTAGGGAAATCGGCCCAAGTCTAAACGGGGGAATTGCAATACACTGACTAAATGTGATTCACTTATCACACCAAATAGAACATTACAACTATTAGGGAACACTTACTTGTCCTCTAATTAGCTTTAACAATGAATCAACTTATTTTAGACGTGTTATAAGGTAAACATTTCGTGGTATAGGGAACATTTTTTACATTAGGAAACGTGTAATTTTCTCAAAAAATCAAATCTACACAAATAAAGAATTGACGCGTGATATTGTAATCTAAAATTTGTACCTTATCAAGTTTAGATAAAAGCAAATCCAATTGATTTCAACGAGCCCTTAGCGATCATTCATAATCGTAACTTATACCCATCGTCTTACTTAACCGAACGAAAATAATAAAAAGCTAAAAACATGATGCATTAATGCAATTCTTTTTTACGTATCACAAAAAACATTAAATGTCGAAAAGAAATCACAACTATGAATTTTTAATTCATAAGAAAAAACGAAAAGACAAAAATATAATATTTTTTTGTTTCCAATAATAATAAAACATAATGTTAACAATTCGCAATCGAAATAGCAAAACATTTTTGTCTTAACAGTAATACACTTACCAAAAAAATCCAATAATATGAAAAGTAATTAATCTTTTATACTATAAATTATAGGCTCGGCCTACTACAAGAAGAGTGAAGTTTTGTGTATTACCGAGCTACTGACCGACTGACCGACCGTTTCCAAGTTAGAAAGCACTGCGTTTGATGTTGCACGCAAGAAGATATTTAGATTTTTTCTTAAATCTTTTATTAAAATCTTTACTCTTATCGCCACTGACACACCCCAGTGGGTACGATTCTCTGCAATTTAATACGTTCATTATCAAACCGAAAAAGTCAGGTTATGTTAAAGATGTTGAACTAAAGATCTGACTTGCATCTATTGACGCATTTTAGGATGGTTACGAAAGTACGATTAAAACAAAGACAAATAATGTATTATCAGTTTGTCAGTTATAAAATATATAATGTATCCAAAAAAGAGAAACAGATGTAAACCTTATTTAAGAGAATTCCAGCAGAGAATCATACCCCGTGTGTAGCTATAATAAAGTCCTCTCTATTGGAAACCACGCTTCCCTTACTTTACGACATTATTCCAACCGAACCCTGACGTCACAGACAATAGAATACCGTAAACAAAATATATGCGATAATTTACAGCTACATCCCACTGATCTAGAAAAAGATTCTAACTGCAATCGAATTTTAACAACTGATTCTTAACATGCAAGCCACCTAAAAAGACCCAAAAAGGTTCGACAACTTCCAAAATGCTTATTCACCCTTAACCAAATACACGTGCAATCCATAATAGCATACAAGACGTTTTACGTATTTGAAACCTAGAATAAAGAATCAGTATACGGGTTGAAAACGAACTAGCCAATGCCCCAAAAGTAGGACGGTGATAGCCTATTTAATTACTTTTATTTTTAAAGTATATATTTTACTACATGGGCACCAGTGCTGAAATGTCTAGAAACATGTATTTCTTGAATTCTTAAACAAACCACACACGGTGCCATTTATGAGACAACAAATAGTTGCGTTTCACCCAGTACAAACTAAACGAAACTAATCGCAAAATTGTATTTTAAATAAAAGACAGGACAGCTACAAGCCTGTGAAGTCTCACCACTGCAAACACCCGCAACCCTCAATCAAAACGAACTAGAAATCAATACAGATTCACCCTTTATATTATTTCTGCGATAACAATATTCGTGAGAACAGAGATTATAGTAAAATATCAGTTGTGTAAATAGAGTAATAGCCTGCTTATTCGATTCTATAAATATAATATTGATTTCTCGAGTAGGTACAATACACTATAGCTTCTATTCGGTATATTGATAGCATAAAGGACAATACTCAACAACGTTCAAGTATATTAAGAAAAAACGAGTAAGCTTCAGACCATTAAAAGATAACTAAAACGCTTTCTTCCAAATGGTACGATTAACAAATCTATTAGCATTAAAAAAAAAGTCACTGAGCCTTTATAAAGCATTTCTCATAAAATATATTCAATTGTGTATCCTAAAATATAAATATAATAAATATGAATGCAACCTATTCCTAAATATCAGGAATAAAACACACAGTCGCTACATTCACACTTAACAAAAATATAAAATAAATAGTAGATGTGAACTTAAAATTGAGGTTATTTGGCACTGTCCCGTCGTCGAAAGTAGCGGGGGGCGGCCGCCCACAACAATATAATACTTGCGGCCGCCCCCAGGGCCACATTAAATAATTATTTTCTTTAAAATCTCAACTGGTTGCACTTCAATGACTAGGAATATAGAAGTAGTAAGTGGCCTTCATCTAAATGCACTACGAAATAAAACATCAAAACGGAATGTTAAAATCGACACCATCCCATAGAAACATATAATTATTTGGTCTCAATAGTAACACCCGCGCAGGCGAGCCTGTGGCGAAAGACTGAAATGGATTGGTAACACCATTCATGCATCGAATCTTACATGCACATTTTATAACGTTTCTTTTCCTAACTACTTATGTATCTAGGGCAAATTGTACTTTGTACAAAACTAAAACCGTTCAAATTCACTGTACAGTAAAAAACCGCAGAAAACCTACATTCGTATGTCCCCGCACGTTTTCCCTCTCTTTCTTAAAACGACAAAGTGGCAAAATAAAAATAAAAGACGTATATCATTAAGTATAAAGCCCGTTTCCTATTGTATCACAGTTGTGTTTGAATAAAATATGCAACTTAAACCTGGTACATAATCTATTGTCATTAGGAGTAAAGTGTAGAAATATGAATGTAAAATAAAGTAATATAATCAATATAACTGAGGTAGTTTTGCCACAATGTAACTTTAAATCCTGTTTCAACCTAGGCCAAGGCGATTTACAACATTCTCCTATTATTTACATACACTTAGCCTATGACCATCAGTCTCAACATCATCTCTAAGATTCTCTAGCTCAGGTAATTTAATAAAAGCTATGTCATACATGACCGAGAGCTCAAAATTAATCGTCTACAAAGGTAACTTCATCTCACAGTCATCCGGACATAAACTAGTAAATTTCGCAAAATAATTAAGGTACTCGAACGCAACGGGTGCAAACGCAAGGTACAATATTTTTGAAACACGGTACCGAACTGAGACGACCTCTGAGCGACCGTCCGAAGTCACACTCGAAATATTAAATTAAGTAACAATTATCGCACAATTTCAAAACCTTAAAAAATCTTAAGATCAATTTTGAGGTAGATCATTGATTACATAATATGCATCGACGAGGTAATTTATTGTACGCGCGTTACTGCGTGGCGCGGCGCGAGGCCCGAGCGCGAGCGCAGTGTGCGACGCGTCGCACGCGCATGCAAACAATATTCAAAACAAAACAAACTTTAGAAGTAATTATTTCAGATGGGTTCAAATTTCATGTGTATCAGATTTCCACTAATTTGACGCCCGTAGAGCATTATCAAACGCTGAGTTTTGCATACGTGTGCGACACGATCGACACCGCGCGTTCTGTTGCTGCGTCATCGTATCAGCATAGCGCTAACCCAGGCCGGCGGCGGCGCGCTTACTGCGTGTGGTTGGGCAGCGGCCCCTGCGGCAGGTGCGGCGTGACCTGGTGGCGGTGCTCGCGCGCGATGTGGCGACGCACGGTGTTGTTGCGCGTGAAGGTGCGGCTGCAGTGCGGGCACGGTACGCGGATGCCCTGGTGTCGCTGTCGGATGTGCGCGCGGAGGTTCGTCTCGTAGCCGTACAGCCGCTCGCAGTATGGACACTTTAGCTTTTTACCTGGAATAATGGTAACCCAGAATTAAATTAAGGAAGCCAACAACAACAAATTCGGAATAATCCATAGATTTCCAAATATAGTAAGTGCATCAGAATCAAGGAACAGATTCTTTATTCTAGGTTTTGAAGGTCATTCTTCTGCTGGACAAAGCCCAATTCCAAAACACGGTACTAAGCCCGATCCTAGGCTATATTTTAAATTTACTGGCCTTGCGTATTTAACATCGCTCCATCTTCTTAGAGGGCGCCCAGCGCTGCCTTTGTCTAGTCTAGCCTAGTCCCGTATCGCTTTCTATAATCTATAAATCATATTTTTTGAAGCTTGGACATTAATTGTTGCAGTCCAGGTCTGCAGCGAAACAAATGTAAGTTTACACTTTGACTCCTCACAGCGAGGTTTGTCTGTCGTAATATAATCTATTCTGGTTATTTAAAGACTGAACTTGAATTATGGTTATTGTTATTCGAAGCAAATTACTAAACAAAATACAGAATAACGTCATCAGGAATTTAAAATAAAAATAAATTTATGAATAATTAATGAGTTTCCTGATGCTTTAGAATTTGTTTACGGTTTTCATTGTGTTACATTGTAGCACTATTAAGTGACTGCATAAAATATTATTGTCATGATAATATCGTTTTATCTTTCTGGCAAAATTTATGCGCTAAAGATATTGTGTCTAAATAAAAACTCGATTGGATAATTACCTACTTTGAAGCTAAAACATTTTAGCTTCCAGACACACAGACTACAACTGTAGGTTTTTCATAATACTTCTGCAAAAATTTCATAAAATTCATAATTTCGCGCGCGCAAACGCACATTTAAATGTAGCCATGTTTTAAAGCTATTCAAGGGTTATGCAGGTCTGATAGAAATTGCTCCCAATGTACTTGCTGAGTCTAGGATTCATGGCTAAGCGCTTCTTGAAACAGGATAAAGTGGTTAGGGAAGAAGAAAGGTGGTGGGGTCCACATACCATCAGCAGTAGCGATGCCTCCAGACTTGCTCGTGATCATCTTAGCTGGCCAGATGTCAGGGCTGGGCTTCGGTGGCACGGGCGAGGTCGTGATTGGCTTGTCGTGGAAGTTAGTGGGCGGTATCGAGGTCGGCGGTGGTGGGGAATTGTTATATCCACTTGGATGATAGTCGTTCTCACTTTTTACCCGTAAATCTGGAAGACAGATTATGGTATTGTTATAAAAGTTAACGGGTATTTATCACCAAGCTACTCTACTTCTAGTGCTACTAATGTGGAGTATTAAGAATTTTCTAGTCCTGTCAAACTTTAATCGGTCAATGTTTATTAAATCTATAAGAAATTGTTGAAGACAGAATCAGGAAGCTAACAAATTATTAATAACTTTTTTTTTTTAATTTACGTGCATCTAATGATAAACAACTATACCTAGCTCTAAACTAACCCAGTCTCAAACTCTTTCAGGAAAGAGAAGAAACGTCTAAGTCCACTACAAACCTTCTGCACCTTGGTCGTTGGACAGGCGTTCAACCATTTCGTCGTTGGCCGAAGCGCTGCGTTCGTAGCCGTTGTTCTTGATGGGGTTGCCGAGGGTCGATGTGCAGTCAGGAGGATTGTCTTCGAAGCGGGCGCCCGCACCGGGTGACGAGCGCGTGTCGGGTTCGTCAGCTACGCTGCCACAATGCGACGACGATGAGCTTTGCCTGGAAAGTGAGGGTCATGTTTTATGAACTAGGTCACATCCTAGGGCTTGAAAGCTCTAGCATAATATAGCATAAGCATAAAGACTAATTTCAGTGTACGAATGACTTTAAAAAATAACAAAGTTTAGCATCATAGTGGTTTAGGTTATAATAATGCTCAGATATGCATCTATCTTGAGACAAGCCCACAAACAGTCAAAAGTAAATTTGTAGTGTAATTTACCTGTAATTCCTTGTAAGAGGGCTCTGTGATGGCGAGGGTTTAGGCGGCGCCGGTCGTCGGTGGTGTCCAGTTGTGGAATGGAGTGGCACATGAGCTGGCGGTGCGTACCGCCCAATGTTGCCGCTTCCACCGTGTATAGGCAGTCCGTACTGAGGCATTATTGGTGCGAACGTGGCCGTATGCGACTGTGGTGGAGCTGATTCCTGAACCTCACAGTTCCCTGACCCAGAGACAGGGCTCGTCTTAATGCGGGTCTGGTGACGGTCCCCACCAGACTGCTGGGTTTGTTGCTTCACCCAAGCATCCTGAGACATTTCCATAGACAGACCTTTCACCTGAAAGGTAACATATTGAAAAATAGACGTTTTGTGACTTGCAAAAAAGTTCAAATCATTGTTACGCCCTATGACGCAGGCAAATGCGCAAATGTAATAACAATTAACATAGAATACCCGGAAAATAATACGAATCAAAACAAAGTTTGAAAATAAGTTTGTAGGAATCCTTGAAATAGACATTTTGTCGTTAATTATTACGTATTGATTTAAAATATTTTGAAATTAATCTTGTAAAGTTAAACTGAAGAGACATGAGTTTCCTTTTGTTAATTAGTATTTTTTTATCCTATTTATTGATTGTTGTTAAAATTTCCTATTTAATTAACGTATTTTGTGTAATTCAGTGTCAATATCTTTAATTCTTAAAGAGGCAACAAAGACAAAAAAGCTTCGTCTTTTATTTCGATTTTTTTGTGAAATCAAAACTAGAGTTTGCATTCAAAAAAGTAAACAAGACAAAATCATCACCTGCAAATTCTCCCCACTCTTCAGGAAACTCGAAAGGGCATCCTGGCTGACGTGCACCTCCCCTTTGTACATGAATTCCAAGAGGGCTTGCATGTTGTCTGCCGTGGTGGCCTCCAGGATGACGTAGCAGGCGCCCGCATGGCTCGGAGGGGCTGTGTCGAACAACTCCTGAAAATGCTTGCTGCAAGCGGCCAGTATCACCTTGTGTGCTTTGAATTGGCGACCTGGAAAGATAGAAAAAGAAGATTAAATACATAATTATACGAGCGTTATTTTGTATTGCAATTAATAGAAAATAATATAGCAATAACTTTGTCGTGTAACTATGAGTAGAGCAAACGATCAGGTATGTTAGGTTGATTAAAAAATATCTAATATTTGGGGCAACGTGTTATTTGGACAAGAATATAAATGAAAATTTTGCATGATTAGCATTAAATCAGATAAGATTATTTGGAATTATAAAACATTTTAAGGATTAAACGTTGTTAAAAGTAAAATCTTCAATAGGAATTAGGTATTAATACCTAATTACCTATTACATGTCTGACAGAGGTGACAATATTTCTTGCGCAGCTTCTTCTCATTACCCGTGACGGTCGCAAGCGGTGGTTTAGAAAAGCTACCTATATAACAATTTATTTGATTTGTTAACTTCCTATTGAAGATTCTACTTTTAGTAATATACTTACTTACCAGTAAGTATATTGTATAAGTGGGAGCTGGATGTAGTAAATGAACTAGCCGTCAGTTAATGATAACAGAGCCTAGTAGCATTGGGCTGTAGTTTAATTGCATGACAATACATCTTGACCTCCATTAACTCAATAAACATTGACCTACATTCCGCAAGAATTTAGGTACACATTTGCAATTTTTAAATTGCATGTATTTCATCCTCGGGCCTCGGTTGGAATTCAGAAATAATGTAGATGGTGTTATCTACATATACTTTTCACTGTCTTAGGTTATGGATTGGATTTTAGTTATTTAATTGATCATAAGCATATTGAGGAGACGCTGCTGACCGTCTTCTTGTGGCGGTTCTCCTGTAGTCGCCTCTTACGACACCCATAGGAAGAGAAGGGGTGGTGCTATTCTTTTAACGTGCCGGCACCACACGACACACCACCATTGGCCAATTCGCAACGATCGCAACTGCGATCGCCAACCCGCCTGCCAAGCGTGGCGATTATGGCAAAGTCCTCCTTTTAGAGAGGCCTGTGTCCAGTAGTGGACTGATATAGGCTGGTGATGATGATGATGATGAAGCATATTAAATCACCCCGCATGGTAGCTTTGTGGCACAGAAAAATAGTAGTTTGAAACGATATTTGGGAACAACCACAGAAATATATCTCGATATATTTCTGTGGGAACAACCTAAAACGCACAATCGAGCGCGCGTTGTATGAAGCTTTTTTCTGATAACTATTTATTTACTTGGTGTTTGTGGTAAGTGTCGATACTATTAATCAGTTGTTTAAACAACTCCTCCAGTCTCTGGGAATAGGAGTTACATGATTTCTGAATTTAAGCTGCTACAGCTTCCCTGTTTTATAACCCTGTTTAACCGTAACACAGACCGTAGGTTCACGGGCTACCAAAGATATTTCTACACAGGCCAGATTTGACCCCAGCTATTTTCGAATACGTTAAATTTAAAACCGCTTACGCCGCATCCCACGCGGTGCGATAAACAAAAACCAAGGCGATGGGCTGGTCTCAAAACAATTCTACGAAATATATCGGCCAATTTGTACCGCTAAAGATAAGGCCACATTACAGATACCTGCTTGGTGTTAAACCTTTTAAGACAATGGAGAGTATTTAAAAAAAAACAACTGAGAAGCAATACAAAGCTCAAGAGGTATCTAAATTAGTATAAGTTTTTAATTATTTCAAGAAACTATCGTAGTTTCAATTATTTTTTATCACCGGTATCAGATCGACCGACCGCTATTGTTTTTGTGACTGCAATGTACACTAGTAAAATAATAATAATAATAATATATGACAAATAACGCTTTTAAGTAAACTCAAGTCTTAGAAAAACATTTAGAATGAAAACTCTAAACAAAAAAACGTTATACAAACAGACTTCTGGCCTTTGACCTTTTTTGGACTACACGTGGATCAAAATAAAATTAAAAAAAATCAGTGTGTCATTTGACGCGCTGACAAAGACACCAATCGCTGTTCTTGGAAACTCATGCCTATGAGCCATGAAGCGCTCTCAAACTAGCATGACCGGACTGCCTTGTTCTCTCCAATAAGAACAAGTTGACAATCATAGTGTCAAGCATAATTTAAAAATTTTGCGAGTAGTGTATAAAAACCATAATTTGTACCTGTAGTGTGCTCTACGCCTAAGAGTTAGTGGAATAATAGCTTTATCGATCAGCCCTTCTTAGTAGACTTATTAGGTACGATGCAATGAGAAATAATAACACATGAAAATGCTGATCAGACCGTTGAATATTGCTACATTTTGTATTACATAACGTTAATCAAAACTAATTATTATAAATCAGAATGTTACTTCGTCTGTCTGTTTGATAAGCTTTCACAACAAAACCACCGAACTGATTTAGATATTTAGTATGGAAAAAGTTTGATCCCTATCTTTGGCCTATGACCATCCCTAAATTGAGCATAAGTACTAGTAGTTGTACGTAGTATTTATTTTTCTCTATGTTAATAGTGAGAGACCACGCGGGTGAAGCCGCGGGCTTAGCTAGTTGTTACCTCAATTGGTCTTCATAATAACGACAGAACATCACAAAAGAAATTCTTTTCTTTGTCATAATTTTAATTCTTCTCTACAATACCGTATTCAGCATAGGGTTAATATTATAATAGGAAAATGTTCATGTTAATTACTCAACAATAAATCATCACTATGGAATTCGTAGTTCTCGCCTACATTGTTCGTATAGTTAAAAACACCAAAAACTACATGATATGATGCCCCTGCGTGTGGTCGCGGCGTTCGAATTTGAACTTTATGCGATGGTAATTGAAGTTGAAACGCGAGTGCCTGTGTAATTGCAGAGAGCCACAACACAAGCGTACGCGCATTACGTCAGAGCGAATCGCGCGGAACCAAATAAGCTTAGCCTTGGACTAGCGTATGCGCTGCCGTAGGTCGGTCGCGCGCGATCATTTGCGATTAGTCGCAGCCAGTGAAGGCATTGTAAGAGCTGATGCTCGCTTACGTAACGCACACGTGTGTATGACTCATGTCATGCCGCTGCCGCGCTGTTGCTACGGACGAAGCAATGTGATCGATTTAAGCCTATCAAAATTATCTTCATTCAACGTCTCACGAGGTTGGTTTTATACTGTAGAGATTAGCGTGTTCATAGTGCTATTAGCTTATAAACTATCTGAAACTTATTTTATGTTTGACCTTAAATACACACGAGTATTCAAAAATAAAATTTAAAGCCTTTTCCACGTTAACGACACCAAATAGATTTGCGAAACGTTATTATTGAGTCAAGTCAGACTAATATTTGACAGTGCATGAAAATCGTAAAAGTGCAGCCGGCCTAAATAGGCCTCAGCTATGCACGACCGTTCCGCTCCCGCTCTGCCGCCTACGAATTCGTTCAAACACTTCCTTGTTCGATCATACCTTCATTCGTCATTTGAAATACACTTGTTATTTTATAGAAAAATAATAATTTTATTAATTGAGATTAGATTATTACAAAAGGCATTGTTAAGTCAGATTTGTTTAGACTGCAACTAGTGACCTCTCGTACTTGCATTTAGTCGTCTTGATAAAGAACTTTAATGTATTATGTTCAATTTTTTTAAATGTTTAATTTGTCTTTTTTATGCAGGTACTTTTTAAATTAAATCATTTAAGAAAAACATTAGCAATAAATCTTTTATTTCAAATGTTACGTAGATAAGTTTAAATGTGTAATTTACCTGTTTTTGTACGTAAAGTACAAAAACATACTACGGTAGGTATTATACGCAAAATATACTAAGTTAAACTTAAAATGTTTTACACTATGTTAGTTTGTTTGAATTCTTAGTGTTAAATGATATGAAATATTATTGATTGCATAAAATATGATAATACAGGTATTTAAGTAATTATATAACTATATCAATAAAAATACACTTCCTATTAGGAACAAAAACTTACATTGTCATAATCAAAAGTATTGAAGATATGACTACGCAACTCTTTTGCGTTCTATTTTAATAATTTCTTCTACTACAATAAACAAGCTACACAAAACCAGTAGAATCTTGAGCAAGAACAAACAAATTTTATAAGCTTTTATAACATGTTGAAATCATTACCAAAACAAGTACCTAGTGCCCTACATTATAAATTACATAAAACCTAAAAGTTTTGGAGCAAAGTAAAGCAGGTAGTAACCTCCTTTAAAAATATTACATGTTTAGTCTTTATCTTATAATAAAAAAAATAAAAAAAAATTAAACATACATTTTACATGAAAAGAATGTCACTTTTGAACAAAACTGTCATAGGACTGATAGCCGTCTTTTTTGTATGCCGAAAATACAAGTAGGTATAAATGAATACGAGTACACTGTTTCAACTATAAATATTGCTACAGTTAAATTCAAGTACCTACTACCTAACTACTACATACTTCGGGTATTGATTTAATCCTTAAAACCTAACAAGAATGTCTGATGGCGCGTTTTTCTTTTACTTATAATAACATAGTTATCTTTTAGAAGTCTAAACTACTCAATATAAGTACATCTTGCAGATTCCGGTCAGAGGTAAGAATGAGTCCACTCTTAGAGATAAAAATAGCACACTTTTCACCCGTATTATCCTCTTTCATCCATCCAAACTCCTAACTTCTAATTACTTATTTGCTCGCCTAGTTCAAACAACAAAAATTGATCCTGAGAGGTAAGAAACAGTACACGTTTAGAACTAAAGATAAACATACCCTGGGCCCCAATTCTGCTAATTTAAAAGTGGCATTAGATATATCTCATAGATCTCATTGTAATTGTTTGGCACATTTGGTATTCTGTCACTAGTTTGAGTCTTAAAAAGTCTGAGATTAGTAGCAGAATATCACATGTGTAATAGTTTGACACAATCTTAAATTTAAGCCTTAAATTAGTAGCAGCATACCAAATGTGTCAAACAATTAAAATGAGATCCAATTGATATTCAATTATGCCACTTTTAAATTAGCAGAATTGATGCCCTGGTTTTTCGTCAAAACTATTCCGTTTCATTCATCCAAACTCCTAACCCACCAATACTCATTCCCTCGCCTAGTTCAATCAACAAAAACGCCACTCGCTCCCAAACCCAGATAAGTGTTAGTAGGTCTCCCAAGTGGGCCAATGTCAGCGGTGTTGCAAGCTGCGCCGGCGCCGACCAATGTCGTGCTTCCTCGTGCGGGGCGCGGGGGGCGTTGCAATGGTTGCTATCTTTAAACGAGTGCTGAAGGCAATTCAGGGCGGAATTTGAAGACAATTTGATGAGGAACGTTCCACGTCTAGGACTGGTAAACCGAGCAGTCTATTTGAATCCCATGGAATATTAGTTCATTTTGTACTTTAATTATGAATGTCATATTGTAATGTATTTAAGTATGTCTATGTCGTGGCCCGATCTTAAAATTAATCACTTCATGATGTGGCCGACCATTTCATAAAATTGTCGTATTTCATAAAACAGTCAACTAAGACTGGTCATTTCATTTAAACGTCAGCGTTTGATGATAGGTTAAAATACGTTTACAAGTTACTAGATTGTTAATTGTTAGTTTTAGGCAATAGATAAATAGAACATTATAAATATTTGTAATTTTGAAAGTAAACTTATAAATAAAAGAGATTGAAGTAGTTAAATAACCTAACTAACCTCCAAAATTACGTGTCGAAATCCATAATTTTTTGACGTTACAATCGTTTTTAGAGTGATTTTCATAAAATTGCCTAGCTCAATGTTTTAACGATAATTCACTGCACTTTTATCTTCACTTTACACATTATTATTCACTTTAAGAACAGAATAATTGTCCGCCACCATGATGTACCACAATAACAAAGCGACATCAGCGCCTCTACCGGTGGATAAAATAACAGTTTTACGATATGACCACCAACGTTTGGCCATTTCATGAAGTAGTCGGTCATATCATCAAACGTTGTCTGATTTATTGATCTGGTTTAACCACATCATGATGTGGGCAGCGGGAACAGTGCCGCATCATGAAAAACGACAATTTTATGAAATGGTTGGCCACATCATGAAGTGATTAATTCTAAGATCGGGCTGCGACATCTATACTGTTATCTAATCAAACTTTACTTAGTTTTGGGTTAGATACATTGGTGTTATGGATAAAAAAACTATAATTTGTTTTAATATCGCGTAGAATCATAAGATGCTAATAGGATAATTGAGATTTTGGTATTTACAACGTTACCGTTCTTATAGGTGGTTGTTTAGATCTTACATTTAACGGATGGAAGAACTGAATAAGTATCCGTAAGTGCATGTGTTATGCAATGAGCATGAATTATGTCATGAAACATAAGTACGCCTATCCGCTCTATATTCCTATTACTACAATCTAAGCGTATTTTTGGGCTAGGCCGAATTGATCATTATTATCATTAAAGTAAACATATATGTATGTAATCTTGCACGAGAAGGAAGACCCATGTTGTGTAACAGTTAAAACAATAAAGCAAGTCCTTCACGCACAGGTATTACTTTTCAACTTGCATTGTTATTCAAAACGAACATGCATGTTCGAACGTACACCTAAATATGTTTCTTTGTGTACTGTTCCTACTCTTAATTTTTAAACTTAGCCAAATTAGGTACAGTTAATTGAAATCTTACCTCAGACTACCGAATCCACTGCTACTTAGTCAAAATTGAAGTAGTATAGTAATATGTCTCCTACGCTATTTCACACCAAAACCAGTCCTCGTCAATTATCAAAAAAGGAAAACGGCCTCGCCATCTGACCTTATCAATGAAATAGATGCACAGAAATGGTAATATAAACCTATCAAACGCCAAAACACGCATGCGGAGGCTCAACCGGTGCGAAAATTGCGAACGAAACCGAAATCAAATTGAAAATCGTTCTGTACTAACTCGTAGATACGGCCCGGATGCAAGCGAGAACGACATCGGAGGGGGGAGCCGACTAACCCCATTTCAGCCCACCCCACATACACAAGCGAGAGCGTACGATGACAACGCATCAGCTAGACTGTGTGCGCCCTTTCAAGGTCGGGTGGTCGTCAGAGAGGGAAAGAGACACACCCCTGAGGAAAGTGCAAGCGAAATGCGCGAGAAAATCAATCTTGCACGGAGTGGGGAGACTGAAAAACTAGGTGAACCGTTTTCGGACTTTCGGCGTACGTGCTTCGGTTTCGGATGCGGCGTTTTCAATATTGCAGCCGATAGGAATGGATGCTCGTGTTGCGACCGGCCTTCGAAAATCGACTGAATTTTTTTTTCTGCATCTCGTTACAGTTCTCGTACAGTTGTGGGATGGGATTGAAGTAAATAATGATTATAGAACATTGCTGCGTCGTTAATTTGTGTCGTCAAGATTATTTTCTATAATTATGAAACATTATTTTTATGTTTTACCTTCTGTTTGAGTTAGTATACTTAAAACGTTGTAAGTACACATACAACGTTTTCTTTACAGCCTCGGTAAAATTATGCACAAAAGATTATAAACATTTTAGCTATCAAAAAAATACTATTCACTGTGCATTTTAATCTGACTGAATCAAAAAGGATGAGTTTTCGAACTTTGTCACATTTATAACCCCTAATCTGGCGATACATTATTAAATATTTCAAATGCCGGTCTCACCCCATTCGCGCAATGATCAATATTATTGTGCCATGTAGGCATACCTACATCGAAATGGATATGCTATTTTAAAACATAACTTTCTAAAAACCTTTTTTAACAATAAAATAAGAGTAAAATGTTGAGAGTTATTTACATAGTCAGTTGTAAATAATCTTAATTTAGACATTTTAAGAATGCTGAAAAAAATATGATACTTTTTACGGTTTTGAAAATCAAAACTTTTTTATATCTTCGAAGGTTTTGCAATTGTTTGCTATCTTTGAGTATTTTTTTTAAACCATGACCACTTAATTGGTCACAGACATTTTTTTTCGGAGATAGGTGCTTGTTCTTTTTCCTTAAACAAGTGAATAGCACTCACTAAAGTCACAAAACAATCTATCTGATACCATTTCGCTATAAAATAAGTCGTGTATGATAAAACCCGGTCTATTATCTATTGGTAAGTAGGTATATCTCAATAAATAGCGTTATTTCCTAAATTTAGATATCATGATATATTATAGTCAAACACGATAGAAGATAAAATTGAAGTTTGTAAAAAATGTGTATTCGTTCAAACAATAAAAATAATTTACTGAATTACTGATAAATTGAAGATAAATATTAAAGTAATTAACTTTAAAACGTTATTAATTATTGATTTACATCGTTAATAGCTTCCATTTCATTTTAAAACGTAATATCCTGCTATCTATTGTTTCTACTGTCACCATATTGGTTATCATGAAGTGTTAAATGCTACTACTTGCAGATAATTTAGCTGCTAAAACAAAATCGTCAAAACACTACGATGCTTAAAGCTACTGGATAACGATGGTGGATGTGTTTATGATTTTAACGGTAGATGTCGAATTCATCCACGCAAATGTCGAATTATTTATACAAACTTCCATTCTCGATTATTTTAAACTGGGGATGAAATATGTTCGCTTCATCCCCAATTTCCAATTTAAGGGTCGAATTTCCAAAAGTACACAAAAAACAAATAAAAAACGCCGTATCCACCCAAACCAATCGTTTGCGCCCAAACGGCTCAATCATCACGACTAACGAAGTGAAGGCATAAAGGTAAATTTAACCCTTCCGCATCCCCTGCCCAATCAATAGATACACGTCCCTGCGTGCTCCCCCCATAGGGGTACAAATTAAACCGCGTGGCATGCACAACTAGAGTGAAAATTTGGGAGGGTTTGTTTCACGTATAATGCACTCGATTATAGAAGGGAAAGTGGGGTGGGCGAGGGTGGGCACCCCCACCCCGTGGCAGGGTTACCGTCGCTTTGTTTTCCATGGGATTTCAAGTGTTTGTGCTGAAATCACTGAGAAGGAAATCACTGTAACATCGCAGAGGAAAATTAAGGTTGTCAGGCAATTAAATATGGGTAACTTGAATCGAAAGTCTAATACGTCTATAGTCAAGCTGAACATTTTCCAACTTAACCTGATTTCGTGTTGAAAAGACATTATAAGCAATCACATATGTTTTACATGTACATCGTGAATATTGAATGTATAGTAAAGACGTTACTGGTCTGATTAAAAGTGATCCTGCTAAATGAAAATAGTTGTTAATTGCAGATTCGATAGAATAAAATCAAAATCAAAACAAGCTTTTGCGTAAACTTCTAACTCATATTTATCAACAACTAGAAAAACTGTTAAAACCCTCTAATTTAAACAAATGAACCAATTCAATGAAATCATTATTGCGTTTCATAATATAATTTTCTCTGCTTTTTTGTTGGTTTGCAGAAATTTTATTTGGCGATGATATAAATGTTGACTTTTTTATCACCATCCAAACCTTCTAAGAAGACTTCCGTGACAAACAACTCTTTCTATAGGACCAAATATCTAACTACAAAAAAAACAGCTGTTCCATACAAAATATCAATATTCATTCGACCAAAATGTATGGAACAGTTTTATTTTAGAAGTTAGAGTTTGGGAGTTGGGCCAATAGAAAGAGTTGTTCGTTTGTATCACGGGAGTATTCTCTGTATTCTCTTCAGAAAGTTTGGACGGTGATAAAAAAGTCAACCTGTATACCAACCATCTTATGAGACGGTATATATCATACGTACAACGGTACGTATACATAATTGTGTCTTGTTTTTATATACCCCTTTTATATACAAAAAAGACCTTACCTTTAGGTATATCTATGTATATATCTGTAAAAGACATCTTAAAAATACTGTAATAATAACGTCACCAACCCACGTAAGCAATGTCTGAGTTATTTGATATGCCTCAACATTAATGTTAGCGAATAAATAAAACCGTCCAAGTGCGAGTCGGACTCGCGCACGAAGGTTTCCGCACCATTATCTATAAAAACGAGCAATAAAAATCACGTTTTTTATTATAGGAGCCCCAATAAAAATATATATTATTCTGGTTTTTAGTATTTTTTGTTATAGCGGCAACAGAAATACATCATCTGTGAAAATTTCAATTGTCTAGCTGCCACGGTTCATGAGATACAGCCTGGTGACAGACGGACAGCGGAGCCTCAGTAATAGGGTCCCGTTTTACCCTTTCGGTACGGAACCTTAAAAAACGAGACCAACAGCAGATAGACGTGTAGACAGACAGCTCACCTGTTGACAATATATCTTTATTTACGTCGCCCTTCGAAGGCTGACCTTGCGTTCTCTTGTTTTATCATTGTTATATTAAATAAAATATATTACCCTAGAAAATCCTATTGACTGAGGGTTTTCAGTAAAGGTTAAAACCGCCTGGATGCAGGTGCCAACAGGCCAATCTGGCAATCACTAGGGAAGGCTTATTTATGTTCAGCAGTGGACGTACTGTGGTTGAAATGATGATGATGATGAGGGTCTTCATATAAAAAATACGTTTATTTGGAAAATAAGCTCTCTACTAGTCGAATATAAAAACCTACTACATTTTCTAACAGTAAATAGCTGGCTCCAGACATTCGGTCAAATTCGTTAAGATTCGTTACAGGAAAAACTTAATTATTTAGTATGAAGGCTCTTCAGGGACTATGTATTAGCTGGTGATGAGAAGAAGCGTCTCATTAAACTCCGACACCTTTTTAACATTAATTGTTAAAGAAAATATTTTCAGACACTTAGTGAGTGCGATCTAAGCAGTTTACAAAGTAATTATGCTCTTGTCATTTAAATAATTTAATTTTGACGACCTCCGTAGCCGAGAGGCGAGCACAATGGAGCTCTCTGAGGTTCCGGGTTCGATCCCCGGTCGGGTCAATGTAGAAAACGAACTTTTCTATATTGGCTCGGGTCTGGGTGTTGTGGTACCGTCGTTGTTTCTGATTTCTATAATACAAGTGCTTTAGCTACTTACCTTAGGATCAGAGCAATGTATGTGATGTTGTCCAATTTATTATTATTATAAGCAGCTACTTCAGAATTTCCTTCTGAAGTTATGTTGGGTAGTTCAAAAAGAATACTTAAGTACCAAGGTACTTTATACCTAAATAATGTAATACATGACATAGCAGTATTTTAGTGTAATATTTTGCCAACCCTAAGGTCCCCTGAACCTCTACCGTGATTTTGACTAAATCGTGCAGTGATAAATTTAGGGGTAACGTTTGTCGAACAAAGAGGACGGATATTTAAAAATCATATTCATAATAATACTAAAAAACGGAAACTCGGCAGCCAACATAAACAACAACCATTCTGATCTTTGGCCAGGGTATTCGGCGGCAACTGTCTCTGTCCAACTTATTGGCAAATCCTACAGGATAGATGAGATAGATAGACTAAATTTTTATCAGAATTTTCTAATGAAATGAAATGAAATAAAAATTATTTATTCAAAAACACTTAAATATAGAACAAAGTTTGAACTGCTCTCGTATAAGGTTTCCCTGTGTTACGAGAGACAGGCTACTCCTCATAAACTTAAAAATTTCAAGTTACAATGGTAATAATTTTCAGTGTGTTTGTGTTAGTGTGTGTGCGTGTCTTTGTGTGGGTGTGTGCGTGTGTTTGTGTGTGGGTGGGTGGGTTTGTTTGCGTGTGTAGTAGCAGATGTTAGGAGTAACCATTAATTGAGTAGATTATTTTTCCTAGATCGTCGTATGTGTATTGATCGAGCCATTTTATAATAGTTTGTTTTAGTGTTTTGGAAATAATTTGTGTAATGTCTTTATTTAATAAGAGAAGTTTATTGTAAATCTGTGGTGAAAGAAGTGTCGTTTTGATAATGTAGAACGAGTTATGGGAATTTTGTACCTAGGGACTCTTCTTTTTTCTAATGGGATGGGCGGGACTATTTTGTTGTGGAATCTACCTAAAGTGAGCAAAATGAAAAGCTTACGTATAGGGAAAACCTTTGCCTGCCGATACAGCTGTTCTGTTGGAAATCGGTAGGGGAGGCCTAGGGCAACCTTTAGTACTGCACTCTGAGCTCTTTCGAGTTGGATCATGTGTGTCTTAGCGGCAATTCCCCAAACGCATATGCAGTAGATTAAGAGGCATTGACTAAGACTAAAACTCTTTTTTAAAACCAATGATGAATTTGCTGCAACGTTTTTCATCATTTCCATTCATCTTAGGTACTTATCATCACTACCTCTCATTAAAATAAGAATTCGTTTTAAATTAGACCATTCTTTGTAAGTAAACTTAAAGCTATTATTTATTGAAAGATAAACTTTTAATAAAATATTTTTTTTTTATTCCAATTATACTTAAACGCGTTTTAGAGGGTTTTTTTAAAGCAGGGAACGCCAGCCTAGTGTTAAGGGCATAAGAAAAATGTACCCAACTTCAGCTGTTGACTTACGATGAGTAATAACATGAACAGCTGTTTCTACCTTTCAGCAAATATGTAACGTTAATGTGCAAATAATGACTTTCATTCTTCATTCCAGAATATAAGAAAAAGTAAAGCTTGTTGCATTTTATTTGAGTTTGTGTCCAAAAAACTGTTTACGAACCTATTACGCAAGTGTAAGTTTTAAACATTTTTGTAGGTTTTCTGAAAATCGATGTTTTATAAAAACATAAACGCTTAATCGGTTTGTGTTTCTAGAACCAACTAGAAGTTGACATGCAAGTTAACTACTTGCATGTCAACTGTAACTAGTTGGTTCTAGTAGACTAGGTCCAACAGTTTTAGGCAATCCTCTCACAATCCTGTGGTGACACATTGGATTTCTTAACTTCAGTCAAGTTTTAATCGTCAAAGGTCCTTTTTTAACAATAATTATCTGCTTTAGTATAATGTCTGTTTCTATTTCTGGCATTGAAATTCACATTTGAATTCATTTAGTCCACATTAGTATCCGATACAGGCGCTGTACGAATCTTCGTGTGACAGGCTGCGTTAACTCATAGGGCCACTGAATGGTTAATGACAATTGTTTGTACTCGTACATTATTCGTAAACATAACTCACACATCAGTAGCTGAGGTCAACGACCTTAAACTAAATCAAAGATGAGAGAAATTTAAATCGCTTCTGTAATTTTCTTAAAGCATTTACCTATTAACCTTAAATCAATTCACATAAACATGTCGACGCGACGGTCACAGAACTCACAAACTAGTCAAAATACAGATATTTTTGAGTACCTCACAAATCTATTCATCTGAGCTATTTGATACAAATCTTTTGTCTCTATTTGCTTGAAGCGATACACGAAATTATCGTTCGAAATTGAAATAGAGTCCTAAATTCAACGTTAAAGCCGTTATTAGGCATAAAATCGAACGGTTGACGCTTCTAATCAACTATTCAAACCGCCCTTGGATATCAATAGAACTCGACAATGGCATTAGGTGCAACATTAAATAATAATACTTTCAAGAAAATTATTATGGTAGTCGTTTAGATGCATGCCAAATTAGGTAATGTAGACTTTTCATAGATTTAAATAGTATTGTGCATGAAAAGTTTAATTAATGTATACTTAAAGTTAAAGTATTTTAGGACAGATACAATTCACGAATTAAAACTCACTAAAACGGGAATTAACGCGATCATAACCGGGTGTAACCCAGTTGAAACGTGAGGCAACTAAAAGGTAACATTTGTACCTAAATTATTATGATCGCGTTAATTCCCGTTTTAGTGAGTTTTAATTATGTTTTAAAGTTTAAAAGTTACAATACACGAATATTGCTATTAAAAGGCATTTAAAAAAAACTGTGAAGAACAAGGCAGGATATGTGCATTGTGCATCGAGGTTATTTTAAGGGGTTCCGTACCCAAAGGATAAAACGGGACCCTATTACTTAGGCTCCGCTGTCCGTCTGTCACCAGGCTGTATCTCATGAACCGTAATAGTTGGAGAGTTGAAATTTTCACAGATGATGTATTTCTGTTGCCGCTATTACAAAAAATACTAAAAAACAGAATACAATAAATATATAAGGGGGCTCCCATACAACAAACGTGATTTTTGCCGTGTTTATAGAAAATGGTATGGAACCCTTCGTGCGCGAGTCCGACTCGCACTTGGCCGGTTTTTTGCCATATAGTTTGGGATATTGCCACTAATTGGATTTCCATTAAGTTATTTACGTAGGGAAAATTGGAATGAGCCCTCTTCAACTCACGGGGCGAGAAAGATACGTTTATGCGATCAAACAACTCGTAAGATCTGTTCATGAGCATTGATTTAAAAGTGGGGTGTAGGTTGACTGATGAAAGTAAAGAGTTATTAGATACATTGGTAATTGGAGGGTTATTTTACCTAAGAAGTCGTACGAACAGGTAACCTTTCAACTACAATTTGTCAAAGAAATAAAATCAAAATCTACTTTGCTTTAGAACTTGAATTAGCTAAATCATTATACATTTGTCTACGTACCTGTCCATTCTTCAAGAAAGAAAAGAGAAAGAATATGAAAGTTACAAACGACAAACTAAAATTTCTAAAAATAGGATCCATAGATTAAAAAAAATATGTTTATCACGACTAACTATGTGTTACTAAAATATCATTAGAAAACAAATCAAAACCCTTGCCTTTACTGATTAAATTAAAATTATTCCAAAGCTTTTAAAACCCTTAGTATCAAAGACATCATTGTAAATTAAAGAAAAAATATATTATTCTCAAAGAACTCGATAAATTGACAGCTGTTCTTTCTTACCTTGTTCCGGTTCCACAAAGGATCCCGGATTTTCCTTCACGAGCCGAAGTATTGGCTTTCGTTTCTCAAAGGAGGAGACACGAGCGGAAAGTTTAGTACGTACTTTGATTTATTTTTACTCTAAATGGACTTCTTGGAAAAAAAGAACCTTGAAATAATATACACTACACTAAATCAGTCATAAATAATTCCGAGACAACATATTCCCAAATGAAATAAGAAAGTAAAGAAAATAATCCCAAATCCACCGTTACAACTAGCGACACCGATGTTGAGCACTGGGTGAAATATTACGCAGAAGACCATTACAATTACGTGATTGGCTAGTAGTCTGACGAGCCTGCACCGCCAGCCGTGATTGGTTGTTAGCTCCGCGCACACGCGCCTCTGATACGATGGTCGTCTTGTAATATGCGCAAAGCGATTCCCACTCTTTGCTTCAGCACTCAACATCACTTTTTAGCATTTTGATTATAAAGCTAAACCGACAAGCAGTAGGAACCGGCTGCGATGGTACGGACACATTAAAAGCAGACCGCCTGACTACATCGGCAATACAACGCTCAACCTCAAGTTACCCGGTAGTAGGCGAAGAGGACGGCCGAAGTTGCGGTGGTTGAGTGTTGTCAAAAAAGACAGCTGCGGTCTCACTGAGGAGGATGCCCAAGATAGAGCGAAGTGGAGAAGAAAGAGTGGAAAAGCGGACCTGTTATAAGACGAAAAATCTCTAGGAAGAAGTAGAAGAAGGAGAAGATTATATAGTAAAAGCTACAATAGGTAGGCCACATCACTCGCAGAGCTGAAACCTGTTGACCCACTCACTAGGAGGACTGACCACCTGGTCACCTGGTAAGCCTAGACCTACAGAACTACAAAAGCTGATGATGATCTTACAAAATAACTTGTTGATAATATTCAATTATTACTAGCTATTTCGATTGCATACCAAATAAAATTGTATAGGTTAATATTACTATGCAATATCGACGTTTATCAAAGTAGGAACGCTAGTTTATCACGCTTAAAGATAACGTCTATTTCCAAATATCTATGATAAAGTATTTTTGTTGGCTAGTTTGCGTAAATACTACCTAATACCTTCTTGCAATGTTATCTACTTTGATATATTGGTATTAATAAAACAATCAGGAAGCAAGGTATTAAGAATACCTAACTCCTTAAAGAGTGATGCAAATACTAAAATTAAGAAGAGATTTGGTTGTATAAAAATCGCTAAATCACAACAAAACTATATTTTATGTTCTTAGTTAAATAAAGTAGGTCACTGTTTATGAAATTTTGAAATAGTCTGGCAAATAAGCACAACTAAAGAGTAATTGAATACTTTCTGTCGTTATTGTTTTACATATTTATTAAACTAACGGTGGAAATGGATACGTAGTTAGACTTAGGCATACAATGGTAACTAAACAAAACGCATCGTAGTTAAAAGAACTTAGGAACCATTTTTGTTTGCCCCCTGAAACTCCATCTCAAAGCATTTTCAACATACAAAATAATATCGGATCCCTATAGGAGTGCAAACAGAAAATTTATACCATGGCGAAGCCATAAACCGATGCAAAAGAATCTCGGCGGACCCCTCGTAGGGACGGCTTTCATACAGATATTAAATATTGCCACGATCTGCCGACTTGATAGAGTCTTGCTTGAGTAATTTTCAATCGGAAATTGCTATTTGTAAAATAAAAAAAGTGTTTTTTGATAACACATAAAAGATAGCAAAAACTAGCAAAAGTAAGTCATTTATCGATAAGCCATTATCTTGAAATTTTATCGAACGCACAGAGTGACATGGCAGATTTTAATATATTTTGGAGCAATTTCTTCTAGAAGCGCAAGTTACTACGTGCGAGTACATAAAACTAGGATTTCTTTGAAACTAGTGTAACACTAGAAAGCAGGAGCGTTAAGTTGAAACTACCTACTTAATGTAGTTGATATTCGTTTAGATAAAAAATTGATTAAATCAGCCTCATCTCTACAGCCAGCTAAACGAAATGTCATAAACTTATCTAAGTAATTTATCAAACCATTTTTCTTTTCCTTTTCCCAATTGATATTAATATTTTTGCGATGTTCTTAAAGTATAAAATCTATTCAATATCCTTTGAGTTTTTGAAAAGATTGATTTGCTCTTGACTGTATTTTAAAAATGATTTTCTTCTATGATGTGTTATTTTTAATATATTTGCTATCTTATGGATGGTTCACCGATAGCGATTTGGATTTCAGTGTATTTTTACAGAAAAAACAAATACAATATCAAAAGTTAATAAAACGTTTGCTATTTAAATATTACACGGTATGTAAAGGTATAATTATGGCCCCGTTACACACCAATCAAATGGAGACAAATTTACTATGCACGTTACGTATTCAAATTGCCGGTTTTGACTACGGAATAGACGAACGAAGTTTTGTTATACACTGTAATATTATCATCAATGTATGCCCATGAAAATCGTCAAATGTTATGTTAAATCTTTTGGCGTTTATTTAATGCAAACATTCAAGTAGTGTAGATAGTAATATGTTATTTTTGTCTGTTTAAAATGCGTCTTTTTGTGCACAGCAACCATCTTCTGTACCAACAAAATGTATCCCAATTTTGGAACTGGATAGAACACGATAAGTTTCTTTAAGTTACATATGTACTCTGTTGCTTTAACTATTAAATTAACTAAAGAAAAAAAAAAGATTGAGTTTTATTTCTAGTCGATCTATTTTGCTTTAGGCGTCACAAGCATATAATCCCTTTTACACTGGTAACCTGACAGGACTGTCTGTTTATCGTCTGCCCTATTAGGTCGTTTGCTATAAATAAAAATGTGCGACACCGAGTCAGCTGGTGTAAAACGCCCTTGGGCCGGGGAGGCGGGCGCCGCCCACCGGTCGATACCGAAAGCCGAAATGCGTTCTGAAACGCACCGAATGCGGCTGAGCTAACTGGGACTACCGAATTTGATAGTTGTAAATGTTTGTTTTCGTGAATAAGAGACAGAACTTCACTGGCAACTAATTTGTTATTATTTATCCAATTTTTTACTTCTAGCCTCGGCTTGATTTACGATTTACCAGACAGAGATTAGATGAGAAAAACTAGATGCATTTAATCAACCTTTCATGTATTACGTATTACTTGTATATGAGTTCATTTTTCGGATTTAAACAGACCTTATGAATATTAAAGTCAACTTTAAGAATTAAGGTCAAACTAAGCCTACCTGTCAAAATGTATTTCTACGAAATAATATTGAAATTATGTGATTACGAAACGCGTCATGCGTTCACAAAATTATTCATTACTCTGTCATCTGTGTACTTACATGATTATTTATTAGTTGTGGCTGTAAATAGGACTTTACAAAAACTAGAGAACATTATTATATAAGGTCCGATTTTATTAGTGTTCATCCTGTTAACCTGTGACTATATAGGTGAAAAGCAATCGTAAAAACTAATTTTCAAATGTGTACCATAAAAACTAAAAAAGTTAAAAATCAACAACATTGACTTCATATTGCATAAACTCGTCCTATCTTTGCTACGTTTAACCATCTGGTTATCCGTCCTATTCCTTCCCCTTGTACAGAGCAAGAAAGAGTCGAAGATAGGTAGTTTATGCAATATGAAGTCGATGTTTTTATTTTTAACTTTTTTAGTTTTTATGATAGACATTTGAAAGTTGGTTTTTACGATTGCTTTTCACCTATGTAGTCACAGGTTAACAGGATGGACACTAATAAAATCGGACCTTATATATATTTGATGACCTTCATAGCCGAGAGGCGAGCACGCCGGATTATATAACGTCGCCTCTCTGAGGTTCCGGGTTCGATCCCCGGTTGGGTCAATCTAGAAAACAAACTTTTCTATATTGTCTCGGGTCTGAGTGTTGTGGTGCCGTCGTTGTTTCTGATTTCTATAACACAAGTGCTTTAGCTACTTACCTTAGGATCAGAGCAATGTATGTGATATTGTCCAATATTATCGTCATAGATTAAACCTTGTTCAATAACTTAATAGATAATTGTATAATTATATCGAAGGGCTGATAATGAAATAATCATAAGGCCGCATAAATAGTTCGACATTGCTGCTTGTTTCTAAAGCGAAAGAGACGAATATGTTTTTGTTCGATTTTTATAAAGAAAATGTTACATTAAATTTTTTTTTCAAATTTAACGGAAGTACTTAAGCCTCTGGCTCTTGGGCTCTATCTAGGGTACGAATCCAAATGAAACTAGCAATTGCGTATTAACAGTATTAGTAATTAGCTTAATAATAGTTAATAAATAATTCTTCCTGCTTATCAAACACACCACTTCACAAGACGTTCGTAATAATGTCATCGAATCTAACTAACGTATCATCAGTCAGACCGAATGCAGAGGCAAAGAGCCTTGTTCTAGTGTTGAAAACTGTCAATAGTAATAGAAATAAAAAATCGTTTATTTGACACAATACAAAACAATATAGTATTACAGTTAAAATTACTAGTTAATATTGTAATAGTAATTGCTACACCCTTACAGGGTTTTGTACTGCTAAATTGTATTTATTATGTAAAATATTGCAATAAATAAATAACGGATTAAAACACAATTAAAAATAATAGTACAAAACTATAATATAACAATAACTACAATATTACTAATTATAGTTTATAGTAACGATAGTATTGCTGCGTATCAATAGCATTTTTGTAATTTTATAATCCATACTTTTGGGGTCTACGATAATATCGATAGGCCTGTCGATAATTTGGCTTTTTTTCGATACTATCGATAAGACTTCCTATCGATAATGGGCTACCGAGAAGCAACACTACCATGTTCATTATCAGTGGGACAAAAAAGGATGGCATTCGGCCTTGACCCTCCTATGGTCCTCTTCATTATCATATTGTTGGTTGGGTTGCGGTGGTTGAAGTTCGAAGAGTTGAAGAAAGGTGTTATGTAAAGCAGAAAATGTTTCTATTTCGTGGTCATGTAATTCAATTGTATATAACAATTGTTGAAATAAATTATTTATTAGCTAAAACATGGTTTTAAACAGCATCTTTAGGTCACATAGAATCTGGATCCTCCCAAAAATTCACAATAATTGGATTTCATAGACATAATATACACATCAGAAAATAAAGAATGAACCCAGTAAAGCATTACTCAAAATGGAGCTCACTGAAATTAAAACATATAATGAATTTACGAATACAGGGTGAATCAAAAGAGGAAGTATTCATATTGACCGTAACCTTTAACAAGTAATCCTCTTAATTAATTGTTTGCATAAATCTCGCAACCAAAACAATGAATATTTCTACAATTTCAGAAACATTGAAGCGAAAGAGTTCATTATGTGTCGGAAGACTGCTTTAATAATGAACTTAGTCCTATTATTACTGAAGGTTTTTGTATTTTATAATATAGAATAACTGAAATAAATATATAAATTTCCATATTGATACAACTGAATAAGTAAATAGCTGATATTATAAAAATTAACCCAGCCTTAAACGAATTTGGAGAACATTTTTATTGCCTTTTATGTAAAAAAAGGTTTAACGAAGCGGAATACTACATATTCTACGTATTATTACGATCATTTTTTTCTTTTACACTATACCTGGAAAATGACGGGTTACCGAGTTATTGACGGTCAAAGTTACATTTTTTTTTCAACGATTTTTACAAAATTGACTTCTGTTTGGTAATACTAAACTTTTTTACAAAGAAACATGATCTGCTTACACACACAGGCATAGTCTGTGGCGTGCGCGCTATACATTGCGGGTTAGAAATAAGTAATTTTTTTGATACCCAAAAATAAAAGTCTTTTACCAGCAATTATTTTTTTTTTGCATTCGACTCGTCGACTCGACGGTCTTATGTATAGAATTCATGGTTTAAGGCTTCGTTAAGCCTTTTTTTACAGCCTGTATATAATACAATATTGCATAACTAATCTAGGGCGTTTCTCTTTTTAAAAAAAAAGCTGAAATGGTTTAAGTCACATATGACATCTTACTTCTAGAACAGGTACCAGACTGACGGTGGATGTAAATAATGTCCAAGGATTGGGATTAGTAGTGGTGTGCATTGGAAAAGGCAGTCCAGGGCCCTAACCATGAACTGTTAAAACAATCACAAATCTGTAAAACATTATCATTTCTGTCAAATTTTGTATGAAATGACGTACCAAAATTGACAGATTTGACAACTTTGATATTGTTTTAAGAGTTCATGGTTATGGCCCAGCAGTGGACTGAATTGGGCTGATTTTGATGCTAAAAAAAGTCGATGACCCAAATACAGGCGTTTTTAATTAAGGGATAATAAAATCCTCTTTATTTTAAAACAAAAATATAGATTATATTAAATCAAAAAATGTCTTAGATCATACTAGAATAAGCACAAATTATTTAGACTGTTTATATGGTTTGGGACTTAGCTACTAATGTAAAATAATGAAATAAGTTCGCGCAAGTTAAAAAGGAAGTATAAACAACCTTGACCTACAGTCAGCCATGATATAGCTTCTTTTTGTTTTGGTAACACTGAGCATGACAATGAGGCGATATAAAACTAATAGACTTTTTACAACGAAATACATGAACCAGTAAACAAGGAATTATTAGGTTCATCTGTTGTGTTCAAGTGTTCACGTATTTTAAATTTCATTTTCCTAATACGAGCCATAAAATGGAATTGTTTAAATCATGATGATTCTCTAAATGGATCTTTTATACATAAATGGCATATTTTATACTAAACTTCTTCATAAAATGCGAAGATTTGTAACTCTTTGGGTAGTTTTTTATATGATTTATACACAGACCTACTGTAAAAGGAACGTTATTGTTGCGATGTCAGTAAATATAGTTGAACATCAATTAGAACGCAGTCTTCAGCCAGTGGCGGGCATTAATTTTATTTCGTGGTAGGTATTTATTTATTAGATACTTATCTATCTACTGCCTACCACGAAATAAAACTAATCTAAGTGTTTTATTAACCGATGCTCGATGGACCGACGACCTTAGGAAGATGGCTGGCAGTGGATGGATGAAAAAAGCGGGAGATCGTGCTCTTTGGCGCTCTATGGGGGAGGCCTACGTCCAGCAGTGGACTGCAATAGGCTGAGATGATGATGATGATGATGAAGTGTTTTATTAATGAAAATCGGTAGTTTTCATCAATGTCACACTTTTGTAAGTACTGTAGAGGTTTATAGCCGAGCAAATAAAACCTCTACGTCTACCAAGGTATGTTCGAAATATGAAACTGGCTTTTGAATATTTTTCTTTGACGTAGAAAGAACTTTTGTTGTCGGGATTGATTAGAAAGTCTGAAGTGTAAAACTAGATATTAGCAATTGAGAAAAACGATTCAAAAGTTAAGTATTTGCTACATTCCTCATGTAAAGAACCTTTTAAATAATATAATTTATTAAGTGAAATAATTTGTTCTCGATCAATTCCCAATAGTCAATCCCAGCTTCGGCCGTTGGCCGGTTACAGTACGTTACAGAACGTTATAGTGGAGGCGCCACCCGATCCCGAAGAAGCTCGGTTATTAATCACTATTACCAAGTTTTCAGAAACGAAGAAATAATAACGAAACGGAGAGATGAATAAAGAGTAAAGTCGGAGCCATATGATGTAAGGACATGATGATGCTTAATATTAAAAGGAGAACGGACTACAGCTGTTATTAAAGATAAGTGTTGTAGATAGTTGTTTATTATTATGGCGGAAAAGTATAATGGGCATCCCGGCAGTTGTGCCGAATTTTTCAAACAATTTTTATATATTTCTAATATAAATGGTTGGGACGATGCTGCCAAAGTAGCAGTATTGCCGGCTTATTTAACGGGGGCAGCGTATTATTTTTATATAAAGATCACAAGTTACGAAACAACGTTTCAAGCTATTCAAGAGGCTTTTATGTCAGAGTTTGCGGCAAATGAAAATAACGCTACTGCTGATCATTATTATGGTCACATCGAACAGTGTAATAAGGTATTGACAAAAGAAGTTGTAGATCTTAAAGAAGAAGTAGTTAAACTGCAGAAAATAATTCAGCAAAAATGCGAATTAATGGAGGAAATGAGTTTGTCCTTACAGGAGGTAAACTTACTCAATAAAAAGCTTAAACAAGAATGTCAAAACTTAAATGAAACAAACATAAAGCTATCTGAAGATATAGTTAGTAAAGACAATGTGATAAAAGCAATAAGAAATGAACTTGCTGATGCGAGAAAGATTTTTGCAGAGGAGCTTCGTGTTAAAGAGGGTTACTTAGAGTCGGCTATTAAGAAACTTGCGTGTGTAACGGAAGAGAAAAAAGCTTTAGAAATAAAATTTGAGAATACTAGCAAAGAAAGAGATTTTATATCTAATAAGTTGAGTGAAAAAGAAGAAGAGATATTGAACCTTCAAGAGAAAAATAATGCTTTGGAAAAAATAGTACAAAATAATGAGATATCTTCCCAAGCTTTGCATTTAGAATTAAAACAAGAAAAACAGTCAAGAATTAAACTTATAGCAAAACACAACGACGAATATGGTAAAATGAAAGAAAAACTGTTAGAAAGTGAAAATAAAATAGAATTGCAATGTAAAGAAATTGCAAAATTGAAGCAAAGTCTGAAGGACAACATTAAGTTCAACAAAGAGTTGCGTCAAGAGGTAGTTGAACTTAAAGATTCTGTGTCTAAGCAAAATGAGAACTGCAAAGTATTAGAAAGAAATAATAACACGATGTTAAACGATAAACGCTTGAATATTATAGAAAATGTGTACAGTGAGGAAAAGGGTCAGAGGCAGTTGGACGACGTGCAGTACGAGACGGACACCTATGAAGACAGGATCAACGAGTTGAATCTACAAAAACAAATAATAATTGATGATAATAATAATAACGAATTTACTGAACAGTTTGCTTTCTCCTCCGATTGGTTAGGTTGTTTTAACGTAGATGAAACGCTTGTTCACAAGGCATCATATAAAGATAATATTTTTATTACGAGGGCGTTAAGAAATATACGTAAAGCCCAAATTAAACAAAAGTTAATTTTAATAAAAAGATCAAGCCTTGCTAGTCCATACAGAGGTCCTTAAAAGTTTATTTTGAGGTCTTTCTAATAATTATTATTTTCAGAAACAGGTGGGAGAAAACACATTGTTCATCATAATAAGTTAAAACCGTTTTTTTTAAGAGTATCACAATAATAGTTAATTCTAATATCTTGGTTAAGTTATTTATCTAAAAGAAAGTAACAACATTTAGTCGAATTTAGTATTATAATTATTTCCTCTTTTTTTGAAGTCGGTTAAATAGTATGAAAGAAAAAGTATTGTGTAAAAAGTCTTTGTCATAGTTTAACTTTCTTTAAACTTTTACTTTTTAAAGTATACTATATAGTCCTTGAGTGACAGATCCAATACTTGACGTATTATATAATCCTTGAATGACAGATCCGATGCTTGACGTCTTATATGATCCTTGAATGACAGATCCGATGGTTGACGTCTGTGTATCAATTATTTAATTGTGTAATGTAAATATTTGTTGATAAAAAATGAAAGAAAGTTATCAAATTTATTTTAATTTTAATAATAGTATTTTGCTGGTTAGGTAAAGTTAGGTATAGGAAAAAAGTAGGTTATAGTTTTATGAAATAAGATAGGATGTGACTGTAATTTGTTTTGGATTGTTGACTAATACGTTTTTCTTTCTAGGGAAATTCAATGGATCTGGTTTCCTCATGATATAACAATGAAAGCTGAGTATCGAGCACTGTGATCAAGCACAACCACTTCTTTTGAAAATACACCCATGCGAAATGTTAAAATGAAAGTGATCTGTTTTGGGGTAATTTTATATTCATTAAGGGGTTTAGGATTTATAGTAAGATGATTAGGTAGCTGTTAGTTGGTTATCATGTGCCTCATCAAGCGCATAGCGTTTGGGGGATGTCTTGAGTTGGACATCATACATGATAAGGAATTACAGATATGGGAGTTTGGTTAGGATAAAGTAAAGGGTGTATTGTAATTTCAGGTTGTGTCTCGCGAAGGGGGAAGTGCATAGTTAAGCAAAATTAGATATGGAAACCAGATTCACAAATGAGCGTCATAGTAAGGTCTTTGATGGCATTACTTGTTTATGTTGTTAATAGTCAAGACGGTCAATTGTTTATTTATTTCCATTAGGATAGGAAACATAGTTACTTTTCTAAATTGATAAAAATTGTTTTCCTGGACTAATTTTGCAGTGAACAATGGTGTCGATTCTGTGGATAGATTTTTATTGAGCGTTTTTTTTATCCAAAGTTGGAACGATTGTCAGTTTGTTGTAGTATAATTTTAATGTTTTTTATGTTAATGTGTATCATGTTGTTGTTGTTGTTGTTGCGATGTGATTAAAATCATTCCAGCTTACTGTTACATTCAGTCTTTATTGGCATCATTGAATGTATTAATTTGATTTCGCTCATAGGTAGGCTGTTTTAAGAGAGAGTTAGGAAAATTTCTCAGATGAACTGTGAAATTTTTTTCTTACCGGGGGGGATGTAGAGGTTTATAGCCGAGCAAATAAAACCTCTACGTCTACCAAGGTATGTTCGAAATATGAAACTGGCTTTTGAATATTTTTCTTTGACGTAGAAAGAACTTTTGTTGTCGGGATTGATTAGAAAGTCTGAAGTGTAAAACTAGATATTAGCAATTGAGAAAAACGATTCAAAAGTTAAGTATTTGCTACATTCCTCATGTAAAGAACCTTTTAAATAATATAATTTATTAAGTGAAATAATTTGTTCTCGATCAATTCCCAATAGTCAATCCCAGCTTCGGCCGTTGGCCGGTTACAGTACGTTACAGAACGTTACAGTACCTACTGCGTACCTCATTTCATTTACCAGGTACGCACTGCCTAGTTGCCTTTATGCAGCGCACGCCCCATACTTAAAATATATTGTTTGAATGTATGTAAAACTTAATAAAAAATATCATCTACGTTTACACGGGCAGACAAAAAAGTTCCGCTAAGTAAAAAATACAGAAGTTATATTTTTGATAGAGACAATTTGGGAAAACTTATTTTTTTCTCAAAACATTGTTTTTTTTTAAACATCACAACTGATTTGCCGAAATTTGTGCCTACATTTCTAAAAGGTAATTAGAATAACCAATGTTTTAGCTATCACAAAGTCACGTTGACAATGAAAGCACTATTTTCAGATATTTTAGGCGTTTGTTTTTGTTCTACTAGACTCAAACCACTATCTAAAGACTTACTATATAAGGACCGTGTGAATCCTTGGAATATCGCTTTTGATATTATGTATGTATATAGTGTACTATAAAGGTGTGTCTATAAGGGAAACCCCGTGTCAACGCAGTACCTAAGGCACGCTCCACAAATGCGCCTAACGAGAAATTGGCTCGGCGGTGCAGAAAACGAGATCCTCCCTCAGAGGTGAGCACAAATAGTGTCGGCAGATGTCCCGGTTGAAGTGTGAAGAGATATCGTCCCGATATTATAACTATATAAAAAATATGTGCAAGAAAACACAACAAATCTTGAAGTAAGGAATTAAAATACTTGTGTAACGAGGTACTATAGAATGTTTTTTTTTTTGCCGGAGATGTCTTCTCTGCACACCTAGTCCCAAACCGAGCGCATGATATCCCGATACCCGCATTATGCATTATACTTAGGTACCCAGTGTAAAGTTAACGCAGTCTGCCAGATTGTAGAAAACTGTCCCAATTTCTCTTCATTGTCCCATTTTCTACTTGTTGTCCCAATAAGTGGAACATCTGACAACACTAGTACGTTGGAATAGACCCCGCTGTATCTTCTCGTTTATGAGTCGCTATTTAATTGAGATGGCATATTTTTCGAGTTGAAAATCTTGTTATGGCATCATTTGCGTTATTTGAATGTCTAAATTACTTATCTTAGAACTTTATTTAGACTGTTCTTTATGTAACAGCAATATTTAAAAAGGTGGAGAACATCCGAATACTGAATTGACATTTAAAGATCACACTTCTGACACTGCTATTGCGATAATAATTGTTATAACGATTCTTAATACCTAATTTTCACTCATTGTACCTACTTACTAGTAAGACCTTATATTATTAAGCTGCTCTCTAAATTTGCAATACCTATTAGGTAACTAAGTTTTAAGTCCTGTTGCATGTGTAACTATCTACCACCAATGTACATCACTTAGTATGCAAATAAAGAATTGAATTGAATTGAATTGAATGTAACGTTATAATGTCAGTTATAATAATTTCCCAATGCATGAACTATAATGCTATAATGTAACACCATATTGTTTTAAAGACTTGACTTCCCGTCCACAAATCACAAATTTCGTTCTAATGTCAAAATTTGGCCGTATACTAAAAGCAACCCAAAACAAAATCTCATCTTTTAGTGTCGTCTTAATATTTGATGATTAGCGTTCCCATGGGGCCACGTAACAATAAACCTTGTATTGCATCTCATTTTGAAGGGTTGACCTAAATCTAATATTAAAACTTAAAAGTGCAATATAAAATAAAAGCAATATCAAGCCAAATTGTACTTTATAAGATTTTAGTTTAGAAGACATGCATTTTATGTATGAAATCGACTCGTCGAGACTAATAAGAGTTAAAAAACAACTGAATACTTAATACCATATTGAGTTAAAAAATGAAACCCTACTTGCCAAAGCTTCTAAGCCAAATCCAACTTCGACAGAGATAGCGCATTGTAAAACTACAGCAAATCCCGAAAGCAGCTTCACAGCAAACTTCCTTACCTAGAATTTTCAGCGACGCACTTCACCCTGCTACCCCACTTCCCCCCCCCCCCCCCTCCATGACTCCCCCCACCCCTCCGGTGCGTCTAGCGCACTTGTTCGATACGGCCCGGTCTTGAAACCATAGAAGTCTTGACGAAAAAGCGTAAAATATGACCTGTGGTTGTGTAACGATCTAGGTCACATGTGTCGGGATATTGAATGCTCAATGACTTTCATAAAGGTTAGGAGTAGAGTTAAGTATGAAAAAGTATTTTGCGCGATGCGAAAAGTGTTTTAGCCGTGAAGAAAGGACTAGATAGCGTTACTGAGTTTTTTAGGATACTTTTTTTGGTACGACCTGAAATTAGTTCCGAATCGTTGGAAGTTGAAGCTGTTTTGGATCATTTGCCTCGCACATTTTTTTAGTAATTTATTTTATTATATTTTGTAAGAAAAAAAATATTAAGTATGTTAGTGTATTTACTTATCATTAACGTCTATGGTGGTATACAAGCTGTTCATTCAAACTAATAGGGCAAAGCTTTAAAATTAGTCTAAAATCCAATACTATTTAATATAACTACACTAATAAAAAATTAATTATTTAGATACAGCTTAATACAAAAACAGGTTAAATTTGTGTTCAAAAATACAATCATATAGTTGAATTTACAAGTATTTACAATAAAATTAATTTTAAAAATAGCAAATAACTTATCTTTGTATCCTTAATAAGTACTAAAGACTCATGTAATCAGCCACTTTAGTGCTTTAGCAGTTGATAGAATAATTAACCAACTTGTCTTTTTTTCTCCCAACTGTACACAATAATTCAAATTGTCAATATATTTTAAATTACGCTTCCGACCGAAGTCGCGGCCTTCACGAGTTTAGCGATAAAACTGCAACGTCATAATGTTTTGGACAAAGCTCTTTGATAACTGCGCGTGATAATACAAGAATTTGGCGGCACGTGTAACTTGTTTTGACTCACAAATAAATAAGGATGTAGTCACCAATATCTTTATATAATAATAGCAGTGTTAAAAGGTAAAACTCAATCAAAAATCACATCCGTTTATTGAATGAAATATTGCACTATTTATGAACTACTTACCTAATAAATAGTCAAACTATTTGTGTCATAGAAATCAAAAACCCGAGACAAAAGTTTGTTTTCTACATTGGTTAAACCGGTAGTCAAACCCGGAACCTCACAGATGGCGCCGCCAAGTCTGGAGTGCTCGCCCTACGATTATAAAGTCGTCAAATTTACGTATAAAAATATCGATATCCGTGTAAATGTATCGACAAGCTTCCAAATGAAATGTAAATAAAGAACGAGCTAAGAAGCTTACCTAAGTAGCTTAATACACACTACTACGGGAATTAACGCGATCATTAATACACATGTATATGTTGCCTTTTATTTGCATTAACATATCTAATGATCACATTGATTCCCGTTTTAGTGTGTATGGATCATGCAACGCAAAGGTTAAAAAAGTACATAATCGGAAAGGTAATATTACAAAAGGTACGCCAGTAAGTCATCTATTAAGTAGTTTAAGTGCTATTTATTTTATGGCATTTTAATTACGTCCTTGAAAGTAGGTGTTTAAATTTCCACTTCCACATAAGTAACATTCAATTAAGATAAACTATTAAGGAAAAAAAAACAACATTAATTCAGTTTTTTGCCAATCTCTCGTAAACCTAGGAATTATGAAAGTGCTGGATGGTATTTTGGTATTTAATCTACCTAAAATAAGATTGAATCAATCTTCTGTATGCCCATTGACCTGTCAGTGGGCAAATGGCCTACGTAGAGGGGTGATTAAACCCATAGACTTTCGGGTCGGCGGTTTTATGTTGTTCCGTTTCACGAATGCCCCAAATGAAAGTTATCTAGATTTTGTTTTTGTATATGCTTAAGCTTTTTGTGGCTAATAAGATTCGTTTATATTGCAAAACGATACAATATTTTAATTAATTGTCACTAATATTGTGTTTGTGACTTAAAAAGATGGTGAATATTTAGGACAATAATAATATACTCTACAAAGTCAAAGTCATTTATTCAGCATACAGGCCCTCTATCGGGCACTTATACACTTCCCAAAATATAACTTAGCCCTACCACCGCGTCGGTACTACATTCGGCTGATGATGAGAAGAAACGGCGCAACCAACTCAGTCACCTTTGTCAGCCTGATTTGATAACAGGGCGGTTACCACGAACTCTTAAAACAATCTCAAATCTGTCAAACATTATCAAATCTGTCAAATTTTGTATGTAATGACGTACCAAAATTGACAGATTTGACAGCTTTAAGATTGTTTTAGGAGTTCATGGTTACCCCGCAGGAAATATAATTACCTACAAGACCATGAAAGTGCGAACTAGGCAGGTTATTAAGTTCATGCACACTTATCGTTCAAGAGCGCCCCTTTTTACAAAATACCAATGGGAACCACAATACTTATGTATTTAAAATAAAGTACCTCTACATAATACAATGTAAAGCTTCCAAAAAATATAATAATGTATGTGTTTCTAAGCTAATAAACTGGTCTCCGTATCATTTCTAAATAATCAAAACATATGTTTTATTCGCGATGTCAAACAAGCGAAGGCCAATATTCTCAGCTGTACGGAACGCACATATTTCCTCGAATCCAAAAAATATTTTTGCACTAAAAATCCCATTATCATGACAGAAATGCGTTTTATTATTATCAGAGTTCTACGTTGCATTCCTAACATAAGCGCCGATAAGACCTAGGTACGCTAGTATCACGTATTTGGTTATTGAAAAAGTAGTGTCAAAATTTATCAGTGGAGTCAACGACCTAGTTATCAGTTCAGCAAATTTCGAGGCCGCGCTTGCATCGTGACATTACCCGTGGTGTTGGCTAGTTGATAATGACGATAATGTAATTTCTGAAGCCTGTTACGAAAGACCAAAGCTATACAGGGTTATTTGAAAAAAACAACAACCTCGCACGACTAGATAGCTGACAACAACATTTTGTTCTATGTGTTTTATCATAAGTCAATACATTAATTAAAAATGATTTTCCAAGCTTTTACTGTACTGTCGTGCACATCTGTAAGTCTATGTCATTCACTACGAAAAGGCGGATCAGAGTTAAGAGCATTCAGACGTAAAATTAAATTGATCTTTATTTTTTTATGAAAGTGAATTGTGTTAGATTATCAAAAGTCGTAGAACAAATGTTGTTGTTTATGATGTTAGCTATCTAGTCGTTAGAGGTTGTTAATTTTTTTCAATAACCCTGTATTTATCCTAGACTTAGTTTTGACACTAAGGCCACCTAGTTGGCGAAGCTCAAAGTCTGTTCAATAACTCCTTTACGCCGTTTTTAACTTTATGTAAGTTGTCAATTCTATTTTTGATGGTTCAAAAATCTGATGTCAATATCTATATCCAAAACTTGTGAAAAATACCAGCATTGTGATAAATTATGTGTTCATTATTTGAATAGGTACCAAAATCCAGCGATTATTGCCCTATGTGATTTTCCAGAAATAAACCATTTAATATTTTAATACTTAATTTTCCCATGATGAAGTTAGTTCAATGACCTAAAGTGATTTTGCCGAACGGTAAAATTAATGCATTGTTATTAATAAGAGGACAACAACACCTAGGCATATGACGCATATCATATAAATGTCAATAACTCAAAATTATGAATTTACGTAAGTTTTATATTATTTTGACGTTCATCTGACGAATGATACGTTTTTCTCTTTTATTTTATTTATTTTATTTTTATTTTTTCTTTATTCAAAATCCACAGCTCTTAAAAAAGTTACAATTCACTTATATACCTAACCTACAGCCAATAATGGATTCTATACAGAGTGTCCAAGAGAATGGGATGGGACACTACTTAAAACCACGTGATCAGCTGGTCATATACAATAACTTTTTCTATGGTAGCAACATCGAAATCAAGATATTTTTTTTAGCTTCTTCATACAAACCTACTCGCATACCTCGATGATAATGTATGGAGCATCTGAAAATAAAATCACGATTTCGATGTTGCTCCCATAAGAAAAGTTGTTGTATATTACCAGCTGATCACGTGGTTTTAAGGAGTGTCCCATTCTTTTGTACACCCTGTATATACTAATAAACATCTTTAAAAAAACACAGTCAAAGGGATAATTATATAAGACAATTATTACCTATATAAAGAAGAAAAATAAAATTAAAGAGAATACTTGCATGTAGGTGAATGTCTGGGTCTGAATGAATGGTGTAATGAGTACGAGTGTGTAAGAGTGTGTGTTTATTTGAAGTTCTTGGCGATGCAATGTAGTTATGCAGTTTTGGTACTTTCGTCCGTTTCGTCGTACCTACTTACTTAATTTTTATAACGTTATTTTTTATTTAATTGTATTTGTAACTTTATTGCACAAACTTATAAAAAGTGCACAAAAGGTGGACTTAATGTATATGACTTAATGATAGAAGCATTCTCTGCCAGTCAAGGCCATGCAGAAAGCTTGCAAAAAGGTGTGGTAAACATACAATATGTAGAAAAAATAAATATATAAGCAAATTATTTTTTTATATTTTATAGGATTAACAAATTAAAGTGTATAGAGAGATGGTATAAACCCAATTTGAAACAAATGACAGTTACCCGTTATAGTAACGAAGTTAGTTATCTCTACTCTTATAAATATTTATTTTTTATTATATATTCATTTATGTTTTTTGTATTTATCACACAACCCCACCCATTCCCATATACCATACATACAGACATATTTGAATGACAAGTGAAATTTTAATGTAAAGTTAATAATTATACATTCGAATAATTGTGCAATCCCGGAATACCGGGATTCTGTTTTTTAATAAAAATATCTGAGAAGCCGCTTCCATAAATTGTATATAAAAATTTGCTTTAGGTAAATATTATGTATGTATCCGATTATCCGATCTTTACTTATCATTGTTAAATGGCAATTAAATTATTCTTCACTCTGCTTAATTGGGGACTAGGTAATAGGTAGAAGTGGTTATTATAAGAAGAATGTATTATTTGTATCACCGAAATATTATAAATCTTACAATCAGCGCTGCTGAAATAAGTATTTCCGCTGTTAGTTCTGTCTAGGTATACTCACGTACATAAAATCAGGTATATTTATTACTAATACATTCCCTTTAATCTGAAAGTTTCAATACCTAGTTTCAGCGTTTCAGACTTGTTTTATGCTCAAATCGTGAGAACATCAGTGTCATAACTTCGAGCTATTTACTGCGTTCAGTCAGACGTAGGTGTAACAGGGCCGGAGTAAGGGAAAAAGCTTAAGAAGAAAATAAAGTTTGACTATTGCTAGCTTCATTTTTTTTAAAAAATGACATATTTGGAAATTATAATTTTTATTTAATCAATAACCCTGTTATATTTTATAGTTTGTAGATAAAAAGATGTGTAACCCAAGGATGAATGTTTAGTATAAAATTTAGGTTTATGAGATTTATTATAGATTTATTTGAGAGCGTTAATTTGATTACAAAACCTTTTAGTATCATAAACGGCTGTGAGTTTGCTTTTTATAGATAGATACTCTATAATCGACACCGCCTAAAATGTAATAAGTCAAGAAAGTAAGTTTTAAGCTCCACAATTTAGGTGGTCATTGGTCATGTCATATTCATTTAAAACTCTTTTAAAAATCGCCCATGCACCTCAGGTGGGAATCAATGTATCGTCTCTTCTAAGCTACAGAGAGACGTTTGGTGCCAAATTTAAGTGTTAAAAACTTTGTTATTTTTATTTTAAATCTCTATTTCCAAAAAACATGTCCTTGCTACGGACCTGGCAAACGTATTTAAGGTTGGGTATACACTTTATTGGTGTGTAATAACTTCATTCTATCGTAGCGATCGATACGCGACATTTGGTCGTAAATAAATTATTGAGAAGCGTACTGCTGCCAGCAACTACCTTATTGTAACCCTTAAAAGTTAGCTTTTTCGTCAATAAAACAAGCTCGTAAAAATATCTTTAATAAATAACAATAATTTTTTTATCGAGTTTTTTTTATAATGTTTAAAAAATCACTAATGCCCACATATAAAAATTAAGGTGGTAGTTATATTTGAGAATCTATATTTTTAGTAATTCCATATTTTATTTATTTATTCATCAATCAGATCGTCATTAATTTTTTAAAGAAAATCAAAGAAAAAATTATGTTACGTTGAAACATCTTTTTATACACACGAAGACGCAATGAATAAAGAAAGAAATGATAAATTGTAGACAAGGACGTTTTTTAGTCATTCAATAGCAATTGAAAAGAGAATACATAAAACTCAGCACGACAGACTATCAAAACAAGAGCGAACAACTTTTATGTTACCAACCTTCTTGGTAAGACGCCAAGTTCGAAATTCAAGTTATTTCCAATTTATAAAAAATAAGACATGTAATACTAAGAAAGCGTATTTCGCAGTAATTCTTCTTTTTATAAAAACCGTGGGTGCTGTTATACTCGTATTATAAACAGGCACAAAACGCCCACTGAAATTGGATAAAATGGTATAACATAAGGTTATATTTGAACAAATCTTGAAATAGAAGCCTTATTCGTTTAAGCCGTAGAAATTATAATATTTATATTTTATTCACCTAAAAAATATTTAAGAATATACCCCGAGCCTCTTTTTATTAGACAAAACCAAAATCATATTGCCGAATATTTAGAGTATAGATAGATAGAGATCGAGTTAGTCGATCAACAATTTCTAACTTCATCGATCACTTTGTAGTACCTTACATTACTTACTTCTTGCAGTCGCAAAAACACCGACCACTAATGGGTATGATAAATGGCAAGGAAACTAATAAACTATCAAAGATACAAACTGATTAACTACAAAACGAATCATAATCAAGTGAATTAATTGTTGCCATTGCATAACTAAAACAATAGACTATGTTCTTGACTTTGTTGTTTTTTAAACTTTCCGAGGTTCTGAAACCCCGCAAACAATGTTTCGCGGACTTTTAAAAAGAACAACTGATTTGAACTTGGCCACCGTTTAAAAAGAAATTCAAATGAAATCGTATTCCTTATTGTTGGTAAACGAATAAGCAAGGGCATCAATGTTTTTTTTTCTTTTTGACTTTGTTTTTTTTTTCGAGTTTCTTTTGCGCTTTACTTTTTAACTTTACTGATTAAAGTGGCTTCTTCTAGTCTAGACTAACTCGCACCCCTTTTAAAACCGCAACCCTAGGTCAGATTGTGAATAATAGGAAACCTTTTATTTTATGAATGATCTTTTCAAAAGAAACATTTCAAATTATTAAAAACGACCCACCTCGTGAAGTATAAGTGCAAAGGGTTCCGGAATCGATTCCCAGTATGGGATAATTAATAAAACGAACATTTCTAAATTGCGTCGGGTCAAGGTTTACTGGGAAATTCCTCTAGAAAAATTAGTTATCTCTTCATAACACTTTATGTTTTTTTTTAAATTTATTACAACACTAAGAAAAAGCCTATTGCAGTCCACTGCTGGACGTAAACCTCCCCCAAAGAGCGCCAAAGAGTACGATCTCCCGCTTTTTTATCCATCCACTGATGCCGGCCATCTTCATAAGAAAAAACCTACAGACGTAATATTCCTTTGTATGTTATTTTCAACGTTTAGGCCAGGCACATAAGCTAACTGCTCGGTACCTATTAGTGAATTAAATATTTCTTCTAAGTTTTCAATAAAAATAGAAATGCTTATTTGAATTATTTTTCAATTATAAATTAATTTCCGGACACTTTAACCAAACGACATTTCCGGCCGACACCTTATTCAGTGCATCACTATTTTTATACAATTTTTTCAGCTTACCTTCGCAGTAGAGAGTGACGTCTGCGAGACTCTCCGAATTCCAGAGGTTCGCGAACGAGGTGGCCAGGTTCGAGCCGAAGCTGTTCCATTTCAGGCAGTACTGCTGCTGCTGGGAGTCCATGCCCGGGCCGCCTCGGATACCTGCCCTGTACAAACATCACTAGTTCATTTTATGGGCCCGAATAGTAAAATAATGATACAATTTGACATAAAGACAGCGTAAGACGTAAAACAAAAGAAGGCGTATATTTGAGTCATTACTTTGTCGATTCAGAGAAGATATCTCCATAACCATAACCATAACCATGAACTCTTAAAACAATCTCAAAGTTGTCAAATCTGTCAATTTTGGTACGTCATTTCATACAAAATTTCATGGTTAGGGCCCTGGGCCCTAACCATGAACTGTTAAAACAATCACAAAACTGTCAAACATTATCATTTCTGTCAAATTTTGTATGAAATGACGTACCAAAATTGACAGATTTGTGAATTTTCAAATAGGGACCTATAGCAAGTAATTTAAAAAACAAGTACTTGATACATCTACCCCTGTCAGAGACACAATGGATCTTATGGGTTGACATTTTTCCTTTTGTGATAAAAACATCCTAATTTTGGACGTAACCAATGAACACTGCCCAATTTGTACCCCATTAGAGTACACACCTAGGTAAAAGCTACACGGATACCCACCCAAGCCCAAGGTCGGGTGAACAGTCGATGATCGATGTCCACCACAACACAACACAAGTACCAACACAGCCCACGCCAACCCACGATGAATATGTAATGCGTTAGACCAATGGTAGCTTTCCCACGAACAACGCTTGAGAAACGACATGTGCATTGAAATCGATTGCCTGTATTTAGAACTACTGAAACTCTTCGCTGAATTTAGTTTCGAATTTAGTGATTTTTAACGAAATTCACCATCTAAAACTTATTCCGGGTAAAATCATCAAAGCTAGGATGATTTTACCCATAATAAGTTTTGCGTAGTGAATTTCGTGTATTTTCTTAAAATTGCATTAATCAGTAGCTGTATTTTGAACTCATGTACGAAATCAAATGTTCCACATATAATCTTCGAGGTAGACAACAATAAATTTCACGGAATTGTGATTTTTTTTTCGCAATCGATGTAAAAGTAAGCAAAAGGAATATCAAATCGTCTATTTTCTTAAAAAATGGATAATCAGTTGCTATAACATCAAATATTTCGTACAAATCATAGTGGTAAATGACAATAAATTTCGTGAAAATGTATTTTATTTCTTTCGCACCTCTTTAAAATACAAAAGTATTTTTATAACAGTCAACACGTCATTCTAGTTTTTAGATTCAACCTACACTCTCAAGAATACATCTCCAAATTCTCAGTTACGTAACAGTACTTACACACCTTCACGCACCTACATGCATACAAGCTACCTATATCTGGTTGCATCTACTACCAATCGATAGCGCCTACGGAATAGGAAAGCAGCATACGGAAGAGGGGGACAGATAGAGGGCAGGGGTGGGTTAGTGGGGCAACTAACGACGTCATAGGTCGTCATTTAGAATTTTTAAAATGGTAAGTCTAAATCAATATATTTAAACTTTAAATTTTAACTTTGAAAAGAATTATCGTTTAATTAATCAAAATTCATATAATTGCATTATCAGTAAAACATAAATCGAATTTTTGATTTAATATTTTAAATATGAATTTAATTGAATTAAAAATTGAAACTGTGCATTTAAAACATCGCACAGAGTTTTTTTAAATAGTTTTACGCATTTGAGGATATGTAACGCAAGTAAGTAATTAATAAAATTTAAATGTAAAGATTCTTTTTCAATACACAATAATAAAAGACTCTAAACATATAGAATAAGGATGTAAAGTCAAAAACAACACAGAACATTCACAAGATGTAGACGAATATCTAAGAAAGGATAACTGAAAATATATACAACATCGATATTATTTAAAAAGTATATACCATCTCTTATAGTCATAACGTTGCGTCCGCGGGTCGCGGTAGCCGAAATTTTTCGCAGATCTCATGCTGAAAGTGGATCGCACACGCGGATTTAGGTACCGAATATGCAAATAGTATGCAGAATACAGAACGCAGTCCCTCACCGGGGCAGCTACGCATCTGCAATGAGTTATATCCATAGGTGCAACTGCATCGAGTCGATACCGTATCGATTAGATCCCGGCTGTTACAGCCTAACTGTATTTGCATATGCAGGTATAGCTGGCTAGTGTATTGGGAGCTGCGTTGTGGTGAGCGTTGTAGGTGATTGAAGGCGTGTAGGGGAGCGGGGTAGGCCTAGTTATGTTGGCCGTAGAGAAATTTTGGCTGCGACCTGGTTCCGGCCTGCAGTAGGCGCGCAGGCGTACTGGCGCGGGGGGAGGGGAGGCTTGCATCGAGTTGCGCAAAGTGCCGCAACGGTCACTCTGCAACGGCGGAAATCGAGATGGGAAAGTGGCTACGCACATACTACATAATGATCATTAGATGATGAAAGCGGCAGCCATTTTGGCTTTAATTTTTTCTAATGCGATTGCAGTCGGAACCGAAATGTTAACATCAAAATAGGCATCAGTAAAGGATGTAATTATAAGCCATTTCGTCTAAACTAGTTTTTTTATATTGAATTAACATAGCTTATTAGGAATAGTTGAAAATTATTGTTAATTACTTCCTTTTGCAACTTTTGTATTTAAAGTAAAGTTATTTCTAAACACTTTTTTTTTAGGTTATCGTTTTCAAAAAATTGATTACCAAAAACCAGTGTACTAATACAATTAAATAAATAATCATTTTTAAATTAGGTGAATATCGAACTGCTTTAATCATGTTTAGATCTACTCTACTTTTACTATACTTCAACGTGACTCAAATCGATAGCGCTTTCCTCGCCTAAGCTAATGCAAGTACAGTCTACAACACGATAATACTCGCAAACTTCACCCTTATTACAATAAGAATAAATTATATTTTAACTATCAACTTTCGCTGTCATCTGTAACGAATAACGGTGCCGAAACAAAGGCTGCATCGACCGCCATTGCACATTAACCGAATCCCATCTGCCCCGACCCGAGTAACGTATTACGTAACTCTTATTTCTTAGTCGTTAAGGTCTAAAATCACCCAGATCTTGTGCGTTACTATAAACTTAGCATGACTGTATAATTGCTACGCTTGCTACGAACGTTGGCTGTAAACGTAGTAGAAGTTTAAGCAAAAAAGTTGTTTAAACATTCTATTTTTTATCCGAGTTCTTTTACATCGTTTTTAATAAATAAGGTATTGTTTTTATGATTCAATTCTTTTTACCGTAAACACTTTGTCAGTTTTGCGAAATAATTAAATGATAAGATAGAACATTTGTGTTCCTTATTTAAAGATAACGCTATTGTGTATATCGTATATATACTTGCGTACATATACTTGCTTAAGAAAAAAGTTTAAATTCTGATAGTGCGTATCAAGGGTTAAGCCAGTCCATTAATGTTTGTAACGAATACTTATTTAATTAAAAAGCGTCATTATTATTTTACGTGACAAAGCTTAAGCAGAAAATATCTTATTAAAAAAACCACGGATTCCAATCAAAGGCATTCAAAGAACTAGATAAGCTGTAACAAAGTAATGTTTTTCAACCTGCTTGAAAAAGGAGATTTATGAAATTCGAATGTACCTATATGTAGGTATTATTATATTTATTATTCATTTTCAAGAAAAAAAGATTATAAAAAAAAACATACCCAGTTATTTTTAGGCAGCCACAGACAATTAAAATGGTTTTTTTTTTTCATTATCACTCGCAGTCGCGATTTTACTAGAAGTAATTATTGGCACCTATGCTAGTCATTGGCATTTTGACTTATTATTAGCATGCTCTACAATAGAGCAAGGAAATATGTAATAATTTTAAATATAAACAGATCAACTTAATTTTATTTTATTGGATGAACATAAACAGTAATGTACAAATTAGTTAACTGTAAGGTCTTATAATTTTATAATTTAGTACACACCAACATGTTCCACATATACATTACAAACAGGGCTTTACATGGCTATACATTACATACTCTACAATAGAGCAAGGAAATATGTAATAATTTTTAATATAAACAGATCAACTTAATGCAAACTAGAGGCGTTTTGTATTGACATAGATCAAGTAAGGTTTTTTGAGAAAAATACAAAATAAAAATGTATGCACTTAGGTACGGTACTCAAAAGAGGGATGACGACTGGGCAAAAAAAATGAAATTCTATTTATAAATCAACCAAAAAATACAAAGATAAGGCGCGTCAAAGTTCGGGAGAGGCTCGTGACGTCACTTCTAAGTAAAAATTGTACCTAGGCGTGACGTCATGCGACATTTCAAATCAATCTGTAATATTATGACTGTAAAAAAAGAAAAAAATACGTGTCCAATAGATCAACGAAGAAAAAAGTTAGTTGCCATCCCTATTTCTAATAATTAAGTTTTACTAATTGTACGATATACCTGAAATCGTTTTTTTTTTACGAATTGTTCAGAAACCAGGCCAAACCACCATTATCATCTGTTACTCGCAGATGTACCTAAGTTTAACCACACTCCGGATTGCGACCTTAATATCTACGACTATACCTAAAACGCAAACATAAGCCAGACGAATCTAACCCTTATTGACACCAAAGTTTATACGTATAGACCGAATTTACTTTGACATATTCTAGCTGCGTATTTACATTCTACCGATCTTTAAAGAGTGGTAAGAATTCAAATACATTTCTCGTGAGAAAAGAAGCGTTTGTGCATTAAACATATTGGTATAACACGAGAGACGTAGAGCGAACGAAATCTGGGTCGCCTCGTGACTTTTACATTGACGACAAAATTCAAATGATAGTGGCATACGAGACACAGTGTAAAATAGTGAAGCTTCTTAACTTAAATCCAAAAATGCTGTTGCTACGGCAAAGTTGAACCGCTAAAAATTGTGGGGACTACGTTTTATTCAGTTGAATTCAAAAAATGAAAAAACTCAAGGGATTTTTTTATCAATTACTTGCATATTGCATCAGTAATCGTGCTAAATAAAAAAAAAATCGTAATAATGAAAATTTTCAATATTCATGACATTGAAATATTCTTTGAAACTAAAAAAACATTCGGGGCTTACTAATTGGTGTGATTGTGGGAACGATGTTTTATTTATTATTATTATCTGCACCAACACAATAACGAAAAAAATGCGATTGCTGAAACTGACTTTATTTTTCGCCTCACTGTTAACCTCTGCGCTGTGGTTTGTGAGTATTGAAAATGCATACTGCGGTTTCGGTTGCGAAAGACAGGCGGGGCCGGATGACCGATGCGCAGTGCGTAGATTCGGTGGTTACGTAACCGAATGTTGAAACCGACGCATTGCGAGCAAACGGGTTTTCTAAATTCTCTCACTTATCTAAGTGCAGTCGTTTCGCGCTACTGCATGCTGGTTCGACTTAAAAACGAATGGTAGTTACAATTTGTTTGCCTACACGATTTTTTTTTGTTTCTATTTTATTAACGTAAGATGCAAATGGTGATTATGATTAACTTTAGTAATTAATATACGTATGTAAATACAAATATTGTGGTTAAATAGTACAGTACCATAGTTTAATGATCTCCTAAGCCCTAAGGTCGTGCTCGAACTATGAGTTCTATAACTGAACTGAATTTACTGAAAAAACACCATAACTGTCAGTTACGGTGTATTTTGTCTCTATTATTAATTAAAAATGAGTAATGCACATCACTAATGAATATGTTCAAGCTCGAATAAAAAAACGCGTACTAACTGTGCTATCAGATAGACAACAGAAAGGACAAGCGGTTAAATAAAACATATGCAAAATTAAAAAATATAAGGCTGGTGCTATAAATTGTGCAAGGGCTTTTGATTGCATTAGAAAACAGACAAATCCAAGTAATTTGCTCCAGACTTTTGGGTAATTGCCAAGTTTCGTATACAAAGCGCCGAAACGACGCGGAAGATGTATTAAAATACACTTTGTGCAAAGTATTAATAAAATAGGTCGATGGAAAGGGTTAGGCGAAAAATATGTAGATTTATTATGGGAAAGTGAAAAAAGAATGTGACGGTAGACTAAAAATCATAATTGTTTTGACATTAATCTCTTTTACTTTAGCTGTAAAAATTGTGTCAGTTTTTTCCATTTTTATAATGTCTAGTCTAGTCTGTCTGGACTACGAAACCAGGCTTTTCATATTAGAAGCCCGCAAGGGGCACATCTTTGTATGATAAGCATGGGCAATTGCAACTCAAGTCATGGATATTACTTATACAATTTTATAAGTATGTTAACCCTTATATTTAGCAGCAACTTCTCTAACAGAAATAATGATATAATGATTCCACGGTAGGTTCACAATAGGTCTAGGGCTGCTTTGCTTAGTTTGACAATTTGTTAAAAAAGTTTATTCGTAAAAGTTAAAGTATCGTTTTAATTCCTATTTTTCTATACTCAATCTATATATAACAAGTTAGTATTTTGACATGTCATAAGATTTTTCCAGTAAAAAATTGAAACAAATAAAATTATTAGACATCTTGCGTGATTTTGGGACTTCCATAATACCTACATCTTGTAGAGAAAATCGAGGACGACAGTTGGTACTTACAACTGCTAAAGTTCATGCCTCTTATTTTACTTATGTTTTATGCAACTCAAACCTCAGACTATTTGACAGTCAAATTTAATATTTATGACAGAGACGATTGCAAGCTAGCATTGTAACGTAACAATGCAAGTTAAAAAAAAACTTTCTACTGCAACTATTTTCTAATAGAAAAAACGTGCTAGCTGCGCAGGTTGGGGCCCGTCAAAATAGAAAGTTGCAAGAGGTTGCAGTGCGTGTGCGCAGGTTAGGGTGTGTATACGCTAACTGTAAAAAACGCAAATTTTTGAAATTCGTTCTTCGTGTTGCTACGTTCACTTCAACACTAAACTCACTTACCAACGATAAGTAATATGACCTCACGACGAAACAAAACAAATATTATTTTCGTTTGTATCGCCTAGGTGAGTTATTGGGTGAGTTTACATGCGTGTTTTTAAAAGTTTTTATAGACCAGAAACAGCAGCTTTTGTAATAGCCATGCCTTAACATGAGATTTGAAGTATGAAGTCAAAATCAAAGTCTTTGTTGATGAATGCAAAAAATTGATGATAATTGGGAATTATTCCTTAAATTTTGTACCGACAGCTGCTTTGCGGCACTTTTAAGAGTAGCGTAAACTAGTAGAAATAATAACGCATAAGTGTGTATGCACCTTAAAGTGCGTTCCGGAACGAATGCGTTGTACTCGTATTTGAAAGCATTGGTATGTACCTATTCTTTGCTATTGTATTTTGGGTCGTTTGTAGTTCAGAAGTCAAATCTCTGCTTTATTACGTTCAACGTAAGTTGGAAAAACTGTTCTGGTTTTCCAATGGTCATCTTAACACTTTCGTAGCTCTAACAGAGTTGATACTTGGGATATTTTCACTATCCCAAGTATCAACTCTGTTAGGTACGCACGCATAAACGTGATCAAACAATTTGTACAACACGCAAAGTTCTTAACGAAAATGCAAACACAATACTAATGATTTTTTCTTGTAAAAAGTCATGTGACACCAAAAACTAAACTTCCGTGTATACAAAAAGACATGGCCGCAACGCGACCGTGAATCTACGATCGAATGCACGCGCGCAAGGTACAACCGCGAACAAAAGGTTGTTTCTTAAAACAACAGCACTTAGGTCTAAAATTGAATACGTTATTTCTCAATATTCGAGGTTGTAAATACAGTACGCCGCCTTTCACTGTGCTGCACTACGAAAGCGCTTCATTCATACCGCTTATATAACGGTATCTGCGCAGTCGCTGCGTTTTTGACAATGACTATTCGATGACCTAAAATGGGTACACCCATAACAAAGAAATGCAACTTGATGAATTTTTAAACTCTGCGATTTCCCGTTGCTTTGTTTTCTTGCATGTGTAGTTCTTAGCAGTGTTTTGAAGATAACAAATTCGTTATGAGATGTGTGTGATAATAACAAAAACATTCTATTCTTGGCTATGAAACTATGATTATTCTGTATAATAAATATCTTTACCTTGCTTACCACGTTAGATTTATTTTGCTTGTGTTAATGCACTAGCATAATACAATAGACGAGCTGCAATTTTTTTGCTCTTCTGCGTAATTTGTATAACAATAGATGTCTAGAATGCCTAGTTTAAAACTTTAAAAGCAAACATATGAGCTGAGATTTGGAGGTTAATAACCAGACAGCTATGAATCAGCGAGCAAAAACACGATAACACTGAGCTACGTAAATAGAAGTTCAATTCAAGACTTCAAGTACTGTCTAAAAAGTAGCACCATTGGAGTACGACGCCCAAAATCCATACAAACTCTGATTTGTTGGTACAACTAGCGGCGCGGAAGTTGAGCGATTACGATTACGTGATTGGCTAGTCTCGCGCCGCGCCTGCACCGCTGGCTGTGATTGGTTGTTAGCTCCGCACACACGCGTCTCTAATACGATTATCGTCTCGTAAGATGCGCAAAACGAGCACTCTTCGCCCCAGCAACATCAATGCCGTGTACGGTATTATTAATGTTAGGGTATATACACAGGTCAGTTTTCTTTCAGTCGGGCTTTCTGCGGTGTTTAGTAGGTAAGCGTTGTTTTCTTTAAGAAATATAAGACCATCATTTTCGCCGTTAAAAATCTGCTGTGGCTGCGTTAACTATGGTAAGAGGTAAACGCAAGTTTAGATAAGACTCTCGGCCCGCTCAACTCTATTAAGTTGCCCGCTAGACTAGACCAAAGCCATACTACTTACAGGATGCGACGCTTAGACAAATCTTAAAGTCTAAACTAACTACGATTACATTGACATTCCAAAACACACACACACACAGTTGTTGCAAATACTTTTTAAAAATAAATCAAGTACAAATGCACACATACAACAACTATACATTTATTTACCAACTAAATTCTGACTATTTCAGAGGTATGTGTAATTTTAATTAGATGCAATACCACAAAACTCACTATCGTCGACCTAATTTTGACTAAATAGTTTTAAGTACAATGAATATATTTTATAATTATATTATAGTTTACAGAACAAGGATGGTGGCATGCATTACAAAATAATTTGAAGTACTCTAGCCTCATAATTAATGATCAACTAAAAATTAAGTGTCGGTCATAAAATACTTTTAGAGGCGTGCGCTGAAACTAGTTTTAAATTGTAATTATATTCATGGATGACAACTTTCGTTTGTTGCATAATGTCATCTTTAGGCAATTGAAGTCATTTTGTTGCTGGCATATTATTACCATTTACGCTCAAGCCGTCCGCCGTAGGTACTTTTCAAAATTCTTATATGTTATTTAACTTTCGAAACATATCCTTCGTTCTTTCGAGTTATTCATGTCAAATAATAGCTCTCAGTTTCATATTTGTTCATACATCTATTTAAGTAGGTATGTTTGTGCACTTTTAAAGTTTTGTATTTTTTTATAGATTTTAGTATGTAAAGTTTTAAACGAAAAGTCATTTTTTAAGATAACAAAATGTTTAACTGTCGAGAAACACCAAATCAATTTAATAATTAAAATCAGTTTGAGAAATGAGCGTAGCGTAGCGTAGTCTATGGAGAAAATTGTTTTAATGAGAGACAAATTACAGAGACTTATTTCAATTGTATAAGATTGATGATAGACAGTAAAAAACGAAATATAATCACATATAATAGAGATATATAAGTCTTACTACTCGTATAAAAACTATGCAACCTTAACAATAATTCGAAAAAGGACATTGTAATACATGACCTAAAATGCGACACAAAATGATGAATGAAAGTAATATGATCGTTTATTAAATAATAGGTAAATCAAACGAAAATACATCCGCGTGTCTGCTTTTCGTACCTTATTAAAGGGTATTATTGAGTATCAAGATCTATTGCTTTCGTATTTCGGACTAAATCAGGGGCCCTAGCGCGAAAGTGTATCGTTCGGTCGGTCGTATTAACCAATCAAATTAAAACACCCATTCCATACACAAAGGTTTGACAATTATGAACAATTGAAAACAGTTGGGTTTTTTACACGGCTAGATAAAGTTGGTCATATTTTATCAAAGGATTGACACATGAGACTGGTCATTTTAATTTGTTAGGTTTATACGACCGAACGAAAGATACACTTTCGCGCTAGGCCCCCAGTCTTGCTAAAAGGGCAGAATCTTCCGACCAAATCACCTTGGATTTATAACTGGTCATCTCAATTTCCTTGAACACATCCCCGTCTCTCTTCTCCGGGAAACAATAAAAAACCGGCCAAGTACGAGTCGGACTCGCGCACGAAGGGTACCATTATTTACAAAAACGGCAAAAAAAACACGTTTGTTGTATGGAAGCCCCCTTAAATATTTTGTTTTATTCTGTTTTTTAGTATTTGTTGTGATAGCGGCAACAGAAATACATCATCAGTGAAAATTTCAACTGTCTGACTATCACAGTTCATTAGATACAGCCTGGTGACAGACGGACAGACAGACAGACGGACAGCAGAGTCTTAGTGACAGGGTCCCGTTTTACCCTTTGGGTACGGAACCCTAAAAAGGGACAAATAAACGTCCGAACTCCAACGATTCCGCGTAGGGCGATCAAAAATAATGCAACAACCGGATCGTGGGTTTTTGTTAAAAGAAAATAATCCTTGACCCAAATATGCGAAAGCAATAGAAGACCAGTTCTAATCCTCGTGCGTCTCTGTCCCACACAGGTTAAATTACGTATTGTCCGCGGTGGGGAAGAAGTGTAGGGACAACTTTATGCAAAACTCAAAGGATTATTCCTTGCATTTTTTGAATAATTGTTCTCAGCTTTTTTGGTACAACTTTTTTTGTGTCCGCTGCGCTTTACGTGTATGGAAGTGTAATTAGATAACGAGTTATTTAACCCCCTGGATGAGCTCAAATAATAACAATACCTAACTTACTCCAGTATAGTCGAAGTCAATTTATATGTATTTCCTAATAAAATTGTGTCAGGAGCTACTTTGCGGGAATCCTTAACTAAATAATTATGAAAAACAATTTCACTTACAATTTCCGCTTAGTTACCGGCATAGGTATCCTAATTACGCCACTTTAACACACTCACTGGACATACACAAGCCAATCAAAGTGCACGCGAACACAAAATCAACGATTTACGACGTCGCATATGGTCTCGCAATTTTCATAACTATTTGTTTAGCTGGAAATTTAATAATGGCGGTATATCAAAATGCATTACAATATGCAGTCTTCAAGTTAGTCTAGAGAAATTAATTATTTTGGGCCAAATGGAGGGCGGTCGTGCTCGGGTAGGGCACCCACGAGATGGTAGGACGCGGTAAGTGAGGCGGTAGGCGGAAACATGCATCATAGCATAGCCACATAGCCTATGATCGCAGTCTATGGAAAAGCACATGTATGTGGTCGCGATCCTCATTAGTGAGGGACCGAGGAAGAAGAAGTATATTCAAATATAAAAAACTATGACTCAATTATTCTTATGAGCTGCAATGTGGGGTATGTATTTAAATAAAAAATTAAATAAAAAAAATACTCATCAATTACTAAAATTAGATAAACAATATAATTATATTATATTGAAATTAGACTATCTGAAACAAACCAAGTGATGCATAACATTTTGATTTTCCCTTTAAGTGGCATACGTATACGCATACCCAAAACTATTTCAATTCATTTGTAAATCAATAAATAATGAACATTTTCCTTTAAAATAATATTTTCCCCAAAAATCCCATAGGACAAAAACCCTTTACAACAGGGCCCTAACCATGAGCTGTTAAAACAATCACAAATCTGTCAAACATTATCATTTCTGTCAAATTTTGTATGAAATGACGTACCAAAATTGACAGATTTGACAACTTTGTGATTGTTTTTAGAGTTCATGGTTAGGGGGCTGGACATATTTCGTCGGCGATAGTATTCTGTAAATTCCATAACGTTGAATTGAACTGGTGAAAAATAGTTTCAGTTTTCCTGCGAGCTCGTCAAATCAATATAAAAAACCCCAAAAAATTATGTCAATGAAGTGAATAAAGTTATGATTGTTCATAAGAGATATGAATATTTAGAATGACCTTTAATGCAAAACAAATATATTTTAATACTAAATTATATATATTCGTAGGAATTTGACACATAAAATAAGATATGGAAGCACGATTCTTTAAACTTTACTATTTACTTACTAATTACCTGCGTTGCGTCGTATTAATACTTAAGCATTTTCTCCAAAACTACTTAGCTTCAATTGATTTTCTTTTTTTGGCGATCGCTTGGTAAACCGGCCTGAACAGGAGTTACAATGGTGGAAACTATACATTGCTATTTTTCTGGACTCGTAGCAGCAGAATTATCATTTTATGGAACTCCCACTTCTATTCTATCCCTTCCAGTCATATAGGGGTAGCGTTTAGCGCTACTCTGCAGACTGCAAGCTGCAATCGTAGTGACTGCAACCGCAGTAGCACTATTGGTTTTTATGTATTTTACAACCTGAACGAACAAGATTTTGTGGTTTTGTGAATACTTCAACTACCCAAGATATTCGTAACTAAGTGTTTATAATATTGTACGTGTATTTGCATTTTGAGAATGTAAAATACAAAAACTTGAATAAATAGTTAGTACTTGTAACAGTTTGTCCATACATAATGTATGAAACAATCGCACCTGGTACAGTCAAAAAAGTATTATTATCGGTCCTTATTTTTAGGGCAGTAGAGTTTAATTTTACGGGGCTTTACATTGCTTTTCAGACGTTTCGTTTCTAATTTCGGTTACGTATGACAGTGAAGCTATTACTTAAGTTAAGGATATTTTGGTGTATTTTACATAAATGTGTGAAATTGTTTTTGTCTAGCACTAAAACAAATTAAAACAACTTGGATAAACTATGATGTAGTTTGTGAAGTAAGGCCTTGTAGAGTTAGGAGCTTGGCTCTACATGAGATCAGATAGCTGTATGATAGTGCGAGTCATATGGTGTCGTCTTATCAACATTTCACGTGAAAATGTTTTGGTATGTTTTGGATTTTATTTTTAGAACAACTTTTTTAAAGATAGAAGTTTTGTACAAACTTTTAGAGAAAAATGAGGAGGAATGAGAAAAATGAGGAGAATAGTATGTGTGATGATTTAATGAAATCACTAGTGGAATATATAATGAAGTACGTTAATTTTTTTTTTCTAAGATATATAATATTCTCGTTAAACATGTTTTAACTCTACATTTATGGTGTAGTAGTTTATAGTGGTAGCTAAATAAACTAACTACTACGACGCTTAAACAATAACCTATCTACAGTTTAAATGTTTTCAAACAAAAAATAAATTTTGTTCCCTCTAGGTAACTTGTTACGTAGTAAGTAAGTACTCTTAGACTCTACTCAACTAACACAAACATTGTGAAAGATGACATGATGAGTGACATTCTTACTCTACTCGATGTTATTAACAGCGTACAATAATATTTACAATAAATAAAATTTTCATAATTTATAACACACTTTTTGCATTCCAAGTGCCAAAAGGGCCCCCACTCAGCATTAGTCGTGGCAGCTAAAAATAACTGCCCCGCCACTGATATTCTGCAGGGGCCCAGGAGGTTTATAAGCATCTCTTGTTAATAAAAATATAATCAAATAAAAAAAATATACCGTCGAACGTACAACCTCCTCCTCTTTTAAATCGGTTAATAAAACTAGTTTCAACCGTCTTCAAATTGTCAAACCAAACCGTGTTCAAAATTACATCTTCAAACAGGAATGACGAAAAAAGAAGAACATTGCCACCGATATTTCATGCCACAAAAAAGGAAGGAAAAGCTAGTTGCCCGTTTTAAGAATAATGCTACCGCAATTTGTAAGGTTGCAATCGCACATTTTGACTGCGCACGTTAACCACGTGACCGACCACGTGTATGGCCCAACTCTGAGGATACTAGGAACCTTAATAACACCAACGGAAGTATACGACATCATCGCCTGGTGTTGAAAAAGAGAGTATTTTTGTGAACAGCAAAACGTGTTATTCTTATCACGCGCAAAATGTATCCTATTTTGAATCAAAATTAAGAAATGTTTCAAGGAGGAAAAAAGATTTTGAAATTGTTTCTAGTGTAGAAACAACTTCATAATTTCAGTTTAAGGTAGTGGCCTTGAACTGTAATGTGACGATTATAAAACTAAGAAATTCTAGCAACACTTATTACACCATTTAATTGTTTACATATACCTACTTAGGCAAAATCTATAAAAACATGTGACTTACTGAAAAATTTAATTATAATTTAATTGGAAATTGAGTAATAAAATGTAATGTTATTTTATCATTAGTTTGATTAAATGTTTTAGTTCACAAATGCCTCATGGAGGCTGTAATGTAACATTGACCATCTGTTATAATAATGTATATTTTTACTACTGCTGTTACATTATGAAGTGAGTAAATGAATATAAATAGGTATATTGGTAATATATGATCTTTATTACTTATCCAAATATATTAACGACGACGACCTCCGTAGCCGAGAGGCGAGCACGCCGGACTTTAAATGGCGCCGCCATCACTGAGGTTCCGGGTTTGATTCCCGGTCGGGTCAATGTAGAAAACGAACTTTTCTATATTGGCTCGGGTCTGGGTGTTGTGGTACCGTCGTTGTTGCTGATTCCTATAACACAAGTGCTTTAGCTACTTACCTTAGGATCAGAGCAATGTATGTGATGTTGTCGAATATTTATTTATTATTATTAACCAATATTTCTTAAATATTACCCACAAGCATTAAAAATATATAGAATCTTCCATACAAAATCAATCAGTTGATCTGCTAACTTGTATGGGATGCCCAAAATTATTTCGACCCACGTTTCTTTAGCAAACTCGATTAATTTCATAAGCACAACCATTACTGAAAAATTGGGCGAACCTTTATATTTACACGTCGCAAACGATAATACATAATTGGATTAGTTTGTACAACTTGCTTGTAAGGCTAAATAGATCAAATAGACATCCATCTCCTTTCTTAAAGAGTAAATAGAACGAGACAAAACATAGCAAAGTCCAAACACGTGCCCTGTAACTCTCGAGTCCGCCTCGCAGCTGTGAGGCTTTACTAATTTAGGTAGTAATTACCTTGAGGAGGTGCTTCTGAATATACATTTTAAAATATTATTATCTATTTGTGACAAAGCAATTACAAATTTAATTTATGTAAGATTTGTACTTCTTTGCTTAGATACGTGGAATTTTATCATTTATCTATTTGTCCATCTAATATAATAAATTTACCCTATTACTGCATTGAGTCAAATAAGAAAGCACTGAAAAGAAAATACATTGGAATATAAATGATTTTTAAAAAAACTTTTTCTCCTAGTTATCTAGGAATATAAGTTTTTTTTTTAAATACAGTGTTAACAACATATTAAAATGCATAAGGAACAGAAGTTGAAGTATAGCGAAACTAAAATAAAACGCAAAATCCTTCTAATAGTCATACTCGAGCTATGGATCGCAAAATAAATTCAAAAGCTATGGTACTGAATCCTAATTCACACTTGGCTGGTTTTTATACAGTTGGATCGTTTTTCTGAATATACTGTGCACATACCTACCTACCTATATATATCTGTCTTTCTTTATTTACTTGCTTTCGGCAATATATCGAAATATCGTAACAATATGTGCTACGATATTTGACTTGGAGGACAGCAAACGGTTTGAGACGTATTATATGAAATTCTATGACCATTTGTAACGTAAGATTTAATTATCTAAGTCAACTTCGAACCAATGAATTTCACATTGACTACTCATAAATAGCTCCAAATAAAATTACTATTTTAGAGCTCGACCAAACCAAATAGTTTGTAGTTGATTTAAGTTTTAATAAATCGTGATAAGTTTATTAAAATCACATTGAAAACATGGACATTGTTTATGAGCATGAACCAGTCTAAAAAATATTGGAACATCTTCCTACACTCTGTTAAGTACCTGCCTTTATGTGAGCTAGTCATGATACAAGAACCAAAAATGACGTAAGTGACGACTATTACGAAGGCCAACGAACTTATTATAAAACCAACCAATCAATGCGAATTTTGTATAGTAATACCATACTATTATCTATTCTATTGTAATGCGCATAAAATAAAAATCAAAAGCATTCGTTGGGTCGTTTAAAACAAGAAAGGAATTCGACAAAATAGTGATCTAACTTTAAATTTTTAAGACTATACCTACCTTAGCCTGTGATTAGTATTAGTAGGTTTATATTTTAAATTTTGTTTGTATCGTGTGTCTTTTGATTTGAGATTAATGGAAATATTATTCCTGTATAATCAACCTTTGTGATTTTTCCTTTATTTTTATACATGAACAGTGGTATCGGACCACTCAAAATGGATGAATGGATTCGGTAACACGTGACACTAAATAAAAAATACCTAATAAAGTATTGTGCACCAGGGATGTATTCGCAGTATCTACATATAAATTCCTTGTCATGTGCACTGAAACATTTTAGATGCCTATCCATTGCAACGGTTTTCCCCAAGGAATTTATATGTGGGGTAAAATAACTACATCCATGGTTTTCCCATAAAAGTAAAATTAACCTCTTACGACGCGCTACGTTTAGTTATTAGTTCAATCGCCTACAAGGACCTAAATAATATTGGTATCCAAATCCCGAACACTCAAACATCACACTGACCGATGTCTCATCTCACTGGATGTAATTAAGCCATAATTAAAGTACATAAGGCCACCCACACTCGCGCGAGGTGCACACGTACTGACTCGTCCTTGAGTTCACATAGCCGTCGCGCCTCCAAGGTCCTTTGGGGAGGCCTTGGCCCGCCCTCCCACTCCCAGGCCGGCTCGTGTAGCCACGTCTTCAAAGAGTAATTGCCTAGTCTGCACTTCAAATTTCCAACGTCATTTCAAGTTTTTTCGCCATTTCAGAATTGAGTGTGTGTTAGGGAAATTAACTGTGCATGATGTTACGTTTCAAAACAATGTTATCTGCACTCCAAATTTCCAACGTCATTTCAAGTTTTTTTCACCATTCCAGAGTTGAGTGTGTGTTAGGGAAATTAACTGTGTAAGATGTAACGTTACAAAAAAAAAATATCTGCACTCCAAATTTCCAATCTCATTTCAGGTTTTTTTCATCATTTGAGTGTATTTTAGCAAAATGCCAGGAAAATGCATTGTGCAAGATGTTTTGTGTCCAAAAATATTGTCACTATAACTTGCTAAAAGTTTATTTGATGTGAATCTTTAGCAATGTCTCATTTTAAGTATCTTGTATGTATACAATGTGTATGACGTGTGTGGTGTTTTTATTACGTCTTGAATACCGTTCGGAAATATTGAACAGTAAAACCAATTCCTTTTTCTTTTTTAATTGAAAATAGGTACTTATACGATAATATACTATGCAACAATTATTAGTCCCAATATAATATCTGAACCACTAAATGATCAATCTGCTCAAACAAACCACTGACTGTATGGTCAGGCAGTGGCAAGCTCAAAGGTGTTATGGTGATAAATCTCACAGTGTGATAACTACAATTAACAATACATTAACACAACAAGCCCATAAACTTGCGGTTCGTTTACATTATTATTTTTCAGGATGTAACTTTATCGTGCGTAAGCCGTCAGAGATATATTACAATAGGGATGAAGCGTTTTGCATAAAATTTTACCTTTCAGTGCAGCGAAACGAGACCAAATAAAAAAAAAAAAATTATGCGGTCTCGTATAACCCGCTTATGGTTTTACGAGTTAAGAACTTTTTATTCTATATTGATCTTATTAATAGCATGCGGTTGTTGGAACTGTTTCAAAAGTTAATTGATATTCTAAGAGCCTGTTCCACAATGTACGGATAAGTCATTATCTCAAGGAGAAACACGATTTTTGACACGATTTTCAAGCACTTGACTAATTTTTATCTTTTACATAACTTTGTCCGTACATTGTGGAACAGACCCTAAAGATAATAAATGTTAAATTATAAAAACCCTAGAATTGAGGTATGTACTATAGGAATAGGGATTCTAACCTCTGCGATTGCTGATAGCAACAGGTGCTATTCTGAAGATGATCCAGAATAAGTGCTGGTTTTTTTATGCTATGTTTATTTTTTATTAGATAAAAATACTAAAAATACCGCTATTTTCACTAATGAATGCCAAAAAGAGTCTCTACCAGTCAACTATGCATGGAATCAGATAATTTAGTTTTATCACCGCGCCTTTACACCATGATGTTCCGCGAGATCTTCGATGCATAGTGCATACCATCTTTTGTTTATTTTATTTTTTAGCTTATATATCACTTGGTGTTGTGAAAAATTGTCTTTGTGCGTCAATCAAATGGGTTGTTTTCGCCTCTCTTTCAATTGTCAGAAACGACGTTGGTATAATAACAGTCAATTTCAGATCCGTCGCCACGGTAAAAAAATCTAATCGTGCGCCAATTGAACCAATCGCACCAATCGCCTTGCAACCGTGATAGCATCCGCTGTTATTTTGTTCTAATCACGGCCTTATCATCCATGTATCGTGCGGTAGGCCTACCAAATGTGAGGTTATCTTCGCTTCAGATATCGTGTACTACACCCAATCGCTTTCAGACCGTCCTTACGTCACTAGCAATAAGGCTCAAGTGTTTTGGTATCAAATCCGACGACTGTACGGTTTTCGGTTTCAGCTACGGAGAACGACGAAGTTTCATAGTCACCTACTGGGTATCTTAAAATGAGAGGAGTTAGCACACTCCTTTCTTAATGTCACATATCAATACAGATGGTGGCCAATCATTAAGATGAATGGTTATTTGCTACATAATAAATAATAAATAAATATTGGACAACATCACATACATTGCTTTGATCCTAAGGTAAGTAGCTAAAGCACTTGTGTTATAGAAATCAGAAACAACGACGGTACCACAAAACCCAGACCCAAGACAATATAGAAAAGTTTGTTTTCCACATTGACCCGACCGGGGATCGAACCCGGAACCTCAGAGATGGCGGCGCCATATACAGTCCGGCGTGCTCGCCTCTCGGCTACGGAGGTTGTCAAACATTTAGGATAAATAGTCACAAACTTTACTGTCGGTTGAAGGAAAAACAGTAACTATTTATTATGTCAAAGCACTTGCACCTTAAAAATCAATTTATGTATTTTTGTATACTACTGATTGGTTTCAGTGTGTTTCTCTCACTATTAAGTATACAGATAGTGTATTACAGCATACGTGCTATGTCGTTTATGGGTCGAATTAGTTTATTTTCTTCTTTAGAATTTCAAAAACCTTCTAGCTAAATTATTTCTGCTAATATTATATAAAAGCTACTTGGCGACGTAAGATAGAAACATTTTCGGTCAATTGGTATTGGGTATCATCACGTAACACATGCTTTGCACGATATGAGTTTGCCCTTATTGTTGGTTCATGTATCTATACAATATAAACTGGAGGCGTATTTTTGAAACGTTCTAATTCCAATTCACATACGAAGTCTAAGAATCGTATACGATTTTCTAGGAGTTCTTGTAAATTCGTATGCGAATTGGAATTCAAATGGTTCAAAAATACACCTTTTCGTACTTTTCTGCCACATCTAATATCAATCCATTGATGACCAATCAGAGCACGACTACTCGTCCCCGATTCATAATCCATCATCTGAACTACTAGACCAAAAAAACTGAGCCATGAAATATAATACGTACAATAAGTCTTGGGTTTTTTTAAATTATTATTGTACGTACTGCAGGTATTGAACATTTTGTTCTAATTATGTTAGAGACTATTTATCCTAAATGTTTGCTTACGATTCAAGCTCTCCGTATTAAATTTTATTAAAATTAGTTGTAGTGGTTTAGCTGTAAAAGCACAATTTAATCTATCTTTTGCTTAAATCTAATTGAAAAGTTACTTTAGCATTCATAATATTAAGTATATATTCTAATAAAATAGTATAGAAAATCAAAAAGCACTTTTTTGTTAATTCTGTCGTTGGAGATTGCGTCTCAAACCGTTACCATCGTTCAATGAGAAGTACTTAATATTATTTAAAAAAACTAATTATTAACGATCTGGCCTTCAAGACCCTTCGATAACGAATTGACAACCGGTCAATCACGTGACACTAATGTTAAATCATATAGTGTCACGTGGATTACCGATCGAAAATTTGTTAACGAACGGTTTCAAATTGCGACCCAAATATCCTACTAATATTATAAATGCGAAAGTTTGTAAGTATAGATGTATATGTTTGTTACTCTTTCACGCAAAAACTACTGAACGAATTTGGATGAAATTTTTAAATATAATCTGGATTAACATATAGAATACTTTTTATCCCGGTTAAATGTTCCTGTGGGATATATTAAATAAACTAAAGACCACGCGAGCGAAGTCGCGTGCAACAGCTAAATAGAAATATATGTCTATGTACTATTTTAAAAATGTATTAATACCGATATAGTTACCGGTTAACGATCTAAATGATTTGACTATTAAGCGTAAGGACGGCAGATTTACTTCCGTATAGTAATTCCACTGATACGAACGTCAAATGCACGCAACACCGAGACTATTTTGTAACAATAAATTGTAACATTGACCTTCTTGTTACACAAACTGGCCAGCGTCATAAGAATTGTCTTTAGCAACGGCCATTAAATTGCTCGCAAAAGTATTCGGGCATAGACAAAACTTTAGGCCACAGAGCGGATGACAATACATTTCTGGTAATAAATTAAACAGCTCCAGGTCACTCAACTTGAGTATGAACAATGCAAATACTAGATACCTATTTCATGTTTATTTAAATACTGGTGACAGTCAGTGTTGTCATGCATTTGAATAGGAAGCTAAAAAAGTTACAAAGTTTAGGCGTAGATGTTTAGGCAGAAAGATTTTAGTAATGTATATTGTAGTAAGCAAAAAAAAACAATAGGATTTTCTGTATTGTGTTGATCTGTATTTTGTAGAAGTTATAATATTAAAGTCATAACACTTTTTTGTGGATTTATTTTATCAAATTAACTTTAGTATTACTTACATTCGAAATATGAATCTTGTATTGAAACAAAAAATACGAGAGCAAACTAAAGTATAAGCAAGAAGTTCGACATTTATTAAATTCACACAGTTTTCTACAAAACTTCTTCTTTGTTATAAAGAAAATGTAAGTAAACATCGGCATTTAAAACTTTTGGAAACACAACGTACGGGCAACCTTTTTTATTTTATGTTGCTAAGAAACTTCTATTGAATATTGATTTCTATTGAATAACTTCTTGTTTTAAATATTTTGCAATGTAAGGTAAGACAAAAGCGGCCAAGGCGCTTTTAAGAATAAATTAAACTGCTTGCCATTTTGTATTCTGATTTCTGAGTAACCTTTTTCAGATAAGTCTGTTAATAAAGATACGGAACTTGTTGTTAAATTGACTAGAATAGCAAAGTATAAAGCCGCGGGCGTTTCCGCGGTAGGTGCTAAATCTAATCGCGCCCGGTCAGGCCGCGGACTCTGACAGTTTCTATGCAAATGCTCACGCGATGGGACCAGTTTCGGCCCCGCGGTTCCGGGCCTACTCCTCAACTAAACACGCCCATAAATTACGTCCAACTGAGTACTTGGACGTACTATCCTAAGCAGGATTTGAAACATTTTTTTTTCAAACGCAAATTCGTTACAGACCAACGTGCTAGAGCAACCCACGTGATACATCAACGACCGGGAAATACGAGCGAACCGGTCGCGGCAACTTTAGCGAAAAGAACAGTGATGCAATATTTTCAACCAAAAAAACTTTAAGAGCTACGGCTTCATTATCAAGTTCAATAGCCCCAAAACGACAGCACGTGTATGCAAAAACTCGTAGACGGCGCACCACTGTGCAAAAGTGTCTTCTCCGAGGAACAATTTAAGGTGCAAACTTCTGTATCCAACCGTATACTTAAAATTTATCGTATACCGTTGAGCATCAAAACATATTTATCAATGACATTGTAACACAAAACTTATTTAAAAATTATCCAGAGCGACTCCCAAATGAGGTTACGCGCTACGCACTTTTCTCATAGCGACTTCCTGCTACGGTCACACCCGAAAAATGTCCGTTGCTTAAAACTAAAAATCGTCGGCGCACGTGTTGTGCTAATCAAAAACAATACTTTCCTCGATTCCATTTCGTAAATTCCACAGTCCTTTGTATCGTTAACAGAAAACCATCAGTGCTCTGTCGAGCTATGCACAACTATCATAGTTTGTATCACTGGGAGCGTGCGTGTTCACTGTTACACTGGAGGTACACTGGTATCATCAGCGACGTTCGCTGGTTCACTTCCGCATGTTGCAGCGCGCGCGCCGCTCGTCCGTTTGCGCTTGCGCGTCGCTCCTAGCCGTCGGGAGCCTCGCTCGCGAATGCGACAGCCGAAAACTCTTCGCGCCGCCCGAATGCAGAAAATTCGGACGCGCGGTGCGAGTGGGGGACGCTCTACGACGACTATCCGATACTTGTGCGCGTACGTGCTGCGTTTCGCTATGAAAAATCCAAGGTTAACGCGCGATGCCAAAAAAAGACGCACGCAAATGAAAAAGACGGCTAGAGGCGGCGCTCCCTGAGGGCCCTCCGATGCAGGCGGTCTGCGCGCACGCAGGTCTAGGCGCAACATAGTGCTAGCGTACTGCGCGCTTAGCTGCCAGTCTGAGCCTTACAGTGCGCTCCTAGCCAGTATGTTGATGTCCAAGGTTATTGACATTAATGCCTAATTACAGGTACTCTCTGGCCTTGATCTTGCATGCGGACAGTAATATAATCTTGTAAACCTTGCTATGTCTTTTATATTTTTTTTGGGAAATCTTTCATTGATTAAAAGCAAGGTAGAATACACTTAGAAGCTCTTGTGAGGAAAATTGTTAAAAGAATCATGGTTCATTAGAAAATTGTACCATAAGCCTCTTTGAGTGTAAAGTAAAAGGTTTCTCTTTAATAAATGAAAAAAGTATTTAAAATTAAAAACGAAGACGCAGTTAAAATAAGCCTAATCTACCGACTCTATCAAAATGAGCGTCGTGTTTTTCATATTTTCATGAAAAAAATATTAAAACGGACTTTATAATATTAACACCATATCAAAATTAGATATTCGTTTTTAGATAAATCTTATATCATTAATAAAATGTCAGAAGGTACTTTTAAAAATGATTAGTTTAGCACAAAGCTTTTAAAAAAATCTCTAGAGTTCATTAACATTATGTAAACTGTGACAGGTCTAAAAAATTTTACTAAAACTTAATATTACCTTTCGGTTCACAGCTTACACTTATAAATCGGTCCAAAAACTAATTCCTTGTGACAGGATAAAATAGATTTCAGTAGCTGGGCTAATCTCAATGACTGGGTTATTCTTAAAATTGGATGTGACGGTTATCAAAAAAGGTCCCCCGAGGTAAACCGAGATCTAATGATAGCGCGGCGTTCCTAATTTTAAAGCCTTAGTTTGACCATTTTCTCAGTTTTTTTACGTTATTAGGGTTAAAGGATTACTGATGAGGTATAATTTTGTTAATGGGTAACAGTTATGGGTTAAAATATCTATTAAAAGTTTAGTGATTAAAATTAAGTTTACAAGATATTGCATAAAAATTCGAATGCCTTATATCCCTTACCTGCTACCTATACCCCCCTGCCCCTACCTTAGAAACCCATATGGCTACTTATCTTAAAACAGCTTAAGAAATTACCACCTTAACTCTAAATAAAAATTTACAACAAAACGTATAAATTGTAAATTTATAAAATATGACATCGAAATGAAAGAGAAATCTTTTCGTTCGCCCGAAAAGAAATCGGTTAACCTAAAAATATAAGTTTAACGACCATAAATAGTTATATTTTCAATAAAAATTCTGAATTAACACTAGAGTACACGCGTGGGCTACATATGTAGCCCAGGGTATTGTTTTTGTTCATAACTTCGTGAAATCGCGTGATTTAACTTTGAGTCTCTAGCTAAGCTCAGATTGGTTGTTGCTCGACACATTCAGTGTGGCGTGAGCGATCGACGCTGATGCACGTTCGAAAAATAACGATTTAAAGTTGTTGGGCTACGTATGTAGCCCATGCGTGCATTGGCGGAACTTTATATGAGCGGAATATTTCTTTAAATTGATGTTAGTATTTATCTTTTCTTATTAATTTTTGTATTCTAAATTATATTTTTATACTGTAAACATACTGTTTGTTGATATTTTATTAACAGATTGCTAAATATGTATCCGTTGAATAATCCAAATGAAAAAAATAATTAAGACGCATTTTTCTTTAGGCTTTGGGGTTTGAGCTTGTGAAACCATTAATTAAAGAAGTATTCATCAGGATAATATTCCAAGAAGCATAAAAATAAAAGCAAAATTATTGCTGAATCTGTCAGAAGCTCCTCAACAAGGAAATATACCAATTCGTGGGGGGGTTGTACGCTGTACGTTTTGTAGCAAAATGCGCGATCGCATTACAAGGAAAACTTGCTCGAAATTCTACAGGCGTATATGTAATGATCACCAAATTTCAATTTGTCCTTTATTTAATAAAAATTGAAAAAAAAAGTTTTAAAAACAATGTAATAATTACACCAAAATTTGATTGATCTCAAATAAGTAATAATTATGTGATTTTTTGAGAAGTCTGAAGTTTTGTTAATATTTTAAGTTAATAAAAGAGAAAATATATTTTTTTATTTCGGTTTACTTAATAAATGTCATTTATATTAATAAATGTGTTTTATTTAAAAATAAAACGAATATCTTTTACTATATTTCAATTTAAAATGGGCTACAAATGAAGCCCACGCGAGCACTCATGAACGTTTTAGAGGCGCGTGTACCGTAGTGTTAAAAAAAAAATGAAATAAGAAACCGTTGGTAAAACAAACACATTTTAAAGATATTAATGTTTTCAATGAATAAACATATACTTAAATACATCTAACTACCTGGGCCTTCACTTAAGCCTGAACCGAATCATTGCATTACAAATTAACTACAATAAACACGGCCTTGTACTTACTTCCTGAAAGTACCTTTTCTTTTTTCTAACGACAAACATTTTTTATTGTATGTAATTGAAACAAACAATAGAAAAATCGCATTCACAATCTCAAAATAAGTCACTTTCTGTAAAATCTAATTTCAATTTAATATTTACTATTAGAGTGAGTGTTTGTTTATATTAAATAAAATATCAAAGCTCTATAAAACCTTCAACTATAAAAATCGTTTATTATTACTTTGAAAAAAAACAATACTTTCATGTAAGTTTATCATTATTTACCCGCATTACTATTACGATACTATGTAATTTTTTTTTGGCACTGCTTTGTCTATTAACATAGACATGTTATATTAGTTATAAACCTATTTCTTGTAATGACTGTTTGTGCCAAAATAAATAAATAAAAATATTTAAAAAAAAACTAAAATTAACACCGAATTCATTCATACTCTTCATGCTACCGCCTATTTGTCCTATTCCTAGTAGGTACGTTTAACCATGATTCTAGTTGATGATTGCGGCGAATCTTGTTATAACATTTGTTATGATTACTATGAGATCTCCGTACCTAATACAGGGGAGCTAGACCATTTTAGACCTAGCGTAAACTAGACCTATTGCCTATTTTCGACGGCGTTAAGAACGCCGTTTCAAATAATTATCAATAGGAAAACCGAATCATGAGCGGAGTTTCCGCATGTATCAGTTGTTCACAATATGCATCAGTATGCCCAAAATTCATAGAATAAATAACGCAAGGTACAGTCTGCTTATCACTACAAGGCCACGTGACGACGTGAATTGTGATAACGCGTTACGCTTAGCATTAGACTACAGGATGTTAGAATTGAAGGCTCTGTACCAAATAGGGCTGTAAGAAAGTAATCCGTATTAAAAATTACCAGTGGCTTTGATTATTCTTATTCGAAAGCACAAGGAGAAAAGATATTAGTAGATAATCTATGTGTACCCCGTCTAAGCATAGTGAAGCAGATTTCTTACTACTAGTCAGTAGCTTGTCTAATAAATTACCCATTGATTTAAAAAATATAGTGTACTAAAGTAGCTTTAAACTGAAATTGAAAAACTTTTATAAGAAAAATGCTATTATTCCGTAGATTATTTTATAAAATGTAATGGAATCATTGTCTAACACTCAGTAATTTCATTTGTATTGACTTTTTTGACATTTAAATTCTGTGACATATTATACTGCCGGTAATATTAGACTTTGATACCTGTTATTTTTGTTTTGATTATTTTAATATTGTACTGTATTTTTATATAATGTTTCACACAATGTTTATTGTTAATGAATAAATGGATTGATGAATTTATTGACTGAATCAAAGCTTTTAGAAATTGTGTATAAGCCTCTCAGTCTTTGCTTGGAATCGTAATCTTTATATGGATTCACACAACTTTTATATACTTAGCATGAATGTAAGTAAATAAATTATCCAGGCTACGTTAATTATGCCAAAGTAATAAAGATCATCTACAATTTAAAAACAATACCTGTCCTGCTTCACTGAAATAAAAAAGGCAAAAGTTCAAGTGGATTTTAGGAGAGGGCGAAACATCGCCACTCGCTCATGAGAAATATCTAAATTCTTAATAATTTAATGGCATATTATTTATCTGATGTATGGTGCGGATGTATTATGATAGTTAAAATAATATCATAAAAAAGGTTAAGGATAACATGTTATTATAATTAACTTAGCTTCTGCATTTCCAATAACAACTTATTTGCTTGACCGTGACACCGTAGCGACGTGATCCTCCCTTGTTTATTCCAGATAGTTTTCCTATCATTACGCAATCAATACCCTCGTTAGAAACGACTAAGGCTTGCAGAAAAAACAAGTTGCGTAAACAAATCGATATTTCCAAGGGTAATCGTATAATACGAGTCAATCAAGAAATCTGATATTTTGGGAGAAGAAAAGACGAAGATTATTTTCATTATCACTATGTCACAATAAGGTTACCTAGATGTGGAGATGAGCCATATAGGTAAACTTCTTATAATAGTGACTGACAACCCCGAGAGAGAGAGCTCCTGTATTTGCGCATGTCTGTGTGTGTGTGCGTTTAGACATCGGGATGAAGCTTCTATTTGCTAGTAAGTAGAAGCGCAACCTATACAAGGTGTAACATTAACCCTGTTCCAAAAGGAGCAATTCTGGTGATCATATACAGCAATTTTAATATGGGCCCAACATCTAAATTGAAAAACAGAAAAATGGTTTTTATAGATACTAAACCCCCTAGTAGCTGATACCAATTTGAATTGAGAGGCGTTTTCATTTTCTTGAGATTTAACGTTGGATTTAATGTATTGGTTGGCAAAAATTAGTTAGTAAACAAAAAGTGTATGTTACTAAACTGTGAAAAAAATTAAATAAGCTGTGTTAGAATCATAGACACCGTATGCTTTATTATGTTTTTTAAAATCTCATCATAACTCGTGCTAAAGATAAGCAGCAAAACGTACACCGAATGAAAAATGATGCCGAAAAAACTTCAACCTGTAAACGGTTAGGGCTCACAAAATCCTTGCAGGGTTATCTAATCAACCTTCAGCACGCACACCGCTGCATCGTGCCGTTTATCAAATTGAAATTAGATAGACGTAGAGGCCTGGGCGACACGGCTCGAACAGTGCCATAGTTATTTTTTTTTGACAGTCCAATTTTTAGTCCGATAATGCCTTTATATAAATATAGGGCTGTACTTTCATATTTATTGGTTAAAAGTACTCGTATCGGTCAAAAGTACTAGTTTCAAGATTTTCATGACACGATTTTACTTTTTTTTACTGTAATACCTTTTTATGTAGTCCTAGTTTAGCGCAGTAAGCAGGTTTGTTTTATAAATTTTTTTAAAGATTTATTTCTCTTCAAATCAATAAAAAAACGATATTAATCGCTGTTTTAGGTTTATTCTACTTAAAAATATCTCGATATGAGTATGCATCGAAACTTTTAATCGATACGGAGTAGGTATAGATACTTTACGACCAATGCCGTATTTAGTAAAAGTCCCAAAAACAGTTCAAAAACAAATCCTATTCCTAGTAAGAATACGCTTAACGATGACCTTAGACAAGACTGGTCTGACTTAACTTTACTATGGGGTTTTATCAGATCGAACTCCAATTGATGGAATTTGTAGAGAATGCTTCATGGGATTTGTATATTTTTAAACGTGCAATTAAGTGTTAAAAAAATAAGAAATTGAAAATATTATTCATCTGTTCAAAAATAAATCATTATCTCGAGAATTCTCGATAACTACAAAAAGTCGCGGAACAGACATGATAGTGATTTAGGTAACACTATTTCTAGGTTTTTTTTATCTCTGGGTTTCTACTCAACACTTTTTCAAGACACTCTGTTTATTTATAAATCAAATGTTATTATTTTAGTAGTAATATTTAATTGGTGTCATCGTAAGCTATAGATTGCAAATGCTAAATATTTTACCGTTTCAGTCAACTCCAGCTGTTATTATAAATATTGTTTCACAATACATTTTAGTCATAGTTACTGCCAACTAAATCAATCAAGCACTATTGACCCCGGGAAATATACCCAAGATCACAAGAAAACGCCCCCAGTTTGATTCGCATGGAATCATATTTCACCTTTTTTGTGTGGCTTTAAAATCCTTTTTATATCAAACTATTGATTACGAGCTGCAAAATTTGAGTCTTTACACAATGATGGTGACGTTTTAGACGTACCAATCTCAAATGATAAATTTAGAAATAAAAAAGTGACAGAATTATTGTTTTGTGTTACACATCTTTTTAAAATATTTTTATCGTGAAGGGGATCATTAATCCACTAAATGGCCTGTTGACGTAATTTTTTTAAAAGCTGTAATCCTAAGCATTTGCTTTACATTAGGTAATCAGTCTTTTTACATGACTTCAGAGGAAATAGCATCATTATTTAATTTAAAGCAGTAAAATCTAAAGGAAATTGTGTATCACTCTAAAGTTGAGTATCGCAAAACATGTCAAGTAAAATATAAAATAATCACAGTAATTTCAAAATATTTAGACAAATGTCATTCTAACTAATTTTTTTATGAAAAACAAAAGACACACAGATTTACCTTGAGATGTTTTACAATTAACTACTACTTTTTGTATTATAAATGAAAAAATAAAACAAAATCAACTTTTCTAAGAATTTTGATCAACTCAGTCACTTGCGAGAAGTGGAAAAGAAGAAGATAGACGCCCTACAGATGTGGTGCTGGAGGAGAATGCTTGGAGTATCGTGGACAGAATTCCGTACAAACGAGTTTATACTTCGAGAACTCGGCATCAAGTGGCGTTTATCTTCTTTGGTACAGTCTCGTATCCTCGCCTTTTTGGCTACGTTTGCCGCCGAGGAGAGGTGGCTATTGAACGACTTGTGGTCCAGTGTAAGGTTAAGGCCGGTACCAGGCCACGAGGAAGATCGCCTATAAGGTGGACTAACCAGGCGAAAGTGGCAGTAAATGGCTCATCATCGCTATATGAATGCACGAGGAAGACAGCCATCAAAGAGGAGTAGCGGCGTGCTGTGAAGCTTGCCACCACCACCTGAAGTGATGACCATGACCACTTTTTCATGAGTGATACCGACGAAGAAGAAGAAGTTTACTAGTTACAGCGGCGTCACCACCACCATTCTCAAAGCCCGACTATTTAATGGCGCCTAAACTACTTCTTTGCATTATACTCCTACTATCAGTTAAAAGGCTGTTTATAAGTTAATGCTGCGTTCTCAGTATCTTACTTCAAAATAGCCGTGTATTATTACCTACGCATTAATGAAATGGTATTGTAGGCATTTTCTGTACATCTGGGTAAACAGCGCATGCGTACTGGGTCTGCCATTGCCAAAGCCATGCATCCGTGATCCGGCTGACAAATGAACATTATTTAACTTTAAATCATAATTAATGTTAATATACAATTTCATCGTCATTACAAATTTTCATTCCATCGTCAACTTTAAATGCAATATGTGTCTGTGACCCGTTTTCTGATTTTAAGCAGTTAATTTTTATTTTACCAATAGTACTATTTTTTTAATAATGTTGAAAATTGTTCTCATTCCATTTACACACACAAACATACACACACGCACACACACACACACACACGCGCGCGCACACACACACACACACACACACACACACACACACACACACACACACACCCACACACACACCCACACACACACCCACACACACACCCACGCGCGCGCGCGCGCACGCACGCACACGCACGCACACACGCACACAAGGGCGCGCGCGCGCATCTCACGAAATCAGTAAAAACGATTGATAGAGCGATAGAAATAACCTGCAATACCTTACGGTTGCAATACAAAATGTTACTTTTTCAGTTATGCCCATTCGGTCAAATCGGATTAGAGAAAACTTATGGCTGTCCAGAAGACCAATACACGTTGAGGGTGATTTTTAAACGTATATTACAGGTAAAATTTCATGTACCTAAGTATTTTCTGTACATTTTATTTCAGACTTTAGACTGAACCGATTGTTATTATCTATGCAAATCCTTGAGCTTAACCTTACACTAATGTTTATGCTAAATTGCTAAAAATATGCAAAGTGCATTCCAGATAACAAACACATGACGCAAAGGAACAGCGTAAAAGTGGTGTTGTTGTGAAACACCACCACCTTACCGCAAAACGTTATAAGGTGGTGTTTTGCGTTTTTGGAATTGTGCGTTTTTTTTAAACATGGTATACAAAGGTCTTTTAAAAAGAAGGTACCAAGCATGTTTAGCCAAGACAAGGCATGTAACTGAATATAAAATTGAAAAAAAAATGATATTTTAACTAAACAGCAAATTACCACAAAACCAAGTATTTTGCGTAAACGGTTATATGCTTCGAAAGGAAATAACCAACGAATGTTAAAATAAAACGTTGGCCTTACTACAAAAAAGATAGACAACGGTTGAACACTTGTCTAAAATTAGCCAACCAATTTGAAATGTTGACACATCAGACATTCGAGTCATATTTTTAACAAAAATTTCAAATTGGTTGACTTGTCTTTAAACAAGTGTTTAACACTAGTCTATCTTTTTGTATTAAAGCCAATTTTTAACAACTCTTACTAAGGTTTTAACTTTACTAAGTTTCAGATGAAAATCATCAAATCTAAATTTAACTTTAACCTGGATTTGAACCTTACCTCACTTAAAGATGAGTCTAGTGATCAAATGCAACAACTGTTTTTAATTGGTAAACAACAAAATCAAAAATATATATATCTACACTAAAATTTCCATTATTTTCATAAATCTAGATTCCGGTTAGATACCTATCTTAAGTAGGTTATGCTAGTGTACCTTAGTAATTATAACACCTTAAAATTGCTACTGTATACACGCTGAATTCCTACCTAGACGTTTTCTCCATCATTGTAACTTTTTCCATTTATATACTTCAGAGTAAAAATTGAAAATCGGCTTTTTTCAAAACTAATAACACCGAACTATAATATCCACATTAAATTCATATTTCTACGTGATTTGATTAATTAACGCACTAATAGTTTGGCTTAACATTTGCTTAATCATTACATACTGTAACAAACACTACTAAAAAGCCGGCATATCACAAAAGCTTTCGATTGATTTACCTGTACTAAATCGATGACATCAGCAAGGAACTAGACAAAGGAAGGGCAGGTTCAAATCAAGTTCAGCTCCAAAACAATTATATCCAAAAACAGGCACCAATCACGACACGTCCTCATTTAGCAACACAAGACTGCGTGGTTGAAGTCATGAGGTTTGTGGTTATGACACAGAGAATGCAGCCGGCGAGCGTGCGTACTTACGTGAAAAGCGTCAATCTGCCATCGGCTTCGACGTCACTGGACGTAGAGTGTGGAGCGCGGGCTGGCAGCCAGAGGGCTGGGACTCGGGGCCCTGATGCAGCGGAGCCGCGGACGCGCGAGTTCGAGGAAGTAAGTCCGGGCCAACTGTCAACGGTACGGAAATCGGGCGGCGGCGGGCGCCGGCGGCCTGAGTACGCGTGCGCCGGGCGCCCGTCAACAGCGCGCCTGCAGCCAAACGGGGCGCGCGCCCCCACCCCTAGCCTACCCTTTAAATCGAACGTCATATCCCACCGTTCGCACCACCACCCCGCCCGCTGTAATTTCTGAAAAATGCTGACTACCTCGCGACCCTAAAAAATGCATTGCGTAACGGTTTTATAATTTCCCGTCTACTGTTTGTCCGATCAATTATCCACCTGTATCGGCTGAGACAATAGCCTGTAATCAGGTTGGGGTAATTGCTACACGCGTTTCTGTGTTCACGTTAATTTCACCTTCACGAAAGTTTTCACTCTTAATTCGTTTTGGTCGCCCGATTTTTCATCGTATTTAAACGGATTTTCGTTCTACTGATTCACGGAATTTGTCCTGGGACAGACGTCACATTGTATTTTAGAGCTCTTTGTTTAAGTCGTCTATTCTAAAATGTATTTTTGACTCACCTCTTTTGTTGAAAGGACATTTTTATGTGCAAAATATTTTATGCTTTTAAATCACAAATGTCGTCACAGCGTTATTCAGAGTAAAATGTAACAAAATGATTTAATGTGCTGTCAGATAACTGTCATGTAAACTATGTTGCTGCTATTAACATAAAATTATTCTGGCATCGTACAATAGACAGATAAGTTCATATTTAGTTTAGCTTTGAAATTAATTATATTAAATCACATTTGTTTACAGATTTTAAATTTAAGGAATACAAGCAAGTAAGTATTGTCCATGTTACCAAAAATTTAATTTTCTAAAACAAATTCTAAATCGAGAAGTGCCTAACTTTATGCGTCAATTATGCACACTCTACCTTGAGTTTTTTGCTGGCTCATCTGAGTTCAAGGCTGTTGTGGATCTACCTTTATTTTTATTCAGAGACTTTAAAAGTCAAATTGAATGAAGTTTAACTTTGGGCAACCGAGACACATTCCTGACTGACTCAATTTTTTTAACCTCCGTTTGACAGTAAAGTGGCCCTGCTGTAGAGATATTCTCCGAACCAATTCAAAAGTCCCTTCAAATATTTTTTTATTCTGGTTAGACCATAGCTAGAAATTTTAGGATTCTCAGTACAAATTAACATTAAAATACCTCGATGTAATGCACATCGTACCATTATTTAGCGTTCGATGACAACGTTTACGCAGCCATGTATGCAAAACATGGCTTTCGTTGTTGTGCAGGTGGCGCTACCCCGAAGTCCATACAAATTGACGTTTACATTTCGATGAAATTACACGTTAAAAAACTTATTTTGAGCCCTCGGTAGAGCCGGTCTATTGGTGGTAATATTATCAAAGAGCATATTCACTTTTCATAAAGAATTTCTATATGAAATTTAATAGGACCTAGTGATGCCTTAATTACAGGTTTCTAAATTATTTGACTTCCTGTGATGTCTCCTAATTACGTTGTATTCAATAAAATAAACTCGAATTATACCTCAACGTCCGAGTGTAATGTTAGTTTGGCAAAAAAAGGACGCTACTAAATTAACCTCCTACTTCCTCTTCTCATCTATCTCCAGATATGTATTTGATCCAAATTAAAATTGTTTATTAATATATAAGTCAAAGACTTAAAATAAAATTTTATTTTCTCCATCATCATTATCATCTCAGCCACAGGACGTCCACTGCTGAACATAGGCCTCCCCCAGTGACTTATTTATTTTCTTGAAAGACCAATATTATCTACCCCCCATCATTTTAGCTTGTATGTGATTATATATTCAAACCAAGAATCTGATGACATTAAAACTAATAGAATAGAATAGAATAGAAATCGTTTATTTGCTAAAAAACACGGTAAAAGGTTATTACAATTATGTTAATGTTCTCATGTTTTGCCACTTAAAAGTAGCATGCAAACATTAAGTAAGTTACAGAATAAATGTCTATTTTATTATGAATTTCTAATGTACTATGTCAATAATATGAACTATGTCAGTAAATTATGTCATTATATTTAAGGGAGAAAAAATCTTTCAGCTCATAAAAACTTTGCTCATTAAGCCATCTATAGAGCCTACTTTTAAATGGATCAATAGCGATCATTTTTAATTCATTGGGTAGCTTATTATAAATACGAATACACATACACAAGCTAACTATTAAAAAACTATTAAACATGTTGCAGAAAGTATGTTGCTACAAAACCCAGAAAAACCACGCATTATATTATTATGTTTGACGTCTATGTGGAAAATGCACTAGTTTTCTCATCAAAATACTTATTTTAACTATCTAATCACTACCTACTTTAAATAATGGGTAAAAATATTTCTCAAAAGGTATATACTTTTAAAAAGTCAATATGAAAATGACTGTTTCTTTTTTTGTGGAGGTTAGAAGTTTGTGCTACGTGTGTGTACACACGAAGTGTGTACTAATTTCATTTGTTTTACGCAATCTTTCTTGCATTGATGACCAAAATTATACTTTAATCTAAATTAAACTAACACTAGTTCATCCTGATATGGTTTAATTATAAATTCGTATTGAAGCCTACGTAGACGATGTCACGGTCAGAAACTAGTATCTTATTTACAATAATTTTGCATACAAACCTTTTTTTGCTATACATATTTCTAGCCAAATTCATAATATATGAGCGGGTAAAAACCAATGGCATTACTGCCCAACGTTTGCAAATGGTCGTCCCTGACATTTAGGTCACGTTTCTAATAATTATTTGTTGTGTAAAATAAGCTAAAACCACAGCCATGATAGGCCTCCTTTGTGAGAAACGTATTATTATTATTTAAATTTTGTTAAAACATTTCCTTCGATCTCGTTTCATATGATGTGCCTGAGAGAAAAATGGATGACAAGAGAGTGTTCCAGTCCTTACCGGAACCATAATATCTCTATACAGGTTAACTTTTTTATCACCATCCAAACCTTCTGAGAAGACCACCAACTCTCTAACTGCAAAAACCAATCAGCTGTTCTATACATTTTGGTCGAATGAATATTGATACTTTGTATGGAACAGCTGATTTTTTTTGCAGTGAGAGAGTAAGGTTCAATAGAAAGAGTTATTCGTTTGTATCACGGGAGCCTTCTTAGATGGTTTGGATGGTGATAAAAAAGTCAATTTGTATTTTGCGCACAGGGCTAGTATGTTTACTAGAGGGCCTAGAGTGAGTTGAACTCTATATTTGGAGACAACTTAAACGCTAATTTGTATGGAAAAATTATGTTCCACTGACGTGCAACCAGGAGGCTCTACTCTGTTTCGAGAGACTTATTTTGCATCGCATGATAAGCATGAAGTGTTTTTTTAAATATTGGACAGCATCACAGACATTGGTCTGATCTCGTACTACGCTAATTAATGTTGTCGATTTATGGACTGGGTATGCCAGAAAATCGTTATATCCTAATCGGTCTAATGTGCGGTACGTGATACATGTCTAACACCGGGTTCCTATATTGTACTATGGGTAAGTGTACATCAGCAACTGATCATATTGGTGTCAAAAGTAACGAGCCGTTATAGTCGTTCCTATAAAATTTGACGAAGCGTCAAGTATGTCAAGTTGACAATTCCTACCATCCATTAGCAAAACGATCCATTTCTCTGATAAAGGAACCGGGCTTAAGTCAATTTATAAGAATTTAATTACTAAGTAAACTGATTTTACTGAATAAATTCCTATTAATTGACTTGGATTACAATCTTGATAATTTAAACATATATTTAAGCTGATTTATTTAAATTTGACAATATGTCATAGAACGCCACGCATATCAACAAGGACGTTTGTCTAGTTTGGTGCAGATCTATGCCTATTTCCTGATTCCAAAATACTGAGCCTACTTTCAAAACGCTCTATATACACCCCTCTTACTCCCACAACAGATTTTGGTATATATCCATCTCACTTGTATGTTGAACGCTTAGCTGCTGATTTGCATTAACCGAACGCACTTTACATAATAAATAAAACCGGTCAAGCAGAAGCAAATTATGAGTAGAAACGGTGCTGTCCTAATTTTTATTTGACTAATTTTATAATTTATATATTGTTTTAAACTTTCATGGTCACTAACATTAGAATAGTTTTTTACGAGATTGCTACCATGTACCTTATTTTTGAGTTCCCGATATTTCGGCACTGTTGCAAGTTTCGCAACTGACACACGCAGTTACTCCGTGATCATGGCGCTTGCAACAGTACCGAAATATCGTGAACTCAAAAATGGTACATGGTAGCAATCTCGTAAAAAACTATTTTTATAATTTATGTCTGTATTTCCAAGTTATCTTAAAGGTTTTTTCAGATTAAATAAGTTAGTTTTTTTTAACGGTTTTAATTTTTCACTAATCGCCAAGATAATTATAGGTATCGGCTCTTCCTACTACCGCACTCTGGTTTCCCTTCAAAACGTATAAATCTTTCGCCTTTTTTTTCCTACTACCGCTAACAGCGACTGAAAATGGATCAAACCAGATAACCATTTTCGATTGTTCGCTTTAAAAACTGGTTTATTTTATAAAATTTATGTTTGGTTTTATATTAATTAATGTTACGGCATCAATACTGGATTTTACTTTTTAAATTACGAAAATGATATCGTAAATACTTCTAAATGTATTATTAACGAAGCAGGCAGAGAGTATAAGTCTTCCCAACAGTGCTAGCGGGAAAGGAAGGAAAAAGAACAGTAGTTAGATTTGAAAATGGTGGTTTATTATAATATATATTATTGTATACTTACTTGCATTAATGTTTAGGGTGATAGGTGCGTCACTTACTTATTTTCTTAAAAATGAATTAATGTTACCATTATTACTATGTAAGTTTTATGTACTTGTATTAACTGCAAAAGGCTACGGCAGAATACCAGCGATGCAAGGATTTAATTTTTCTTGCTTCATTAGCTGAGTCGTAGACCCATTTGACTCATTAATTAATATGCTGCATATTTTGTTATCATTTATGTTATTATTTTTATTTTTGAGACGAATAAAGAGTTTTTATTATTATTATTATTAAATCTTATTCTATAGCTGTCACTTTGTATGACAATGACAGAGTCAGAAAGATGTCTTACGCTCGTACTAAACTAATCCGGTGGTGCGCAAACCCGGGTTTTGTACGTAACCAACATTGTGCAATTTCAATAAATAAATACTTCTCGGTCTCCACTCCAGGACTTGTCAGCTCCTTCATCTATTCATTCTGCAGCAATTTTCTACTTTAATCACATCTTGTTACCTATTTATTAGTGTAGGACGCCCCCCAGCCCGATGGACCGACGATCTTACGAAGATGGCTGACAGTGGCTGGATGAAAAAAGCGGGAGATCGTGCACTCTGGCCTTCTTCTTTAGGCCCAGCAGTGGGCTGCAATAGGCTGAATAGACCTATTTATTATTGGTAACTGACGAATCTTCGCGATCCTGAACATCGTATCATTTTAAGAAATACCTAGCCAGCCATTATCAGTAATAGACAGAATGATTGACTATGAAAGTTTATACAGTGTGCTAGATTATTACTATTATGAAAGCCGGAACACATATGCGATTATGCTTTATAATTACCAAGGTAGGTATTAAAGTTTTTTAAAGACAGACATTTCAGGCTACACCAAAACGTCGTTACTTGCATTGGAAATCTTAAAGGCAGTATACCTTTGAGATTCTTATTTCTTTCTTGTCTTCTTCTTATTAGTAAACAATACGCGGTGTCTATAATAGGTATTCATAGGTACATCTTGTCCTGATTCGCACGCCCTGTAGTGTTATTACCTATCCGCAGCTGTACTTATATACTTTATTTATCTTTTATGTAGTATAACAAGTTTTAAATACTTTTGCCAATTTTATTTTCCTATTCATTGTGTATAAAAAGCTGGCAGCCCGTCGCGGCGCCCTAAAAAATAGCGAAATGTATCGAATCTAGTCGAGTCGCATCGTTCGACCTATTTATCGGTCTATTTCGGCAGCTGCATTAGTTGTGGCTGGCAACACTGACCCCGTTTTCGACTCGCCGCCTTTGTTTAGTTTTTCGAGGGTTTTTTTATAAATAAAAGATTGAAGTAGAAAAGGCGTCCTAAAAAAGATCTTTTCGTTTTAAGTAGGATTACATGTATCTCTAAGAGCTTTTCGCCTTCGCAATTTTAGTTTTCACTGATTATTATGATTTTAGATAATGAAGAAGGGTAAAATTATATTATGTAGTACCCTTGCGTAGGCTCATAATTATCGTTCAGGGCATAACAATTTAGAGGCGTAAGACTTAAATTTTGCAAATAAATCCATTGTGTAACTCACTACCCACAAACCCTCCTACTCACGCCATTATTGCCGTTATTATTAGAGCAAATAATCTGACGAGAAAAAAAATTTGGTACTCCTTTTTTAAGCATCATCATTCAAAACCATAATTTTTAACAAAAAAAAATTATTAATTACAGATATAGTTATATGATCAAACAAATTTGGGGATATTTAATAAACAAGGTCTTGTATTGGTGTGAAACAAAACAATTGCATTTCACAACACAACGTACTTATAACTTGTTGTTAGGATGCTTTGACTATTCAAAAGTGTTATTTTTTTCATGAAAATTATAACAAAGAATGCATCTTCGAATCATCCGAAGCCTAAAATAGTTCACTAGAAAGTGGGCCATGCGATTTTTAGTTATGCATGTAGGTATTGGTAGTCTGAACTGTGAAGTGATGTGTCGTGGATCGATTCAAATAATTACTAAGGAATAGAGACTTGCATTATTTTTGTTTTATTTTTGCATTAGTAAATGAGTATTGAGTAATCTGATTGTGTTTAGTAGATATTACTTTTGACGTGCACTTGAATTATTACGTTTTATGCAGTCGTTTGATAAAGCATAAGGGTTTAAAACTTAAGCATGCAAAAATTAATAACAAGAATAAAAAAGAATCCGTAGCAATTCTCAATGTTTGAAAATTTCTAAGATATTACTTGTTTACGTTTATTTATTATACAACCGAAACTGCTTTGCACTTATTCCACTAACAAACATCATTCAAAATTTAAGATAAAACCAAAATAACACTAATAAAACAAACTAATCGAGTATGAATCGATTCCTTGCGACACAGCATATCACTAGCGTCAGATGGCCCACATTCAGTTATCTATGAATCTATCTATAATGGGGACACAAGTGTGACCCACTGGTGTACTCAGTCGACCGATGCAACGAAACGTCATGTTTTTTTTATGTTCTTTTGTCATTATCTAATTTATATAATGATGTATTAGCGTCAAATACGTAATTGACAAATATACCCAAACGGTTATAGATGCATAAATTAAATAGCATTTATGAATAAACAATATAGAAATTTTTAAAAAAAATGTTTTAAAGCTAAATTTCCAGCAAAATGTAAAGAATTAAATGGAGCAATATATTTAAACTAAATTCAGTGTATTTTTTACTAAGCTAAACAACTAATCTACAATTGCTTTAGAGAAATATTTATACAGTCTGCTTTTATTTTTAAAAGTCTAGGTAGTAGGTTTTTAGCTTATAATATTATTTACATCGGTTTACAAGTGCTATTACATCAACGTTATGTATGTGTCGTAGCCCGATCTTAAAATTAAACACTTCATGATGTGGCCGGCCATTTCCTAAAATGGTCGTATTATTATTTACGATAATTCACTGCAATTTAATCTTCTATTTACACTTATTATTCATTTCTTATTTCACAAGAACAGAATAATAATTGTTCGCCGCCATGTTGTACCACAATAACAAAGCGACATCAGCGCCTCTACCGGTGGATAATATAACTGTTTCACGATATGACCACCAACGTTTGGCCATTTCATGAAGTAGTCGGTCATATCGTCACACGCTGACTGATTCATTGATCTGGCCTACCAATATCATGATGTGGCCAGCGGGTACCGTGATGCATCATGAAAAACAACCATTTTGTGAAATGGTTGGCCACATCATGAAGTGATTAATTCTAAGATCGGGCCACAACATATGCATGAGGTAGTTAAGTGTAAAGTATAAAAAAACACCTGGACGTAAGGCCGATTTATCGAGTAATTCCTAGTATAAGGCTACAAGCTATCCTTAATAAAGCTACAGGAGTTCAGTATCACATCCAAAGCTCTGAAACACACCTACCTAAGCTCCGATAAATTTTTTTTTAGACTTAAAAATCAGTTGCAAAAGATATAGGCCGGTGCAAACCTCGATTGTATTAAATGTATGAGAATAGTAACGATAATGTCAATTGCCTATTGTGCGATGACGTGGTTGAATGGTCTATTAACAATGGGACATTAAAAGAATGTAACTTTAAAAAAGCCCAAGCGTTTATTAAGTTACCTAAATTGCCGTTAGGAAGACGCGTGATTTCTTACACGTCATTGTGATGTTATTTTTAGGCATCATAAAAAGGAAAAACTCTTTTAGATAATTTTGTAGGCGAACTTACGGGAACGGAAAGAGGTAGGTACCTACTAAGATAAAATCAATATCAAATATAAATTTCTACTACAAATGGATGAAGGCAGGTGATGTGCGGAGCGTAGCGAATCTTACTTGTTATGTGGGTGATGTAAAGTTTAAAGTCTAAAGTTTAAAACGAGACCCAAATAGGCATGTGTTCAATGTAAATACTGAAAATGAAAAACTTAGGTCACAACCTTCTTCGCAAGTCTACATGATCAACGAATGATTGATTCGTCGATTTACACCTAAGCCTACTTCTTTATCTTTCCTTATGAAATATTACCTATTTGCTAAAATTTTAAGTTCTGATACTAAAATAAGTTTCATAACTAGAAATTCAAACTACTCGACATGAAGTATAGGAATATTTCGCTAATATTCGGGTATTACACTCGTAATAGTCCAACTCAAGATGTTTTTTATCAAGTAGCAATACTTGAATATCCAAAATAGCTAACCTAACACAAACACCTGGCCACAATTTTTTGGCAACCTTTGTCCAAAACTTACTACTTTGGTCCACTGACGAACTTTAAGGGCAGATAAGTTCATTGATCCGCAAATCGTCTTAAAACGTTTGTGTATAGCAACAACAAAAAGATTAGATTTCGTACAACTGTGAAGAACCGAATGTATATAAATCAAAAATAAATATTCAGATAAAACACCTATCTAATCTCAAACTAGGGCTGTCCCTAAGGCATTTACTTTCGAATATCATCCGTAACATAGACAAACAGAGTCAGTGCCTAGTTAATACTGTTCAAATTATATTGCTTGTGGCACCCGGGCAGGCAGATCTGTAAAGTTTGTCCAAGGACTCTGATAGCTCCCTGTCAAACTAATTTCGAACCAAACAATGGATTTTCCCAGTAAACGTTTCTTTGTTTGGCGTAGTTCGAATAAGGATTATTCAGTACTGATATTTTACATTAACTATTTTGTTTGATTATGTTGAAGATTAATATTTTAGTTATTTTGTATACACAGTTTTCTTCGCCATTAATGTTTTACTTGTCATTTTTTTACATGTTACATTAAAAATCTGTATCTCCAAGTTGAAGAAGTTCAACTGCAAACGAACTTGGAGAATCATTCAGAAATCTTGATTTATCCTAAAGCTGATTTAGAACTTCAATTGTCTCTAACAATTTCAGATATAAGATGTTTTAAACTAGATTTGGACAAAGATTATGCAAAATGCTTGATGACAAATTAAAAACCAGCAGGGCTAGCATGCGCAACACGATAAAATTTTGTCGTGGCATTTTATCGACTTTTGACGTAAATATGTCGTTTTGTCTTCGACGATAGCAAAGAAAAAACCAAAATATCATGGCAATGCCGTATTATAACGTAAAAATAAGTTGCTACGAACAACGGGAGAGCCTGGAAATATTAAGAAAAAGGATTCGAGACGTCTGTGATCCGTTAAGTTAGGGAAAACGACAAAATTATCGTCGAAGACAAAATTTGTCTTGTCTATCGATAAAATAACCGATGCGCGCATGCTAGCCCTGCAGGCCAGGCTGTGGTCAATTGCTTAGTTATTTAATACATTTTTATTCTTATAAGATACATTCGGAGTTACATTCGCTATTAGTCCGTAATTCTCAGACATGGAAACCAAGCAAGATTGGCCAATGGATACATACACATTACTGCAAATACAGTTTTTTTAACGATTGGGTATAAGTTAGTCAATAGTATCTACTAATTTTATAGGTTTGAACTCACGAGCCACGGATCTGTCTAAGCTATATCAACTCCGTATGCTTTTTAGTAAGCATGTTAGCGTACAGTTATTCATGTACCAAATAAAGTGACTGTTTATCTATCAAACAGGTATTCCCTAAGGAATAAACGAATGTAACCTTTTGATACACCTATCGACAAAAAAATATTGGGATAAAAACTCTAAGTAACTGATAAAAGGGTTAAGAACTTAAGACACAAATTACGTATAGCAGCGGCGTTTTGTGGTTAAGATTCATCTTTTTAAAGTAATAATTAGTAGAAATCGTCTTAATTATACGTAACGAGAACCAATATATAATAATATCTTGAGAATGGTATGACTTTGGAATAATAAAAACCGGCCAAGTGCGAGTCGAACTCGCGCACGAAGGGTTCCGCGCCATCATCTAGAAAAATTAACAAAAATAACATTTTTGGTGTATGGGAGCCCCTTTATTTATTTTATTCTGGATTTTAGTATTTGTTGTTATAGCCGCAACAGAAATACATCATCTGTGAAAATTTCAACTCTCTAACTATCACGGTTCATGAGATACAGCCTGGTGACAGACGACGGACAGCGGAGTCTTAGTAATAGGGTCCCGTTTTACCCTTTGGGTACGGAACCCTAAGAGTGGCATTTAAGAGGGCGTGGTGTAACCTACCTGCAGTTGCAGGATTAACTTTCATTTACTGGACAATAAATATATATGGTATTATCTAAGTAATTTATTACATTTTAAGCGGGTGCTATAAATTCTTAAAATGGAAACCAGCCAAAAATTTTGGTCATGTTGTTTATCTTTAAGCATACCCAGAGATGCCAGTTAAAGCCTTCAAATATAAGTATAAAATACTTTTACTAATTATAGAAAAACACCATAGCTCATTATAAAACATAATCTTCTTTTAGTCCGACAAAATTCTTGTGATATGACGTTGCAAAAACAACGTAAAATAATTAGTCATTCAAACATCACGCACAAAACCAATAAAACTCTGTTTCTACTCAATTAGCTTAATTTTAATATAGTTTTAACCTATTTTAAACGCATAAAGTAATAGCATTAGAATACTAGTTGCCATTTAAATAGAGCCAGTTAATTTGATTATTAGTTAATAGTTAAAAACAAGGAACAAAACTGCGGTTTGCATTCTTATCCGGTTAACACTGGTTTTCACAGAACCGATTGTAAAGGTTAACTGTGATACGGGCGCAAACATTCTTTTAAAATAATAATATGACGCGGCTTAGACCAAGCGTATTGTTTTTGTTGGACTAACTTCTCAATGTATACTATTTTTTGTGGAATTAAGTACTTTTGGTTTATTATTTAAACTGTAACAAAAGTGTGTCTTTACATTAAAGATATTTTCAAACAAATTTATAAAGCTTAGGATCTGATTTAAAAACTGGTGTTAATACTATCTCACTACGATGATAGGATAGGACAGGCCGAACATTTCACGTAAGCGAATTCATTGTTTTTTTTTTATAAGTGCATACTACGTACTTTTCTAAGATAATACATGCCTAAACCTGCACATCCAATTCAAAAAATTATTTCAATTATGCAAAACCGTTCCCAAGTGGCAAAACCTCATAACTATCGTCTATCCTTAGAATTACCGTTTTCCCGAGGAATGTATGGTCATTTCATACTGTAGCAATTAAAATCCTCGCAAGCGGAAAGCAAGCAAATACTAGAATTTGACGCATGGGATCTGGAATTTATTATTATTAAATTATTATCCTGACCTAGAGCAAGTCTTAAGCTTTTTAAAAATCAACGTAAAATAGTAAGCGTCCCATAAATGAGTTTACGGCTTCTCCAAACCTTGGAAGCAATCTAAATGGCAATTGGAAGCAATAAATCTAAGTATTTCAACTATCTGATAATTCTGTAAAAACAGTTTCACATAAGATAAAGGTACAGATAAAAATTATTACGTTTGTGCACTGTAGAGACGGACCTACGTCCAAGCGTAAGCCATTGAAAGATATATTTTCATATATGCGTAACTACCAGCTGATTAGGGTCAGAAAACCTAATTTTAAAACAAAACAAACCAACATTTTACAAAAAAGCATCACGAAAAACAAATGACTACAGCAATTGTTTTCATATACGCGTCAATCTGTACGCGTTTATCTATGCTAGCCTGCATGCGTTCAAAATAAGTCGAGGGGCGCGCGGGCGGGGAGCGCGCAAATACGCGGTGCAAGCACACAATGACTGCTAAAGATCGCATCCCGGGACTAGCGCCGGCACGTGTAAGCGCAGGGACGAATTTGGGGCACGCATGCATTTGTGTGCAATTTTGAGGGAATGTCGTATCGGTCATTGACATCGCCTGTAATAACTGTCAAGCTACGTCTCTCTCTAAGTGTTACAGAGCAAGAGACAAAAGAAAAAATTATAAGAAAGACTCAATATTACCATGTATATTTTTATAAGTATGAACCTGTAAGTGTTTTTTAAAATGTGATTCATGTTTAACTATTGAAAATTATGAGGGTTAAGTGCACACATGGTAATTGCGACTACAATTTTATGGTATGCATGCGTCAATAGGCGACTAAATGCTGAAAATGTAGTGAAACAAGTCATTATTCATAATAAGAGATTATGTGGTTATTAAACTACCTATTCTGACAGAACACTGCTAAAGACGGGTCACATCATAAATCGTCAGAATGTAATTTTATCAAAACCAATTGTTTTCGCAAAGTGGAGATGAGTCTCCATAAAATTTTACATAATCGTACTAACATTTTGTTCGTGTGACATGTTACGCATCAAGTAGTTAGATCTTACTTTTACCATATTTTAATAGGTACTACTGTAATGTTGGTTACAATTTATTATTATTTATTATTTACTGTGTTATATTTTATAGAAATCTAAAAAACTGTCTTTTTTTAAATAAATAAGTAATAGGTATGTTACATATCCTATACAATAGCCTTAACAATAAAATAATTCAAAAAGGAACTACAAGAAAACTAGCAATTTCCTTGAAATAAATTGTGCAACAATAGATCTAAAACAAAATACGCTTATGCGTCAGCGGAAACTTTACAAATGCGGCCCTGTAATCGCATTGTACGATAACGTCATTCACTCACACACGAAAACGCATAGCCGAATTTCACGGGTGTATTTTTCTAGATATCGTCGCGGTGTGCGTCGTAGCAGCAGTTGGAGAGTGGGAGGGCGATATGCGGGTTCGTGTAGTTGTGAGCGAGAGGCGTGCAACTAGTTATATAACGCATTATTTTTATAATTAACAGGCAAAAATTGAGAGATACGGCGACCCTGAAAGCGGCCACTGATCCCAGCGGACGAATTTGCACTGATCAAATGTGGGCGGCCTCGACTGGTTAGTTGCACGCCGATCGTATTCAATAACTAGATAACTGCTAGGCTACCATCAAGCTTATTCGTAGGCCAACCGAATACTACAAAAGCACATTTTTATAGTATCGAACCTTTGATATTGACAAGCAATTGAAATAAGCCGATTTTTTACACGGATAGTTTTATTTTTTCATAATTTGGTTTGTAAAGTGATATGAGGGGAATTTTTAAAATATATTTTTTCTAAAAGTATAAACCAATTGAGGAAACTAATTTGAATAAAATAAAATGTTTATCACTAGTTTATTTTATTTATGATTTTTTTTAAACTTTTTACTTGATGACGTAGTTTGTAAGCCTGTTCATAGTTATTACATGATCACTGAACGTATCTTCACTTACACATTCATATTTGACGTTTGCTGTCATTCAAATCTGTGTCATTTTTCGTGCACAGATACGGGACACACACACACCCGCGTAAGCTCTGTGACGTATGATATACCTCTTCGTGATAAGAGGTCGTATGAATGGCAAATACATTTTTGTATTTTGGTAAAAATAAACATCATCTTGTACTTTTAAGTGATATAAATACCAAAATACAGTTCTATTTTTCTTAACATAGATATTGAATTTGTAAAGGTGCAATACAATTTAATGGTCATTTAAATTTATAAGGTTAATACTTACGAACGAACGCTAACGTTTTTTTTTTGTATCTATCATAAATAGATACTAGTTTTAAATTTTACTAATTTATGTAGATAAATAAGAAATCTTCATTCACACTTTGAATCTCCGAAATCTTTGAATGGAATTTGAATTGGTGGGGTGACTGACAAGACAGGTTCTTAAGTAGTTATCTGATTGGACGGTCTAACTTGCGGCATTTTTTTGTATTTTTTTTAAATTAACACAGAGTTGCGAACGTTATAAAATACTTCAGCTGTAGAATACCTTTCGACGCATATACCATATACATACATATACGCAAAACACCAACTCTTGGTTTTGTGGTCATTTGCGGTTTAGCTGGAATATTATTCATATTGATTTTATTCGGAAAAAATATTTACAAACTAGGTTATTTTCTACCGTGGCGCAAATAGACTGTCCTTTAGCCTAGGTGAAAGTTGACACTACTTGTCATACTAAATATAAATGAAAAATCACTAACAAAATGTCAATAACGTATAATCTCAGTGTAAGCAATGGACTATGATTCAAATCAGAAAATTGGCTCATGTGTACTAAACCTTAATTAAACAAATTTAAATATTTTGGAACGTTTTCGTCTGCCTATATCTTATTGTGAATCTTCTAGATAGTCTACTGAATAATTTATTGATTGGACTAACTTACCTAGTGACGTCCAATCCTAATTATGTGAAGTAATCTCGTCCTCGTTTTGTACTATGTAGTAGGCACCTTTGTGTAACTACGCGATCTACAATGTTTAAAGTATAGCGCCTTAGAGCGCTATTTATACTGAAAAAAATAAAAAACACAACCAATGGCATCCTGTCCCTGGTGTCACGTTTGACATCTCTGTCAATCTTAATGTCATTATTTCAAAGAATAGGTACACAACTTTCAACATCAAAAAAGGGGTCATAAAAGCGTATACATATATTAAGGACTATATATATAATTATATATACATTCGTATATATATATATATATTTCTAAAAAACCTAGAATCAGGGCTGGGCTGGGATTAGAACGAGGACGAGATTACTTCACATAATTAGGATTGGACGTCACTAGGTAAGTTAGTCCAATCAATAAATTATGTTCCATAATCTCGTCCTCGTTTTGTACTATGTAGATGTTCAAAGAGGAAAGTTGTGTTGCAAAATCAATAAATCATTTATTATGATCACAAACCTAATGATTTGCTAATGTTTGAGATGTAAAAATTTTTAGGTGTTATTTTATGAAGTATCTGTTAGTAAGTAGATACTTCATTCAAATTTTATCTAACGCGGGTGTAGTTGTTTGATTCATCATTGGAATTAATCAATCAACTCTGAATATCAAAACATCTTCAGATCTATACAACCCTGTATGATAATATAACTTTGCATGATGTAATCACCATGTATAATGGTGCAACCCTGTATGATAATACAACCTTGTATGATGTTACAACCCTGTATGCTGGGACAACCCTGTATAGTGGTACAACCCTGTATGACGGTGCAACCCTGTATGATGGTGCAACCCTGTATGATGGTACAATCCTGTTTGATGGTACCACCCTGTATGAAGGTACAGCCCCGTATGATAATACAACTCTGTATATTGATGCAGTCAACTGATGACACCGACGACCGTTGTACCATACTTACAGGTGAACCAAGAAGAAGAAGCAAATCACTCATAAACTCGAAAAAAGTAATCTAAATGGAAATAGGAAATGAAACTGACGCAATAGCGATTTTCGCAATAGAAATTATTTATGCATAAACTAAAGTTCACACAAACGGAGTCGCGGGTATCAGCTTGCTTAATGTTATCATGAAAACAAGAAAATGATTTAAGCTAAACCTAGTCTCATTTATCTAAAAGAATGTACATACTTAGTAAATGGGTAGGTATTTAAAAAGGTAACTTTACCCCAGTACAAGTGGTATATGGTAATAATTTTATAAAAATGATTATTTTATTATATAATTAAATAGAAATCTTGGTAAATAACTTTAATGAACCATCTGTTCAATGTACGGTAAACAGCACGTTTAAAGTTACCACCCAAAAAGTTAAAAGTTCTCCAACAGATTTTTAACTTTAAGCCTGACTTGTAGAAATCATTTTCAATTGATAAAAACGATGATTTGTGGTAGGTCGACGAGCTGTTGTCTGTACTTATCAATGGTTCAAAATAAATATTAGTGTTTAATATAACAAATACTTCGTTACCTATGTGTTATTAAATAAAAAATAAAACTAATAGAAATACTGCAAGTATTGATTCAGTCGGAGAGGTATTCACATACATATTTACTGGCAAGGAATAACCCACCGATTCCGCGTAGACTAAGATTAGTTTCCTTTAGATAACAATGGTTTCAACATTATTATAGTTAATGAGATTAATTTTTGATTAATCTTGTTAGAAAACCATTGATAGAAAATAAATTAATAATATACAACTGGAAATCAGTGTGAAACTCCTGCACTGTATGTGGATCTCCAGGGGGGAAATAATAGGTTACTGAAACAACACAGTTTCTGGAACCTAATAAGAGAAAGATTCAACACTTAACTGATCAATGCTTGTTCAACTGATAAAATAAAAAATAAAAACTTACCAATAAGTCTTATCTAATAAGATAGAAAAAATATTCAAACTTGAATTTTTCTGTGGTCCAGACATCAGTCTGGTACCCTGACAGCCTCAATCCAATAACGAGGAGTGTGAACATATTTGTCAACTACTGCCAGCTGTCACCAATGCCTTGATTGCCAATTGTATTCCGTTTATTTTCAAATTTTTAGTTGAAATTTTCATTTTATATTAATCATCTCCATATACTTGCTACTTTGATAAAATAACATGTCATACAGGTAGGTACTCTTAAGTTTGGAGCTTAATAATAGCTTGTAGTTTTTATGAAACATAATTAGTAGGTATTATATTAATACAATTTTAACTTGTTTGGGATGTTTTATGTTCTATTTACAAAATCTGAACTGATCTAAAAATATTTCTTAGTCTTCCATGGTCTACTCAACTGTAAAATAAAATTATTTGTTACAAAACCATATGACAAGTGTATAAGGGTCATATAATGATATTACAAAAACTGAACTGATTTAAAAATGTTTCTTAGTCTTCCATGGTCTATTTAACTGTAAAATAAAATTATTTGTTACAAAACCATATAACAAGTGTAAAGGGTCATATAATTGTGTATCATTTTTGTAAATGCCTATTAATAAGGCTTCATAAATCTTGCCATGGATTTTTGACTGACTCTAAAAATTTTGGAATACAGTGATTAGTGTTTATAAAATGCTTTTTACAATGGTTACATTATATTATTGCCAAAAAGTAAGTAAACCTTTTATTTGTAACCAATAAGATGAGTGTGCCTTTCTCTTGAATTGTTCACACTTGATGAAGGCAAGTAGCCTAGCCTTGACTTTCAGCCAGACTATTAGAATAGGTATTATTAAGTGCATTTATAGGTTATTATGAAAACTTAGAATTTTGTTTAGGACTTAATGTATTAGATTTAATGTAAGTCTAAAAAAGGGATTTCACATAACTTATGAAACATAGGAAACAATAACACAAATATGCACTAGTTAACAGACCAATTGTAATGTTCTTCAAGCAAGGACCTAGCATTCCCATGTTACAAGGTACAAGATTATGCATATGACCAAGGGCAGTATGCCCGACCCGATTGGGAATCAAACCCTGTAACTTCCAATGTTAAACCACTACACCAATCTGGTATTAGAATATCCTTTGATTACAGATATTATTTAGTGATTGCAAGTTATGTTTATTTATTTATTCAAACTTACAATTTTATGAAAGAAAAAATATATATATATATTAAAAAACACAAAACTGTGGTTTAGATTTTAAGTATGTGTATGCCAACTATTATAAACTGGCTATGCTTTATAATGTTCTTCCTCTTGGGCCAACATCAAGATGTACATCAATAATATTAAATGCTTGAGATGGAAATCCACACTGCGAGAAGTCACAATTGGTATAAGTGCTATTTTATTGTCTTGTATGTATGTGAATGCAGCAAAAAAGGCCAAGTGTATCTGAGACTTGGTAGCCTTATATATGTGGAAGGCCCAATTCTAAATTAGTAAATATATTAGAAACATATGAAATGTCAAAAATTTAAAATCTAATTGAAATTGTCTAGGTATGAGTCTGTGACTTGGATACTCAGAAGTCTTTTAGCCTTTAATATCAGCTGATAAAGGAGCTTCTTTCTGTGATTTCTCTTGAGTCAAAATGTTGGGTAAAAAAAACTGCTAAGATCGAGGGTGGACACTGTCTTGGTGTCTCAGTACCAATATTTACCCCCTCCTCTTTTTCTTCAGCTTCAGTGGTGCTCAAGGAGCAGTGTCACCTTGACATTTTGTATTCAAATATATATTCAATTTCAGTTGATGAAGTCAGTCTATGATTGCTTTATATAATGAATTGCAAATCCACAATATGTTAATTAATAATGTTAAGCCACAAGCTGACCCCTCGTGAATGCAAGTGGAAGTGGTAAAATTCTGCTGCGAGATAGAAAAGGTAATTATACTGTTCTTTTGGTAATTATTTATGCGACATCAAATAAGCTGGAACAAATGTGTGATGTTTAGAGCTTACCTGCTGATATTATTAATCCTTTGTAGTATATTTGTGGTGCAAGACATTTATTAGTTTCACGGTCAACCCTTCATCAAGACTACTAGGGCCGATGTCTCCGGTCAATATCTTGTGATGACACTTTAGAATGAATAGCCCATTCCACCATCAAGGCTCTGTTTTGTAGTCATTCTGAGACAACGCAGCAGCTAGAATGAACATGTGATCACCACGGCCAACCTCCCGTGAAGGCTCCGGGTCGTCATTGATCATTGGTTCTGAGTTGACTTCCGTTGTTTTCTTGATTAATTTCTCACAGGCTTTGGTCTCATAGTCAACCCTTCATGAAGACTACTAGAGCAAATGTCATGTTAAGTCTCAGGTCAATATCTTGTGACGACACTTTAGAATGAATAGCCCAATCCACCATCAAGGCTCTGTTTTGTAGTCATTCTGAGACAACGCAGCAGCTAGAATGAACATGCGATCACCACGGCCAACCTCCCTTGAAGGCTCCGGGTCGTCATTGATCATTGGTTCTGAGTTGACATCCATTGTTTTCTTGATTAATTTCTCACGGGCTATGTTGAATGTGGGGTGAACAGCTAAAATGATCATACTATCATCACGGCCGATTGGTTGTGGCTGTCGATTACGAGGAAATCCTCGTAAAAGCCCCGATGTCAAGTCAGCATAGCAGCACTCCCTTGTTTTCTTGATTAAATTCTTGCAGGTTATCGAGGTCATGTTTCGGTAAACGTAGTGTAGGACTTCTCTTAACTCCACGGACCGACGACTTCAGAAACACGGCTGAAAAAGAAACTGTATGCCAAGCAGAAGCGGGACTGCAATAGATAGGCGGTGTCGACGTCGTTTTGAATCACAAATAGTTATAAAACATCTCCAATTGGCACTCTTTCTTTCTTGAGACTTTGTCAACCTTACTGGCCAATATTTTATAGTCTAAACACGTTACTAATCCAGTAAAATACTTAAAATAAACGCGTGTGAAAAAATTTACGTACGATCGCGCAGCGTACAAAAAAGTACAATGACATTAAGATTGACAGAGATGTCAAACGTGACACCAGGGACAGGATGCCATTGGTTGTGTTTTTTATTTTTTTCAGTATAAATAGCGCTCTAAGGCGCTATACTTTAAACATTGTAGATCGCGTAGTTACACAAAGGTGCCTACTACATAGTACAAAACGAGGACGAGATTATGGAACATAATTAAAACCGATGAACTAACTAAACAATATTCATAAGATACGGAACTCTCGATATGCTTGTCCTACTCACACTTGTCTGTCATAGAGTTTAACAAGAAGAAAAGCAAAAATATGAGGTAAATAAAAGAGTCTTATAATGCTTACAAATTCCTTTTGATGGTACTATCCAATTATTAACTATGTTATTGTTTACACTTTGCCGTATAAAACAATGAAAAAATAGGTTAGCAACACAAAATCATCGATATAAACTAAATTAACCAAAATATATTAATTAAAAATCGATCAGAGGGGAAGTCTTATACTTTTTGCAAAATTTGTTAAGTTAAATGGCTCCGCTATGAAGTATGATACCGGGAGCCTGGTGAAATAACATTGGCAAAATTAATTAAATCAATAGCCAAGAGTTTGTTTAACCCTGACCGAGCCCTCCGGCCACCAAGGTTGCAAAAAGAGGAACGCAAAATTAAGTAAAGGTTGTTACACACTTACTGTGAATACACGGTGTCCCATTTTCCCATCCCATTCCATTTTCTACTGTTCCAATACAACATTTTTTTATGGGACCGACATCGAAATCTACACAAAAAAACTCTCCATATAAACTGGTGTCAGCTGATCAGCGATTCAGTACAATACAATATCTTTATCGACTTAAATAAAGATAAACACACAATAATTAATCAAAACAATAAACACAAGAAAATTAAACTAAAATATTTGAGGTAGAACAATTTTTATATACTATCAATTCCTAACGAGTAGCATTACTTATGGTGTTCGACCACTAGAAGTATGGGCTTAATTTCTCTTTAGAAATCTAGCCGTTTCATTTTAAGTTTATTTATTATTTTTATTGGTATGTGTAGACAAGAATTTTTCCGCGATTTCGATGTTAGTCCCATAGTGAAAGTTGTTGAATAGACAACAGCTCGTCAACCTACCACAAAACGCCATATTCTCGATTGATAATGGACTCTATGTATCGGACTTAAAGTTGGAAATCAGTTGGATGATCTTTAACTTTTTGGGTAATTCTACCTGCCTTTGACTATACTTGCGCAGTAGAGTATTTCCAAGAAGGGGATCTTTCTTGGATCTAATAGGGTTTTAGTTAAACCTTGTCAGATCCTGAGGAATTATTGTTTCAAAGGTACTTTTAAATAAAACAGACTTCCAAGATACAATATTTGAGTTGCATCAATCTGAGGCAGTAAACTAGACATAGGCCTCTCCAAATGCAGCCTACCGACATTTCTCATTCCTTTACATTTGCTGCCAACTGTTAGCACTGATGAAGACGAGAAAATGTATAGTTATAAATTTAAAAAAAATGTTTTTGTTCCGAATCGATTACGATTTGTGTGCGCTAACCTTTAACGTTCCAGCAGGGCTGCTGTCAAATACAGAAAACTGAATACTAAAACCCCGTTTTGACAGTGGTAAGTATTTAATCATTATTGAAGATCAACATTGAAAGATGAAATACAATCGAGATCACAAACACGAGTATTTTAATGCAGATAAGTGAACATTTTAAAAAGGAATACATAGAACTCGTATTCGTATGTACATTTAATGACCTAACTAATAGAAGTCAAAAGGGTACACAAATAATGGAAAAACAAATGCAGGTTGTTGTTGTTTTTCGTGACGTTGTGAGACTATACTACTAAAGTTAGGTGCATAACATGTTTGCTTTACCATCTTTTGTTATGAAAATAACAGAATCATTTATTTGCCATTGAAAGGTACATATTAAGAAGATCACAATTTTTTATATTAGTCTCATTTATCCACAGTCCTCAAAAACCACGCCCGCTGGTACATTCTTGCGAGATGTCCCAAGAATGTAGCTACAGGATGCTGCATTAAAGTAACAATTTAACTTATAGTTTGCTATTAGTATGTCTATGTTAACAACTCGTCCACTTCAGAATATGACCACGCACTTATATTTGTCTACTGAATGAAAATGTAGTGTTAACAGTCGATAAATAAAATTATAAACACTGATGGCGTTAAAACCCAGAGATAATGTCTATATCTGTCTGGATGTTGGTTCATCATTTCATCAAGAAAACACGTCAGAAAACATGATGACGCACACCAATTTTCTTGCTGTCTTTATCAGAGTGCATTTGCCAGTCCGGGACTAAGGTTAACCCACTGTTCTATAACCACTATATACTAACATATTAACGTACATACACTACTAACGTACAGTGGGTTAACCTTAGTCCCGCACTAGCAAATGCACTCTGAATATGACAGTTGGTCTCTAAGTAAGGGGTAAGCTTTTGTATTACGAGGTATTAGGCAATGTTTTTATTAATTTTTGGTCGCCTTTTACTCTTATCAACACAGATTCAAGTTATTTTCGATCGTTTCCTAATTTTACTTTTATTTTCGTACTGGCAAATCATTTCAACAAGTAGGTACTTGCAGCATCTTTTATTCTATGTTTAGTCAAAAAGTCAACGTGTAAGTCACCTACCTAATTATCATTTTTCGTTTTACGTGTGCGAAAACTGTGAGGTTCCGGGTTCGATCCCCGGTCGGGTCAATGTAGAAACGAACTTTTCTATATTGTCTCGGAACTAGGTGTTGTGGTACCGACATTGTTTCGGATTTCTATAACACAAGTACTTTAGCTACTTAGTTATAAAACATTTAACGCAGAGGCGCAGTGTTTAAGCCTTGAGTGCAAGGGTACCGGGTTCGACTGCTTTTTTATCCTACGAAGCTACGGAGGAGGTTCTCAAGTCAACGCTTATTTTTTTATTAAAGGATTTTTATACATTGCATTAATGCTAGAAGAAGTCACTGGCAAAATAAAAAATATAAAAAAGTTGCTTATATAATAATATTTATTCATAATAAACAGTTCTGTTCATTCATTCATACTAATATGATGTATAATGTGTGAGAAATTAAAGAGTAGATAATAAAAGACCCAACCCTCACTGGAACGTCAATATTATTAGGTATATTGTATATACCGTACCGAGTCGAGTGGACTACTTAAGTCATTAATAACTTAGAGATTCCTACAAAATCGCTAATAGATGTAAAGACATACAACAATGATAATAAGCCGTCGTCCTTGATTTTTAGCTGACTCATTGTACACATTTTCACACATCGCATCGCATCCTACAATAGAGGTTAACGCAGATAATTTGGTCTTCTACCACTCACATGATAAGATATCAAGAATCGCTATTCGTTTTTTTTTACTGACTTTAAAAAGAGGATTTCTTTTTCGTTTGGAATGGTATTGACTTTTAAAATTGATAGGTAACTGAATTACCGGTAGACGGGTCCTACAAACGAACCGCAAAATTGTGCCTATATAAAATTTCCGGTCTCAAAATTACAATATTTGACTGCAAGGTCCAGTGGATCGCGCTCTAAAATACAAAGCCCGCGGTCGCGGGTTCCGTCCCACACAGGACAAGTATTGGTTTGATGAACATGATGAGCACGGTATTTGTACCTTTTTGCATTATATTTTTTGTATTTCAGTATGTCTATCCATTATCTGGTCACCATGATGCAAGCTCGGCTTAGTTTTGGTCTTATCATTTATACTGGGTATCCATACAACAACTTTTTTATGGAAGCAACATGAAAATCGAATTTTTAGGCTCCATACTAATTTACTCGCATACCTCGATGATAAAAAAATAATTAGTAGTATTAGAGAAAAAAAACCGGCCAAGTGCGAGTCGGAGTCGCGCAAAAACGGCAAAATATCACGTTTGTTGGATGGGAGCCCCCTTAAATATTTATTGTATTCTGATTTTTAGTATTTGTTGTTATAGCGGCAACAGAAATACATCATCGGTGAAAATTTCAACACTAACTATCACGATTCATGAGATACAGCCTGGTGACAGACAGACAGACGGACAGCGGAGCCTTAGTAATAGGGTCCCTGTTTTACCCTTTGGGTACGGAAACCTAAAAACGAGTTCGATGTTGTTTCCTAAGGAAAAGTTCTATATAGGCACCTATTCTATTATTTTGAACACTGTATAAAGGACATGCGTCTTTTTTTCGACAGTTACCTTGGATTTTGGTTTGAATTGTTTTGGTGAATGTGAGCATACTATGTACAACTGTATTGTGCGCATACGTTAAAATTACATAGTGCATATTAAGGTTTGCCAACAGGCATGTAAAAAACTAACATGTGTGCTCGTATTGTCTTAAGGCGATTTTGAACTTGCGCGGCCGTGAACCCGTTGGGTTGCGTCATTTCGCTTAGGTTGCATAAGATTAACCAAAACACTTCCTAGTAACTTGTCTTTTACAATCTTTAGCCTATATGCACACCTTATTAAAGAGTATCCCCTAATACTATAAATACGAAAGTTTGTGAGGATGTTTGGATGTCTGTGACTCAATCACGCGGAAACAGCTGAACGGATTTGGATGAAATTTTGGACACACATAGAGTATGATTTGGATTAACATAAAGGATACTTTTTATCCTGTGGGATATATTGAAAAAAATAAAGACCACGCGAGCGAAGTCGCAGGCAACAGCTAGCACTAAATGTGAGTAGAAAAACACTAACGGGGAAAGATAGTTCAATTGATCTAAATGATATGTGTTTGATGCCTATAGTGAGTATGTATGCCTAATTCGTGTGTAGTAATGTATAAACGATATAGTACTTTAAAAAGGTCCATACAAAATAATGCGACAATGGAAATATGACGAAATTATGCAACAAGTTCATGCTATTGTGGTATTAATTTTAAAGTCCATAAGGATGATTATATCGTAGCAATGTAGATGAACGCATAGTTACGTAGCTCGCTCAAATCAACGTTCACGGTCATGGTTTCCGTGCCACAGCTGATGCCATCAAGATGAGGAAACAATTCTATATAACTAGTTTAGTTGCAAGTTAAATTAAGAAAAAACTTTTTCTATTCGCCTCTTAGTACAGACTAGGTAGAGGTAGTACCTAGGTTATAAAGTAGGTACTACTTAATACAACTACTACTACTATTACTAGTAGTGATTACTAGTTACGTAACGCATGATGCGTTACGTAATAAAAACGTTTATGATTTACAAGCTAAAAGTACTTTACACTTTAAGCGCTTATTATATTTTTATACAGCAGTCAGCCGTTTAGTTACTACGCCTATATTTTATTGTTAAATATTCGTAAAAGTCGAAAATACACATTATTGAACCATGTTATTATGTTATATATGTTATCGCCTTTAAGTATATAGAGATACTTTTTATCCAACTGTATAACAATATAATACTGTGCAAAGAAAATTCACAATACTCCTTTGTATAGGTATATCATATTCTTAAAAATCAGGCAACATAAAAAACCCTTAATGTATATATCCTATTGTCATCTGTCATATACCTGCCCACATTACCCGGTATATAATAAGATACACGTGTCCGTAATATAACACCTCGGCATTGTCGGGTTATGTTCTATGTAGTAAATAATGTACCGAATCATAATGAAGAGTCTAGTTAGTACATTTTGATCCACATAATCAATAGGCCGTAGAATCGAGACCTGGCGGCCTGTGCGTATCTATGGCAACCGAGCTGTGCTCTCGGAGATTCTAATAGGGTAGGTTTACACGGAGTTTCCAATCATGCAGACACTGGTTTCGATACACGGAATTACGTTTAAATTGAATCTGTAATTCTGTATATAAAAGGCAACTGTTACTGACTGACTGATCTATCAACGCACAGCTCAAACCACTGAACGGATTGCGTTAAGATATGATTTGCCCCTTAAAGAGGTAAAACGGAGGTTCAATGTTCATATGGAACACCAAGATCGCGATGTCAATCCTTTAACAAGCTTTTTTTTAACTGAGTTTGACATTCATTCATTCACTCAAATTTAACGCGAGCGAAGCCACAGGCAAAAGCTAGTTCGAATATTAAGTTTAAATAAGTTGTAACTTAAATAATCCACAAACATCGAACCAAGTCAATCCTCAGACTTGGGTTTGGTTTTGAATTTAAGTCCATTTAGTTTTTCTTTTCTAAATTGGCTTGGGTGTGCTGGGACCATTACAACCTTGGACACTAGGTTGTAAATTCTTCTACTTCGTAACCTGATTTGTATGTTGTCTGTCACATCAAAAGACATTTTCGTCTATAGGTTGTCAGTGTGCCGCCCCGATTGCAAGTTAATTAAATACTTTTAATCGAATAATAACTTAAATTTAATAAATTTAAATTTAACTGATTGTCTTGTGGTGCCGGCACATTAAAAGAATTGCACCACCCCTTCTCTTCCTATGGGTGTCGTAAGAGGCGACTACAGGAGAACCGCTATAAGAAGACGGGCAGCAGCGTCTCCTCTCCACCATTGGCCAAACTGCGATCGCCAACCCGCCTGCCAAGCGTGGCGATTATGGCAAAATCCTCCTTTTGGAGAGGCCTGTGTCCAGCAGTAGACTGATATAGGCTGGTGATGATGATGAACTCATTATCTGAATAATTGATTTAAACTTTGCTCAAATTAGACAACCGAAACACCAAAACCACTTTTTTCTTTTCTTTGGTTTTTTGGAAGTGGCTAGGGTCGGCGACAAAAAAAAATACGTCTACGCATAGCCTTACCAACTAAATTAAGGACGTCGAATATAATTTTAACTTGAATATGGGTGTAGTACAATAGGTAATATCCGTATTGTGTCAGCTATGTATGACACTGATTAAATATTTTAAAAACTAAGAATCAGTTCCTGGATAGAGTAAATGATTAAGGAATTAAGATTCTAGGTAACTAAAAATCAGCTACACATGAATATTTCGAATTGGATGTCCAAGTCAATAAATAAAAACAAGTCAAAGTTAAACAAAAGAATAATGCTATTTAAAAAAACATTAGTATAGCCAGTGCTTTATTATTTATATATAAATATATATGCTCCAGACAAAACACCGTAAGGGGAGCTACACACACATATTTGGGCCGGCAATGTCGGTTCGGCAGTATATGTCAAAAAACAAAGCCAACCCTTACTCATGGTCAAATAAGAAAATAATATTATTGGTTTATGAGATAACAAACAATGAATTTGAGCGTCTGCCAGCATAACAAGTCCCGACCTAATCTAAAAAAAAATGGTCCGAACAGGAAATCAAACATGGGACCTCTTGCGTTAAAGGCGCGCCACTAAGCCAAACGTGTCATCAAATCCGAATGCTATATATGTAGCTCTATAAGTTTCCGTAGTTATATGTATAGGATAAGTCGTAAATAATTTATAGAGATGCATTCCTCATAGGTATTAAAGCCAGACATCGAGAAATGCTAATCAAACCCACTTTAAGACGTTCGAAAAGAAATATTATTGTCGTAATAACAGCTGATCCCAAACAACCGTTTCGCTATTGCTAAGGTAAACAGGAAATCCGTGCGTTGACTTGAAACAATACGATAATAAATGTAGACCTCGAGACCTAGACTTAGAACCGAGGAACAGTCGAAGAGTTTAAAACATAAAAAACGGCCAAATGCGAGTCAACTCACGCACGAAGGGTACCATTATCTATAAAAACGAGCAAAAAAAATCACGTTTGTTGTATTATTTTATTCTGGTTTTTAGTATTTGTTGTTATCGCGGCAACAGAAATACATCATCTGTGAAAATTTCAACTGTCTAACTATATCACGGTTCATGAGATACAGCCTGGTGACAGACGGACAGACGGACGGACGGTGGAGTCTCAGTAATAGGGTACCGTTTAAAAATATATCGAGTTGGATAATTATTTGTTGAATACCAATCTAATCCGATTTCGATTAAAATTATTTAATACATCATTCATAATGCTCTGGACTTAATTCCTTAGGTTCAACTGATAATGACAAAAATTTCGTTCACACTCATAGTTAAACGACCATTTTCAATAGAATCTAATTCAAACTAAAACATCGAATACCAAATCCATATCGCATCTATAGATTTATCTATCGTGTGGCATTCTTCATAAAGAAGCGATATGTGAGTATCGCCAGTATCTAGTAGTTTAGGGGGGCGGGGAGGCGGAGGTAGGTACGAAGTTCGGAGGCCCGGCGCGCACAAATAGCAAGCTGCGACTTGGCATACAGTGTACTTCTCGGCCAGGGCCGTATTACACCGGCATCTAGGATTTACAATAATGTTTCTAGTTTCACAAACTTGCAGTGCGAATGTGCTACGCCGTAGTAATGTTCGTAGCAACAGTACTACGAAGTTTAGTTGTTCTTAGTTCATTAAATTCCTCGTTTTTTGATATTTTATTTATTCTACTCTCTAATATGTGGTACCTAATAGTACGTTTTGTATTCGGTGTGACTGTTGGGAAATAATGAATATAAGTATTTATTATATTTTTCTGAATTGTATCCTAACTAATTGATTTCGTTTTTAATTTTAATATTTTCCTATTTTGAAATAAAGTAAGTATCGCTGTATTTTAATCAAACCCACCATTCCATTTTAATTAAATTCTTCTATTTTTTTAGCAGCGAAAACAAATACATCGTTTTATATTCAACAGATATTCTGAAACTTTATGTTTATTCAAAAACATTTGTTTTACAAACATGTTGAGATAACATGCCAAACCAAGTTGAAACATTGCGCAAGGAAACACATCATGTCGACTGGCGAAAATTAAGTTGGATAGAAATTTCTCGGAAAAGGCAGTAGTTCCGATGGGGTGATTCTTGGAATTCGAACCAGCCCAGAGTTTACGATCTTCAAAGTAATGAAGACAGTCCTGTTCAAGAAAGATAACTGTAATAAAGTTTTTGAAACATTAAAATAAAGTTTTATAAATTTCACGCCAGGGAAAAACATCATCTCCTTTACTTTCAACAAAATGTCTTAAGCATTAAAGCGCAAGAAACATTTTAATACGCGATTTAACTAAAGCTCAAATCGAAATACCTGGCGGAATATCGGGCGACCTTCAAGTCGGGCGCCATTGAGGGAAATTGAAAAGAGCTCCAAATAAGCGAACACGTGCGGGGCCCGGGGGGCAGTGCGGGGCGAAGCGGGGGTCTGCGTCTCTATCGCAACGCGCCCACACAATCGCCATGGCTACGCGCCCGCGTCGAATGCGGCCCTGGGTGGCCTTGCATTGGTATGGGGAGGGCAATAGCCCCGTCTTGCAGGCTATCAATTCGCGCACGCCAACGTTTCTGGCGACGCTCTAAAAGTCTAAACAGCCAAATGTTTTCCGCGTTAATGTACTAGCTAGAAGAGTGAATTTTCAAGGCCGCCGGCGATTGCATTTGAACAGAACGTGACCGCGGCCGGTTGATTCAACAGTTTTTTTATCGCCATTGTAATATTAGTTTTACTTTTTTGGACGTGGTTATATCTTACTCTGATTATCTAGGAACAGCTCGTTACACTCTATTGTAGTGTTATTTATTAGTAACGACTTGGAATTACTTTATGTGAACGCGTTAATTCACTGGCCACAAAAAGACTTGATTGATTTTATGATTCAACATTTATGATGTAATTTTTAGGATTAAGTATTCCTCACTTTCCAATAAGTACCTTATATGGGTATATTTATTCACATAACTTTTATTTGAATTATTGCAAATTATATTTAACAACGTGACTTGTAATCTAACAGTTTCCTTTTGCGCATAAACACAATGAGTCACAAAAACATCGTCTAGTTTCTTTCTACACGGCATAAATTCAAGGGTTTTTATTTTAGAGACAGACCCAAACTTATCCATTCAACCTTCTTATCCTGAACGCAAACGGAACTCCAGATTGCGTGTAGACAAAACCTTACTATCTAGGTGACAATGAAACCCTCCTTTACAATAGCTCCAATAGCTTCTACGAAACCTTATAACAAGCGGTGATATCTAGGAGCCGGTAAACGACAATAGTCCTTATCACCTATTAATACAGTACATAATGGTATGAAATGTAGAGGCGAAGAATATCAGATTATTGTGGATGTACGCCATAAAGAGAGGCGTTTCAGGCGATTGTCTCTTGGATAGTATACATCGATGACTGACAAGAGGTGCTCACGTAAATGTTGTGGGCAGACTAAGAAATGTGTAGGGCCAAAAGCGATCTTGTAGAAACCGAATTGCATTCAGATTATATTGAGTGGGAGCCCGAAAACTGGACTGCGTGCGTTGCGGTGCGTGCCGGCAGCCAGTTTTCCTCAATATCAGACCAGCAGGCCTCGATTTTCAGCGCTATGCCACTATAACTTATTCCGCCCTGCATACAGCCAGACTTTTAAATTGTTCTATAGGCAGTATTTTGCCTTGGAAACAACTGAGCGGGAAATTATTTAGGTACTGTGAGCTGCTTATAGGGCACGATAGACGGTAGAGATTTATGTTGTAGCTTTTTTCTTACAGGTGGAAGTAATGTATTTTAGTTTTAGTTTTTTGTAAGAAATAGGGAAATGTCAGACATGATATTTACTGACTTAGTAATAGATTGTTTGCTAGGATTGTTAAATAATAATGTAGGAAGCTGTAAAATACACGTGTAAGTTTTTGTCTCGATTCTGAATTCAATGGCATATCTACTCACTTATATTTAATTTTCAATGTTAACAAAGCTACATAAATAAATACGTACATACATTTTCTCTGTGACAAAAACAATGAAGGTCCCAAAATCATTTTCAATTCATTTTTCTTTCAAGCATGATTTTTTTGATACATAAAGTATTAAGTTGACCGTAAGACATACTTTAACTACTTCTAGTTGTTTCCCATTCCGTTATTAGTCCCATAATAAAATGAGAAGGAGAACTGTAGAACATGTTCCTTATTCAACCCAACAAATGAAGTGAAAAAGTGTTATTCAAAAAGTACAATCGATATACACAACTAGGCCGAATGGCGTGTTACTGGCCGCTATAAACCAATAACCCAACGGAACTACGGAACGCACGAAAAAGCTTAGGACCATGTTTTTGGCGACTGCTTATCGGCGGCACATTTCACTCTCTATGCGCCGGCTGGGGACTCGGAGGGAACGGCGCGACAGCCTCCCTACCCCCTCCCGAAGCCACCTTTAGTTCCAATGAGCCAGAGACTGGTGCCTCGCTCGCAAAACGGTCTAACTTGCCGAACTGACAGCTACCACCTTTGACCTTTATCCTGGACTTCATATGACACTAAAGATTTTTTCTGCCCGATGTTAGAAATTATAACGACAGGGCCCGGGGGCGGCGAACAAATGGCGAGTAAAAATTCCTGGAATCCTACTTCGAAACTGTGTCAGCTAGGCTGGAACACGTGTATTCCTTGATCAAGGTGTCTGAGACGTTTTCTCGTTTTAAGTGACACACTTTCCGGCGGATACACGTGCCTTATCAAAATCGTTATTAAAAAGACAACTTTTATGACAATTGGGGCGAAATCAAATATTTCATAGCCTCCGCAGCTAATATTGGTTACATAGGTTCGGTAGGAAACCTAACATAAACGTTTGGTTTGAATTATTATTCGAGAACACTGTAAGTGTGGGTGAGAATTTGCTACCAGTTTTAAAGATCGAACCTAACCCAATAGTTAGGTTTGATTGCTAGATTTACATCGATAAACAATATGTAACTTACCTAATTTGGTTCTCAAAACGTCATATTTAGAAGGTCGAGCTATTTCAGATATTAATGTCGTAAAAGTTCTGAATGAAATAATCCCATTTATTTTCTTTAAAAATATGTAACCTACATCAATGCATCTACAGCCTTAACAACCAACCAAGAAAAGAATCCAGGGAAAACATCAAACGTGTAAGAAATGCTTTATGTGAAAAATAAGAACAATGAAACGATTCAAATGGATCTGGACCCTTGAAGGGCTGAAGGTGTGAAACCGTCTAGACGAGCCAACAGGACGGGTTTGATAAGGGTGTTTTGTCGACGACCTTGAACTTTGTAACGGCTTAAACAAATGAGGCTGCCCCGCGTTTCAAATGTACATATGTACCAACCCTTTTTAAAAATCCTAAAATAAATCTCATCCTTACCACGCCCATTTTAATGCTAAAACGGCACGGAAACTAAAATAGTACGCCTTTACACATGAAAACCTCCTAAAACTTTGTATTTACTCAGGGTAACGAACAAATTTACGGGCTACTGATCGACATTCAAACAAAATACATCCAATTACTTATAGTAGCACGCCTAAAGGAATAGAAATGCTGTGTTTCAGAATTTGAAGAGACCTGAATAATTGATATTGAACGACTATGTGTACATAAAGGCAGGCGGCCTCAAACGAGAGCCTTTGTGATCAACATTTCAAATCTTCATCGAGTTTTCATTACAAAAACAAGCGAGACCTGGGCCTGTACAGACGTACGAAAATAAGTTCAGCCAGTTCCTAAACAAAAAGAAACTGAAATAAACAAGGTCGGGGAATCAACGTCGCCGTCGCCGCCGCCATAAAGACCGACGGCCGTCCTTGAAAATGGGGGGTTCTTACAAATTGGGTTATTACGGTGCGTGGGGCGTGGGGGGCGAGACGGGCCGTGCGAGCGAGAGGGGTTGCTGCTTTTCTGCGTTGGTTGGTAAGTTGGAGAGGGATGAAAGAGCGTGGGCGTACCTCCGCTGCGCCACCCGGCTCCCGGCACGCCTCTCCAGGAAGGAGTCCCGTCCCAGACTAGGGTTCCGGCGCCGATCATTATAATTACTCTCCAAGGTGAGTCGGGAGCTGTGCAACCCCACCGGCCTAATCCAGCAAACGCGCCTCCGCCGGGACCCGCTGATATCCCCGACATAATATTAAAGGCACCAAACATTAAAAGCACTTAAACATCATCTGCCTATCCGAACGGTGGCAATTATGAAGCAAATTAAAAGCCTCTTCATGATTTCGAGTGTACTGAGCTTTATTAACGTTTAAATTAGGGCGCTTATTTCATAAACAACCTGAACGAATTAGAAATTTTAGAATTCACTGGAACTTGGGTGGGATGAATGAACTTGGTCTAACATTGGAAACATCTTATTAAGTAGATACACATTTATCTATAAACGCTAAATAACAGTCGTTAAAACGCCGAAAATGAAGGATCAAATTAATTCTTGAATTAATTCTGGTAAAAATTTTGCTGAAAACAAACAGGGACATACTTTGAGGAACTTGGAGTTAAGGCTTCCTACCTATGTCAGTTAAACGTCAATGTAGTTTTGAGATCTTAAATTTTCTAATGACTTTTTAAGACATATAAGTAGTTGGTGTACAATACAACTGATACTCACATTTATTATCAACAAATCGAATAAATAATAATCAAAAAATCGTTTAATAACGAATACTATACCTAGACGTATACGTATGAAATAGCCTTGACAAACCAAAATACCCTAATATTTAATTCATTTCAAATAATGTCGCAACGGTTCCGTTTCAAGACAAATAATCGATATAACATCAAAGTAGAATTAAATAGTAGGCAAGACCTCAAACATTCCTGGGTCCCTAATCACTGAACTTCGGGAACTTTGAAACAAGTTATAGAGCTCTTTGTGCAATTCTTTGATTGGAGCAATTCTATTCAGGTGCCAGAAGCGACAGCTGCGAATGAAGAAGCCATTGATGGTTGAAGTCCGCTTTGTAAAGTAAATAGCTGAATGGGTCACGTTTACGAGAAAAACAAAGCAATTTCGGGTAAAGGAGAGGTCAGTTTTGCATTTGATTATAGTTATAACTGAGTAGAATATAACAAACGTTGTGTGTTAGACCTATTTCTACAAGTTCTTAATTAAATCTCAATGAAACTCAAGGAATTAACGCGATCATAATTTAGGTACAAAATGTTACTCTTTTGCCTGACGACGCGGCGGTTAGTGTTCAGAATAGGGACACAGTGAGTGTAGTGTGTAACGGTACTTGGCGTGAAAATAATATTATGAGGGTATATGAAGAATCTGCCTCTCATACGGAGTGAAGACATCTCTGTTCCAGTCAGCCTGTGACCACGGTCGGTGTAACCCGATCGAAGCGTCAGGCAAAAGAGGTATTTTGTACCTAAATTATGATCGCGTTAATTCCTGTTTCATTGAGTTTTAAATAATGCAACGAAGTCTACAAGTAATTGTTAATTAAAGTCATTATGTCTGACAGATATAACTTACAAAATTTTTACAGGGAGACTTATCGATATCTGCATCTAAAGACTGCCTTTTACCCTAATAAGTAATTCTTTTTCGGACAAAGGATCATCTTACATTATGTTGGCCAATGTCACTCAAGAACCTTTCAGACTTTCCTTGCTAAATTCGAGCGATAGCTGCGTCACTTGATCTTCTTTCGACGTATTCTCTCATTTATAATTCAATCATGTTTAGAAACGTTCGTCACAATTCACTTCGTGGCCTGTTATGGACTCAGGGCGTTTTTATACCGTAATATTAAGAACCTATGACTGCAATGCCTTATAGTGCACGAATTTTATACAGATCAGGAGACGTATTTTTGAAGCATTCGAAATTAATCTTGAATTCAAACACGAATACGATTCGTGTGCGAATTCTATTTCTATCACTCCCGATTTTACGCATTTTTGAATCACTCGAATTCTGTGTTGCTATTAAGGTAAAATTCTTTAACTATTTTTGTTTCACGCAGAAAATATTGAAAACCGGAATGCAAAAACTTATTGATTTTAGAAACCGGCAATGAATCGCATGGTACGGAACGAAAAGAAAGTTTTTAATCTGTGAACCATATGTTTACTTGTCAAAGTCATACTTCTCAACTTTCTACTAGTAGAATCGAAATACGAGTGGGTCGGACCACTCGTTGCAGAATTCACTGAATGAATTTTCAAAAATAGCGATTTTAGTCATTCTCATGCGAATCTTGCCATTTCGTATTCGAATTGGAATTCGCATGATTCAAAAATACGTCTCCAGACTGTGTATTCACCTAAGACTGGGTCACATAGTTTTAACCAACTGTCTCACTCACACACACCCTGATGGGCTAAAAATGAACTGTCAGAAGCAATATTCTTATAATAATAGTGAATTATTTCGTTTAGGTATAGGTCCAGTTCTTATAGTAGTTGTAATACATGTCGTTTAAAAAAAAACGGTTCTTTCTATTCTTCCTACCACAAGCGATGTTTTGCCCAAAGGAAAGTTCCCACATCTAATGTTTGTAATACGAGTAGACTATGAAAAGATATGTTTCAAGATTTTACGTCACTAGCTTGTTTAAATGTTACGACCACCGCAGCCGAAAGATGTACACACCGGACTTGGCGTCGTCATCTCTGAGGTTTCGGGTTCGATTCCCGGAGGGGTCAATGCATAAAACGAACTTTTCTATATTGGCTCAGGTCTGGGTGTTTTGGCGCCGTCGTTGTTTCTGTTTTCTATACTAAAGTACTTTTGCTACTTACTTTATGATCAAAGCAAATAAATGTGATGTTGTCCCATATTTACGAGGTTGGATTGAAAAAGTTCGCGGCCGAAAATTTCTGGCCACCAAGGTGTTTTTTTAGGTTTGATAACAGATAAAAGTCCGAAGGTGCTAAGTCAGGAGAAAAAGCCGGGTGGGGCAGCAATTCAAAACCACAATCACGAATTTGAGCCATGGATTCAACTGACGTGTGAACGCGAGCATTATCCTGATGAAACAACATTTTTTTAGTGAACAGTCCTGGACGTTTCTCTTTAATTTCCTCTCGTTAACGACGCAAAAGGGTGCAATAGTATGCTCAGTTGATGGTTTCGCCTTTAGCAAGGTAGTCCACTATGATTACACCCTTAGCATCCCAATAAACTGACGCCATCACTTTGCCAGCCGACAAAATTGTCTTCTCTTTCTTTGGAGCCGGTTTATCAGATTTTTTCCACTGCTTGGAATGTTGTTTTGATTCTGGAGTATAGTCGTGAACCCAGGTTTCATCCATTGTCACAAATCTATTCAAAAAATCATGTGGATCAGCCTCAAACATCTCCAAAAAATCGCGAAAAATCGTGAGTCGGATTCGCTTTTGCTGAACTGAAAGCAATCTTGGGACCCACCTAGCGGAGACCTTAGAAAATCCAAGTTCGTTCGTATGATGTTTTGAGTTCTTTCATTCGAGATGCCTATAGTGTCTGCAATATCTCTGATAGTCAATCGGCGGTCTTCCAATATGAGATCACACAATGTCGATGTTTTCTTTGGTCGTAGACGTCGAGGGCCGATCTGAACAAGGGTCATCTTTAATGCTGTCTCGTCCATGTTTGAATTCAGCTACCCATTTTTTACAGTGGTATACGATGGTGCAGATTCCCCTTATGTCGTTTACATGTCATCGTGAATCTCCTTCGGTATTAATTTTTTTTAAACAGGTATTTGATGACCGCACGATGTTCAATTTTCTCCATTTTCTAAAAACAGTTCACTTGGTCTCACTTAATTAGCTGTAACTTAAAATACACAAACGCTATACAAACAAAATTTTGCACAGTGACTACTAAAGAATGTACAAAGCTAATGAGAGTAGAATAATAAAAATATAATAAGTATTAGTATGTGAGGCCGCGAACTTTTCAATCCACCTAGGTATTTTAAAAAATCCGTAAACAAAAAGCTCTGCTATACTGTCAAGCAAACGCAGACACATGCCAAGGTACATTCTCAAACCCATTTAACACCGGTATTATAAAATAGCAATAACGAGTACATGGTATCGTAACCTATTGATAGTACCCCAGCGTACAAATTCAATTCAACGCATGCTATCAACAAAGCTACTGCGTCCGAAATATTCCAACATTGCGATGACGTAATCCACGGCCAGGGACCAATTATGCGTGATCGTTGCCCCTAGCAACAGAATTCGAAATTATAAATACATATTTGCTATTCGAAAGTAGGCAAAGTAATGAGTTTAACAGTTATGTCACAATACAGAAACGTCATAGGTATTCTATGCTAGTCCTCAAAGGGTACTAGGTACAAGCAAACAAAACTGTCCAATCCTTAGTTATGACTTGGTTATTGACAACCTTAAAATTAAAAGAACAAGTTAAAACGTACCTATTAAACGTTAAAACGTGCCGTGTAGTGCCGGCACGTTAAAAGATTTGCACCAACCCTTTTCTTCCTCTGGGTGTCGTAAGAGGCGACTACAGGAGAACCGCCATAAGAAGACGGGCAGCAACGTCTCCGCTCCACCATTGGCCAAACTGCGATCGCCTACCCGCCTGCCAAGCGTAGCGATTATGGCAAAATCCTCCTTTTGGAGAGGCCTGTGTCCAGCAGTGGACTGATATAGGCTGGTGATGATGATGATGATGATTTTTTTTTTCTCAATGACAATATAAACCTGAGGTCACACATCTAAGCACTACATCAGCAGTTATTATATGCATTTTTATTTGAATTATATATAAAAATCTTCAAAATATTACATATATATATCATATGGTCGATATATTGACATCCGTAAGATCAAGCAGTTTGCGATTTGAATCAAAAAGCTAGGCAACAATACATCAACAAAAATTGGTTCGAATCCCACAAGGTGCAAATGTTTGTAGTGTGATGAGCGCAGATGCTTAACATTTTTTAAATCATTGATTAAGAATTATAATTTGCTTGCTTGCTGCTTAGTTTGGGTCCTAGGTGTATGGTGTGATTAATAGAAGAATTTAAATATTTTATAAATTTCACAAAGCAAACAATTTAAGATTTGCGCTATGCGCATGTCGAAAAATAATTGTATTTATTATGATTGCAATTTACCTATCTCTATAAAATATGCATTTGCATACATGTGCCACGGACTGCGAATACTAATTACCTCTATTTGTTCATAGTGCATTGACCAGGATCAGGATAATGATTCATCTGTAAATTAAGAGAACACGTTTAAAAAACGGAAATACCAAAAATTATTTAGTCCTTAACTTTGAAAATCGAATACATTTTGATGTTACGACACAGTGGATGGTTTGTGGTGCGTAAATAAAAAGCTGGATGGTTGACTATCGTTCATAGGCAAATAACTTTGACCTTTTTATTCATTTAATAATATATACCTATATTGTACCTATATAATATAAGCAGCCTTCAACAGGTATTTCATTACATTTATAAACTGATTATCACCGCATCGTACATCAAGAAAGTGTTTTATTGAATAGTTGGCCATCAAACTAATCAAAGAAACACTTAATAAAGTTTGTGCATTTTATGTGAAAAATAAGGCAATTATCGAAAAAAAAATAGAAATGAATTTTTTTTTTTTTTTTCTAAACTAGGTTATAACATATCCGAATAAAATATGTTACTAACTCCATAAAATGAGATAAAAAATAATCATGTGCACTGTCCAAACAAGAGTCCGTATCTTCTTGAACTTGACCCCTGAGGTACTCCTCTATCGATCGTAGAAACAAACACTTCGCACATTATATCCATCATTGCATGCAAATACAAGTTAGAATTAATGTAACTAGAAGATGAAGTAATAATTTGCCCAAAATCGACAGTGGAGGTGCTAAACAGCTGAAATTATTAAAAAATAAAATTAATAGACTAAATGTTGGACGGATCTATAGTTCTTTTAATCTTTCAACTCCCAAGCGGTAACCGGTTACCGCACGTCCATTTTTATTCAATTGTTATCTATTTGATCCACGGTCGACGGGTTAATAAAAAATTCAAACTACCAGACGAACCTTCCTTCTGCCAGGTGGTTCGTCTATTAATTACTAAATCTAGTGAAGTAACTATCTTCTAGACATGGTCATAGGGCACAATGTATTGCAGCCATTCTTTTAACCCCTTTTTTCACCTGTCTCTTTTTTCATAAAGAACTAAAAGAGACCGAATTTATAATCTTTGCAAAAACCCTTTAACTATAAGTTAATAAATGTATGTAATGATTCATAAATTCTGTACTTAATTATTTAAAATCGCGATGGCTTTTAACATGTCAACGCATTGCCATCCAAATCGAGAACTAGCGATAACGCAAATCTAAATTTACAATTTAATGATTCGCACTTGCAGCCCATCACAGGCACATGCACGTGACTGTAATCCGAAAGAGTTCATTGAACTCGACCAATGTGCTTTGTCTGCAACATGTGTCAAATACCGCCTAGGAGATTATTTGCCAAAAATAAACGCTACCTATTGCCAGCGGTTGAATGTGTCCGTGCAATTTATCGTGCATTTATTTCAAACAGATGGTGTGATTAAAATATAAATGATAAAATGTTTCCTAACGTTTTGATCCTAGCTCAATCGTTTACCATTCTTGATTGTGATCAAAGATGCGGATTGTCCGGACTGCCAACAATAACCATAAGACAGAGAAACAGACTATTTTACACTGTGGCCATAGTATAATAATGAGTACTGCTGTGGCTTTACACCCAAATATAACAAGTTTGTTCACAATGTTTTCTCTCACTGACGAGTCAGTGATATAGTATTTATTAAGGAAACAATTTGACAAAGATACAATAATGTACTTTTGGAGTCAATTATATGAATATTTTACAAACGCTAAAGTGAAGTGAAAATCAAAACTGACATTTATCAACAAATCAAAGCTGAGATGTCAAAGTAATTTGTTACGGAAAATGTAATTTGAATGTACAATTCGAGATATCTAAGAGAGACTTCTGACTAAGGGAAATTACAATGAAAGTTACACTGAATAGTGACCAATGTCAATTGTAATTTAAATACCGTGATTAAGTTTGTTTAAACGTTAGGCACATTACAACTCACTATTTTGCAGACTGAGTCATGAGGATGCTATTTTCAACTATTTAAAATGATACATTGATGTGTTTTGTAATGCAATGAGGTAAATAATAAACTTGAGTTGCTAACAACAAAATATACTGACAATTTTTTATTTAATGGTAACAATAACCTACTACCTAAATAATTTAACTAACCTTCAATCACAATTAATTTCTACCAAGACGTCAAGAATTCAAAATCAAAACATTACTTTTTGCGGTTTAATAAAAATGATTTTGTGTTGTATTTAAAGGGTACCAAGTTTATTTAACTAATGGAAATTGATGAAATATCTGAAAATAGCAATCGTTGTTTCTTTAAGGTAAACGGAAAACGTTTCCGCGAACAAAATCTGCTTTAAATCAGCATGCAGTTGTTTTCAAATGAAACTATTTGAGTCACGCTTACTCATAGACAACGCGCGGTCGATTACCGCTGGCAAATCTTTTTATTTCACACGAACGCAAAAATAATACATTGACTGCATTAGGTTCAATTTGGACAACCAAAAGGTAATACCTACAACTAATGTCTTTGCAACATTTATCGATAATTATTTCGGGATAGGTCATACGTCAACCACTCTTTCTTTATTTATTTAAGAATTAATATAGGATGTACAAGAGAATAGGACACTTCTTAAAACCACGTGATCAACTTTTTCTATGCGAGCAACATCGAAATCGAGTTTTTTTTTTAGCTGCTACATACAAACCCACTCGCCTACAACGATGATAATGCATCATCATCATCATCACCAGCCTATATCAGTTCACTGCTGGACACAGGCCTCTCCAAAAGGAGGATTTTGCCATAATCGCCACGCTTGGCAGGCGGGTTAGCGATCGCAGTTTGGCCAGTGGTGGAGAGAAGACGCTGCTGCCCGTCTTCTTATGGCGGTTCTCCTGTAGTCGCCTCTTACGACACCCATAGGAAGAGAAGGGGTGTTGCAATTCTTTTAACGTGCCGGCACCACACACATCAGATAATGTATGGGGCATCTGAAATTAAAATCATGATTTCTATGTTTCTCCTATAGGAAAAGTTGCTGTATATCACTAGCTGATCAAGTGGTTTTAAGGAGTGTCCCATTCTTTTGTACATCCTGTATAATACATGTTACATGAGTATTTTTCAGTTATTTTTTCAAAACTAGAAAGTGCCTAAGTGTATATCACTCCAACTCTACTTATTTCAGTAATATGCAAGTCATATGCGTAATGTTTCAGTTATTATCCCAACACAAGAACGAACCTTATCGATAGATTATGATTATTTTATTATGAGTCATGTAGCCCGTAACTTACCAACACATTAATCTATACAAAGCCAAAAAATCTATTGCACTAGTCCGCACGTTAAACAGCTATAATTAACCAGCATAGGTACATGCGCAGACGCACCCGCCGTGACATAATACGTGAGGACCGCCGGCCGTCGACCGATGCGCGTTTATTTTCATTCCTGCGTTTTTGCTTGTTGCACACAAGCAAAAACGCAGGAATGAAAATAAACGCGCAAAATACTTGAAAATTGGGTACCGAGTTAGATGAACGATGAGTATTTCATGGAAATTATAATTTGTCGTCATATTTTGGTGCTGTTGAGAAGATCTTTCCACGCTCTTTCTATTGAATGTAATACTAGAATATTATATTGTAAATTAATGATTTTGTAACTCACCCCGTAATACGAAAATAGCTTTAAGCGAAAGCTTCTCCAAGCCGCGAAACAGTATAGATAAATTAGATCCCTTTACTGACCAGACCGGGAATCGAACGCAGATCTTGCACTTTCACGCTACTAGATATTGTGGTCCACCATTTATGTTGTTACTCATTTGATCTTTTTTGATGAATAAGCTCCTAAAAACATGTTGTAACTATCGACAATTATTCTTCGAAAATCTTTTATTATAGGCCATAATTAAAATAAGTTGGTATCATTAATCATTCTATACTTTACGTAACTATACTATACGTAATCGTGCCGAACTTAAAGTAATATTTGTACGTAGTATAAATGATATCCAGAAAAAAACATCATTATTTGAAGAATATAAAAAACTCCTCCATAAAATTCACGCAAGTATATTCTAAAAAAAAAACAAATAATTTAATCAAGAATCACGATATTGCTACGAAACGCATAGCTACGATGCGCTACGATTGCACCAATGCATCGTAGCATATGCAGCTACGGTCTACGAGATTCGTAGCGCGCTACGAAATTGCACATGCAAAAATTTTGCAACCAACTTCTCCATTTATCTTTAGTTATTATTTCTTTTAGGACTTTTATATGGCATAAATAAATAAATCATTATACTGAACAGGTTCTTAGGCGTCTTTTATACTTAATTTTGTCCATTTATTCATAAATTACAAGTCCTCAATACGCCATTCAAGAACATAATTACAAACGACCATTTCTCCAATCTGCAAAAGGATTTAAGTGCTTAAAGTTTCTCAATTCGTTAGCTCTAATAGTACCCAAAGGATATTAAGTGAATTTGTTATTAGACGGCCCTAGAATAAACTAATAACTGAACTTAATAAGGTCTATGTAATCCTACAAACTGGTGTTGCGAAACTTTTATGTTATTACAAAATCACTTGGTAATCAATCATAAAACATGTCCCATACTCCCGTAGCAACAGTTGGGCAATACTTAACGTACAGTCGACAGCATTTTCTGCCTAATGTTGTAAAAATGTACCAACTTTATTTCAATAGACATAAGGAAAAATATGAACAAAAATACTCAACCTTACTTTTTGCCGACTGTACTCTGTCAGGAAGTCGGGAAACGTGCAGAGCAGATGTTAATGTTAATGACTTCGTATTCGTCACATCACAATATCGAATTCGACATAACATTTTCGATCTACTTGTAAAACATTGCCTTATTCTCGTCCTGTGGAATATTTTAAAATCTTCTTATGACTAAACTAAAGATTATTTTTACCCGACTACGGCGAAGCTACATGGTGTGCAAAAGGAATGATTTTTTTCAGTCCGTGTATGTATGTATGTTAGTATGTTCCACCGTAGCGACCCGATTTTAATACATTTATTTATAATGGCCCGGACAACATTGGTTATGAACTTCTTATAAATATATATATATATATATATATATATATATATATATATATATATTTTATATAAAGATATATTTTGATTAATTATACATACAATATCATTTGATACCAAACACGTGGTTATTAACTCCGTTTATTTTTTTTTAGGTTAGAATCTGAGGTTTAAATTCCGTCATATATATATATATATATATAAAGATATATTTAATCAAAATATATCTTTATATAAAAAAAGGGTGTTACTTTTTAAACTTTTTTACGTAGTCGGGTTGTTTTTCAAAACTTTATTATAATAATTCTCAAACTTTTTTCACCCGACACAGTATATAAGTTTGGTTCATTTTCTGTACGGCCATTTATATTAAAACTTGTACTGATTGTATGCTATAATTCATAATTTTAGTCTAGTTGGCAAATGCTTATTTTCAATTGAGTACACAAGACTTTAGTTGATCGGTTTGTTAATAATATTAAATTCCACATTAAAAAACCTTTGTTCGAAAAATACTAGTATCGAGACGAATATTAAATAAATAAATAAATATTGGAAAACATCACATACATTGCTCTGATCCTTAGGTAACTAGCTAAATCACTTGTGTTATAAAAATCAGAAACAACAATGGTACCACAACACACAGACCCGAGACAATATAGACAAGTTCATTTTCTACATTGACCCGACCGGGAATCAAACCCGGAACCTCAGAGATAGAGACGCCATACATACAGTCCCGCGTGCTCCCCTCTCGGTTTACTCGACGATGACGACTCCGGTATGACGTCTTCCGTCATTAAAACAAGAGCACGTGGACTTTTTAACCATTTTTTTTTTAAATAAGATATATTTTTATTACTAGTAAGTAGGTATGAAGATTATAGATATAAAACTGATTCGTCAGATAGAATATAATGTAAACTAAAAATACTACGTATTTTAAAAACTGCCATAGTTTCAGTATGTTTTGTATCTTATCTATTCGTGTTAGATAATCTTATTGTAACACGTTATTTGCAGGATTATTTATCTTGCCATTTCAAATATTTTCCTGTCTATTCTAACTATCTGCACGCTTCAGAAACAAATAATGCCGGATACTGTTTTTGACTTTGTATTATTTTGTAAAGGGTGTTACTTTTTAAACTTTTTTACGTAGTCGGGTTATTTTTCAAACTTTATTATAATAATTCTCAAACTTTTTTTACCCGACACAGTATATATAAGTTTGGTTCATTTTCTGTACGGCCATTTATATTAAAACTTGTACTGATTGTATGCTATAATTCATAATTTTAGTCTAGTTGGCAAATGCTTATTTTCAATTGGGTACACAAGACTTTAGTTGATCGGTTGTTCATAATATTAAATTCGACATTAAAAAACCTTTGTTCGAAAAATACTAGTATCGAGACGAGTATCAAATAAATAAATAAATATTGGACAACATCACATACATTGCTCTGATCCTAAGGTAACTAGCTAAATCACTTGTGTTATAGAAATCAGAAACAACAACGGTACCACAACACACAGACCTGAGACAATATAGAAATGTTCGTTTTCTACATTGACCCGACCGGGCATCAAACCCGGAACCTCAGAGATAGAGACGCCATACATACAATCCGGCGTGCTCGCCTCTCGGTTTACTCGACGATGACGACTCCGGTATGACGTCTTCATTAAAACAAGAGCACGTGGACTTTTTAATCATTTTTTTTTTTTAAATAAGATATATTTATATTACTAGTAAGTAGGTATGTAGATTATAGATATAAAACTGATTCGTCAGATAGAATATAACGTAAACTAAAAATACTATTTTAAAAACTGCCATAGTTTCAGTATGTTTTGTATCTTATCTATTCGTGTTAGATAATCTTATTGTAACACGTTATTTGCAGAATTATTTATCTTTTCATTACAAATATTTTTCTGCCTTTTCTCAAGCACGCTTCAGAAGCAAATAATGCCGGGACACTGTTTTTGACTTTGTATTATTTTGCAACTTCGAAAAAAGACTGACACCCGTGAAAATCAGCTTTCGATTATTTTTTATTAAATGTCAAATAACATTAAATAAAACACTTAATAATAGATCTGCCATATTTATATAGGAATTCCGTATCGTTTTTATAATAGTATAATAATATGTGTGAGATAAGTCAAAACAAAATGTATATTGATCTCGATAACAATATAAACTTTACATCTGAATGAGATGAATTATAATAACGGACACGACAAAAGCATTTCTCGAATCAATTGATAATATTTTGGTAGACTTCTATCTTCCACTATCATATTATACTCATCGGGCCAGCTTGGTATTATGAAGGTACCGGTCTCAAACTGGTTGTGTGGCCTTGGACCCACGGAAGGTTTCCGTATGTGGCCCCAGAACATACCATTGATACCACGAGTCTTTTGCATTACTCAAATTTTTCAAGGAAACTTTAATTTGGTGAGCTAAAAGATGGGCTAAAAGATGGGAAAAAGGCGGGACTCGTTTTGTTAATGGCTCCACTGTGGGAGTACATCATTTCTACTGGTAGAAGGAAAAAGTAGTAATAATATGATTTGATCGTAGGATTAGATATTCGTTTCCTTCTTGCCAGCTTAGTATATACACAGTAGGTACCTATAATATAATGTTAGCTGGAAATACTGAATAGTTAATAGGTAGATTGATACGTAATTAAAACTGACTTTGACTGATACAATACCAGAATAATTGTAACATGTGCTGCAAATATATTTTTTTGCATAAATTTGGATGTTTTATTAACAGCGTAATGAATGAACAGTTTTTAAAACTGCTTGAAATATAAATACATCAGCGCTATGAATTAGTGTGTACTGAAGCTTTTTATCATGGAAATAATGATTTTCATTTTAATTAAATTATTTTTTCATTTTTTAACCCTTGCCTTTGGTCAGGTAATTGTTAACAAGCGTAGCAACGTGTTATCATTATATCGAAAAATAGCGTGCATTAAGTGGAGATTCCATGATTCTTTGGGCCTATTGTAAATAATTTATTGGAATGCAATATTGATAAAGAACATTAGATAGGTCAATTTCTTATTTACGACCTAATTCAGTATTAATTCAACAATACCACGGACAATCATTATGTCTCTACGAGTAAAAACATGACGAAAAATATAACCTACTCCATAAGATGCGGTAACGAAAATTTGAAGTTGCATAATATTATCGTTCTACATAAAATCACAGAACATAAATATTCTATTGTCTATGCATTTTTTCCTATCTTGACATTTACCAATTCCTTATTGTAGTTTATCGATTTTCTCGTGAATATCAGAGTTAAGTTTTCTTAAGATACTTACTGTGAGTTGGTTCTATATCTGCCTATTGGAATCCCTAGTGTGTGCGGAGGAAGCGAAGGTCCGTATAGAGGCAGGGACAATGCGCCAACCAATTGTAGTGTAGGTACTTGTACGTAGGTAAGATGGCGCACAAAAGACGGACCTCGATGCTCCAAGCATTCCTTTTATTATCCTACCCTCACAGTACGCCTTTGTGATACAGAACAAACCAGAAAAACCAGTTTCACTGCAAATAAAAGTTGATAAAAGATGATTGGATATCTCTGATTGACTTATTCGTAGAAAATGGAATGTACGAGTACCTATTCAACATTTATTTACCAAACCATCATTTGAAATTAAACTCATATTTATGAGCAACGAAAATATAAAAAATTGTTAATTAAAGTAAACGGAAGTCGGTAGATAGTTGTGCCAATTAACTGAGCACATTCAAATAAATCGATTCGTTCGTATCGGAAAAATCAAGTTCAATCGTTACAATGTCGTTCGAATGAATTAACACAGCGAGCGTCACTGTCCTTGCCCTTTGCCTTGAACGCCAGTATCGACGAAAAATTCATCTACGGATAACATACTTGTAGCATATAACTAAACATGAAATCTTGAACTTGCGAAATGAACTCTCTGACGACAGGTGCCAAGGAACAGAGATGTCGCCATTTGCCAAATTACACAAAATGACCGGTCAATTTGGACAGTGGCCAACCAGAAATCAAACTTTAAAAATTCAGGAGCGGACTGCAGTTTTTTTAGAACACGTGTAAAATTTACAATACGTCGTTAACTTTCGGAGTTACTGTTACTCTACTCTACTCTGTATAGATTTTATGCGAAATAGGTACTTTGAAGATTCATACAAGTAGACTAAATAAACCTCTTAATATTGACTGGCTATGTCTTTTACGATATTGGAAATTATTTCTATGACAAGGCAGAGCGTTCTTCTGTTGTAAAGTAAATTAAATAATTTTAGGCTACGGCTCATCATTAGATTCTTCCATTATCTAGTAAATCACATCATGCTGAAGTTCCAAATCCTTGGGCGCAAATGGTCAGCACTACCGCTAAGTACCTAATTGCCCAAACATTCCAGCTGTGCGCACATGTCATGCACGCAATATGTGTCAGTTGTATGCGGCTATAAATTCATTGTGTAATGGGCAGGCCGCGTTTCAAATTGGGCCGTCCCTCCCAAGAGCGCCCCGCGCGCATCACAGCTATTATCTATAATACACGCTCTATTCAGTTCTGAAACGCATCTTAGAAAAAACGCACGCAGAACTAACGATCTCGGCAACCCACGCCATCTAGTTTCGCTCTCCGGAGTTACAACGTCACAACATTAGATTACGAAGGCACACACACACACTGGTGGTAAAATTGTGCGTGACGCCATCAGCTTGTATGTACTGCGGAAATCAACTGCATGATAAGGTCATCATAGGCATAAATGGCCTTTATATTTGGCTCTTTTAGATCACAGCGAGGCGAGGCTTTTGCATTTAAATAGCGGATAAATAAATCAGGTACAACAAGTAAGTTAATTAAAATAATGTCTACTTGATTTTAGGATAGGTAGGGACTAGTTAAAAACGTGACTTCTGAAATAAGTAGATATTGCTGTCAAATGTGCAATTACATTCACGATAGTAGCAACCAAAATTTAAATTCTATGCAAAATAAGGCGAGTTGTACTTGTATCTAGCTACGTGGAAGTTGGAACACGCAACTAACTGCGTTATTTATTGCTCCGAGTGTGAGTTGAGTTGTCAAGGATTATTTTGCATGTGTGCGTGGCAATGTGTGCGTGGGACGTAGGGTTACCAGAAAATTACAGGACGTTTATGTTTATGACAGTTCATGAAATCATGATTTCATTGCATCCTGAAACATATGCATGTAACATTATTCGATGTTCAGAATAAACGGTAAATAGTTGTAAGAAGAAAGGTACTCATTTATATCATTCTGTCTGGAGTCTGGACATTAATGATATTAAACCCCTCTAGTCCTGCCACTTGTTCATCACATAATTACTTTAAATGTTACTTCTAGCTATTGTATTATTTTATTAGGCCCACTTGGCAAGCCCAAAATAACGACACAGGTTTGTATCGGGTAATATTGAAAACGAGATATAGGTATTATTCCAATTTAAAGGCTCTTTAGTCGTCTAATATGAATATAAAAATAATTAATATAAACATTTTCCTGATGAATCCTGAAACAGTTCTGATGACCCTAGAAATATAGGATTTCATACACGCAACGTGACACGCGTAGTGCGAGTGCGACGCTCACGGACACACACACACGCAGACAAAGCGCAGCGGTGACCATGAATTTGTTTATAGAACTGCTAGGTACCTACATATAGCAATATCTCGAGGTCGCGTTGAATAGGTGGCCGTTTAAAAATTAATTTATGCTAATAACTTGGTTTTATTGAAAATATTTTGTTGGTTAGTAACACGCGGTGCGTTTTGTGCGTTAGTATTTTACAGCGCCATCTATTAGCGCTTAAAGAAATTACAGTGCACTCCCTAGGAGTTGACGCTCTCGTCTCTCGTGGTCTTATCCCATAATTCAAAGGAGGGAAATAATAAACAGTGCATTAGTCAAAATAACAAATCAAGTATTGTTCGTGGACGGAATAGAAATGGTCCCAAATAAGGAACTCAAGTCACTACAATCACGTAACAAACGCATCCGGAGCCACTTGTCATACTTTGTAATAGGCTTACACAAACTTCTCGGGAAATAATAAAGACGCACTGTTTAAAGTATAAAGGCGCCGCGTTAAATAATAAAGCTAGATGAGTGGACTTATGAATGATATTTAGTATAATTAACATTCATAACCATAATATCTTGACTAAACCAAAATGAATAATAGATGTGTTGTGACAATAAATGTTAATAAGTTAATTATATAACTCGTTGCTTCTAAATTTTTCTGTGCAGAGAAGCTAGTTCTATCTTGTAGTAGTACTCAGATCAATTTTTATTTTCCTGTTTTTCTACTTGATTGTCAAATGCCAAATTGTGAATTTAAACTCTAACTAAGTAATCTATGTTAATACTAATTTAATTTAATTTTCCTCTAATAAACCATGATGCCTTGTATAAGTACCACAAAAATCGCTTCACTTCCTTGATCGAAAAGTAATAAAAAAGGAACTTAAAGTACGTAATACATAGAGATAAACTTTTCAATCGATTGATGCGAGGCTGTTGTTTGTGGCTTTCACACTCAGTCTAATAATGCAGTTTACTTTTATGTAATAAGTCACCAAACACTTAACTAGTCCTTCGAGGCGGATTTGAAGTTTTGAACCGGCTACCTATAGATTCTTAGTCAAAGTAGGAACGCCGATTTTTGAATATTATAAGCACAAACTGCCTATAAATTCGGCATTTTACTGCTCGAGCGACGCGAGCGCATAATTATGGTGTTTTATTCGTAGTCGAGCAGATTGCCACAGCCGCCTGAATGCCAATGATCAGGCAGATACAAAATTTACTGTCAATGAATATTTATTTGCGAGCCAAGGCTGTTCGTATATAGCTGAATAACTTTCGCGTCGACATTAAGGTTTGAGGTGCGTAAAACTAGGACGTAGTTAAGGTGACGTAAGTGAGTGCTGTAGGCTTTTGACGCTTTCGACTTCACCACATGTGTGTAGGTACCAACTTACCTGCAATCGGCGTATGCGCATTCTTTCAATGTCATTTCATTACCATTTATCCTTAGACATCTACAACCGAAAATTATTGTCTTCAAAAAAATGAAGACATATAAGAATAGCCAATTTTTCTTTCTTATTTGTCATGCATTTTTAGTCATATTATTTGACATTCAAGCTGCTTATTAAAAGTAACACTATTAAAGAGCCAGCAATGCAAGCCCTATCGAAATATTTACAACAAGAAAGTATGCCTAATAAGGTTTTCTTGCAATTACTTAAATTCGGTGCAGACCCGTTATATGCATACGGGTCACAGTCATGACTGTAAAGTAATATGAAACATTCCTTAGAGTCTGTGTATTTCTGTGTCCCGTAAATCTTGACTGTACTACTCGCTGTAGGTAGGTCCTACGATACCTTTTAAATAGAATTCATTAATCCACAAACAAACCGCGTTGTAGTGTTCTATTTTTCAATTAGGTACATAACTACCTATTGTTAAAACAGTGGGAGCCTTTCAGAATGTGGTTCTGAATCGTTTCTAGGATACAGGTATTTTTTAATAATAAATTAAAACAAAAACCATGCAATCGTGCGAGTGCCGTAGGAATGTTGGTTTGATTTGATTTTAAATATAAATATAATTATTTTCGAACCTTCTTCTTTTGTTAGCCTGTGTAAAATATTATGAATACCTACGTAGACTTTTAAATTGTACAAAAACCTGCATAGCATTCTATTAAACTTTTGCGAAGTGATTTTGTAAGACTAATGTGACGCACTGCTAAGTGCGGTGCTAGCACCGCACTTAGAACCTAGGTTCTTTTGGGATATTCAGATAAGTGCTAGGCTCTACATACTAATAAGCAAATAGAAGCAACTTCAGGTAAGCCCGGATTCAATACGTCGCCCAAGCATAAAGTCGTTTTTTGAACGGTTTCTAGAAAAATCCGGTTGGAAACAGCTGCTAGTCCAAGTCTTACACTACAAAAATTGTTGAACTATTGATGTTGAATGTACCGCATGCACATTTCATAATGTCAGTTTAGTTTAGAGGTTTTGTTGTCGAAGAATAACCTCTCAAAAACCACGCCAATACGCAATAGGCTCATTTTACACTTGGCTCTCAGATTAGGTATAGTATTCTCACAATGTATTAAATCGTATAGTTTATAATAGGAAATAAATCACCAAACATTTCATTATGAAAATAAAAAATCTGGAATTAAGTTTTTTAAAAGTTTCCTCCGAAAGTTTTTTTTTTTTTGCATGCATGGATGGTCAAAGACTGTTTCAGTGACAGGTGAAATTGTGCTTTTCTCCTTTTACCAATTTTTGTCTGTTTTGAGTTACTTATATTTTAATTATTTTACTTCAAATTTAAACTAATTAAATTAATATTCATAATATTTTTTTAAACCATGTAGGTATACTTTATCATCAACTTATTGAGTGAAACGGAACGGCTAAGGAGAACAAATATTGCCATATTAAAAAAATCTTATAACACTGGGGTAAATACGAAACTACCTATCCCGTGTGCCTGATTAGTGCTTCGATTCAGAAAATTCTGATTAA